>CM062922.1:60939750-61539750 GCA_031878705.1 Tapirus indicus | reverse complement strand
TGCTCTTTGGGTATCCTGGGAAGAGCACTAACTTGCCTCCTTTTAGAACCTTTCTCGAGGTCTTGGCCATCTGGGATGGAGGTGGGACTGCCAGAAGCAGAAGTCTGGACAAGGGCCCCTCTGGAGGTCTCTGCAACTCTGTGCTTTGCTTCCTTCCTCTCACAGAGACCAGCCGAGGGGAATTCTTGACAATTTATGAAGATGTCAACAACCTGAAAATCAGGAGAAATCAAGTACGGGACCCCAGGGGTTGGGCTTTCTCTCAACTGGTCTGGAAGACGCTCTTGGGAGGATGGCCATTCAGAGCAGGGGGACAAGGAGAACCGGACAATTGTCCTCTCAAAGTGATCCCCAGCCCCCTCCATCTATCTTTTCTCCATCAGTCTCTGAGCTCGGGCCATGGAGGAAAAGAGGAAAACAAGGGAGCAGAGAAGAACAAAGGAGGTAGAAGGGGCATTTTGGTGCAGAATCGCACCTGCTGAGAAGGGATAGAGCACAACAGAAATCCACAGCAGACGGTAGAATGCTCCTTCTGCCTCCCTAGATGGCACCCTGGTGTCCTCATTTCTGCTCATTCTCCCCAGCTGGGTTAAACCCCAGGAAGAGTCCAACCTTCTGGTATATTTTGTCTGAGCACAAATTCTCTGAACCCTGCAAGTCCAAGTTTACTTTTGTGGGTCCTTCATCATTGCCCAGGCTGGGGAGGATCCCAACCTGGCCAGCCAAAGTATAACAGTTTTGTAGCTGGCTCAGGGGCCTGCATTAACAACATTTTGGGAAAACATGGCCTGAGTCTGGCTGAGGTGCTAGAGTGACCAGCTTAGCACAGCGGTGATGCATGATCCAGAGCGGGCTCCTCCAGGAACCTCTCTAGCTGGTCTCTGTGAGCAGTGGCCAGCTCTGCCTGTCACCCAGAAGTGCAGAAGAGGAGGAAACTGCAGAGGGGCTGCAGGGGGCCCCCCGCTGCTCTGCCCCTGCGCAGGGCAGGATGTGGTGACAGGCCTGGGGGAAGGCAGTGCCTAACTGAACTGCCAGGTGGGAAGGGTGGGGGGTGGGAGGAAGGGCCCTCTTCCCACCCCCGTTCCTGGTGCTTGGCCTGAGGAGGTGAGGCAGGAAGTCACAGGGGTGGGCTCTTCCGCCCTATCACATGTGTGAGGCCCTATGAGGCCCCCTGCAACAGAGAAGCAGCTTCCCTCAAGTCTGTGCTCAGTGGGAATTAGGAATCAGGACAACTCCCCTAGCCTGTTTCCCTGCCCCAGCAGTGGAATACTGGGATATGAAAAATAAAAGGAGACTTTGTTTCTCCCACCACTACCAGACTCTGGTACAAATTCCTGAGAGCAAGTGCATCTACCTACAGCCACTGATGCCCAAATGCTCACTACAAATAGCCTTTTCTCCCTACAAAATGAAGATTACTTTAGATTAGATAAACAAAGGAGAATATAGGGGTAAATAACTATGTCAAGTAAAAAAATAAATACCTCTTGGGAATTCAGGCCTGTTACTTTGCTTCTGACTCATGGCCTCCTCCCTCCCTCGTCTCTCCATATTGTCTCCAAGGTTCTGTTTGAAGGCCTAAATCTCAAGCTTCACGTGGTCTCACTCTGAGGCCCAGCTCCGACCTTTCTGGAGACACTTCACTCAGGTCTGGGCAGAAGAGAAAAGCAACAAACTCCTATTTCTTGCCAGATGTGCACATCTCTCCAGCCTCCAAGGATGGCTGACATTTCTCTGCTCCGGTTAGCTTCTTCCTGCTTCTGGGGAGCTCAGCTTCTACCTTGTCGAATGAACTCTTCTGGTCTCTGCTGGCTCCCCAGGAGTCCAGTCTGGCAATATGCGCTCAGGGGCAAGCAGCATGAAACACCTCCAACCCCAGTCTCCTGTGGGGCAGGACAAGGGGAGGGAAGCAGGAAGAGCGGGTGATCCCTGCCTTTGACCTTGGATCCAGGGTTCCACCCAGCACCGCTGCTGCCCAGGGGGCTGGCTTGAGGCCAAGGGCATGCTGGCCACCAAGGCTGGATCTAGAGAGGGGGCTTTAATGTGCTCGGTCTTTAAAACTTCTAAAGCCTCTGAATTTCAGTGCCCTGAGTTAAGGCTGCTCAGAGCTCGGCCCATTATCAGTCGTAACGTGGTCAATTTAGTCAAGAAGTCAGCAAAGGCAAGTTCCTAAGTTATTGAAGTAAAGCAAGTGACAGGAGCCCCCTTGGGCAGGGTCACTGGATTCAATCCCTTCTCAGCTGGGCAATTGCTCGCTCCTGACATTAATGTTGCACCGTGAGCTGCTCTTTCTACTGTCTCTCCCCATCGCGGGGTGACCAATGACCAACTCCCTCCCCTGCTTCCAAGAGCCCCTTTTCTTTCTGCTCTTCTCACTGCATCCAAATCTGGACAGACGCAGTTGTCCATTCACATGACCATACGTCCTTTACTGTTTCCTGTGCAGGAACAGCAGCGGAATTCCCCCGGAGAAGGGAGCACCATCTACTCCATGATCCAGTCCCAGGTATGACTCTTGTTTCTCCAATCCATTCCATACCTGTCTACAGGGCTTCTTCATGCCCCCAAGACACTCAGACTCCCGAACGGCACAATAAGCCTTGGTCCTCCGGAGTCTAGAAGATGGCTTGGTCTCAGCTGCATTAAGTTGTTTGAAAAGATCGGTGTGGTTCTGGAGTGTCTTGACAGAGCTGAACAGAGCTGGAAAGTCTGATGCAGGCTTTCTCTCTTCTCCCATGCCTGGCAGCAGGCGTGGCCCAGAGAAAGTCAGTAGGAGAAGGAAATCTTTTGGGGGACCCAACTTCTGTTTTCCCTCCCTGCTGCTTCCAATACTTGGGGCCCTTGTACTTTTATCTCCACTCCTTATTATACCTGTTTTCAGGAAAGAATGGATCTGTGTTTTTCCCTTCTATTTTATTATGGCAATGATAACATTCATTAAGTACTTACTATGTCCATTTTCTTAACAAATCTCACCTAACCTCATGAGCACACATACTAGATCTCATGAAGTCGGTCTAATACAAACCCCATTTCACAGATGAGGAAACAGACTCAGAGGTTAACTAACATGCTCAGGGCCACATAGCTGGGTAGTGGCAAAGCTGAGCTACGTGGTTTCTGAATCTCCACTCCACCTCCCCGCAACCCATCTCTAACATTCTGGGATTACAGAAATTCACTCATGAACTGGAGAAGTTTCCTCCAATACTGACAGCTAAGACATTATTGATAACCCAGACTGGGGCTCTCTCTCAGAGAAACACTGCCTCCTGGTGGCCAGTGTTGAAAAATTTCTGATAAAATAACTTTTTAGAGAATTAGGAGCTGAAGCAGTAACCTCTTCAGTTGGTGGCTAAGATGCAGAGCAAAGAAAATCCTCGGGGAATGTTGATGGGCTTCAGAGAAAGATCAAGGAAAGGAGGAAGAGGAGAAAGAGGAGGGGAAGAGGGGGAGGGAAGGCTATGAAGGGGAGAGGAAGAGAGAAGTGGAGGAGAAGCCAGGAAAGGAGGGAGGAGGCCTCCACCACTCAGCCACTCCGGCATTCTCAAGGTGGATGTTGCCTCCTCCTGCTTTTCTTAAGACAGTCTGACTCACTGATAATGGATCAAGTCAAAGAGCCTCAGAGGGTGATGTCAGGGCGATTGATAACTGCCAGTTGTCTGACTTTAGCCACATTGAATTCCAACAAGAGGAATTTGAATAAATGGAATGAAGAGCCCTTCTCAGACTGAGATGTTGACCGAGAAGGAGATTCCTCCTCTGGAGCATCTTAGGAGGCTGATTACCTGCCTTTGAGGACACCTGGTTCAGGTCCAGAGAAGGAAAGCATGTTGCCAAAGGGAGGCATTGAGGTGTTAAGAAAAGAACCCCGGAGAGTCTGGGGTTTAAACTCTACTTCTACTGTGAACACGCTGACTTGGGCTGTTTACCCTTTGGAAGCATCATCTGTAGAATGGGGCAAATTATGATCATTTCTATCTTACAGGAGTGTTCTGAGTGTTAGGGGAGAACACGTGCAGAATAAGTGCTCAGCAGACTGCAGCTGTCTGTGATGACAGAGCGGGACAAGCCTTCAGGTTGTCTGACCTCCCGACTAGTCCAGGGTTTTTTCACTAACACTTGAAGCTCCTGTCTGGGCAGGATTGAGGGGGAACGATGGAAAAGATGACCTCTTTTCCCAGGATTGTGCTGCATCTATTCTTCTGAAATGATTTTATTTCTCTTCTCATTAGTCTTCTGCTTCCACACCACAAGAAACTGCAAATACATTATATGCATTAATACAGCCTTCCCGGAAGGTGAGTCTCCTCCAGGGGTGCCATTGATACAGATGTGCACTTTGCATGTGCACATGCAGGCATGTGTTGGCAGAGAGTGTGTGTGTGCACTTCCAAGGGAGTTGTCTTCCACTGTGTGTATCTAGTAGCTTGTGTTAAATGACCGTATTTAAATGTTAATGGGCCAACTAGAAATGTCTTTCTGGTTCTGTTTGGAGAAAAAGAACAGCTTTGAGACTAAAAGAGCAGTGGATTAAAGGAGGCTTTAGGAGTTTCTGTGGGAGGCAGAGGACAATCAGAGACAGAAAGGAGATGGTTTGTGCAGAGGGACCATGGAGTCCTTAGTAGGCCAGCTGAGGTAATGGTGAGAGATACTGGAGAGGTTCCCAAGGCAGGGGCATATAGCCTTAAGACTGGACCTAGAGAGACACAATGTTGACTTTCAGGGAACCAGACAAAGGTTCTGGCCAGTCATCTGCTGGTGGAGGCCCTGGGCTAAGGCAATCTATCATGGGCCCCTCGAATCCTGCTCCAAGCTGAGCTCACAGCTTTTTTTTTTTTTTTTTTTGTGAGGAAGACCAGCCCTGAGATAACATCCGTTGCCAATCCTCCTCTTTTTTGCTGAGGAAGACTGGCCCTGGGCTAACATCTGTGCCCGTCTTTCCTCTATTTTTTTATATGGGATGCCGCCACAGTGTGGCTGACAGACGGTGCATTGGCGGGCGACCGGGATCCGAACCTGCGAACCCCGGGCTGCCAAGAGCGGACTAAACCGCTGCGCCACCGGGCGGCCCCCTGAGCTCACAGCTCTTATGTGTACCTGGAACCACAGAGTTGGGTATCCTGGTGCTATGGTCATCTTTTCACCTTTGGTGGGAGTGGGTGGGAAGAATGGTATTCCTAAGGCTGGAGTCACAGTATGAAGCCATAACCTTAACATGGTAGTTTGGGAAGTTGGGAATCTGCCGAACTATGGAAGTGTTGAGTACATGCCCATCAGGGATCATGTGTTTGTATCAAATCGGGGAGAGTTTAGGACAGATACTCAGACTTTTCATTCACCCTCCTTCCAATAAGTCATTCAATCAACTTGAATTCCAAATGAGAGATATTTATATTTAAATTCTATGCTACAATACATGAGCATATGGAGTGTCACAGGCACCATGGTCACATGCTTGGTATTATGTTATGAAGACTCTGCATACTACTGAAAGTGCATCTGAATTCCAGTATTTCCAGTGTTTCACCATGTTCAGTGTATGTGCTAGGGTCAGTGCTTATGTGTGTGCCAGAATTGTGTACACTAGGGGTGTGTGTGTATGCTATGTGTTGAAGAGATACAAGGTTTGAGGCAGTATTTGTATTAGGTTTGTCTGAAGGATATATGTGTATGTGTATGTGTGTGTGTGCTGGGAATGTGTTTATGTGTGGTTCTAAGGGGCATATGGGTGCGGGATACTGAAGTCTGACTTTAGTTCAGAAATGTCATATCATAGGCAAGTATGTATTGTGCCTTCTCTGGAAACCATAAACACCATGGTTTACTCCTGGGGTAGGAGATGCTATTCGCTTCTGGCTGGGGGCACTACAGAGACTTTCTGGGCCCAGAGTCTCTTTTGGGACTTCTCACATCAGTTACGAGTGGGACACTTCTTAACTTGAAGTTAAGCACTCTTTACCCTCTGAATTTCCAGTCTGGATCCAAGAAGAGGAACCACAGCCCTCCCTTCAGTAGAACTATCTATGAAGAGGTAAGATTCTGGAACTCGCTCTGAATGGGTTTAGTGCGCAAGGCATAGCCCTGAAGTCATACACTTGTGAAAAAGTCATCCACAGAGTCCCAGAGCTGTAGGGATTTTAGGGATCTTCTGATCCAAGTCTTCATGGTAGAGGTGAAGAAATTGAGGTCCAGGGAGAGTGAGGGTTTACCCCAAGGTCATATCAAGTTTGACTCTTACTAGGGAGCTTGAGTTTTAAATTAGGACTGTCCCCAGGCTAGTCCCCCAGCTGTGGACCACACACTGGACATCTCTCCTTCCACCCGTTGGGGGGTGGGGTGGGGGTGAGAGAGGAAGTAAGTGAATCTAAATGATTTGCTCAAGTTAGCAAGTACTTGGCAATCATTCCAGGACATGAGTGATCTCAAGCTGCTGCTGGGATGGACACTGTACCAAGGTGACCACTGAGCCTGGTGGCTGAATTGATTCCCATTAGGCCATTTAGGGAATGGAAAGTAGGGACTCAGCATATATTGGGGGTTTATTGTATATATGGTGGCCTGCCAGGGGCTTCACATGAACTATCTCATTTAATCCTTACAGAGTGCTATGAAGTAGGTATAATTATAGTTTCCATTTATACCCAGAGAAATTAAAGCATGGAGAGTACCCCCACCCATTAGTCTCATACTATACCTGAGATTCTACCTGTGGTCTAATAAAGATGTTGCCATTGGTCACAAGGGAGAGAGCGGATGGGTGTCTGCTGGGATTCCTGGCTGTAGCCCCACATTAAAGCCAACCGGACAGCTCAGGACAGTCCAGTACAGAGCCTTGTGTAGTCCAGGGTTGTAGAGGACACTGTGTCAGCCAAGGCAATCTAGGAGGGTCATGAAGAACGATGTGGTTAAAAAAACACTAGATGCGGGGCCAGAAGAACTGGATTCAAGCCATTCCTTTACTTCATACTAGCAGTTGACCCTGACTTATTTGTTCCATCACTTTGAGCTTCACTTTCTTAATCTGTGAAATGAGGATGATAATTCAGACCCCACAGGGTTGTGATGACGATCTCCTAGTGGGAGGGTCTGAAGTTCTCCTTTTCTTCTGCAGGTTGGAAAAAAACAGCTCAAAGCCCAGAATCCTGCTCGACTGAGCCGCAAGGAGCTGGAGAACTTTTGTGTATATTCCTAGTTGCCACAGCTGTTCTCACCTCTCTTACATCCCAGCATCCCCTTTGGGAATCAGTGCAATGGATGATACCACATGAGTCTCTGCAGAACAGTTTCTACTTTGGAGAGGATATGGGAGTTTGTTCATGTCTCTCTCTGCATTTTTTGAAAATGATTTCTAACAGCCGTTATAAGGGCAAGGCTGTTAAATAATATCTGTCAACTTACAGACCAGACAAGAATGGGTGGAGAGGTTGGGTAGTCCACAAAAGACCACATAGCAAGTCCAAGTATGTGTCGTCTTTCAAGTGCTGTGTGAATGTAGGGTGGTATTATTATTAACGTCAAGATTCCCTTCTGGTTTTCCAATTTGTTACTCATTTCCCCTCCTCCCTAAGCTGGGATGACCACATTTCTAGACGTTCCCCTTGCCCAGGCCCATCTTCCAAAGAGGAAAGAAAGATAACGGTGACTCAGAGGAGGAGGCACAGTCCCCCTCTGTGAGGGTGGACTAACTAGCCGTAAGCCACTGGCAGGTTCTCCCAGGGGGCTGGGCCTGGGCTTTGCTCAAATACAGAGGAAAAACTCCCCCACCACCTATTAAACCTCTCCCTCTGGCCAGTTGGTCACAAGGGGGAGTGGGCAGGAGGGAGGGCAGGTGGTGCAGAGGAAGCCCATCTCGGAGTGGAGAAACCACCCCAAGCCCATGCTGTCCTGATGGTCGGGCAGTGAGACCTGCTTTGTCTGCAGTGTGATGTTGGACTTACCAAAACACACTGTTAGAAATCTATTTTGACTTCTTCATAAAATCTTCACAATTAGAAACCATATCTTATTAAGTTCTGAGTCCTGATGTGTGTTCCCTGTGGCACACACTGGAAGGAGGGCTCAGACAGCTGAGCAACTGGGAACTAGACGCTGCGCTGGGCTCCACAAGGCTGTGGGGACCAGTCTGAGACTCTGGCTGAGCTCAGGAAAGGGATGAGAGTGAACTAGCAAAAGCCCTACTCAGAGACCCCAGCAGGTGATATTGCATGGAGCCTGGATCTTCAACTGCCCCACTCTGTATTTAACATGTGAATTTAATATAAAACGGTGGTGTTAGTCAGAGGCAGTCTAAATTTCTTTCCTGAATTAAATTTATGTGTCTCCTCTATATTCTGTGCTTTTCCTCTCATGGCAGCCAAAGGACACTGTGGGCCGCCACTAAATGTCTGTCTGTCTAATTCCTGCTGGAGAAGGGTCTGGCCTCCCGGTGAGCTGTCAGTGTCTCTCAGCCTTGTTCACACTGAAACAGCAGATTCCGGGACCCCTAGATCCCGGGGGCCATTCAGTCTCATGGGAGATAGCCACAACATGCACTTGCTCATGCCCCATCTGATCCCTCTCCCCTGCGTGGCCAGGCTGGCTTCCTCCTGGAGACAGTTGTGGACAGGTCATATCCTGGAGAAAGTGTCAAGGGTAAAAACCAGGAAAATATACGCAAAAGGAGTCTGGGGGGTCTGAGGCACATTTTGGGAGCTGAGGTGCAGAGTCAAGGAGTGTGGTAATCAGAGGGAGCAGGAAATGATGGGGGCTGGAGCAGTCCAAATGAACACCAGAGACACTGGACACTGACTGCTGCCGGCCTTTCTTGTGTCGTGAGTTGCGTAGATCTTGAACTGGCCAGAAGAGGCCCTTATGGGCCCGGGGCTTTGGGGGATGCTCTATTCTGCAGAGTAACAAAGTGCAACATTATTATATTATGTGTCTTTGTTGAGCTTCTGTGACAATGCCTTACAAAGGTAATTATCCATGCAATGACCAGCCAATGAACAAGCAGTAATTAAGCTCCTGCTGTGTATTAAGCACTGCCTGGCCCCCTGGGAGTACTCACTGCAGGCCACAGAAGACATACTGACTCCCTGGACCATGTGCAGGAGAGCGTGACAGGAGAAGCACAACATTAAAGGACATAAATAGGCTGCAAGGCGCAGGGAACATAAATGTACACTAGAGCATCGTGAATATAAGTCAAGGGTAGTGCAACTGACAGGCAGGGGGACAGGGCTGAGGCCACAGTTTGCGGGAGAGAAGAGATACTATGGCTACTCTGCATGCAGACCTGACAATAAAGAGGGAAGTTCTTCTGGGTAAATATGGGAAGCTTATATGGAAGAGGCATTTTAAGCACTTAAAAAATATATCAATGGAGTAAGACACATGTTTGGTTAAAAAAATTCAGCAGTACAAAAAAGTATGTGGAAAAAAACCCCAAAAAACCCAGTTCCCTCCCCAGAGGCAGCCACTGGTAAGTTTTGTGTATTTCTGAGACAGAATAGGGATGAGACTCTGCCCCTCACCCTTAGCCACCAGATCCGGGTACCTCCCAGCCCAGCTATCTTCAAAGTCAAGGTAAGCAACCTTCTGGGCTGGCCCAGTGGTGTAGTGGTTAAGTTCGCATGCTCCACTTCAGTGGCCCAGGGTCTGAGGGTTCAGATCCCAGGTGCAGGCCTACACACTGCTCATCAAGCCATGCTGGGATGGCGTCCCAAATACAAAATAGAGGAAGATTGGCACAGATGTTAGCTCAGGGACAATCTTCCTCACCATAAAAAAAAAAAAAAGATAAGCAACCTTCCAACCACAAAACTGCCCCCAAGCAGTTGATGGACTCCCGCATGTGCACAAAGCCCCGAGATGACTACTATACGACCTTCCTGGGGTGGCGGTGGTAGGCAACATTGCTGTGTTGGACCTACTGGGCAGGCACAGGGACCAAAACCCCCACGGGGCCTGCAAAGACATCACCAGGAAGAGGGAAGCAGAATGCCTCTGGGGGCAGAGAATCATGACACCAGACCACTCCCCTTACCCCATAAAAGATTCAGGATGGCTCCCTTCAGAAAGCCAGCCAGAGAGCCACTTCTGTGCTGTCTCCCTTGTGCTCAAGCATAAGCCCCAATAAAACCTTGTCTGAGACTTTGGTTGGGCCTCTTGTCAACTTCCATTACACAGAGAGCCTAAGAACCTAGGGTCGGTATCATTTCCTTTCAGAACTTTTCTTTACCTATATAAGCTTATAGACACCTATTTCCTTTTTATCTAACTGGTAGCATATAGTATACACTATCCCGGACTTTGTTTTTTCCATTCAACAACATATCTTAGAGCTCATTTCATATGGGCACATTAGTCTTTACATTCCTTTCTTTACAAAGGTGGCACGGTTTGTCATTGCATGGGTATGCTATCACATACGTAACCAGATTCCTACTAAATGGACATTTAGATTATTTCCAGTCTTTTATTAAGAAAAAATACTACAGTGGATACATAGATCTGTAACCACAGGACCAGGAACAGAATTTGCCACCCCCAAATATGCCTCTTTGGCATAAGAATTATTTTAGGCTGATTATTTTTAAGAAACAGCAGATGCAGGGAAAAGCGCTGAAAACCTAGTAGAAGTTACCTATTTGTAAGGGAAATTTACATTTATAAGAGAAATCTCCATTTGTAAGGGTGCCTTCCTCTTTGTGCCCAGAAGGAGAGGATGACTAAATCTCTACAAACCCTTATCAATAGAGAAGGCAATGACTTAAATCTACATAACAACTTTACCCTCATTTACTGTGCTGACCTCATCCAAACAACAGAATGTCAAAGCTACTTTTCAGGGGTGGCCAGAGCCAGCCAGGAGTATGCCATTCGACAGAGGGAAAATTTTGATCTGCCATTCGACACTCATCCTGCCAGCGCTTCTGCATACCAGCCTGCCCTCCCTGATCCCTTAAACCTTACCCTATACCCTGGATCTGGGAGACAGATTTGAGAGCTGGTTCTTCTGTCTCCTTGCTAATCAACTGCGTAATAAACTTTCTTCCCTCAAAGACTGGTGTACACAGTATCACCTTCTATGCACACAGTGGAGAGAGCCCTTGCTCAGTAACAGATCTTTGTGTCCATGAGAGAGAAGATCTGCTGGATTCATTTTAGCAACTGTTTAGAAGACAGTATGAACATCCAGGTTCCCTTCAACCATGTTTGACCAGCCTTGGCAGAGTTTTGAGATGGTGCATCCGAGCTGAGAGGGGGAAGCAGTACAATCATGCAAGGAGACAAATGGAGCAGGGACATCTTGAAGCCCAGAGGCTCCAAGAAGGAGCCTGTGTCTGATCTATTAATGGGCTTAGGAAGTCACAGGGGGTGAAAGGAAGGAGATGGTCAAATCCAAGCATCTCTGAGACACTGAAGGAAATTCTGAAGTGCTTCTGTTTGCAGGAGCCCCAGGCCCCACGAGGTCCAGCTACCTCTCCAACCCCAGGAAGAGAGGCAACAGCTGCTTTTCTTCTCAGCTGAAATTTTCATAGGTAGGGATTTGAGGAGAGTCAAAATCATTCTGTTGTGGTGGCACCACCTATGAGCCAAAAGACACATAAAAATATGGTTAATAAAGCCTGGAAGACTCTGGTTTCCTCAGCCCTGTACTCGTGAGAGAGAGGAAAGTGAGGCCAGGCTATGATCGTTCCATCCTATAGAGGTAGGGTCAAATATATGGGCTGGCCTAGGGATGGAGCAATCAACCAAGCTGATGACAAGCATTTATGGAGAATCTCCTAATGGTAATGGCCATGGGCTAGGCTCTTCATAAGAGAGATATAAGACTCTTTAGTGCAGCAAATTGAGGGGATTAAAAAATGACAATAAAAGTCCTTGCTTTCAAGAAGCTACTGTCAAATGATCCCAGTCTCTGCCCTAGCTGGAGAAACAAGGCAAACATTTATGTAAAGACAATTCAGGTGGTAGAGGTTATGCTCCAAAGTAATGGCCCAGACCATTAGAACTTCATTTTCCAAGGGTTTTGAGGATCCTTTGTCTGAGAGGGTTCAAGAAAGGCTCTAAAGAGCAGATGAAACTTGAACTGATGCAGAGAGGAGGAGAGGTTGGGTATGGCAATAGCTTGGGAACAGCATAAACTTTCTTTGAGATATTGTGCAGAGACATATGTCAGAAAATAATAACTAAAGTAGGTTTGAGAATTTCCTGATCAAGTGGACAATAAAGGCCTTTGGAGACCTAGAACTGGGATTCCTGGTCACGAAAATTCTGAAGGCAAGGGATAAATTCTGTCAAGATCTTGGCAGAGGAAATGCATTGATTTCCACTTACACTGTGGGTGATGGTGGTTTTAGGGGTCTGAAGTCCCTGGGATGATGTGGGAGCCGTGCAGGACTGCCCAGACAAGTGGTGACTCATGTGTGGGGGATCAGAATTGGCCGCCTCAAGATGTGTCTCTTTACCCTGCTCTGAAGGAGGCTTTGACCTTCACACACCCCCCCCCCCCCCAATCTGTCTAAAGGAATTTGGGATGGAAGGCCTGTCCCTGGGATGGGCCATCACCTTGGATGACTTTGGGTATCGGTGGACTGGGAGGGTCTTTGCTACACCCATTCTTATCAAAGTTCTATTTACCAAACATTTACATTTGTAAGGGAAATCTCCATTTGTAAAGGTGTCTCCTTCTCTGTACTGGGAAGAGGGGCGGAAGACCTCATATCTAGAAACTTGTCAGTGTGGAAGGCAAGGCCTTAAATCTGCATAATAACCTTACTGTGCTTTTCTGGGAATCTCCCATAGCTGACCCAACTCCCAATATCCTCGTTTGTCTATTTAAGAGGAGAACCTCCGTCATTTTGTCGAGAGATGCTCAGTTTCCCCAGGTCTCTCCCATGTATACATGTTATGAAGCTTTGTTTGATTTTCTCCTGCTATTCAGCCTCATGTTAATTTAATTTGTAGCCCAGCCAGAAAGGACCCAGAGTGGGTAGAGGGTACTCTTCTTCCCCTTCACATGGCCATTCTGAAACTCAGAGCAGAGACTGATGTCCATGACTTTAAGATTGACCAGTATTGACCCAAACACAAAGGGCCAGGTCAGAGTGGAAAGCAGCTTTGGGAATGCAATGAACAGTACAGATTTGGCCTCATGGCCTAAGGTGAGGTCCCTAGCTGGATGAGCATTAGGCCACACTCTAGAAATCAGGACATGAGGCAGATGATGGTTGAACTGAACTGCATATTTGCACAAGTGTTTGCTGAACAAATTCTATCCATCTTTTAAGGTCCAATCCAAACTATCTTTTCATGATGCCTTTCTTGTCTACCTCAGCGCAGTGATATATCCCACTTCCAATGTCTGAAAAAACCCTGGGAACAGCATACATAACAAGGAGTCATGTAGTGTATTTTCTCTCACCTTCCAGGTGACTGAATCAGCTCCACCCCTCCCCTACCAAAAGAAAGATAAGATAACAAGTCTTCAAGGTCAAGGATGGTGTCTTAAATATATCTGAATCCCCATAGCACTCAGCTCAGTTATGGGCAAACAAAAGGTGTTCAATAAATATCTATTGATTGATTCATCAATCACGGAGAAGTAGCATAATTGAAAAACTGAGAGTTTTTTAAAATCTTATTTGAACATATTACAGGGAGAGAATTCTGGAGGAGATTTGAAAGCAAGACTATGGATGGATCTAATGTTTTCAGGAGAGTGAAAGTGGAGTGGACAGCCAGATTCAGACTGAGGTTAATTGTTTAAGATTTTTCAGGATTATTTAAAAACTCCTTGTGATTTTTAATACTGAAACTTCAGCTACTATTATGTGAACTTAGGCAAAATAAGCTTCCTGAATCTCATCTTCTTTGGCTATAAAATGTGGATGACAACACATTTGTAGAGGTGTTATAAGGATCAGATGAGAATATGTTTGTCAATGTTTTGTAAACTGTAAAACTTTATATGAAAGTTATTATTATTATTTAATGGGACATTCTACCCTTAAGGGCTCTTTTAACACTATAAAGAAACCAATATGTTGTGGTCAATAGCACATTTTCCAAAAAATCTTGACATTAGACTTTTGGCTAATTTCTGGTTGTTTTGGGAAATTACCATTTTGGTGGATTAGGATTAGAGTTAGAGGTAGATTTAGAAATATACATAGACCATAGAGTGTTTCAGTTCACAGCCTCTCATTCTGGTCAGTGTTAAGATTAATCAGTATAAGATATTGTTAAACCAATTAGAAACGTTCAACCTTTGGCCACACAGATGTAAATCAGGAATATTTGTTTAAGCATCTCTGTTGACCATGGAGTGTGTCAGGAGGGTGCATAGTGGGTAGAACTTAAGCTCCTCTGCCATGGGAATTTAGAACTTCCAGTTAAAATGGTCTGGGAAATAGTTCCTCACTTTATGTGCCTTAGGATAAAGAGAAAATTGTTCTTACCATCCAAGATTTCTGTACAAAGCTGTAGATTGTGGCTGAACTCTCTTTCTCCTGAGGAACTGGGGTCTTTCCCTGTAACAGACCAACATCAGACTATCCATAGTCACTAAGTGAGAGTTTTCCAGAGTTTCACCCTCAATCCTTGAGGAGAGGGGACACCCCACCGGGTTCTTGTTTTGCATAGAGGTGGAAGCTGCCTTAGTGCAATGGGGACAGTGCCTCTGGTTCCCCAACACCTCCCTTATTTATGATCCAAGAATGGAAACTAAGGGAGAGTTCCTTCATTCTAAGGGATTGCAAGGTTTGGTAAACACAGGTAGAGTCAGGATTCTCTGCCCATGTGCTGCTGGTCCTGTGTCCCAGCCTCTGACTCTCAGTTTGGAGGGACTAGTCATCCAGGATATTGGATAGTCCTAGAAGTGGGAGGGGGAGGGAAGGTGTACTGATCAAAAAAGCTCACCTGCAGGTTGAGGAACACTTGCATATACACTGTGTCCCCTTCGGCCACAGATGCAGGTACCATGTTATCTGGAGTGACAAGGTCATACTCTGCTTGCCCCTCAGAGGCTGAGTCACGTCCAGTGTCCTTAGTGACCAAGTCACATGCCTGATCTCTTTTATTGACAGGCTGGTACATCTCAGTTGTCTCCTCATCCTCCTCAGTTGTTCCACTGCTGTCAGAGCTGCCGTCGGACGTAGGTCCAGACTGTTGCCTGGCAGTTTTAGGGGGAGTGTCCATCTTCTCATACCCTTGTGACAGCATGCAATACAGTGTGTGTTCAGCAGCGGCTTCTGGAACACAGTGTGCAGGGTTAGTAAAAAGTGTGGCAGCCCTCACCTCTCTGTTGCATTATGCAAGGATCTAAGCTTCTCTGACTCCTATCCCAGACGAGACCTAGAAAATTGGAGGAGAGGTTGTTTTCCTGTCTTCCTTCAGGGGACTCTATTCCACTCTCCCTTCCTCCTTCCTTGCAAGCATTCACTTATTCATTCATTTGATAAACATTCATCGAGTATGACATGAAATGGATTCAGCAAGCAGAACTAGCCCCACCGGATAAACCATCCTAAGTGCCATGGTGGGTACTCTGGGGAAACACAAGGTAAATTAGACCTGGTCTTGGAGGAGTACACTGTGTAGCTGGGGGTCAGATCCATACATAAATCAATTAATGTAAGGCTGGCTCCGACAAGTGACATATGAAAAGTATGAGGAAAGTGCAGAGGTGAAAGGAGATGGTCCCTGGTTAGGAAGCAGAGAAGAATGTGTAAGGGGAGGGGATTGAGGTGGGCCTTGATGTAGCGGCAGGATTTTAATGAGAGATGGGGTATTCTTGGTGGAAGAAGCAGCATGACTAAAGGCAGATGTGAAACCTGGGATACCCTCTTGTTTGGCAAAGGATGATATTCAAAATATTTAACAACTACAAGGCCTGGGCATAGGACAATCAGAATGGTGCCTGCTGTGAACAACTGGTGTGACACTCTGTCCACTCATGGGTGGACGTCTACCTGCCTTTGGGGCACATCAAGCAGCCTATTTGATCTGAGTATAGATAATATGTGTCAGGCACTGTTCCAAATGCTTTTCATGAATAAACTTATTTAATTTGCATAAAACCTCATGAAGTATAGACAGTAACTTTATTTATTCTTTGCAGATCAGGAAACTGGAGCACATAAGGGTTAAATATTTGCCCAAGTGGCAAGGGTAGGATTTGAATGCAGGTAGCCGGGTCCCTGAAGTTTTTAACTACTACTCAATACTGCCCCCTATGGGCTTTGTGTGGGAATAAAGTAGATAAAGGCTGGTCTGGCCCAATACAGGGTGATGACAGTATTTACCACCTATTGAGGGCACACTGTGGGCATTGCCCCACTCAGTCCTCACAGCACTCTAACTGAGCCTCAGTTTCCTTACCTTGCAAAATGAACTCAGGCAGTGGCAAAAAGTCTAGAGAAGAGGAGACTTACGAGAGAGAATGGAGACATTAAAGAAGCAGGCCTTGGGAGCTAAGGAGAGGTGCTGGAGGAGGGAGGAGGGATAGGGATGACAGTGGTGTCCCCAGCATTTCTTTACTCCCCCTCTTGTGCCCAGGGTGCCATGGAAGGAGGACACAGGCTGGGGGAGACCAGAGTCTGTCCTGCCAGCAGTGAGGAAGGAGCTGGTGGGAAGCTCCATATCCAGCCTCATTCCCATTTATTGGCTCCTTTCTCTGGGTTACACTTTCCATCAGAAAAGCCTGCACTGTTGGAATACTTGAGCCCCTAGCAGCCCGTCTTCCTAGTCTATCACCTTGGGGAATCGCCCCCATGAAAGGTGGCATAGGGTTTTTTAAAGGAGGGTCAGTCTGAGTGGGCAGTTTGGGGATTCCTTTGAACTCCAGAGCTCCAGGGTCCCAGGTGGTGATTTAGGACACTGAGAGATGGGAGTGGGAGCATGAGATGCAGGCATCTCAGCTCTCCACCCCAACACTCATCACAACAGCCCCACTTTTACATGCTTTGTGCTATTGGGGTGTTGAATAATATTTTGTTTGAAGAAAGTATTCCTTAGCTTTTTCAAAAGTTCGAAAACCACTGCCTCAGTGATGCTCTTGGTGTCTAGATAGTCTCATGCGTTTTAATTTTAATTAAGCTTTAGTTTCTCTCCTGCCACAGGCTTGCCATTCTATCTGGCTTTTGTTTTTCCATTCTCAGGTGGAGAAAATAACTCCATCCTTATCATAGGCCGCATTCAAGTGACGATGTCAATGACTGAGGGATCCTAGAGACCCCAGAGGATGGGCCACGTCTCCCAGTTCTAGTTACCATCTTTCAGGAGTCCATCCTGGCTGTGAATTTGTTCCCTAAACCACCTTCCTTTAGTGCATTGCTTCTCAAACTTTAATGGGCATATAATTCACCTGTGGATCTTGTTAAAATGCAGATTCAGATTCAGTATTCTGGGGTGGAGCCCAACATTTGCATTTCTAACAAGCTCCTGGGCGATGATGCTCATGTTGCTGGTTGGCAGACCACAATGAGTAGCTAGGCTTCGGACCTTTCATCTGGCCTGGGGACCCCATAGCCTATGTCATTGGTGATAGTACCTGATGTGTCAGCTGAGGCCTCAACTTGGCTGGAACTGAAGGTTGGGACTGAACCTGAAAAACCAGGGTAGAGAAGGTTTATCAATAAGGCTGTGAGGAGAGAGGTGTCTCTGATTCTGTGAGAATCAAAGGGCAGGAGGAGACATTTCGGGGACTTAGACAGGGAAAAGCCTTTAGGGAGGAGGGTGAACCCTGATGTGAGTACAAGCCCATGGGAAGGGTGACCAGAGTCTTGGGTCATCTTCAACTGAGGAGAAGGCTCTGGAGCTGCCTGCCGACCCTCTAGAAGGGAGAGCTCTAACCCCTCTGTGGTAGCCACTAATCTGAGTGGTTTTCCAACTCACAGTAATTCTTCCAGGGGCCATATGTGTTCTAAGCAGTCTGTTCTTTCTGGGAAATACTCCATTCCCACTCCAGTGCGAGACTCCATATGGAGCTGCCAATTGTAATAGCTCATTTCCTTGGCCACAGTGATTGGGCCAAGCAATGGTCACATGACCCAAAGCTGGGCCAATCAGAGATATTTCTGAGATTTTTCAAACTGGAATTGGAGGGAAACATTCTTTTTTCCCTTCCTGGTGTCAGAGCTACAAGTGTGTGTGAGTCTGGAGGTACCAGTTGCTATGTTGTAGTACACCCCCCACCCCCCACCACTGCCTCTCAGCTGGCTGCAGTATGAGAGAATTAAGCTGGCTCAAAGGGAGAAGCAAGGATGAGAGATGGAGAGCTCTGGTGACTTTTGAGTCTCTGGTGACATTTGTCCCTAAGGCCAGCTCCTCCCCTGCCTTCTCCACAGATTGAATATGTGAGTCCCAAAATAATAAATCATGCCCCCTGCACCCTGCCTTTTGTCTAAGCTAATTTGAGTTGGGTTTCAATTATTTGTTACTAAAGAGTCCCACCTAACACCTCTCCCCCCATCACTCTGAGAAGAAATGAGGTTTTGGGAAAGAAGGGATAGGAGGGGGTTATGAGAGGACAGAGAAGCCTCTAAAGGTCCCAGGGAAATGGGCTAGTGCTGGCAGAGGCCATTGATCTCAGAAACCCACACCATCCTTTTTTCTTCCAAATGTAACAGCCGGAGATCACAAAGCACAAAAGGATGGATGCCATCAAGGAGAGCCCAATCCAAAGCTTACTGCTTCTCACAGGCCCTGTGAAGAGGAAATGAGTGATATTAATATAAATAATGATAAGAGAGATTGGAGCAAACAGTGGACAAAGTATAATGGCCATCCTATCTGCCTCTTAAAATCCCATGCTATTGCAGAAAATATTCCTTTCCATTCATTCATTCTACCACTATTTATTGAGCAGGCATTGTTCTAGGCAAGTGATAGCAGTCCATAAGGCAGACATTGTCCCTGGGTAGAGAGGTTTCTGGCTTGCCCAGTGTCACAGAGTTTGAAGTACCTGAACTGGGATTTGACTGCAGGATACCTGATCCTAAAACACCCTTATTAATCACACTACACTGCTCTTCTCTGTAAATGGTATAAGGGGAGTTCTAGGCTAGAGACAGAAAAAGTCCAGATTCCTACTTAACAGGCCTCTAAATCTATCTGCCAGATGCAGCCTGACTCAGTACCGTCACTTCCTCGGTAGACGTTCCTTTTTTTCTACTTCCCTAAGGGAAGAGCAAAGCACGGAACTCAGGGCTCCAATTCTGCTTTTGCTGCGTGACCTTGGGCAAGTCTCTTATCCTTTCTGAGTCTCAGTTTCTTTATATAATGGGGAACAATAAGAATATCTGCTGCACAGGACTGTTGTGAAGATTGATTGTGCTAAAATGCACAAGGACCTAGAGTAGTGCCCGGAATCTAGTAAGAGCCACTAGGGCTTCCTTTCTAGCTCTCACTCACACAGGCCATGTTCCTTTGTGGTCCTCATCCCTTCCCATGTCAATTTCAACTTCCCATCAACTCTTCTCCACAGACTTCTAATGCCATGCTGTCCAATATGGCAGCCGCCAGCCACGGTATGAGCCCTTAAAATGTGGCCAGTAGGACAAGGGACTAAAGGACTGAATTGTTTATTTTATTTTATTCTTAAAAATTTTAATTTTAATTTTAAAAAGATGACAATTCCTTATCGAAACCGAGAAGTATGTTTGGAACAACTTGGATAGGTAAATCTATTTTTTCAATTGTAAATTTCGTGAAATCTGAATATAGATCAAGTACTTCCTACAAAAATTTAGCATCTGAATTGAAATGTGTTGTTAGTGTAAAATACATACTGAATTTCAAAGACTTAGTATAAATGAAATGTAAATTATCTCACGAATAATTTTTTGTATTGAATACTTGTTGGAACAATATTTGGATATATTGGGTTAAATGAAATATATTTTTAAAATTAATTTTATCTGTCTCTTTTGGCTTTTTCTAATGTGGCTATTAGAAAACTTAAATGACTTATATGGTCCCATTATATTTCTATTGGAATGTGCTTCTCTGAATGGCTCTTGCCCACACTTTTTCACTGCACTTCATAAAGAACCACTCAGAATGCAAACTCTTGGATCCGAAGATCCAAGGCCCTGAGGTCTGGCTGAGCAGAGATGGAGAGCAACCTGGACAGACGTCCCCAGAAAGAAACTGCTCGGAGCTGCTGCTGACAGGGTTGCTGGCTGTGCACGTGATGTTGGGATGATTTTCACCCCTTCTCCAGGAGACACTAAGGTGAGATCCCCCTTGGGACACAACAGCTTCTTTCCGCAGGGGGGTCCATCTGTAGGTCACATTGTGTCCACTGTCCTCCACTGAGCATACCAGGCTGACCTCGCAGATGCCGTCCTCCGTGAGCCTGAGGCTCCAGGTGACTTTGGGCTTCTTCAGCCTTCCTACGTGAGAAGAAGGGCAGACCTGATGTGGAGTCAGGCCTGCCCACTGGGCAGTCACCGTGTCTTCACTCATTCAAAATATGTTTATGAAGTTGTGTGTCGACACTGTGTTAGGGCTGAGAAAATGCCTCTAAGAGTCGCAGGCGTTTTGAGGGCACCTGGCCTCTCCCTGAGGAGGTATGAAATCTCAGACATATCACTTCACTTCTTTGGCCTTTGATGCTCAGATGTGAAATAAAGGAGTTAATGAAAAGTGAAAAAAGAAAGATTCCACATCATTCCATACAGCATACTGTGAAGAACAGGCAAACCAAACCAAACAGACACAAATAAGCACAGCACTTCCACGGGCTCTGAAGGCCCTTCAAGGCTTACGTTTTGAGGTTTCATCATCTAATTTGCTTACTTACATGCGATAAGGAATGTAGAGAGGTGAGCACAGCACTGACACAGAATAAGTGCTCAATAAACATTAGCAGTTTTACAAGAAATATAAGACTGGCACCATTTGCTCCCAATTTATTATTATTTTTACTTAATCTTCCTGCTGGTTCTTTTATACTTGAGTCACAGTGTGCAATAGGTGTAGAGCAGCTGACTCAGTGCATATTTTAACAGGATCTCAGACAGTGAGTTTTTCCACAGGTACTTAGACACCAACAAGCCCAGGCAGAGGATGTACAGACCATGTCTGAATGGTACCAGTGAAGGAGTTGGCAAACAGGAACCGTGCAAACTGTCCTGCCAAGCTCCTGTGAGGCCCAGGGCTGAGGAAGAAGACTGCAAGTTCTGTCCCCGACACTCAGGGGAGCCAAACAGCCAACCCGCTTGGAGGTCACAGGGTCTTTGGACACTAAAGGCTTTCTTCTCAGTCTTTTCTGATTCCATCTCAGCCAGCTCTGCCCTTATTCAAAATGATAATGTTCTAAAAAAATGCAGGTTGGAGTGTTCCTGGTCCCTCCCACCTGATAATCAATGCAGGAGGATGGGACAAGTACCCACAGTTGGGTGGTTGAGACCTAACTGGAAGCCTGGAGGAAGGGAGACCTTGGCAGGTGGATTTTACCCAGCCACCGATTGTAATTTTTCCTCCTGTGAATTGACTGGTGTGAACTCAGTCCTAGTGGTCTGAGGCATTTTGGTAGGAGGAGAGGCCTGAGGGAGGAGGGAGGTGGGGAAGGCAGCAAAGAGGAGAAAACTTTCGGGGAATGAATCTAATAATGGGCGCTCTGCTTAGAAACTCACGGTAGATGAGCAGAGTGACGTGTTTCGTGCTGGTGACTCCAGAGGCCTTTGAACATATGTAGGCGTGGTAGGGGCCAGCGTCCTCCATCTTCAGCTGGCCAATCTTCAGGGAGTAGTCTTGGCCGGAGACCCACGCTGCGGTCTTGTAGGGATCCTTGAACTTAGTGAGCGGATCTGCCTTTGCTGCTTCTCCCCGCTCTTTGCTGATAATAGATGTGTTAAACACCCAGACAACCTTCTCTATGTCCTGACTGGCCGGGAGTGCCAGGGGCAGGGTGACTGACTCCCCCAGTATCCCTGCCACCGTCTCCCCCATTGATCGTCCTCTGGAGGCTCCTGGATCTGCAGTCAGAGATGAGATATTGCCACTTCAGTCACTGGTCCCACTCCCTTGACCCTCAGCCTGCCTGAAGGGGAGTGGAGCCCCATAGGCTCTCCTGCCTAGGCCCATTGCCCCTTCCGCTGATGAGGCATCCTTGCTCCTTTTCCTGACCACTTGTCATGCACAAGTATGCACCTGGCTCTGCCTATTGCATACCTAGGCCTCTCCTGCTCTCTTTGCCCTTCTCAGGAGACCCCAGGGACACTCCCACCTAAGCAAAGAGCAATCTAGATCTCTTCATCCATCCTCTCTTCCCCTCCCTTGTTCTACCCTCAGTTTCATAGTGCCTTGGGAGTTCCCAAGTCCCCTGCCAGTCTCTTTCAGGCCTTTGAGGGTAGAAAACAAGGGGCCTTCAGGCCTGTTCTCTTGCCTCCTCACCTCATCTGTGTCCTGCCAGAACCCTGGGGTTTAGATTCTATAGCTGCTCAAACTGTTTCTGGAATCCTCTGCAGGGCCTAAGTGGAGCCAGTTACCTGTACAGAACTGCCAGGTGTGGACAGGGCGGGAGCTGTTCTGGCTGACTGGGTTCTTGGCTGTGCAGGTGTATGGCAGGTTTGGGTCACAAGGCGTCCAGGAGATGGTGAGAGTGGAGCCCCCACAGGATTCAGAAGCATCAGGGTCCCTCGGAGTCCAGCTGTACTGAACATCTTTCTCTGCCCCCTCCACAGAGCACATCAGGGTGACGTTACAGGAGGCATTCTCAGACACGTTCACGGACTTCATGATGACTCGGGGCTCCTGCAGCCGCTCTGAAGGCACAGTGGCAATGGGGAGACTACTCAGATCCCTTCCCCGGCAGGAAAGGGCTGAGAGAAGAAGGTGGTGTGGTGGAGGAGCTGGGAGCAGAGGGAGACGCCTTCTGCTACTGGTGTTCTTATAAGAAGAGAGATAAAGACACAGACAACAGAAGCAGAACGGTGATCATGTGAGGACGTAACCAAAAGTGGCCGTCTACAAGTCAAGGAGCGAGGCCTCAGAAGAAACCAAGCCTGCCGACATCTTGATCTTGGACTTCCAGCCTCTAGAACTGTGAGTAAATAAATTTCTGTTGTTTAAGCCCCATAGTCTGTGGTATTTTGTTATGACAGCCGTAGCAAACTAATACAGATGGGTAAAGGATATTAATATAGTTGCAGAAAAGAATACAAATGGCTCTTAAACACATTTTGGCTGTCTTCCACTCTTGTCATCTGGATTTACGGAAGTGGATGCAGACGACCAGTGTGGAGTCCTATTTGCCCTAGAGATAAATTCCTGGAGAGAACAAAATCTGTTTTTAAAAATAAAAGATCAAACCCCACAGAAGCTGTGTGGCACTCACCATAGATGCGCAGGGTGAATTCCTCATCAATGGTGACTTGAGAATTCTTTTGGTTTATCTGTGCTTTGTAGGGTCCTGCATCTTTTGGAGTCAGGTTGTTGAGAGATAAGGAGTAGTTTTGGCTGATGTGTAATCGGCCCTGGTAGCTTTTTTCCGTAAAGATAACATTTCCATGGGAGGGGGCTAAAACAAGAGTTTTTTGGAGACCATTCCAGATGACATGCTCAATCTCTGTATCTACTGAAATGTTGAGGGGGAAAGTTGCCAGACCCCCTAGAATCCCTGCCACCACTGTTGGGCCTGAGTCCTTTCCAGAGACTCCTAGTCCTGCAGAAACAGAAGAGGGACTTGGAGGGGCAGCTAGACTCCTCAAGTCAGGTTTCATTCATTCATTCATTCATTCATTTATTCATGAAATAAACACATATTGGGAATAAATGCCAGATGCTGAGAAATGAAATGAGATTCATGTCTTCCTCTCTCAGGGCCATTGCCTAGCAAAGCCATTCATTCATTCATTCACTCATTCACTTATCAAACATTCTCTCCCACAAATGTAGCTGCAATAATCAGTAAAACAGATCTTCTAGGTTTCCGTTCCAACAGGAAAATTAGTTTTGTGACTTTAGGTGAATTTCTCTGAGAATCAGTTTACTGGTCTATAAGATGGAAATGTTCACACCTGTACCATCTTCCTCAGGGAATATGGTAAAGCTTAAACAAAAACAGGTTTGCTGTAAATCATAAAGAACTAATGAAGTAAAAAAGGAGCATCCTTTAAAAAATAAGATGGGTCGATGGATGGCTAGAGGTGTGGATGGATGGATAGATGTGTGATGGAGCACGTAAAGCAAAACATAAACGGTAGGACCGATGTGGGAGGTGTGTGAGCATTCACTGCAAAATTCTACCAAGTTTTCTGTATGTTTGAGAGTTTTCATAACAAGGTGATGGGAACAAAAGGAGAATCTCTTCCCTCTATCTCACCCTACACTTTCCTCACTGTTCAGTGGATCTCAGACTGATGTTGGTTTGGCCAGAGAAATCCAGTCTGTCCTTAGGAATGAGGTTTGGGTTGGGCATAGTAGGTAGCATTGATTCAGCTCCTGATTTCCTCATCTCAGGAAAGACCCAGATCCCTGATAAATGTTGTCACCAAGGCTTCCGGAGGCCTGGCATTTGGCCAAAGCAACTAATTTCCTTGTAGGGGTCCTATGAGTGTCTGCTGGGTGACCCCAGCCTGGAGTCCCAGATTCCAGGGTTTTGAGGCTCTGGAAAGTCCTCCGGAAATTCTAGACCAAATCAGATAGGTTCAGGACCCAGATTACTCTAGGAATTTCAGGTGGAAAATAAGTAGAAAACATTAGAGAGAGGAGAGGCCAAATATACCCTAGAGGGACGGGAAAAGGCTGAGGTGTGCTCCAAAAGCCCAGACATTACAGAATATGCAGACACAGAGAGGAGACACCCTGACTGGTGCAGGCCAGGGGGGTTCTCTGCCCCAACCCCCAGCAGCTGAGCACTTGAACCTTGTGGAGAGGCCGCTAGGGAGGATGCAGGGCTGGGGACTCTGGATGTGAGAAGGTCGGTTCAGGTGGACTCTGGGGGCAGATTCAAAAGACAGAAGCTGAGTTGGTGCGATGTTGGTTTGAGGTTGCCTAAAAGAGAGCTCTTCACATCTGGAAGACATCACTTACAACTGCTATGTGTGTATCAGGTACTTTGTAGAAATCACCTCATTCTATCCTCAAAATTATCTGATAATTAACCCCATTTTACAGATGAGGAGCAGAAATTTAGAGAGTTTTGGCCACTTGCCTGGATTACAGTTGCAGAGTCCAGATTCCATGTACATGTCGCCTGCAGTGTGAGGCCAGGAGTGCTCACCACCCCTGTCCTGGAAGCCGAGAAGGTGCTAAGTCTTGGCTCCGTGCATATGACCATGTTTTGATGTCAGCGCTCCTTGCATCAAAGATAAAGCCTCACAGACTGTCAGTGGGATATACTGTACAGTGCTACGGATCTACCAGTAAAGTGACGGGAATTTCAGGAATCGGTCATCTTATTTGGAACTACGCCATTTGACAAATAACAAAAGAAGGGAGTTCAAAGATTGGCATTTTTTTGTTTGTTGGGGTTTTTTTTTTTTTGTTTTGAGGAAGATAGGCCCTGAGTTAACATCTGTTGCCAATCTTCCTCCCTTTTTTCTCCCCAAATCCCTGGTAGATAGTTGTATGTTACAGCTGTACATCCTTCTAGTTGCTCTATGTGGGATGCCGCCTCAGCTTGGCTTGATGTGTGGTGGTAGGTCCGTGCCCAGGGTCCGAATCCGCGAACCCCAGGCCACCGAAGCGGAGTGCGTGAACTTAACTGCTATGCCACCAGACCAGCCCCTCAAAGATTATAATAACTGAATTTGACTTGTTCATCCTTTAATAGTTTCCGAATAACGTACTTAACAGTGATTATTATAATAACAGTCATAGCTTCCACCAACTGTGTGCCAAGCACATATACTGTCTCTAATCTATGAAAGAATCTCGCATGATACATCTTACTAATTGCATTCTACACTTAAGAAATAGAAGCTCACACAGCTAGTAAATGATGGAGTAGGATTTAATTTCAAATGTTCCTGATGCTAAAGCAAGGGGACTTTTCACCCTACTGCTTCCTAAGTTCCTTAAACAACTCCTTGGAGACACAAAAGCATCAAGGAAACTCCCTTCTAGACCAAAACACTGAAGTTTGAGTTTACCCCAGTTGATGGAGCCAGACAGAGGGAGATGCCCATTTGCCCTGAACTGTTTGAAATTCACTCCATTGATCATCTGAGGCTTGGATAACGTTGGATGTGGCTAATTTCAGGCTAATCCAACACAACCAAAAAGTGCCCTCAGAGTTGAGTGTGAATATAAATAGCTCTGCTGCTTCCTGTGTTTTTATGGTGAGCAAAGATGAAATTGAAAGTAAAGAGAGGTCAGACTGGAACTCGGCCCCGAGGACAAGGCTCCCCCTAACCCCATACATGCATCTAGGAGTTTTTCTAGAGCTCTCCTCACTGCCCACCTACCCACCCCCACTGCTCTCAGGTCGCTAGTGCTACCTGCACTGTCCCTCCCATGGGGAGGTAGGATGTTGGGGAGAAAAGGGTATTCCTCCCCAAGGAGGCCCTGGGGAAAGCATTATCCCAGAGGGACAGTAGCCTGCTACAGTCCCAGGTTGCTGAGATCCTCCCTGGGGTACTGGGTCAGGTGTACCTGCTGGACAGAGGGGTCCAGGCTAGGTTGCTGAGCCACATTTCCCAGAAACTAGCAGGACTCAGGCCTTGATGGGGAGGTAGGATGTTGGGGAGAAAAGGATATTCAGGCAGAAGTCACCTAGCCTAGGGCCACCAGACCATCTCCAGACCCCCAGTGAAGCCTCCGTTGGCCAGAATATGTAATAAACAAGACAGGATGTAGAAAGAAGCTCCAGCAGTTCTATTGCTTGCTAGGAAATTGCTAGGTGGCTTGCCATCAGGGGAATTTTTTTTGTATGAGAAAGACCAGCCCTGAGCTAACATTCATTGCCAATTCTCCTCTTTTTGCTGAGGAAGATTGGCTCTGGGCTAACATCCATGCCCCTCTTCCTCTACTTTATATGGGATGCCACCACAGCATGGCCTGATAAGCTATGTGTCGGTCTGCACCCGGGATCTCAACCTGCGAACCCCGGGCTGCCAAAGTGGAGCACACAAACTTATGCTCCACCGGGCCAGACCCATCGGGGAATTTTCCTGTATCTCTCTGTGGTTTGTACCCATACTGTACAGGAAACAAACTCATCCTGTGGTGTTTCTTCGAAGGAAAATGTGAGGATGAGAGGAGTACAGTCTGAGCCCAAAATTATTTGAGACTGGAGCTAGAATCTCACTTGCTCATGGTGTGTGACAATGCACATGCTCGCACACACAAACAGAGCTCAGAATAAGGTGAAACTTGCAGAATATTTACCGCAAGGAGAGGAGTTTACTGACTTTACCAACAAGAATCCCCAGCAGGGAATGTGACCAGCCTCAGAGGAACACCAGTACAAGCGGTGGTGGCCATAGTATGGACTTACCTGTGAGCAGGAAGAGATGGGTCCATAGGAAGGGAGAGAACACGTGTGGCTGACTCTTCTGTAGCTCATCAGAGAAAGACCGTAGAGCCCAGTCATCTGTACGTCTCTTTGGGCCTGCCATGATATACTTTCAGATCTCACAGGCCGAAGGAGGAAATACCACAGCTTCCGCCAGTGTGTGTGTTCCAGGGAGGGTTGTTTATACTCGGCACCACAGACTCCTTTCACGTGCTCAGGCTGGGGTAGAGGTCCCAAGTCTTTTCATATAATTTGCAAACCGATATTGGGCATCACTTCCTTTAGCATCAAGAGACCTGGGTTCTAAACTCAGCCCTAAAGATGGCCCCTAAAGAGTTCCACCTCCTCGTATTCATGCCCTTGAGTAATCAACTCTTCCTGAGTGTGGGATGTATTTAGTGACTAGTTTCTAGTGAGTAGAATGTGGCAGAGGTGATGATGTCACTTCTGAGATTAGGTTACAAAAGGCTGTGGCTTCTATCTTGGGTTGTCTCTGCCTCTCCTCTCCCCACCTCACTTTATGAGGAACCAGGCCCCAAGACAAGGAACTGAGGCCTCCAGCGAAAAGCCAGTGAAGAAATGATGTCTCTGGCCAACAGCCAACGAGGCTCTGAAGCCAGCCAAGAGCCACAGGAGTGAGATTGGAAGTGGATCCTCCCCTGAGAGGGCCTTGTGATGACCGCAGCCCTGGCCGCCACCTTGACTGCAGCTTTGTGGGAGACCCTGAGCCAGAACACCCGGCTGATCTGTGCCTGGATGCCTGACGTGCAGAAACTGTGAGATAATAAATGCTTATTATTTTAAGTTGCTAAGTTTTGCAATTTGTTACACAGCAGTGGATAACTAACGATGGTCCAATAAATTCCCTATTTTGCTTAAGCCGGTTTGCATTGGCTTCCTGTCACAGGCAACAGAAAGGCAACTTTTAACTGATGTGGAACAAGCGTCAGGGAAGCTGTACTGAGCGTGGATGCTGCAAGTGACAGCCGTGCATCTGGCTGAGCTGAGAAGGTAGGTTGGGGGACAGTGTAATTCCCTTTCTCTTGCTTTGGGAAACTAAGGTTTTTTTCTTATTGATAGTGTAATAGCTGGTTAAACTGCAGCTTGTTGTGTCTTGAGATTCAGATCAGATGTTTACTGAGGCTGTAACATTAGAGGACTTGGAAACAAAACTTCAGGATGGCAGGGTGTGTGGTTTTAGGTAACATTCTGTTGGTGCTCATCCAATGCCAGGCCCTCATCTAACGCTTTACACACATTAACTCATTTAGTCCTCACGACAGCTTTATGAGATAGGTATTTCTTATCATTTCCACTTTATAGATAAGAAAATGAGGTACAAAGAGGTTAAGTAGCTTATTCTGAGTTTTATAGTTAATGTGAATTTGAACCCAGGAAATCTGGAAGGAGGGAGAGCGAGGGGGACAATTTGGATAGCAGGCTTCTGCCCATGGAGGGCAATTTCAGAGCCTGTCATGATCAGATGCTGCCCAACCCTGAGAGTCAGGGCCTCCTTAAATTTTGTGCTCTAGGTGCCTGTCTTGACTCACTCTGGCCTTGGCCCTGTGGCTAGAACATGGCTGTCTAGAGAGAATTGCAGGACATGTGGCCAGGAAAGGCTGCCATAGCCCAGGTAAAGAGTCTTATAACCCAGTGCTATGGACTGAATGTTTGTGTGCCCCCCAGATTCATATCAAGTCTAATTCCAAATGCAATGGTATGAGGAGGTGGGGCCTTTGGGAGATGATTAGGTCATGAGCTGTCATGGATGGGATTAGTATCCTTATAAGAGAGATGCCAGAGAGCTCACCCTGCCTCATTTATCACATGGGGTCCTAGTGAGAAGACGGCCATCCATGAACCAGGAAGTGGGCCCTCACCAGAAACTGAATCTGTTGATGCCTTGATCCTTGACTTCCCAGCCTCCAGAACTATGAGAAATAAATTTCTGTCATTTATAAGCCACCAAGTGTATGGTACGTTTGTGGTACGTTTGTTATAGCAGCCGGAACAGACTAAGACATCAGCCTAAAGGCAACAAGGATCCAGCAGGTATTTTTAAGCAGAGGTGCTGCATGATTCAAGGAGTCTTTTGGAAAGCTTACTCCAGCAGCAGAGTGGAGGGTGGATGGAAGGGATGAGACTGAGATGAGAAGACAGGTGAGGGGGCTATGAAGGAACCCAGGTAAGAGCATGAGAACAGGGACAGTCTGGGTGGGAGGAGAGGACAAAGGTGGGAGAGGGTTTAGCGATATTGATAATCAAAATAATCACTAACATGTGTTGAATAATTGCCATGAATGAGGCTTGTGCTTAGAGCTGTACATATGTTTTCTCTTTTAATCCTTAAATCAACCCTATTTGAGTGGTACTCCTATTGTCCCCATTTTAGAGATGAGGAAACTGAGGTTGATCAGGGAAAATGTCACTGGAATGACCTTCTTTGAAGTTGTGAACATAGATGGACACAGTCTTGTGGTACACAGAAACCAACTGAAGTATTATCATTTAAGTACAGTACATCAAATACAGTAAAAACCTAAAATAATATGAATTTTGATATGATGCAGTTGGCAAATGGATCCTGTACTCACTCAGCCCCTGTCCTCACGTGGAAATAAATGATAATGGAGAAGTCTTATTGACTAGGAGGTAGTTTGCGAAGGTCACACAGCTAACAAGCAGCAGAGGCAGGATTTGAATCAGAAAGTGTCATATCCACCCCACTGCACCCAACCCCGAGGCCAGCCCATCACGAATTACTTTATTTTTCCACTGACGTGATTTTTTCCCCACTAGCTTGTGAGCGACACGCTTGCAGAGACTTCCTTTCATCTTCTAATCCCCAGTCTCTAGCACAGTGCCTTTGTGGCACCCAGCAGCTCATATGTGTGTTGAATGAATGAGTGAGGAGAACCCAGTGAGAGTCCAAGAGAGGAGAGTATTTCAAGCACAGAGGGTCCCAGTGTCAAATTCCACCAGGTGGTCATGTAAGATAAGGACCAAAGGGTCTACAGGATGTGACCAATGGGAGACCATTGGTGACTTTCTTGAAAGCAATGTGGATTCTCTTCAAGTCTTGTTGGGGCATATGGTCTCCACACACTAAAGGCCAGAGAGAGACTTGTAAAATCTGTAAGCAGTCCAAAGCAGTGAGGGGGCCGGCAGGAAACACCAGTCACAATTACATGCTCGTGGAGATATTAGCAGAGTCTGCACAGCCCAGCAAAGCCATCACGACTATTTTGTGTCAAGAGGTGGAGAAGGGAGCTCCATACCTGCCCCAGCTCTCCCATCTCCCTCCATCCACCCGCAGATGGGGACCTTTTCATGCAACTCCCTTGACTGTACCACCAAAAGGGCAAGATGGCCAAATAATATCTGATCTAGTCCCTCGTGGTTGGAGGTAGAGGTGGTCTCAAAGGTCTTGGCCCCTGAATCCTTCCAGCCTTGTTTCTGCGCTAAAGAAGCTGGAGCCGGCAGCCTGTGCCTTCCCCCTTTTCGTCCTTGGGCCCTTCTGGGCTTGCTCTTCCCTGCCTGCTGGCTCAATGTCCACCCATGCACTCACCAAGCATGTAGGAACTAAGCCTCTACTATGTGCTGACCCTGAGCTAGTCACTGGGAATTGAAAGATGAAAAAGGAAAGCCCTACCCTCAGGGGGCTGAGAGTGTACTGGAGAGAGTGTTCAAGTAAGCAGATATTTATATTATAGTGGGGTGGGTGTTAGGAGAGAGGGAAGCCCAGGGGACCTGAGAGTCCCAAAAGAGGGCACCTATCCTAGCCTGGGGCTTCAGGGAAGCCTTTCCCAAGGTGGTGATGACCTTGGGGGGTGATATGGGAAGATGTTAGGGTGAGATAGGTGAGATGGGTGGCAGGAACTAGGGCAATACAGTAAGCCAAATTGCAGGAGCCAATTTACAACAGTGAGAAATCATAAGGGGTGTGTGGGGATGTTACCGCCCAAGGGGGGTCATCTGCCCACTGCAAGACAAGCCAATAGTCAAGAGGCAAGGTGGTAGGAGAGAAAGGGTTTTATTACAGCTTTCCAGCAAGGGGGAAAATGGCTGACTATTGTACTAAAGAACCATCTTACAGAACAAAGACCATAGGCCTGTTTTATAAGGGGCTGGTTTCTGGGTGGGGTGGTATCTGGTCTTCAGATGGGGCAGACATGTGGTCTTGTTTCCTGATAATCTTTTATTTTACTGGATGTGCATCAGCGACCAAGCAATGCCCCACACCCAAATCTTTCAGTTGCCATTGATGAGGGCTATCAGCATAGACTCTTTGCCTAGGGGTCGTCACATTCCTAAGGAACTCAAAAGAACAAAGTTATCAACTTACAGCAGCTGGGAGGTGCCATAAAACCCACAGAACATTCTGGGCTAGTTAATTAGGGGTCATTCAAAGTTACAATATGGTTTCTTCTCTACTATATGGCTTCCCTTATGTCAACCTTGTGTGGAGCTGGTATCAGGGAGACTCTAGGAGAAGTCTGTGGTGATTGAAGTCCAAGATATGAGACTTGATGACAGAACATGAGGCCAAGAGGTTGGCAGGAAGCAAGCAGATCATGAAGGGCCTTGTTCTCCAGGACTGTGACCCGGGACTTCACCTTGGAAGGGTTTAAAGAAAGGCTGTGACATCATCAGCTCTGGCTTTTAAATAGCTCACTCTGGTGCCTCACTCTTCTTTCTTTTATGTCCACTCATCTTCACATCTTGTGACTCAAAAGGTACATGTGATTAAAATGGTGACCTCTAAAAACAGGAAATGTGTGTGGGCTGACATTTAGACATGCACAGTTTGTCAGCTGCCGGGAGGCAGGCCTGTCCACTGGTGAACATTATGGGCCTCTCCCTACCATGGTCTTTGCTTCTCCTTGGTCTTTTCATTGGTAAGTCTACTCCTGCCACTACCTCCCAGGCACCTCTACCTGCCTGGACATTGAGTTTCTCTAGTAATGGGTAATTTTCCCTGAAGTGCTGCCTCCCTGGGAAGCAGGCTGTTTGTGTGTACATGTATGGGTGTGGGTGGGTGTGTGTGTGGATGCACATGCTGTCATCTAGACCACGCCGGCCCAGACTGTGTCCTAGATACCCTCACATTTCTTCTGCTAATGAATCACGGGGAGCCTGGGCACCCCCAGACAGGCTGATGGTGGGGCCATGAGATGGAGGAATTGCCGCAGCCGGTTCCAGGACTCGCCCCATCTGCATCTTGCCACTTCAAGCATGACCTTCTCATGTCTCTTTCCCCTTCCTCACTCTCCTGCTGGCCCCTGGGAGTCATGCTTCATCATGAATTGGGTTTTCCGTGTCCCACAAATGACTTCAGGAGGGGATCTCAAGCCTGGCACCTAGCGGCAGCTCCTGTCCCTCTGGATTCTTTTTTTTTTTTTTTTTTAGTGTCAAACAGCTCCAAATTTATTTTCCCCTCTGGATTCTTACTGCTCACACTGACCCCCAAGGCCCTGAGCAGTGGCGGGAGACAAGCCCAGGAACTGGAGGCCAGGGGAACACAGCTCTTGAGAAACCCACAGTGAGGGGCTAGGTTCTGTTCTTGGTCTCCAGCGATTCAAGCTTTCACTTCCATTCTTCTGCAGGGGAAAACCAGCTGCACTGGTTGTCAGAGTCAGCTGCCTTTGGGGTTGTCCCTGCCCCAGCCTTTAGGGCATCCCCTGAGCATGCTGATGAATCCCTTAGATGTGTTTAAAACTTGGCAGCTTACAAAGAATTTTCCATAAAATTTAAAAGTATCTGATCCCTGTAACAATCTTGTGATATAGATAAGGCAGATAGTATAACGCCCATTTTACAGACGTTAGACTGAGGCTCAGAGAGTTTAGGCGACATCTTTTGTCACACAGCTGGTCATCTGTGAAAAATGGAAGTCCACACAACCCAGCTGTGGGAATGTAGCAGCAACAAGGAAACTCTGAGAGATCCACAGTGTCCCCAATCAAAATTGCAGAATTGACACTGAGAGGTAGGATTCCTGTAAGGTTCCACTTTCCCCACTTTCCTATCCTCCCACACAGCAAGCACATCTGTGAATTGTTCTTCCTCCATGGTGTCCAGGCCAGGCCCTTGGTGGTCACTGTCCACAGGGGCATCTCTTGGGCTTATCGTAAAAGAATGGGTAAGACTGGTCTTGCCTTAAAAAATGTTCACAATTCTTCAGTTCAATTCTAGAAACATCTATTGAGGCCTCTTGTGTGCCAGGTCTAATGCTGCGTGTGGTGAGGGTGGAAGTCAGTGGACACAGGGAGGAATTAATTGTGTGAAATCCTGCTACTCGCAGCCCGGTGTAGTCAACAGAACATCGGGTTTGGGGTCAGACGAACTTGAGTTTTCATCTGGACTGCTGCTTCTTAGATGGTGACTTCGGACAAGTTTCTTAACTCTGAGTCTCATGGTCTTCACCTGTAAAGTGGGAACAAGAACATCTGCCTTGCAAGTTTGTGAGGAAGGGTAAATAAAATAACACGCTCAACGTACGTGGCACAGTGTCTGGTATTTGGGATGCGTGTCCTGATCCGATCCCCTTGTGTCTCTTTCCCCTCGCTTGAATCCAGAAACAGGATTCAGACCGGGAAGCTCTGCACACACCCCACTGCACCTAACCACGAGACTAAACCGCTGGCCTTATTGTACTTATTACCCAAATACTAGTTCCCTTCCACCTTCTCCTGTCCTTGGGGAGCTCACAAACTATGGGGAAAGACATGCAGCACAGCTAGTTGTATGAGGCAGAGTGAAGGAAATGCTTAAAACAAAACAAGCCAACAGCCCAGGCTGAAGGAAACCGGGCAGAAGGCATGGCTGGACTGGAAGTACGGAGCTCAGAGAAGGCTCCAGCGAGGAAGCAGTGCTTGAACTGGGCCTAACGAGTTACTGCTCTCGAGGGTGCAAGGATGAGGGAAGCTGCTTAGTCCAGGTGGAATTCCTCCAGGCTAGACTCCAGTTCCTGGGCCCAGCTTGGGCCAAGGAAGATCCTTCCGGGGCCAGCACCCGCGGTCTTGGTGTGCTTCTTGCCGTCTTGCACGCTGCTCCAGGTGGAGCCAGAGTAGTTCCACGGAATCAACGACCACCAGGCCACGGAGTGGGCTCTGTGGTGGGCACACAGGATGCTGCACTTCCCCCAGCTGGGAGTGCCCGCCCCCACAGGGCAGAAGCCACTCTTCTACTCCTTGTCACCACTGCCATTGTCACAGTACTTCTTGGTTCCACTTTTGACAAGGAGCCCCAGCACCCGGCCTGGAGAACAGTGATGCAGCCAGTGCCTCTGGACCCCAGTTTGAATCAGGACCCGGATTCCTCCCTGAGCCATCTGGCCTTTTCTCTTTAAACAACTACGCAGCAGACCTGAGTCAGTTTCAGACTTTCTGCCCCCTGGGACTGCATGTCAGTGCTGCAAAAATATTCTCACAGAGACGGGTCACGCTACTGATGAGGGCTTTTCTACGTTTCTCTACAAGGGTGCTGACTAGCTTTAGTGAGCATGCAAACAAGATGCAGTCACCAGCTTATTCCAGTGACATTAAATATCTTTAATAATACCAACAGTGAGGCATTTACTTCGGTATCTCATCTAACCCTCACAAAATCCTAGAAGATGGCACTCCCTGTTTCACAGGTGAGAAAACCAGGACTCAGAGAGGTTAAGTAACCGGCCCAAGATCACACAGCCTGTACCTGGTAGAGCAAGGGTTTCAACTCGGGCAGTCTGACTAGTGGCCTGGCACTTACATTCTTCTCTCAAGTGCATTATAGGCTGGTATCCAAATGACTGTCCCACTGACCACCCTTAAACCGCCTTGGCCAGCACAGCACTAGCCCTCCTGCTCTAGAAGATTCCTGGCTGGGCCTCAGAAGAGTGGCTTCGGTTTCAGAAGTGGCCGAACAAGCAATTATGGGGGATGCTGCAAGGCAGTTTCTGCTGTGGATGCGGCTGGGCTAAGTGAGTTCTGGTCTTGTTCCCTGGACCAGCAAGAGAGTGACTCAGAGTAACAATAGGGATGATCCCAACAGGTACCTCCCAAGAATTTTCCTTCCTCTTCATTCCACTTAGCACCTGCAACCCTTGGGACAGCATTCATGTAAATATTCATTATATGTTAATTAATTCATGTAAATACTGAAGAAGACCACTTGGCATGAAGGAAGGGCACTGACTCGTGTTCTAGTTCCATCACTAACTAGCTGTGTAGTCTTGAGCAAGTCACCTAATTCTTTGGGTCTCTGTTTTCTCATCTATAAAATGGGAATAATAATCCCTCACCTGACTCTCTCTCAGGCCTGTTGTGAGCCTCTGGCTTAGTCAGGCTGCCCCTGAAGCTTCTGTTCTGTGTCTGCAGGGCCAGGGGCTTCCAGAGAGGACTCAGTACCTGTGGTGGTAACTGGGACCATAGGGGGGTCTGTCACTTTGCCCCTGCAACTACGGGATGGACAGCAGGTGGAGAGCATCTCCTGGATGTCCCGTTCTGTCCCCATGGCAATAGCCATGGTAACTTTGGTAGAATCTGGAGGACCAGACACATTTTACCAGGCAGAAACTCGGTACCGGGGTCGCCTGGGTGTGGTGGGCCCAGGCCGCTCCCTGCAGATCAGCAACCTGAGCTGGGAGGACGCAGGGCCCTATCGAGCCCACATTGACCTGAGGAGTTCCCACGTCACCAACACCTGGGAGTACTGGCTGCAAGTCTATGGTGAGTGTCCTGGGGATGGTGACAGGTGGCTGTAGGCGTCACCCCCTTTCAGTCATTTTTACAGCCTTTCCCACTTCCCTCTTAGTAACATTGACAGTTTTCCTTCTAATTACAAAAGTAACATGTGCTTACCGTAAAACACATGTGAAGTAGAGTTGCCTGAGAGAATCTCTTGAAGAATGTCAAGGCCCAGGATCCACTCCAGCCCAGTTGCAGTGGAACTCTTGGGTCTGTGGTGGGCAGACAATGGGATTTCAGGCCCCGAGGTCTGAGTTTTGCCACAGCTGACTCGTGTGGCCTTGACCTTCCTCCTTGCTGAAATAGGAACACTCCCTTCTTGTGAGAATAAAATTCACGTGAAAGAGCTTTGTAACACTCTATATAGATGTATGGGAATGCTATTAGCATAGTCCTTAAAGAAATTTTAAAAATTGTTTTAGCAGGGGGAATGGCAAAGGAGAAAATGGTGGTGGGTGTCAGGCACACACAGAGGCGAGAAAGACCGATGGCTGACTGATTCAGCCAGTAAAGACACAGCCAGGCACTTTTAGGTTCAGACAACTTATTTCTTAGGCACTTTTAGGTTCAGACAACTTATTTCTTAGAAAGATAGTGAGGGGCCGCCCGGTGGCGCAGCGGTTTAGTCCGCGCTTGGCAGCCCAGGGTTCGCGAGTTCGGAACCCCGGGCGCCCGCCGACGCACTGCCTGTCAGCCATGCCGTGGCGGTGCCCCATATAAAGTGGAGGAAGATGGGCACGATGTTAGCCCAGGGCCAGTCTTCCTCAGCAAAAAGGGGAGGATTGGCGACGGATGTTAGCTCAGGGCTGGTCTTCCCCACAAAAAAAAAAAAAAAAAAAACAAACAAAACAAAGAAAGATAGTGAAAGGAAGAGTGATCAAAGGCCCCAGGTCCTTGGGTCCTCATCCCACACAGTAGAAAGGATGACACTGAAATAAAAGGGGTTGGATGACCGCAGCTCGAGGTGTGGAATGCCCCTCTGCTGAGGAACCAATTCCAGACGGCAGCAAAGGGCTTTTATCGTCTGTAGCTCTATTCTGAGGGGGTGGTGCAGGAAGCCCTGTTCCTCATTTTAGAGAAACTGTCTTATGACAGCCTCCGAAGGGAGACAGAGAGGCGAGTGGGAGACGGCTTCAAGGTAGAGCCTCACAGGCCATCCTCTCACGTTCTAGGAGGATAACAGGGCATTTTGCCAAGACTCAGGTTAGCTGTGGTTCCAGCCTTTGCCTGAGGGACATGGGCAAGGTCACCATGCCATGGCTTGAGCCATTCTCCTACAATGGGAAGCAAAAAAGGTACAGATGAGGAGTGAGGATAAACACGGGGAAGCTAACTGATGGAGGGAAGGCAGAGAACCTTCTTAGACATTTTCCTTGGGTTGTGTGATAGGAAAGATTCCTATTAGATGAAGGCATTTCTTTACTGGGGAAGGTGAAATTGCTCCCTGGGAGAGGACACAATGGGGGAGATGGTGATCAGCACCCTTGGGAAGTCAGCCACTCTGCCCCTCGAGGTCCCCATGGGGCAGGAGGTAGTAAACATTACCTGGAGCTCTCGGGGGCTTGTTGCTGTTTTGCAACCAGGACCAGCAGGCAAACCAATCCTGGTTGCTGGGACTCAGAGACCCTACAGCAGTTGACTGAGCATCCCCTGCCATGGTTACTTTCTTCAGATCAGCCCCCTGAGGCTGTGGGACTCGGGCCCCTCTAGAGCCTGGATAACTCTACCTATTCCCCTTATCAACATCGGCAAGGATTTCACCCTGTGTGTCTTTAATGATGTGGGTGGAGGACCCACATTTGAACTTTGACGTTTCCTCTCCCCTACTGGGCCAGAACCGAGCCTTCTCATAGCTTGACTCTTCCCTTTTTGGCCCAGAGAAGCTGCAGGATCCCAACATCACTGCCAGCTCCCGGATCATGAAGGATGGGACCTGCTTCGTCACTCTGGTCTGCTCCTTGGAACAGGCTGGAGAGGATGTCCAGTACAGCTGGGACCCCATTGGCCAGGGGGCAGTTGTGTCCCATGGGGGAACCATTCTCAGTGTCTCTGGGAGATCTGGGGTAAATGACAGCTATCACTGCACTGCCAGGAATCCCGTCAGCCAGAGCTCTACCTCCATCCCTGCCAGAATTCTCTGCTCAGGTAACTGCCTCCTTCTGTGAACCTCTCCCTCCTGGGCAGCTTCAGTCCAGGTTCTCAGCATCCCTGCCTCTCTTCCTCAAGGTTCTAGGAGTGGCTGAAGAAGAGGAGTGCAAGATTAATTTGCAGCAGGGAATGTCTCTGGAGATGAAGGCTTTGGAGCCACCATGCCGGGGCCCATTCTGTCCACCTTCCATCTGTCAGCCCCAGACTCCCTATGCCTGGACTTGTGGCAGACTCAGCTGGGCATTCCGCTCATTCTTGAGACTCCCTGAGGACAGGTGTTTCCCCCATCTCCACTCAGTCCTGCAGGGCCCATGGAGGAAGGGTCCCAGACCTCCTTGCCTTGGCCCCAGAGAAGCCTCAACCCCTCCCTCTGCCTAGAGCTACTCTGAAAGGGTAACCCGAGGCTGTGGTCCTCTGGCAGGCAGCAGTGGCCTCTCCTGGTTTTCACAGGCCATGGTAGGAAACCACTTTAGTCCAGACACACTCTGTCCCTCTCCTCTTCTCAGCTGACTTCTGAAACAGTTGTCTCTGCTGCATCTCCAGTTCCTCACCAACCATTCACTCTTCAACCTCCTGCTGCCGGTTTGCCCCCCAGTGATGTCCTGATTGCTAAATATAGGGGTGACTCCTCATTTCCATTATGCTCGGCTTCTTCCAGCACTTGCTGCATCGGTCAGCTCTTCTCTGCCACCTGGACCTCCTCTCTTGGATCACAGTCCTTCCCAGGACTGATGCTGCCCCATGCCCAAGCCTCTCTCCACCCCCCCTGTTTTCTTTCTGTTGCCCAAGGCAGAAAGCTGCGTGTCATTTAGAGGCATCCTCTTCCCACCACTGTGCTCACACCTTCCCTTTATTCCCACCTGGACCCCAGCCACGGTCTCCTAAGTAACCTCCTAATCATCCTTCTGATTGCTTGGCCAGGGGGTTAGCTCTAAATGAAAGAAATGCTTGTGTTACTTTTTGGCTTAAAACCCACTATCTAAAGTAAAAATATTTTAGTACTCTTCATTCATTTAAGCAACATGTGTTTACAGAGCATATTTAATGTGCCCTGTGTCCTAGTCATTGAAAATACAGTGAAGAAGAGGTCTGGACAGACCCCCACCCCGCAGGGAACTCGCGGGTACAGTTGTCACAGTCTGCACCTGACCGGCTTTTTAACCATTTCATCTTCCAGTTAACCGTGGTGGACGGCTTTAGGAGAGTAATGAGCATGTTGTATCATGGCTTTTGTTTCTGTGTCTGTCGTCTCCATTGAACCGTGAGCAAAGCCCATTCTCACCCTTCTCTGCATCTCCAATACACAGCATGTAATAGTGTTACCGGACACATACACGGGTTCTTTACCTGCCACAGAAGAGGGGCCAAATAGAAACTGGAACACCAGTCTTGTGGAAAGGAAAGCATTTTTATTTTGTGTGATGTAAGCTGGGAGATGAGATTGAGCCCTCAAATCCCTCTTGTCTCCCCAAAAGATGGGACGCAAGGGGTTTTGAAGCTTGAGAGGAATCCAAATGCTTGGAGGGAGGGGGAGCCTGTGGCCTTGCTGGTTGGCACTTTCCCACCAGCCTGCATTTGGCCTGTGAGGGTGCTTGCTGGGAGGAGGGTGGTGAGATGAGGGAATCTGCAGGGGGCATCCTTGGTTGTCTGCCTCCTTGATGAGTGGTGGATTCTGCACCAGGAACCCAAGGAGTTGGGGTCTGGGAAGCTTCAGCTTCTTGATATTCTCTGGATATGTTTCCCTCTAACAAACCTCAAGAACTGGTAATTAGCCAAAACTTCAGAGTGAGCCCAGCTTGAGGCCACCTGGGCTTTTAACAATTTGTAACTTCTGTTTGCCTTGTGAAGTTCAGGGATACAAAGGTTTAAAAAAACAATATTTATGCATGAATGTAACTTAGAGGAGCAGGGAAAGGGGTAGAGTGCTTTTAGTTTTAACCCCATATATGCTGGGTTTAATGTAGGGGAACTGATATCAGGGCCAGCATCAATAGGTGTTAAAAAATGTAGATTTGACAAGTATTTAAGGAGCATCCTGTGCTGGGTGTAATGGGACACAAGGAAACATGGTAACTGGCTTCAGACATTAATGTTCTCCCTCCCTCTCTATGGGGCCTGGAGGACATTTCAGCTCCATCCTCAGTTTCTGCTTCCCAAGGGGCCTCCAGCCCACCCACACCACTGACTTTTCTTCTTTGAAAACCTCTTTCCCTGTTTTCCTGTCTTCCCATTTCTTCTCTTCTCTTCCTTTTCCCCCGATTCCTAATCTGTGGTCATTGTTCATTCAGCCTCCTTCCTACCCTGCTCCCTGGGGAAAGAATTTCTTCTCTTCTTGATCCTGGGAGCTTTGGGGATTGAATAGATTTGACTTTGACACATGGAGAAGCCAAGAGGAGGAATGTGAGAAGGGGCCATCCTCTGAGGCACAAGAGAGAAGAAGTCTGCACACGGAGCATGACCGGATGCCAACACCTCCTGGTGTGAGTGAGAGAGAGACATTGATACTGATTAAGGCATAAAACCTATTTCATTTGCAAACTGAGTTCAAGACTACCAAGAAACTTCTACGTATCTTCTGTTAAAAATAATCTGTTTATGTTTTGTTTAATTGTGTTTTAAAGTGTTCAGAAAGAAGAGAGAGCTTATTCATTTAAGAAAAATTGAACAATTTGAAATATAAGATGATTAATAAAATTATTAAATGTTGTGTATGTACTTAATAATTTTTTTGTTAACATTTAAGTAAATGGGTTCATAGGGCCAAGATTCAACTCAAATTTCATCTCCTGGGCAGCCTTTTGAACCCCATATTTAAGTAGATCTTCCCTCCTGTTCATAATCATTGTACCCAGTTCATTTTTGTCAAATTATCAAAATTTGTAAATATGTTTTTATCTGTTGGTTTACTTGTTTATTGTCTGTCTCCTCCACAAGACATTCAGCTCCATAAGGACAAGAAGTATTTCTGTTTCCTTCACAGTTGTAAACCCAGAGGGTAATATAGTGCTTGGCTTGTGGTAGATATTTCAAATTTTTTTAATGAATCAATAACTAGATAGATGAGAGTCGAGAACATCTTTTCTTAAGAAGCGAAGGCTTTCAGGAGGTTTCATAAAAATCTGGGACCTATACCATTGTGTGTGCGTTTTTTTTTTCTTTCTGCTTTTGAAAGAAGGAAGAGGGCAATGAAATCTTTACCACCAAATTTCCTTGATTGCTCAACAGTTAGGAAAAGAAAGATGTTGAAATAAGAAAGTCTTTATAGAAAGTTTTGATAGCAAGCTGCTTTGAAGCACTAAATGTGTTGAGATAAGAGTTTGAACCATATACAAATATCTGTACCAAAAGCAAAATTTAGGTGAGAGAGGAACTTTGAACCTCTCTTCCTCTTTCTTCACTCTTAGCTGATTATCTTGTTTCCTATTTTACTTACAACAAGGATTGACACACTCCACCCAATACACACAAAGCTTCCAGTCAAGTAGTTAGCCATTTATTCTGAAATATAAATGGACAGCCAGGATCACAAGATGTTTCAGGAAAACCTCTAACATGAAAGATAGCCTCCAAACAAACTGAATCATGAAAAAAAGGAAACTTGGAGGAAGAAAGATAATGCAGGGAACAAGAGAAATTTAAATAAAATCCCCCAAATTTATACTTGATATTCTTAGCGACATATGAGAAGATATTGTACTTAAAAACAGGAACAGGGGCCAGCCCAGTGGTGCAGAGGTTTAGTTCGTGCTCTGGCAGGCCGGGGTTCGTGGGTTCACATCCCAGGCACTGGCTGAGGCACTGCTTGTCAGCCATGCTGTGGCGGCATCCCATATAAAGTGGAGGAAGATGGGCACGGATGTTAGCCCAGGGCCAGTCTTCCTCAGCAAAAAGAGGAGGATTAGCAACGGATGTTAGCTCAGGGCTGGTCTTCCTCACAAAAAAAAACAAAACAAAAGAGGAACAGAATGCCTGAACAAGAAAAACTGAAAAACCAGACAATAAGAGAGAGCCTTAGAAAATAAAAAATATGATAACAGAAGTTAAAAAAGATTTTAAAAAATCAATGGAAGTTTTGGAAGATTAAGTTGAGGAACTCAGAAAGCAGAGCAAAAGGCAAAGAGATGAAAATAAAAGAGAAAAGATAAAAAATCAGGAGAAAAACAGTTAAAGAATCAGCCTAGAAATCCGATTAAAAAATGGGCAGAGGATTTGAATCGCCTTTTTTTCCAAAGAAGGTATACAGATGGCCAACAGGTACACGAAAAGATGTTCAACATCACCAATCATCAGGGAAATGCAAATCAAAACTACACTGAGATACCACCTCGCATCTGTTAGAATGGCTATTATCAAAAAGACAAGAAATAACGAGTGTTGGCGAGGATGTGTAGAAAAGGGAACTCTTGTGTGCTGTTGGTGGGAATGTAAATGAGTGCAACCACTCGGTATGGAGGTTCCTCAAAAAGTTAAAAATAGAACCACCATATGATCCAGCAATCCCACTTCTGGGTATTTCCCTGAAGGAAATGAAAACACTAACTCGAAAAGATATATGTACCCCTATGTTCATTGCAGTGTTATTTACAATAGACAAAGCATGGAAACAACCTAAATGTCCACCAATGGATGAATGATAAAGAAAATGTGGTGTGTGTGTATATATATATGTACACACACACACATACACACACACACATATACACCACATACACACACACACACACACACACACACACACACACAGTGGAATATTATTCACCCATAAGAACAAAAGAAATCTTGCCATTTGCAACAACATGGATGGAGCTGGAGGACATTATACTAAGTGAAATAAGCCAGGCAGAGAAAGACAGATACTGTATGATATCCCTTGAAGGGGAGCAGAATTTGCCATTCCAAAATATGCCTCTTTGGCATAAGGATTATCTTGAGCTAGTTATTTCAAGAAACTGTTGACACAGGAAAAACTCTGAAATGGAGTAAAAGTTACCTTTTTGTAAGAGACATTTACACTTATAAGAGAAACCTCCATTTGTAATGGTGTATCCCTCTCTGCACCAGGAAGAGGAGAATGACTGGATTTCTAGAAACTTCTTATCAATGGAGAAAGCACGGACTTAAATCTGCATAACAACCTTACCCTTGTTTACTGTGGTTTGCCTGGTAACCTCTCATAACCGGCTCGCCCCATCCCCAACATCTTTAGCTGGAGATGGTATTTAAGGTGGTGGCTTGGGCCATTTTGGGGAGTTAGTTTTCCTGGGTCTCTCCTGTGTGTATTGGAGGTATACATGATATTAAACTTCTGTTTGTTTTTCTCCTGTTAATCTGTCTTTTATGACAGAGCAGGGTCTCAGCCAAGAACCTGGAAGGGTAAAGGGAAAATTAATTTTGCTCCCCCACACACTTACATGTGGAATCTTAAAAAATAAAAACAAAAAACAAGTTCATAGTTACAGAGAACGGATTGGCGGGTGCCAGAGGTGGAGGGTGAGTGAAATGAGTAAAGGGGTCAAAAAGTACAAACTTCCAGTTATAAAATAGATAAGTCATGGGGATGTACTGTACAGCACAGTGAGGGTAGTTCACAATACTGTGTTGTATATTTGAAAGGTGCTAAGAGAATAGATCTTAAAACTTCTCATCACAAGAAAAAAAATTGTGACTATGTATGGTGATGGATGTTAACAAGACTTACTGTGGTGATCATTTTGCAACATAATACAAATATTAAATCATTATGTTGTACACCTGAAATTAAGACAATGTTATATGTCAGTTATTTCTCAATAAAAAATTTTAAGAAAAAAAAAGAATCAGTCTAGGAACCCCAATATCTGAATAATATAAGTTAATATACAAGAAAGAGAGAATAGAGAAAACAGAGGGGAAAAATTTAAGAAAGAAATAAAACAAAATTTTTTCTTAGAACTAAAGAACATATGTTTCTAAATTGAAAGGGTCCACGTGATTCCCAGAACAATGAATGAAAAAATACCCATAGCCAGTCACAAGATCATGAATAGAAAAAGACCAGGAATAGAAAAAATGTTCTCAAAACTATTACAGAGGAAAAAATAGTGAAGGGGAGAAAGAGCATTTTCTACCCACTCTGAGTCCTTTCTGGCTGGGCTACAAATTAAATTGACATGAGGCAGAATAGCAGAAGAAAATCAAACAAAGCTTTATAACATGTATCCATGGGAGAGACCTGGGGAAAATGAACAAAATGACGGAGGTTCTCCTCTTAAATAGACAAATGAGGATATTGGGAGTTGGGTCAGCTATGGGAGATTCCCAGAAAAGCACAGTAAGGTTATTACGCAGATTTAAGACCTCACCTTCCACACTGACAAGTTTCTAGAGACAGATCATCAGCCCCTCTTCCCAGTACAGAAAGGAGATACCTTTACAAATGGAGATTTTCCTTACAAATGTAAATGTCTGGTAAACAGAACTTTGATAAGAATGGGCGTAGCAAAGACCCTCCCAGTCTATCGATACCCAGGGTTATCCAAGGTGATGTCCCCTCCCAGGGACAGGCCTTCCGTCCCAAATCCCTTTAGACAGTTGGGGGAGGAAGGTCAAAGCCTCCTTGAGAGAAAATAGACATTTTGAGTTGGCCAATTCTGATCCCCCACAACTGGTTGCTGTGGTATAATATATATTAAATCTGTGTCCCTGGTTCCCGTCACAAACCTCCTAAAACCTATGAAATTTCCTGAGTCTTAGGAGTGTCCTTTGTCATTCATAAAGACCCCCTTTTGAGCACCTCTGAGTTTACGATAATGAAATGACTTAGGGTGAGGCCTCAGGATGGGGCTGGTCGATTGAGAGACCAAGTGAAACTTTTAGCCACACCCACTGACCTCTGGGAAGAGGAAGGGTGTGTATAGAGGAGTTGCAGATTAAATTCTATAAAAATTCTTGAACAAGATTTGATGAGCTTCCAGGTTGGTGAACATATCCACATATGGGCGATACTGGTTCAGCACAAGGCTGACATAAGGGAAGCCATATTGTAGAAAAGAAACCACGTTGTAACTTTGAATGAACTCTGGTTAACTAACCTAGCTGTGATAAGCCAATAACTTTGTTATTTGAGTTCCTTAGGAATGTGATGACCCCCAGGCAGAGTCTATGCTGACAGCCATCATCTATGATCAGTGTGTAGGGCGTTGCTCCAGTCTCTGACGCATATCCAGTAAAACAAAAGATTTTCAGGAACTAAGACCAGATGTTCCAGAGTACTAAATGGGTAGTTACTGGACATTGTTTTAGGTTTGAGTGTGTGTCAGAGTGCCACCCATCTGCCTGCCTAGGTGCAGACAGAGGCACTTTCTGTGTGGCAGGGAGAAGTGAGGATAGGGAGAATGACTGACCCTCAAAAGTAAATTAACTGCAGTCCTATGAAAGAGCCACACAGACTACGCAGAAACAAACTGTTGGAAAAGTCCCCTTAGCTTTTCCTAGTTGCAAAGTCAACAGATTTCCACAATCTGGCTTCTCCACAGCTTTCTCCACCCTCCTCCCTCTCAGCACCCCAAAGTCTAGCCATTAAATCCCCATGGTTGCTATGCGTGAATCTGTGCTGTCACAGATCATGCCTTATTCATCTCTGCTTCTTGGCCATAGCACATAATAGGTGCTGACTAAATGTTTGTTGAGTAAGTGAATCAATGAAAAAAGAATGAATGAGTGAATTAAAATCTCAGTGAGAGAAGGAACCCATCCATTTCTGTTTGCCTACACCCCAGTGCATAGGGTCTGGTTGGGGAGCATTCACACCTCTGCTGATGTTTATTTTAAATTTTGAAGCAATAAGGAAGTTCAGAAATGGCCATAAAATTCAGGGGATCTGTATCCCCTCTCCCCTTATTTATGAGTCTCCTATAGCAATTATATTTTGCCTTCCTTTCCCTGTGTTCTTTTTAGACTCCCTTCCAGATTATGCTCCTTAATATTCTTTCCTCAGAAGACTTTAAGAAGTAGACACAACTTGGGAGTTTTACTCCACGAAAATACTGTGTTTTGCCCAGTGCTCATGAAGTTTAGTGTGCAGATATTTTCATAAGATTTTATATTTTATTGAAAAAAACCCCAACAACTGATGAGTAAATTGGCTGAATTTGTGCATGGTTTGGGGAAAGCCAGGAGGGGGAAGCAGCGAGCTGATTCAGGGCTCGCCCTGTGACTCAGAAAATCCTGACAGTTGGTGCCACTAGCTTGCATTGTGACCTTGCTTTCACCATTTTCTCTCTCTCATTTTCTGTTTCTCATCTGTGAAATGAAGGGGTTGGACTCGATGGTCCTTACAGTCTCTTCCAGCTCCAAAATACTGTGTGCAGGTTTGAATAGAAGAAGTTTGGCACTGATCCAGGCTCTGGGGGCAGAACAGTGAGCCAAACAGACAAGAATTCCCTGCCCTCATGAGGTTTACATTCTGGTGAGGGCTTCCAGAGCCCTGGCTGCCACAGTGCTGGGGAAAGTGAGGAACGGAGGGTGTGGGCCTGGGTAGGACGGCAGGCCGGGGCTTGACCAGTAGACACTAGGCAGGTGCAGAGAACAGGTGACACAGGAAACTGGAGGGGGTTGCTGAAGCCAAGTGAGGTGGGAGCAGGGAATTGGCTATCTTTAGGGCCAGAAAATTAGAGATTGGCAGTGGGCACCTGACCGACCAGAAGCAGGCACAGCAGAGTTGTACCCACAGGGCATCTCTGCCTACAACACCTTCAGAACCAGAAAGCCTATTTAACGTCCCTCAGCAGGGCCTGCACTGGTCAGCCGCCTCTTATCACCTGCCTCAATATTTTAATTATCTGATTAACAGCTATTCACAGGTCTTCAACTGCTCTTTATACTTAAAAGTCTAGAGTCTCAGTTCTGAATGGAATATATATGATTAGGCAGTGGCCTCCTTAATACTAGGTAACTTTTGTTGAATGATTGTTATGTAATAAATGTTCTGCTAAACGATTTACATATATGATTATTTTTAACCTTTAATCTCACTATACCTCTATGAGGTAGAAACTGTTATCTACATTTTCTAGATAAGGAAACTGAGGTTCAGAGAAGCTAAGCTCCTTGCTTGTGGTTATAGGATCAGGAAGAGACATATGATGCCCAGAGCTGTCTCTCTCTTTATCTTTCTCATTCTCTCTCTCTCACCCCAGTTTTCAGGGTGACAACGGTAATGCAGACTGGTGATAAACCACTTTTGTGAGCATGGGCTTTTTCTTCCCTTTCTCTCTCTCTCTCTCTCTCTCTCTTTTTTTTTTTTGGTGAGGAAGATTGGCCCTGAGCTAACATCTGTGCCAATCATCCTCTATTTTTTTGTATGTGGGTCGCTGCCACAGCATGGTTGGATGAGTGGTGTAGGTCCATGTCAGGGATCCAAACCTGTGAACACTGGGCTGCCGAAGTTGAGTGCATGAACTTAACCACTGTGCCACCAGTCTGGCCCCCTTTCTCATTTTTAATTAAGAATCCTTTCATTTATTTTTGTTCCCTGGTGCTCTCAGCTGGTTGATCCTGGGTTTTCATTCTGCCTAGTTTGGGATGGAGGTGGCGTGGAAGAACAAGAGCAACAACTTTGAGTGGTCCTAGCCCTGGTAGCCCTGGTCCCCACCACTGCCTCCTCTTAACTCCCTGTTCTCTGGTCTCCCTCCACCTCCCCACCACTCACCTTGCTGTCCACCCATCTGTGAGGTGTAGACCTGAGCTGTCAACCTCTGCTCTCTTTCAACTTCACCTTCATCTCTTCCAGGCCTTTTGTTGTTTGAATTCTTCCCAGACTGACTCAGCTCCAGATTGCTCCTTTTGGAAGCTACTCCACTGCGGCTGTGCTGGCCTCATATGGAGAATCTACCTTGGCAAAGGGGAAACAATTCTTGGCCTCCAATGCATCCTGTACTCACCTTTCATTTCCTGCCTACCATCTCATCTCTTAGTGTCCATTTATACCTCTGTCTCCCACCTGATTGTGAACAACTAGAAGCACGGTGAGCACATTGTAGGTACATAATAGATGTTAGTTGAAAAAATAAATGACTTTTCTAATTAGAAAAGATGACCAATACCAGCATTTATTTTAAAAGAATAAATGTCTTTTAAGAAGGCAGTATTATTTGTGAGCCAAAACTCAAAACAAAACAAAATGAAACCAATAAGACAAAAGACAATCTTTGCTCATTACTTCACCTGTAAAATGGTTATATCAATTATGAGGATTAAATAAGGTTATATATGTATGTATATATGTATATACATATACACCTATACATGTGTGTATTTATACATATACACATATACATATACTTTAAGTGTTTAGAATGATGCTTGGCATGCAGTCAATACTCAACAAATATCAAATGTTATAGATTATCATTTTATTGTTGGTGAACTCTTCTCTTCCTGGCCAGCTTCTTGACAGATTGCAATAAAGGGCATGCTTAGGATTATAATCAGATAGAACCCAAGCATCTTTAAAATTTGTCTACAAAAATATGAATGGGAATGACTTGCAGTTGCTCTCTTCCTCTCCCAGGGATGAAATAAGAGAGAACAGGGGCCATACTCCACCCTGGGCTATAGTCTGTGACAGCTGTCCCCACCAGGAGGCTCTTGCTCATAGTGTCTTGCCTCCTCAGGTGCCTGGTTATCTTTGACTGTGTGAAGAACAATGTTTATGAAAAATTATTTGTAGGAAAAATTTGAGGCCTACAAATACTATTTTCTTCTAAAAATGATCTTTGCTTCTGCCAGGTGCTTGTGGGCACTAACAATGCATTGGAATTGGATTAAGCACTGTAGGGGAGGAAGAAATATTCCTCTACCCTCTAGGTTCTTCTGGCTGGTCTAAGAATTAAATTGACACAAGACACAATAACAGGAGAAAATCAAACAGAGTTTAATATCGTGTATACATGAGAGAAACCCAGGAAAACTGAGTAACTTGCCAAAATGGCCAAAGCTGCTACCTTCAATATCATCTTAAGCTAAAGACAAAAGGGGATGTTGGGGGTAGTGGTTTGGGACTTCACAGGGGAGGAAGACAGTTCACATGGAGACGGAAAAGCAAATGTTTGGTAAACAAATGTTTGCCCTGCCTTGCAGAGACAATGGGACATGGAGAGGACTTTAATCAAATGGGCCTTGCTAGGTTCCTGCATGTCTACCACACCTGGCTCATATTATATTATAGTTATCTATGGTAATAGCTGCTTCTGAAACAGGTTTTCTATCTTAAATCCTTTTAGGCAGTTAGGGGGAAGGTCCAAATTTCTTTCTGAGTCTTTTGTTCTTAAAAATAATCAAGCCAAAAAGACACATTTTGAGGTGGCAAATTCTGATGCCCCACAGCACCTTAATCCAGTTTTGGGGCTTGAGATTTTCTTGACTACACAGATGGCACAAAGCTGGAGAAGGCTGGTGTATTTCTTGTCTGCCCTTTCTCCCAGGGTAAGCCTTTGGGGACCAGGTCAAGGGACAAGTGATTTACACATTCTCTAATTTGATGGCTTTGGATGCTAAGGTTTGTCCCTTCAATCCCAAGAAGCTGTCAAAGCAATGGTCAGCTTTCTAGCCTCCTCTTTAGATCAGCAAACATCCCCAAGACAGTACTAGAAGCAGAAATCCTCTTACCTCTTAGATATCTCTTGAAACCATCCTTCCTCTCCATTTCTATCTTACCATCTGGAGTCCAACTTACCATCACCTCTCTCCTGGACCACTGGAATAGCCTTCTAAGTAGTTTGTCTATATCCAGCCTTGACCCCCTACAACTGGTTTCTCATACTGCAACCAGTGAAATTTTAGAAGCACAACTCTTTCTGGCCCAGCCACACAGACTTTCTTTCTTTTAGGTTCTCTCACCATGCATGGGGCCTTTGCACATGTTCTGCACTCTGATTAGCAGGGGGCTTTCACCCTCCCCGCTTCTTGTAAGTAGCTCCTACTCATCTTTAAATCTCAGCTCAATCTTCCCTGCTTTGGAGAAGCCTTCCTGGATCCTAGCAAAATTCCCCGTTTTAGGTTATTATGGCACCATGCATTTCTTTCATAGTAGTCATCACTACTGCAGTGTTATTTGAATACTTTGATTGTTGGCCTCTAAAAAGGAAACTCTCTTTTCTCTATTACACCAATTAAAGGAAAACTCTGTTTCCTTTCTACTCACAATCTACATTCTGACACCAAATATGTGATTTTTTTCCCACACCACTGATTTTCCGACACCAGCTGGGTGTACTACAATTCAATTCAACTCTGACACTATTTACCTAGAGTTAGTGCCAGATCTCACAAGTTAAGGGCTCAGTCCCACAAGACTGCTCCCACTTCAGAGGCCAATTGCAAGTCTGGGCCTCCCATGCTTCTGACCAATCCACTCTAAACTGAGGGTTCCCACAACCCCCTCATTGGGTTCAACAATCTGCTAAAATGGCTCACAGAACTCAGGAAAACAGTTTACTTGCTAGATTACTGGTTTATTATAAAATGATATGTCTCAGAAACAGCCAAATGGAAGAGATGGGTAGGGCAAAGTATGTAGGAAGGGGTATGGAGCTTCCATGCCCCTTCCAGGCCTATCATCCTCTATGTGTTCACCAACGTGGAAGCTCTCTGAACCCCTTCAGTGGGGATTTTTCATGGAGGCTTCATTATGTAGGCACAATTGATTAAATCATTGGACCTTGGTGACAGAACTCTACCTCCATCCCCTCTTTACCCATATGTGGAGGTTGAGGGTGGGGCAATAGGGGCGTTGGGGGGATGGAGCTGAAATTCCAACCCTATAATCACATGATTGGTTCCCCTGGCAACAAGCTCACATCCTGAAGCAACCAGAAGCCTCCATCCACCAGTCATCTCATTAGCATATAAAAAGACACTTATCACTTTGAAGATCCTAAGGGTTTTAGGAGCTGTGTGCAAAGAAACTAGGAGGAAAGCCTAATATGTATTTCTTGTATCACAATATCACAACCTCTCTCATTAGAACTGAGTGAAGAAATTTCCACATATTGGGGTGTATGGGATAGCTATTCTGGTTTAGACCTGATTCAGACTGGGCTAAAGAAGCCTGACTTACAGCCTGTCAAACATTCATTGTACATCTGTTTTAACCATTAAAGTAAAGAATGCATTAAACATTATCTCAAAGTAAAAGAATGCACTCTGCAAAGATAAGGGGGCATAATTCCTTTCCTACCATGCCAGTAGCAGCATTCCTTTTTTTTTTTTTTCACTGAGGAAGATTCACCCTGAGCTAATGTCTACTGCCAATCTTCCTCTTTTTGTAGGGGAGCCACCGCCACAGCATGGCCACTGACAGACGAGTGGTGTAGGTCCATGCCTGGGAACTGAACCCAGGCTGCTGAAGCAGAGCATACTGAATTTAACCACTAGGCCACCAGGGCTAGCCCAGTACTCCTAAAGATAAGTTTCCTTTCCTGGACATCAGGAAATGTTGACCGCTAATCTGCAAATGAATACCTCTTTGAAACTTTGATGAATGTGTATCCTGGGTATGTCTGTTCTTTGTTCTAAAAAGTATAAAACTCCCTCTCTGGGAGCTTTTCTTCCTTTGTGGCAACTGCCTTTCAGGATTATAGTCCTCAGCCTGGCTCAAGTAAAATTCACCTCATCTCTCTTATTTATAGAATGGTTATTGGTTATTTGCATCCACAGAATGTAAGCACCCTGAGGGCAGAGACCTCTGTTTTGGCTCCCTGCTATATTCTCTGTGTTCAGCACAGTTCCTGGCACTTAATGGTGCTCGTCAAGTACCGCTGAGTGAGTAAACAATGAATGCCTGCATGAATGAGTGGCCACCTGCCTGAAATGATATGGACACCTTCTTTTCTCCCTAGCCAGGGTTTCTATTGCTAAAATCAAATAAATGGAGATAAACTTTGAAATTTCCCTGAGCAGACATAACCAGTTTAGTCATACAAAAAAGCTTAATCTAGGGGCCAGCCCAGTGAAGTAGCGGTTAAGTTCACACTCCACTTTGGCAGCCTGTGGTTCACAGGTTCAGATCCTGGACGCAGATTGATGCACCACTTGTCAAGCCATGCTGTGGCAGTGCCCCATATAAAGCAGAGAAGATGGGCACAGATGTTAGCCCAGGGCCAATCTCGCTCAGCAAAGAGAGGAGCATTGGCAACGGATGTTAGCTCAGGGCTAATCTTCTTCACACACACACAAAGCTTAATTTAGCTTGTTTTGCAAGGTTAACTAACCTGACCTGGATCATTTCTTGCTTGTGCCTCTGGAAATGATAAGCAGAACTTGAACCATTTCCCAAGGTTGACATAAAGTAACTACTAAAAATTCTACTATTATAACCAATCAATGTGAAGAACAAATAGTCACTGGTTTCTCATTATATAAACTGCTTTATAACAACATACCCCTGAACCTCATTCCATATTTTGGCTTGAGTGTCCCTGGTTTGCAAACTGTCTTTTTGGTGTGGAGGATCAGAATTGACCACTTCAAGTTGTGTCTCTTTACCTTGCTCTGAAGGAGGGTTTGGCCTTCACCTCCCCCAAATATCTAAAGGGATTTGGGATGAAGGCCTGTCCCTGGGACGGGACATCACCTTGGATAACTCTGGGTATCAATAGACTGGGAGGGTCTTTGCTACGCCCATTCTTATCAAAGTTCTGTTTACCAGACATTTACATTTGTAAGGAAAATCTCCATTTGTAAAGGTATTTCCTTCTCTGTACTGGGAAGAAGGGCGGATGACCTTATCTCTAGAAACTTGTCAATGTGGAAGGGGAGGCCTTAAATCTGCATAATAAACTTACTGTGCTTTTCTGGTAATCTCACATAACTACCCAACCCCCAATATCCTCATTTGTCTATTTAAGAGGAGAACCTCTGCCATTTTGTTGAGAGAGACTCATTTTCCCCAGGTCTCTCCCATGTATACATGTTATAAAGCTTTGTTTGATTTTCTCCTGCTATTTGGCCTCATGTCAATTTAATTTGTAGCCCAGCCAGAAAGGACCCAGAGTGGGTAAAGAATGCTCTTTCTCCCCTTCAGTTGTGTGTGCACATTAAACTTTTACTACTTATTACTTCAGTAAATCATTTGTTTTTCTTCAGCTATTTCTAATCGTTTGATACCACATTTGGGAATCTGGTATTTACAGCTCACAAGCCCCAAACCACACAGCTCTAGGGGCTGAATGTGGTGGACCTTGTCAAGAAGGGTGACTCTTCACCTGGCTTGTTAGTTTCCTGTGTGTGCTGGTAGAGCTCAGGAGGCAAAGTCTCTTTCTACAAAATCTTTTTGAGTATCCAGACTTCAGATCTATTGGTATCCCTGGGCTCAATTTTGTTGCTGGTAAAAAAAAAAAAAGGTGGGGGGAGGGTTACTAATTCTAATTATTTTGCCATCTGCACTGGCTCAGAGGAGGGGTGGTGGGGTAATGGATGCATTCTAAAGCCAGGCAGTTGCCACTCTCCCACCTCCCTGTCTTCAACCATTCTGAAGCTCCCCCAACCTCAAGCCACCCTCTCTGAGGGAGAGTAATCTTTTCCTCTGATCATCACACTGAGGGGCTTCCTTCCCTCTCCCCACCCCACTCTTACTTCTCCTCCTCCACCGCCCTCCAACATGTAAGTGTCAGACTTTCCCCTCAGCCCCCCATAGTGGGCAACACTACAACACCTCTTTTTCTTTCTCTGAGCATTTATTTAAAACTTCTTCCACTCCATCATGTAGTACGTGTTTTCCCATTAAAGAACATTGGAAAATAAAGATAAGTAGCAGGAAATCGAGCCACCTAAGATTTCATCCTCCCCCAAAAACCAGTGTTAATATTTTGATGTATTTTCTTCTAAATTTTTCCATGTATAGGTGTCTTAAAAACGTAGTTGTAATACAGCACACTACATTTTACATTCTAATTTTTTCACTTGTCAAATTGTAGGGGAGGAAAAATAATCTTTTCTCTACCTTTCTAGGTTCTGTGGCTGAGACATCCTGTAATAAAAGATTAACAAGAGAAAAACAAACAGAATTTTATTTTTGTTTGCTGAGGAAGATTTGCCTTGAGCTAACATCTGTGCCAATCTTCCTCTATTTTGTATGTGGGTCACCTGCCACAGCACGGCTGACGAGTGGTTTAGGTCCACGGCCAAGATCAGAACCCAGGTCACTGAAGCAGAGCACGTGGAAATTTAACCACGTGGCCATGGGGCTGATCCCCAAACAGAAGTTTAATAACATGTATACTTCCTGTATACATGGGAGAGACTCGGGAAAACCGAGTAACTCCCCGAAATGGCCCAAGCCACCACCTTGAAAACCATCTTCAGCTAAAGACAAAAGAAAGATGTTGTGGGTGGGAGGAGACAGTTATGGAAGGTGACCAGGAAAAGCACAGTAAAGGGTATGGTTGTTATGTAGACTTAAGTCGGTGCCTTGGATAAGAGTTTTTTCTTTGATAAGAGTTTCGTGTGACTTAGGGTCATCCTTCTCTTCCTGGTACAGAGAGGGAGACATCCTTACAAGTGGAGATTTTCTCTATAAATACAAATGTTCCTTACAAAAGGGTAACTTCTGCTTAGTTTTCAGAGCTTCTCCTGTGTCTACTGTTTCTTAAAAATAATCAGCTCAAAATAATCCTTATGCCCAAGAGGCGTATTTTGGGGTGGAACATTCGGCTATCCTTCAGTGTCATAACATGTTCTAGTTTTATAATCCCTAATTCCTAATGTCTGCATTCACTTAACCTTTCCCTATGGCCAGACTCTTAGGTAGGTCCCAGAATTTTGTTATCACAAACAGCAAAATAATGCATGTTTTTGTATAAAAATCTCACACTGCCTTTTTGAGACAAGATGATTCTTAATCCCATTCTTGCCCAGGGAGGCATTGCCTTTAAGTTCTTTCATTACTTGGAGGGAAAGTGAATTCCCATTTTCCCCCTCTTTTCCTGCCCCTCTTTGCTGTAAGCCAGTGTTGAAATAAATTTCTAGGCCCAAGATGGAGCTGCTCCCATCCGGGGTGCCAAATCAGCAGACTGAAACTTAGATAACATTTTTGTCTCCATAAATGCTCTGCTTGACCAGAAAAGCAGTATGTCTAGTCAGCCAGCCCCCAAATGCCAAGCCAACTCTCAGCCTCCTCACCCCAAACAAGGTTGACTATGTGGCCCCAGCCAATCAGATATCTTCCATTTTTCACTTTGTTTTATATTTATCCTATAAAGGCTTTCTGCCTCTGCCCTATTTTGCAGTTCTCTGAATGGAGACTGTCTGCTTCATGAAGTGTTAAATAAAGTTTGTTTGTATCACCTAAATTGTTTTCTTTAGTCATTTTGTAACAGTAGATGCCTCTCTTTTAAGGGATGATTCTCCATTTTAATGCTTCTGTATCTTATCCTAAGTTGACTTTTGGGAAGTTAACCATTTTTTATGTACTATCCCCTTCCCTAAGCATCATGTACCATACATGAATCTCCTACTACATGCCAAGCACTTACACTTGTTTCACATGATCCCCATGTGGGGACCAGAATTGGCCACCTGAAGCACTGAAGGAGGCTTTGACCTTCCCTGCCCCCACTAACTGTCTGAAGGGATTTGGGATGGAAGGCCTGTCCCCGGGACAGGCTGCTACCATGAATAACTCTGGGTATCAACAGACTGGGAGGGCCTTTGCTGGGCCCATTCTTATCAAAGTTCTGTTTACCAGACATTTACATTTGTAAGGAAAATCTCCATTTGTAAAGGTATCTCCTTCTCTGAACCAGGAAGAAGGGGGGATAACTTTATCTTTAGGGATCTTGGTGTGCAGAAGGCAAAAACTTAAATCTGCATACTCTTGTTTACTGTGCTTTTCTTGTAATCCCTCATGACTGACACCCCCAACACCCCCAAAATCCTCATTTGTCTACTAAGAGGAGAACCTCTGCATTCTGGCAAGAGATTCTCATTTTCCCCAGGTCTCTCCCATGTATACATGTTATAAAGCTTTGTTTGATTTTCTCCTGCTATTCAGCCTCATGTCAATTTAATTTGTAGCCCAGCCAGAAAGGACCCAGAGTGGGTAGAGAATGCTCTTTCTCCCCATCACCCACATTGAAAGTCCTATAAGGGGTTTAGAGATAAGAAAATAGAGACTCACCAAACCCAAGCCTTTGTTCGGCAAGGGGCACCCTTCTAGTAAGGGCTTTTGACCTAAGGCCTGTCTGTCTCCAAAACTATGTCCTTTCCTCCATGCTATACTTGGGAAGAAAGGGATCCACCCCTCTTAAGCTTTGAGCCCCATCTTCCTCATCCTCTGCAGTGGATGGTGGCAGTGGATTGGGCACTGCTTCTGCTGTAGCCTTGGTTTCATACTGAATGTGGAACTTCAGGCAAGTCTCCTAGTTTCTCCTGGCCTCAGTTTCACACCCATAAACTGGACATACGTATTCCAGACCAGCTTGCCTCAGAGGAGTCATATGAGGACCTATGGAACAAAAGTTTACTTCACATGAAAGCAACTGGCCCTCACGGGAGATTGTGGGGCAGGGTTGGGGTGGAGAAATTAGGAGGGTCTTAGAAGACTCACCTGTTGTTGGGAGTTCAAGCATGTGCAAAATGCCAGTAGAATCTCAATGATATGTTTTCTCCAGTGGAGTCAGGCCGACACCTGAGGCCCACCCAGAGAGGCTGTGATCTCAGTTTAGGGAGCACTGTATATTAGTGGGGTTTTCCCTAGTTAGAATAATGGGGGACTCACACTCTTGCTTGAAGACCCATCTGGCTTTTGGCTAAAGGAGACAGAACTGTGCAGCTCAGAGAACAAAACATGAAAATTTGACTCAAGACAGAATCGGTATTACTAATTTTTCCTTTTTCCTCAGTCTCTAGTCTGACGTGGCATGGCACTTCTTTATTGAAAAATTTCATATTTTGTCCATCACGGATTTTTTTGCATTAGTTTTGATTTTTTAAAATATTGCACAAAAATATTATTATTTCAATGGATGAATTTTTGGGCTCCCCCTTAAATTTTGTGCCACAGTGAGTGCCCCACTCCCTTCACCCTAGGCCCTGAAGATGTGGGACAGTGTCACAGCTGAGGTGGCATCAGTGTGGGTCACACAAATACTCAGTTGGCGTTGGACAAGTTTAAAGTCTTGGCGTCCACTTCTGGCTCCAATGTAAATCGTCTTCCCCTCCAAATGCTGCTACAGCCACACCCCAACACCCACCACCTCTGTGAGAATTAGCAAAAAATGCCTCTTCCTCAACACATACTGATTTTATTAAAAAAGGTACTTTATTTTTTTCCACAGAAAGTTGTAGTCATAAATACAGGCATTTATAATATTTATCATGTGAATGGCGCTCCCTCAGATGCAGTGCCTCAGGTGGGCCACACATGTGAAGGGGGACAGAATGTGCCACCCCAAAATATGCCTCTTTGGCATAAAGATTATTTCGAATTGATTATTTTTAAGAAACAGCAGAGACAGGAAAAGCTCTGAAAACAAGTAGAAGTTACAGTTTTCTCAGAGACATTTACAGTTACCTTCATAAGGAAAATCTCCATTTGTAACAGTGTCTCCCTCTCTGTACCAGGAGGAGGGGAATGACTAAATCTCTAAAACTTTCTTATCAATGGAGAAGGCATGGACTTAAATCTGCATAACAGCCATACCCTCAGTTACTGTGCTTTGCCTGATAACCTCCCCTATCAGCCCTCTTCCCCCTAATATCTTCCTTTGTCTTTAGCTGGAGATGGTATATAAGGTGGTGGCTTGGGCCACTGTGGGGAGTTACTCAGTTTTCCTGGGTCTCTCCCATGTATACAGGAGGTATACATGTTATTAAATGCCTATTTGCTTTTCTCTTGTTAATCTGTCTTTTATTATGGGGGGATCTCAGCCAAGAACTTAGAAGGGTAGAGGAAAAGTTAGTCTTCCTCCCCTACACCTGCACAGCTCCACGTGGGGGCCAGCACAGCCCTCCTCCAGGTTCCTCAGAGTTAAGGGGCTGCCTCCTACTTCCAACCTTCATTTCCTCTCAAATCAGCCTCAGACTGTTCTCTTGGTCCCCTCCTCCTCAGGTTTTTCTCGAAGTCTTATTATCTCTTACCTTGACCATCTCATATTTGAAGGGTTTTTTTTTCAGATATTTTCTCTTTTCACAAATTTTAACACACATTTCTTCACCTCACTTCTGAAGGGGAGAAAGAGCATTCTCTACCCACTCTGGGTCCTTTCTGGCAGGGCTACAAATTAAATTGACATGAGGTCGAACAGCAGGAGAAAATCAAACAGCACTTTATAACATGTATACATGGGAGAGCCTTGGGGAAACTGAGTATCTCTCAACAGAATGGTGGAGGTTCTCCTCTTAAATAGACAAACAAGGATTTTGGGGGTTGGGGCATCAGGTATGAGGGATTACAAGAAAGGCACAGTAAAAAGAGTATGCAGATTTAAGTTTTTGCCTTCAGTACCCACAAGATCCCTAGAGATAAAGTCATCCCCCCTTCTTCCTGGTGCAGAGAAGGAGATATCTTTACAAATGGAGATTTTCCTTACAAATGTAAATATCTGCTAAACAGAATTTTGATAAGAATGGGCCCAGCAAAGGCCCTCCCAGCCTATTGGTACCCAGAGTTATCCATGGTGAGGGCCTGTCCCGGGGACAGCCCTTCCATCCCAAATCCCTTCAGACAGTTAGTGGGGGAAGGGAGGGTCAAAGTCTCCTTCAGTGCTTGAAGTGGCCAATTCTGGTCCCCACATTTCTGATAAAGTTAATTCCTATATCAGGATCCACAAAATGGAGGCTGCCCCAGTGGCCCAGCCCATGTCATAAATCTAAACCTAAATCAGCCTGCACTTACAGGAAACACCTGTCAAGGAAACCTAACATACACCAATCCCAGTCCTCCAACTCAGCTTAGCTAGCTTACCTCGCCCTGGAGAAAAGGACCTGCTAGGCTTATAGGGAAGTCTCTGACCTCCTAGCCAATCATTTGTTGCCTCTTGTAACACCCTATAAAACTTGCGAATGCCCAAATCCCTCAGAAACTGTGCTCCACCATGTGTGAGGCACTGTACTCCCCCAGTCCATTGATTGTTTCTCTTGAATAAAGGACATCAAACTCTTTACTAAATTGTTTTAGTTTTGCCATTTGATATTTAACACCCCCAGACCTGGGACATCAGATCCCTTCCCAAATTTCCACTTAAGATATGTGTCCAGGAACACATTGAAAGCCACCCTCCCTCTCCTCATGTTTTTCATTTCATTAAAAAGAAGGTGAAGTCTATGGGGGCACGGATCATGTCTGTCTTATTTGCCAGACTGACCTAGCAGAGGTTCTTAATAAATATTGTTGAATTCATTAAGGGGCTTTAAAGGTTTGCAAGTGACCACCCCCTGACTTCAAGTCTCCTATAATAGATTCAAAATGTGTCTTCAGGCTCAGTTTCTCCATTGAGATGGGCTCCTGTACAGGCCTAAGGCCCGGGCTTCTTACTTGCAGCACAAGAGTGTAAATGAAGCGAGGGCAGTGGTCCTTGGGTCAGGCACACATTTGAGTTTCTGAAGCCGGGTACCTGAGAGTTACTGTAGATATTCAATAAGGATTTGATTGCCTTCAAGAGAAGTTAATCTTGTCAATTTGCTGTTTTCATGTTTAACTTGAGGGGTGACTCAGAGGTCGTGAGGATTTGTGAGCTTGTTTTGCCGAAAAAAGAGAATGCCTTTGGGGAAGTTGCCATCACTGGATGGCTGGCCCCCAACTGCCATTGATGCCCAGAAGTCAGATTGCCCAGGGGCTTATTGGGAGTGACCCCTTTGTTTCTCCAAAGCTCCTCCTGCCAAGCCCCTTAGCTCTATAAAAACCCCTGCTTTCTGCTCTTGTTAACGTGGATTTGAGAGAACCCATGCTCCTACCTTCTTGTTTTGGCCATTTTAAATAAACCTTTCTCCATCTCCAAGCACTCATGTCTCAGTGATTGGTTTACTGCACATTGGGCACATGAACTTGAGATTAAGAGGTTCGGTATCACTTCCATCCAGCCAAAACCAGTCTTCTACCTGTCTTCTCTGTCCTTGTGCACTTTGACCCCCAAGTCCACATCTCATCCTCTGCATGTTGGGAATCTATGGTCAGATCTGCTGCGACTGCCCATGGAAGTAGTTCATGAGGGGCCAATTTCATGAAAGCAGAATGTGTCTGACCAAAATCAGTGTAAGTTCAGCACAGTGCCAGGCGCAGTTGATGAGTTGGTTAGTAAATCCATTTCTGGCTTCTATGTCTGCTTCTGCTGGGAATGTCTGCCTTTCTGAAGTTCTTGCCCTCTTGGCAACTAGACCCTTGGTATATTTTGACCTCCAAGCCCTGGGATGGGAGCAGTCATTCATATCCATGACATGACATTTACATCCCAACAGAGACACTTCAAAGCCCCTTGCTTGGAGTTGGCTGACAAATTCACAATCGTATTTTCAGCAGGGGATAGTTACACATTCTGGGTTTGAGGAGATTTCTCAGCAATGGGTAGAATCATAAACTCATCAATCTGAATGAGCATAAAGGATAGTTTATTCTGGAAGGAAGTCAGTGTTCTTCATTCTTCCTTGATGTTTCTGGTCAAGTTGGTAAATTCTTTCAACTGTTTTCTTTGGGACAAGACAGGAGGGAGTACACTGCTGTTTAGATGACATCCTCATAGGCAAGTAGCTTTGGTGTGTCTGGTGATGTGGGCAGAGAGTGATGTTTCTCTACCTGTTAGGCAGACACAAAGATGCAGATTGCTGGAGGTGGGCAGGGCTCTAGATCCCCCACAGGAGACCCTGCCATCCCAGACACTCTTCATTGCCAAGGTTACCCAACCCAAACCTCTGGCTGTGCTTGCTCTCACTGTCGAATCATTCTGATTTTAGAGAAACTATTTCTTAAGGGTTTATCCATGTTTATCTTGTTGAGTGCTTAATCAACTGAACTTTCCCTCCAATAACCCATCAGAACCAACCTTTCCTATTACTAAGCAAAGTGCTTTACCCCTCCTTAACTTTTCTGATCTGGTTAGGAGAGGAGACAGGAATGTACCACTGCTTATGCCAAGCATGACCTGTGAAGGAATAAGCTCAAAAGCTTACTACATTAGCAGTTTGCCTGGGGGGAGAGTGCAAACCAGATGTAACATAGCTAGACCATGGAAAAGAAAAGGAAATCTCTCTTGTCTCCAGTTTATTGGTGGCTCAGAAGCAAGCAAGCAAGAAGTTGCCTCCCCAGCTCTCTCTCCCCTCCCAGGTACAGCCTAAGCTGTAGACTTTTTCCCCATTCATGCTGTCAGTCAGAATCTTGATGATTTTCCCTGTCATTCCCACCTAGAACCTCTCTCCTACTCTATTTGTTCCACACTGCTCCCATTCAACCCCCAAAACACAATCCTCTTCTATTCCCCATAGTCTTCTGTAACCCTAAACAAAGTGAATGGGAACACACTGGGGTACCTTTTAATACTAAGGAATGTGAAATCCTTGAAATTGTAAGCTAAGCTTGAACCAGGAAAAAGGATGGAACAACTAAGATGAAGCTCAGCTTCAAAAGATCTTACCTTTGGGGGTATTTGTACAGTGACATAAAGCGTACTTGCTGGATTTTCCTCTGGAATAGTTTTCTATTAAAAAACAAAAAACAAACAAAAGAAATCATCACCCACCTCCTGGGTCATACTGTCTATGTGACATCCAGAATCCAGAGAAGGGAAAGCAGAGATGGGAGGAGATGGTGAGAGGGAAGAGAGGGTTCTGGAACAAGAATGGGTAATAGGAAGTGCTCTTGTCCATGACTGCTTTTATAACTATCAATAATTTTTTTCAAGAAGCAATTGCATTATTTTTGAACTGTGATCTGTTTAAATGAGGTGAAAAATATATGAGATATAAGTCCCATGAGCTATGAGCCTCCTAAGGTGACTAAAGGATAATTTGAAGTAATGTGGCAAATAAACTTTTCCATCAGTCAGAAGGGCCTTTGGAGCAAATGAGTAAGGGTGACTGATGGGTCAAAACAAAACAAAACACCAATAACAGCAAAAACAAAAGGTCCTTCCAGGCTGGAGAAAATATCCTGGGTCGGTGAAGTTTATTCCTGAGCATCCAGGACAGTCCTGTGGTCTCCTGGCAATGTGTCTCAGGCAGGGGAAGAGGAAGGATGGTGATAAAGTGATCAATTTTGACAGAAGCCAGGCTGAGTGGAGCACAGAGCAGTCTCCTCTGTGAGAAAGAAAGGAGCTCTCAGGAGACTAACAACTTCAGATAGGAAACATAAAGTCTCCTCTTAGAAAAGTTGTAGTTGAGTGTAGGAAGAAGCAACCTGGTCAGGAGACACCAAAGGCTGGAGTAAAACTGAGATTTTGAGGCTCCAAAGTGTTTTTATTTCTTTATTGAATGGACCAATGTGGAAAAGTGCTGCATGACCTCTAAGGAGATAGACCAGCCTCGGCTATAATGATTGTTCCCAGGGGGGCCTTTTCATGTTGTCTACCTAGTTCATGTGTCCAAATTGTCTCTTGTTATTTGAGTTTCTTTAAACTTTACTCTTGTGATTTTCTTTTCAAAGAGTTTCCTTTGAATTAACTTTGTGTTCATTCACTTCAGCTCAGTGACCCACACTTGGGAAGTCTTGAGTGTGGGCCCAGAGCCACCGTGGACCCTCTGAGCCCTCTCCTGATGGCTCCTTGAGTAACCTCAGAGGAAAAGGCATCTCTAGAGCCAGTCTTCTGACACCACAACTCAACGATGTCAAAGTCACACTTTGTTCTATGCAAAAGGAATCAGGCCTGTTGAGTGGCTGTTGTGAATGTGGAGGGGAAGGAGTGATTCCATAGATCACAATGTGAGCATTACTGGTTGGGTCAGAACCCAGTGCTCCAGAGGCCACAAACTCCTGCACAAGAGAGAATCCATAAAGACTTAGGGGAGACACAGATGCACTGGATTTTAAGGGCTATTCAAACTCATCTTCCATGTTGCCCAAATTCATGGAAAAATCTGAAGTAAAACCAGGAGGACCTCAGAGAGGAGGATCAGGCTCCAGGAAAGATGGGAAAGGACTCACATTGGGGTGAGAGATTGTGTCATACTCTGAGGTCTCTCCAGAAAGGGGGTTGTAGTTAAGAATTTCTTGATGAGTATCCATTCCCTTCTTCTCTTCAATGAACTCTGAAACTGAGTTGGGAGAGAATCAGAGCTGGCCCTTCCCTCCACTCACCACCCCCACTGGCCCACCACCCCATTTGGATGACCATTTAGGATGACCAACCATCCTGGTTTCCCTGTAACTAAAGGATTTTCCCAGACATGGGACTTTCAGTGCTAAACCTAGGAAAATCCCAGGATGAACTGGTTACCCTTGTCACTTCACGTCCCAATCTCTGGACAAAGGCAGCCAAAATGGGAAGCAGAGAAGGTCAGAAATGGTTTCAGAGTGTTTCCAAGAGAGAAGGAAAATCTTAAAGTCTGCAGTTCATACCCAACTGATGCTTATGTTCCTCCCCAACACCCTACATGGACAGTATCAGTAGGAACCTGAGAAGACAAATCAGCAGGGTTTAGGGACACAAAGCATGGGGTGTGGCATGGAAAGAGACAGACAGGCTTCTCCAGGCAGAATGTGTCTAGACTGAGGTGGGAGTAAAGAGAATTCTCTGGAGTTGGATGAATTCTCTGATGGAGAGGACTGGCTCTGGTCTGGGGCTCTGACTGGGATGGGGATTGGAAGGGCTGACTGGAGGGTGCTGGTCTGTGGGACCTCAGAGTTGGAGGCCATTGCCTCCCAGGTCAGGGGAGCAGAATCAGCATTGTGGGACCTGTGTCAACAGGAGAGCCACACCACTAAGTTCCTCTGGGGGAAGGAAAGGGGTGGGCACTGGAGAGGGAACTGGGAAGACCTAGGCCTTAGGAGAGAAGTCAAGGACTCAAGCACTCTCTCTACTCCAGAACTAAGGAGCACAGGCTATTGGTGCTCTCCTTGAGGAGAGAGACCATAGCCTCTTCTTTTCTGTATCTTTACTGCCTAGCACAAAGCCTGGAACACAATTAAACACATGCTTATTGAATAATTGAGGGAGAAAATGCATGAATGAGGGTGAAGACAAAAATAGTACATGTTCTACCTTTTCCTCTTTCTCTCCACATAATCAAAAGAACTGGCACAAGTGCAAGGGCACTGAGCAGGAAAAGCACCACCAGGAGCTTCAGGACCACGGAGGAATGTGCGTTACTCGGAGCACCTTTAAAGAGAGAATGGGTGGAGAATGAATGGGTGGAGAGTGAATGGGTGGAGGGAAAGGAGAAGAATCGGCCAGGGAAAATGACCCTACTTTTGAGCAATTGTCACCTTCCTCCCAATCTGGTGACTTCTCTAGTTTTCACACAGGGCCTGTTCCCATGGGGACTTGGAGCTAAAGAAGGTATAGGTCTTGAGACCAGATGCTCTTGGAGAAAGAGGAGAGTCACCTTCACAGAGCTTCTGGGCAGAGATGGGATTTGAAGAGTTGCTGCTGATGGGGTTCCTGGCCTCGCAGATGAAGGTTATGTCCCTTTCCCCCAGCCTCCAGGATACAGGGAGGATGGAGCCATAATGGGACTCATTTGTTGCCTGCCCCAGGGACTTCCAGCTGTAAGTCACATCCTCTCCTCCCTGTTCCATGGAGCATGTCAGATTGGTTACACAGGTGCCATTCTTAGCGTTCTGCAGACCCATGGTGACTTTGGGCTTTGACAGGTACTCTGTAAAAGAGAAATGGACAACCAAGGGTGGAAACTATGCCTATAGCCCTCCTTTTTCTGAATTATTCTTGTAAACCTTGGACCTGAATCTCTCTGCGGTGCTAACCAGTGGAGAGGAAGCAGCAATTCAGAGCAGAGTTTTCATTCTTATCTGGGAAAGAGAACTATCTAGGTCTGCTTGCCCACAGCTGCATAACAACAACAATAGTAATAGAAATAATAACAATGCAACAAGAATCCAGCTGTTATTTACTAAGCACAGCTGTATAGCAAGCACTGTGCTAGATGTATTTTAGATACTGCCTAATTTTATCTTTTTTAGAGACTCCCTATGCCCCCGTCCTCAGGTCCCTTGAAGAGATTTTTCACTTCACTCTCCAAGAGAGAATAGTATTGGGATGACACTTCTGGTCTCCTTCTCTAACTTGTGCTCACTGGTCTCCAACTTGTGCTCACTCCTCTCCCTCAGAGGATGAGCAATTGGTTCATTGTTGAGAAGATGAGAGTTTGCTGTTTAAATATGATTTACCTTTTTTTTCCTCGCCCAGCTAGTTTGCTCATAGAATGCATGCCTTCTGTTCCCTTCAGCTATGTCTATGTGGAGGACACACCTGGATCAAGGTGCATGGCCTACCTCCTACAAGCAAACCTGGATGCCCATCTCCCCATGTCCCTGATATTGCAACTCGGTGAGTGAGGCAGTTATTCTTGCAGCTGGTTGAGTAATTGCTTTGCAAGGTCATTTTCTTTGAATGGGCTCCAAACTTTAGACTTGGGGGAAAGTATTTCTCCAACCTAGCTTTACCAGAAAACTTAAAGCTGATATTTTTATCTTCCTTCTAATTCTTGTGTCAATTTCTCACATGTTTAGAATCTGTAAGGGAAGAGGTGTGATTGATGTTTATACCAAATAATCCATCTAAGATAGGTATCACTTTTCTCCCCATTACTAATATGGACACTAAGTTTCAAAGAGATTGAGTAACTGGGCTAAGGGCATGCAACTAGTAAGTAGAGATGCCAGCACTTGACCTGTGTGATCACTGCTTCCCATGTCGACTATCCTCTGCCTCACATTGCCTCTTATAGAATCTCTGAGTAGAAAGAGACCTCATGGGGGTCAGCTACATCTACTTCATCAGTGCAGGAGTTCCCTCTTCCACGTTCTTGCCGAGCGTTCATCCAGCCTTTGCTTGAACATCTCCAGTATCATGGAGTTCACCACTTTATGAAGACAGTCATCTACCTTTGGAACTGATTCTGCTCACCATAGACATGCAGCCCATACTCCTGGATGAAGGGACTCTGGAAGGATGAGCTGTGTATCTGTACATGGTAGGCACCTGAGTCATTCTTGTTCAGTTTGCTGAGTGTCAGGGAGTAGTTTCCAGGTAGGATGTCCACTCTTTCCTTATTACGATTTTGGGTCACTATGACGTTGGCTTGTCTGTCTATTGCATTTGGCTGTATAGTGACTAGAGTGGTTGTGTTGAAGATCCAGATAATGCTGTCAATCTGATTTATTGAGTGCTTCAGAGGGAAAGTCACAGTCCCACCAAGGGCACCAACCAGCTCCTGCAGGATTCGAGAGGCTGCTGGCCCTGCAGACAGAGAAAATCATAAAATAAACCCGAGTCCCTGCCCTTGCCACCAATACTCATCCTCTTTGGGTCCTGGGAAGTTCCCAAGAAGCCCTCTCAGGCAACCCAACCAACCCTGGGAAACCCTTTGGAACCTCACACACACAAAGGCATTGAGGTTAGAACTCTGCCTGAAAGGGGTGACTGCAGGTGAACCCATCCCATTCCCAGAGACCTCTGGCTGAAAAGACCAAGCTCTGAGGTAAACCATAAAGGCCCAGCTCCGTCACTGACAAGTCCTTGTTGGGGGGACAAGCAGAGAGGTTACTGTCCAAACCTCCATTAGGACTCCCAGACTGCTAATGAGAGAGCTGATTTTGATGCAGATGAAGAAAGAACCGCCTGCCTGACCTGGAGGCAGTGATTCTCAAGCACAGATCAGGATATCGGGAAGTGAGCTGTAAGTTTCTAACGACAGTGATAGCTTAGAAGTTTGAGGATAATTTACCTTTCTATTTTATGATAGATTAGAGCGGATTCAAGGTCATCCCCAAAAGAGGTTCTCATTCACTTGAATTCCAATATCTTTTTTGAGGGAAAGGAAAAGTGTGAGTGACTGGGCGCTCTGCAATATGATCAGGCTAACTCATGATGCTTACCCCATCTGTTAGGAATTGCAGTCAGCCTTTATTTCCCCAGGAAATGTTTCTTTCACCACAATCTTAATTCACCTTAATGGCTCGCAAACAACTGTCACTGGTTATGTGGCTCCAGGTGGAAAACGACTAAGAACGGCTGCTGAAAAAGCTCCCAGAAGTGGTGGGGAGTGAGTCGTCTTTTACCTATTAAGATCTGAGGACAGACTCGAAATAGCACAGAGCAGAAAGGGAATTTAGATAGGGACTAGCAGCTTAAAAGCACCTACTGTGATCTCATTTAGCTCTCAATGCTTAAAGGAAGGATTTTTTTGTATCCTCATTTTATAGATCAGGAACCTGAACCACAATGTGGTTAAATGACTTACGGAAACTGCAGTCAGTAAGAGGCAGAGACCACGTCCGTACCCACAGGGTGGAGACCGCATAGAGCATATTTTACAAATGAGAAAACAAAATAGCAGAGAGCGAAAAAACTTATTCAAGGCTCAGAAATAGTGGCAAAACTAAAACCAGAACCCAAGTTTCCTCCTTAAAGGTATTCTCCATAAAAGTACAAAACATAAAGTTATTTTCCCTTCTACCTCTTAACATCACGAGTCAAGCTGAAATTTCTAGAAGAAATGTTATTACTTCCATCATGGAAGGCACGAAAAAAAAAGAACAAAGAAAATTTTTAAAAAGTCTAACCAAGCAGCCAAGCTACAGGCTCGTGACAGTTGTATTATAATGACGCTACTGCAGGGTTCCATTCCGACTTTTGTAGGTTCTATGCACTTTTGCCTTAGTTGGCCCAGTCTCCACAAAAAGTATTGAAAATTATATTTTCTGAATGTGTTGGTATAATAATGAATATAATACCAGCTGGAGTCATTATTATATATTCATTACTATTATTATACTTATTTCTCTTCTGATTTTAAAAGAAATGAAAATTAAAACTATTGTTAGTTTTAAAATTAGGCCCTGTGCCTAATTGGCTTTGTGTGATTGGCCAAGCATCCAGGCTCTATTTCACTCCACAACTTGATCTCTTACCATAATATTTCCACCACCCCAGCGCTGATGTAACTCGTGCCTCTTCTAGTAAAATATAAGTTCCTGTACTGGCGTATCCAGATTTCTAAAATTGCTTTGTTAGAGATTTATTTCCTTAGTCTCTGTTAAAACTCATCCTCCCTGGCAAGAGTTCCCATATAATTATAGTTGCTATGTATTAAGGGTTTATTCTGTACTAAACATTTATTGGAAAGATTATGCCTAATACTTACAGCAATACCGCACATTAGAAATTTGGATCCTTTTACACAGGGATCAGCGACTTATAGCCCACGAGTTGAACGTGACCTTCTGCCTGTTTTAGTAAATAAGGTTTTATCGGAACGCAGCCACGTTCTTTCCTTTACACAGTGTCTATTGCTGCTTTTCCACTACAAAGTAGGCTGAATCGAGTAGTTGCGACAGAGATCGTACTGTCAGCAAAGCCTAAAATATTTACTATCTGGCCCTTCACAGCAAAAGTTTGACTCCTGATTTGATAAGAAAATTGAGATTCACAAAAACCTAAGTAACTTGTCCAAAGGCATAAAGCTGGTAGGTGATGATTTGAGGATTTAACCCAATGTCACTCCAGCTCTGGAGCCTGGCCTCTTTCCCCATGTCTCAATTTGAAGGCCCCCTGACATTTATGCCAGCTCCAGACCTTTCCCTCACTCCCCTTCTCCAGCTCCCTCAAGGGCTTAGGTGCCCTTGAGGGCACCTGAGGCACTCTGAAGCCCTTGGGCCTCATGATATCCAGATTTCCCCTTCATGTCCTTTGGTGACCTTCCCTCAAGCACAAGCTGCTCTACCAGTGTCCCAGAGTAAGGGAATCTGATGCTACCAAATGTTGACCTAGTCCCTTGATTAAATGTCTGGGGTCTTTAGGAGCTGCTTCCTGTTTTCAAACATTTTCCCCCCTATAACTTATCAGTCAGTGAATATATATACTTTGAGTCCCTCAAGACCTTATCAAATCATCCTGTAAGTAAGTAATCTGATTTTTCAAAACGCTGTTCTCCCTGCTTCTCTAATACTAAGACAGGATGGTTTTTCTGTTGCTATCTTTTTGATCATCTCAAAGGGTGTCAAAATAGTCTCAGTAAATGTTACAGAAAAGATCAATTTTATTTTGAATTTTTGATTGACCAAGTAATGCATTCATTCTTTTACTTCAACAACAGAGATGGAAGAGGAGAGTATTTTCCAATCAAATAAAGATTGGGTGTCACTTGCCCCCAAGTAGGTGCAATATCTGGATTTAGGGCACCTTTGAGTAATTTCATTTCACATGAGGTTTGGGGAAGATGTTTAAGTCGAGGAGGTGATGAAACTGCAAAAATGTGGCTTCAGCGCTTCAGCATGTGTGCATGCATTTAAGCAACAAGAACTATTCTCTTCACTTCTTCAAACATGTGGTGCTATATTCTCAGCATAAATGTCAAGATATGTGAATTGTGTGGGGATGTGAGAAAATATCTCCAAATTCATGGTTCTTGTTAGAATGAAGTTGGAGGATGGCACAGTGCAAATTGCCAACACGAGCCTAGACAGAGTACGTTGTTCTATCTTAATTGTATCTTCAGGGTGGGAAGAGGGGTCATGAGAGAAGAAAGTAGCTCCATGCCATTCCCTAAATGTGAGTTCAGAGGATAGGGGGCAGGGTTGGTGAGTCCTAACCAGTTTTGTTTCCTCTTCCCAGTTGACTGAAAAGGGATCCAGAAACTAGAAACTTCTCTTCTCAGCTGTCCAAGGCTGAACTGAAGCTTCCCTTTCTGTGGTGGCTTCTCTGCCTGCAGCGTGTGACCTATAGAGTTTTACCATGTCTAGAGAGATCGTGATTTTCTCATTCAGTCATTCCTTCCTTTAACAAGAATTTATTTAAGGACTGGCCTGGTGGCATAATGGTTAAGTTTTCATGCTCTGCCGCAGCAGCTGGAGGTTTGCGGGCCCGGATCCCTGGCGCAGACCGACGCACCGCTTGTCAAGCCATGCTGTGGCGGCATCCCATATAAAGTAGAGGAGGATGGGCATGGATGTTAGCCCAGGGCCAGTCTTCCTCAGAAAAAAAGAGGAGGACTGGCAACGGATGTTAGCTCAGGGCTAATCTTCCTCACACACACAAAAAAGAATTTATTTAGTTCCATATTTGTGCCAGGCACTGTTTAAGAGCTGATGATATAACTGGGGAGCAAGACGGTCACAATTCTTGCACTCATGGAGGTGAGAGATAGTCATTATATAAGTAACTACATGTATTATGAAAGGGGAAGTAATAGGTACAATGGGGTGACTTAACATGATCTGTGGGATCAGAGACTCTAGAGGGTGAGTGGCTACTAACACCTGTCTACAAGGCTTGGGAGGATTGGGCCCCAGGAGACTCACCTACCCTCCCACCTAGATCAATGCAGTGAATGCTGTAACTTGCCTCCTCTGCATCTACTTCACCCCTTCCTCATTTTGTAGCAGCCAGGTAGTTTGGGTAAGGTGGACAGGCACCCAGCTCAAGTGGCAGCCTTCCTTTGGCATAGTAATTTGTTCAGGGGTATCACATGACCTAGGTTGAGTGTATTTGAGAGAAACCCAGGACTTTTGCTCCAAGCCAGGATGACCATATGATGCTGTGGGAAGATATGAAACCTGGGACTGCCACCCACTTACCACCGGGAGACAAGTGGCCAGGACTCCTCCCTCACCTGATCCTCAGGTTACCTTCTACTTCACATTTTCATTTGTGCTTTATCCTTGTCTCTGCCCGTCTAAATCTTATTCAAGACCCATACAGCCTAGTTCAAAACCCTTCCCTGAGGAAATCTCTAATGCTCTCTCACACCCATCCCCTGAAATTCCACCACTAATGTCACTTCATTTTCCACTTTGAATTCCCCAGAAGGAGATATTCCCCTGGGTGTTGAATGGACATACCATTTTGCTGTGAATTAGCCTATGACTGGTCTACAGGCATTAGTTTCCAGATCACCTGATGTTGGGGCCTGGGCTCCCACCCGAGTAGGGGTGGAGATGGCCTCTCCTCTCAGGCAGCAGGGAGCAGTGTAAGAGTCAGAGCTGGCCAAACTGGGAGTCAGGAGACCCAGGTTCCCTTCTGGTTCCTCTGTAATAATAACTCTAGCAACAAATGTTTGGTATCACCCTGTGGTTCATAAACTAGTTTAACGGGTATTATCTTTCTTGATCGTCAAAGCAACTCTGTGAGATCGATAGAGGTTAAGCTCCACTTTATAGAGGAGGACACTGGGGCTCCAAGATGCTAGTGACTTTTCCAAGTCCCCAAACTGAGAAGTGGAAGAAATGGAATGAGAAGCTAGTTAGTTCCTCTGTCTCCGAGGCCTGCGTTCTTTCCGCTACTGACTCATCACTTACCACTTCAAGTTTTGGTGTTCTCAACTCTCATAGGAGAAAAATAGCAACTTTTATTTGCCAGGATTTGGGGAAGGATGAAGTGTGAACGTGGATTTGAAAGCATTTTGAGAAGTACAGAGCAGTCTGTCACAGTGGGAGGCTGGAGGGAGGGGCAGGGAGTAGTGTTACAAGGGACAGGCCTTGAGGAAGCTTCCCATGTTTTTGTCTCATTTCCGCAAGGATGGCTAAAAGTGAGGAAAGGATTTCCCAAATCTTCTTTGGATGGCTTCTCAGCAAGGTGAGCTTCTCCGAAGGTGATCTGGAATCTAACGCCTAAACCCAGCTCCTGCTTGCCAGCCCAGTCCCTGAGCAAATCTCCCCATACTGGGTGCCTCCATCAGAATGCACCTGCTTGTCATGCCACCCTCCTCATGGAAACCAAGCACCAGAGCATCTCAGAGCTGGGAGGAAACTTAGGGACTACTTAGTCCAGTCCCATTTTACAAATGAGGAAATTGATCCTCCAAGGGTTATGGTGACATGTCCCAAATTAGTGGAAGGCCAGGGTTAGGAACTAGGGCTCCTAAGGCAGGGTTTCCCAAGCTGTGCCCCCTGCTACCCTTGAGGACTGTAGCAGTGCCTCAGTGTATTTCTAGGGAGCTTAGAGGAAGGTCTAGGGTATGGGAGGATGGGGCAGGTAGTGATGGGGCAGAGGCTATGGAAATCCCCCTCCATTAGGGAGGCTTCAACTCTATGCAATAGAGTTATTTATGTACTTGTTTGTTTCTGTGTAAGATTTCATTTCATAAAAGGCAAACACTGCTTAAAAAAGAAAAACGACGATTTTAGAAACTACCACTCTTTATCCAACTTCTCATTAACTAATATACCCTGGAAAGATAATTTTAAAACAGAGGCTTGCAAACCTCCCAATTCACCATGCACCTTTGCCAACATTCCATCCCTAACCCACAATGTTCACTTTCAAACCCCCTATCACTCTGTCCCTTACTCATCTCCTGCCCCCTCCTTCTCATCTCTTCTGGTCCTTTTCAACACCTCCTCAATACCTCCTCTTTTTCTGTTTTCCTTTATTAATTGTCTCCTCAACACTATAGTATCATTCAATCATCATAAAATCTGTTCGAGGGACAGATTATTGTGCCCATTTTCCAGATGAAAATCCTAAGGTTGTAATAACTGCTCCTTGGCCCCTCTGAACTTGGCCAGGATGGTTCCCTATTGGTGCATCTACATCCTGGAAACAGTTACCTGGTTTTCTTGGGCATTTCCAGTTCCTACCTTGGCCTTCTGTACCTGGAGAGGGAAGGAATCCTAACTAGCTCTCCTGGGGGAGATTCAGCTCAAATACACATTTTTTGAACACTTCTCCCAGGTCAGGTACAGCATTTGGCAGTTTGATGTGATGAAAAGAGCACTAGCTTCGGAAACTCAGTCTCTGCCCTGCTCTTAGTAGCTGTATAATCTTGCCCAAGACACTTTGAGTCTCTGAACCTAAGTTTTCTCATCTGTAAAATGGGGATAATAATATCTACCTTATAGACCTTTGAGGAGATTGTATAAAAAATGCTTTGGACGTAGCAGGAACTTAATCAATGGTGATTATTATTATAATTGTTTTGCATTTGATATCTCATTTAAAATATCACAATAATTCTGCATGTTAGCTTTCATTTTCTGTTTTGTACTTGTGAAGACCGAAGTTCAGAGGCTGAGTAACTTACCTACAATAATAGAGCAACTAAGGAGTCAAAGCCAGGAGTCCTTGTCCAGGGCCGGCTCTGCTTCTGCTGCCTTGCTCACAGATGCTGTAGGATAAGCTTGGACTCCTTTCAGCCGTGGGAAGTGTACCACATAAGCTGCCCACATTGCAGGTTGCTCGTGGGGACCCAGGGTTTTGAAAAGCTCTGCCGTGTCCTCCTCCACCTTCCCTTCCCTAAGTTTCACTTCTAGTCACCATTTCTATTCAGAGAGTGGTTTTTAAAGTGAAAGCCTATTCCAGGACCACCTGCTTAGAACCAGGTGCTTCCTAAAAATGCAAACTTCTAATGAACTCAAGGCTGAAAGGGGAGTGCTCAGGGGGGGAAAGGATTGGTAGCACTGACTGACTATGCGGTCTTGACAGGTCACTTCAGGCAGGCCTGTGGCACACATAAACGAATCAGCTATGCCACGTCATCAGAGGGAGACCTCATGGTCGTACCCCACGAGTTTGATGACCACAGAGATATTTCTAACTTATGGGGTTCCTAGTCCCTTCCGAGAGCCCTGAGGATGGCACAATCTTTAAAGACTAGAATACCTGTGACAGGTGCAGACAAGTCCTCAGTTTTTCATGGCATTAAACATAAAGCGCTTACAACACGAGTTTTGTCAAAGTAGAGACTGATTGGATTGCTTGGGTTAAGAGAAAAAATTCAAATGTTTACTTTCACCAATGTCATTGGTATGCATAATCATTAAAAAAAATTTTTTTTTCACGGCAGAATCTGGATTAGAACACAGGTCTTCCTGATACCCAACACCACTTCTTTCAGCCCTTCCTTCCCTGGGACAGTCAGAAGGGAGTCGGTCCCTAGTCATTCCTTCTCTTCTCCCTCCAATCTCTTCCTGCCCTCTGTGATTCAGAGAACACGGGATGTAAAAAGCAATATTAGGTGAAGGAGCAGAGTCTCCTCAGTTGAGCCAGGAGCTCAGAGTGGACCCTGGAGCTACACCTCAGGATGGGGAAGGCAGTCAGGAGAACAGGAGGATCTGGCTGGACTCACCTGTGAGCTGGCAGACAAGAAAGATGAAGATGATGCACACTGGGGAACCACACATATTGTTCTCTTGATGTCAGTCGCAAAATGAACCTACGTTAAGTGCTCACATCCCTTCCCCAGCTGGGGTTTTTAAGTAGGAGGAGTTACATGACTATCAGATGCAAATGTGTCATTCCTAATGCTCCTCCTTGCTTATTTCAGTGACTAGTCTGTAGCATGTGATCAATAAAGGAGGGGAAAAAATGAATTGAATTCCAAAGGTGATGGAACTTGCATTTTACAGGTAAGGAATCACAGGCTTAGAGAGTCTAGGAATTGATCAAGGCCATATAGGCAGGCTTTTCTGCTATACCGTATGACATTTCAGAGATTCAGAACAGAGTAAATGGAAGGAAATAGAAGGTTAGATGAGGGAAAAAATGGTAGCACTGGGGATAATAGTACTATTTATTGAGCTTCGCTTAGAGTACATGCATTCCTTTACTTTATTCCTCATAACAACCCTGTGATTAAGATGCTACCATCATCCCTATTACAGAGGAGAAAATGAAAGCTGAGTATATTACAGCAAAATTAAAAGTGTTTTTAATCAAAAGAAACAGTATGAGAGTAAAAAGGCAAGCCATATAGTGGGAGAAGGTATTTGTAATACACTTATTCCACAAGAGTCTTATATCGATCATATACAAAGAAGTCCTACATATCAATAAGAATTAGGCAGACAACCCAACGGACAAGAGATTCAAATAGGCACTTCAGTAAAAAGGGTATCCAAATGGCAAATGAAGAGAAACCACTAAGAAAATAATGCAAACAGAAATAGTTAAAAGCTCAATAGAGGCACTAAAGTGGCATTCTAAAAACAAAATTCTGTTGATAATTTTAAAAAAGAAAGGAAAAGAGAAATGGTGAAACCGAAAGGAGAGTGAGCAAGCAGAAAACATAATAAAATGGTAGACCTAAATCCAGCTATATCAATAATTCCACTAATAAATAAACACTCCAATTAAAAAGCAAAGATGTTTTAAATGGATAAAAACAAAACTATATGCTGTCTACAAGAGATGCACTTTAAGTAAAAAGATACAGCTGGGCTGAAAGTAAGTGGGTGGATAAAGATATATCATTTAGCCACTATTCATAAGAAGACTGGATTAGCTCTATTACTATCAGATAAAGGAGACTTCAGGACAAAGTGAAAAAGAGGGGCATTTCATAATGATAAAGGGATCAATTTATTAGGAAGGCATAACAATCATAAAAGTGTATCACTGGGGGCCGGTCTGGTGGCATAGCGGTTAGGTTCGCACACTCTGCTCAGGCAGCTTCAGGTTCATAGGTTCGGATTCTGGGTGCAGACAGATGCACTGCTTGTCAGCCATGCTGTGGCAGGTGTCCCATATAAAGTAGAGGAAGACGGGCACGGATTTTAGCCCGGGGCAAGTCTTCCTCAGCAAAAAGAGGAGGATTGGCAACGGATGTTAGCTCAGGGCTAGTCTTCCTCACAAAAACAAACAAACAAAAAAAGTGTATCATTGGTAATAACAGATCTTCAAAATACAAGAAGCAAAAAATTTCTCTGGGATAAATGCCCAGAAGTATGATTGCTGGGTCGTATGGTAAATGTATGTTTAGTTGTTGAAGAAAATGTGAAACTATTTTCTAGAGTGGCTGTAGCATTTTACATTCCCACTAGCAATTTATGAAAGATTTAATTCCTTTACAGCCTCATCAGCATTTGATATTGTCACTATTTTTTATTTTAGCTGTTTTAATAGATGTGTAGTGATATCTTATTGTGATTTTGATTTTCATTTCCCTAAAAGCTAATGATGTTGAATATCTTTTTGTGTGCTTATCTATCATCCATATATCTTCATGAAATATCTGTTCATGTCTTTTGTCCATTTTTTAATCAGATTCTTTGTTTTCTTGCTGTTAACTTTTTAGCATTCTTTATATAGTCTAGATATAGTTCTTTGTCAGATAAGCGGTTTGAAAATATTTTCTCCTAGTCTGTTGCTTGTCTTTTCATCTTATTAATAGGGTCTTCCATGGAACAAAAATTTTAAATTTTGATGAAGTCCAATTTATCATTTTTTTTTCCTTTTATGGAATCTGCTTTTACCTTCATGGCTAAACACTTTTCACCTAATCCTAGGTCCCAAAGCTTTTCTCCTACGTTTTTTTCCCAAAGTTTTATGGTTTTATATTTTACATTTAAATCTTGGATTCATTTTTAGTTAATTTTTGTATAAGATGTAAAGTTTAGATTCAGGTTCATTTTTTGCCTATGGATGTCCAATTGTTCTGACACCATTTGTTGAAAAGACTATCGTTCCTATATTGAATTGCCTTTGTACCTTTGTCAAAGATCAGTTGGTCATACTTGTGTGGGTATACTCTGGGGTTATCTATTCTGTTCCATTGATTTATATAACGTAATTATTAATATGTTAGGGCTTAAATCTGCCATTTTATTGTTTGTTTTCTCTTTGTTTCTTCTGGTTTTTTGTTCCTCTCTTTTACTTTCCTGACCATTCTTTAGGTTACTTAAATATTTTTTATATTTCTATTTTGATTTATCGATAGTATTTTTTAAGTGTGTCTCTTTGAATAGATTTTTTAATGGCTGTTCTAGGCATTACATTATACATACATAACTTATGATCTACTGGTGTTGACATTTTAACAGTTCAACTGAAGTGTAGAAGGCTTACCCATTCTAAATTGCTTTGCCATCCCTCCTTAATAACTTGTCTTAAATGCATCCTCTACATACATTGAGAACCATATCAGGTAGTGTTGTAATTTTTGCTTCAATTGTCAAACATAGTTTAGAAAATTTGAGAGGAGAAGGATAGTCTATTATATTTACCCATATTTTTACTCTTCCTATTGTTCTTTTTTACTTCTTTCTGTTTCAAGATATTCCTTTAGCCATTCCTTTAAGATAGGTCTGCTGGTGACAAATTCTGTTAGTTTTCCTTCACCTAAGAATGTATTGATTTCACCTTCATTTCCCAGATACAGAATTCTATGTTGACAGTCCTTTTCTTTCAGCACTTGACAAATGCTATGCCAGTCCTCTTGCCCTCAGTGGTTTCTGATGAGAAATCAGCAGTCAAATTGTTTTCCCCTGCAGTTAATGTGTTGTTTCTCTCTAGCTATTTTCAAGATTTTTTCTTTGTTCTTATTTTTAGCTGGTTGAAATTATAATTTTGTCTTGGTAAGTATTTCTTTGAGTTTCTCCTGTTTGGGGTCCATTCAGTTTCTTGAATCTGTAGGTTTATGCCTTTTGCTAAGTTAGGGGAAATTTCAGTACTTTGAATACAGTCTTTTTAGCCCCACATTCTTATTTTTTCTCCTCTCCTTCTGGGACTCTGATGACATGAATGTTAGATCTTTTGTATTGTCCCATAGAGCTCTGAGTCTCTGTTAATTTTTTTCTATTTTCTCTTTATTGCTCAGCTTGGGCATTTTCTATTGTCTATCTTTAAGAACACTGATTCTTTCCTTTATCATCTCCATTTTGCTATTAAGCCCATCAAGTGAGTTTTTAATTTCAATTATTGCATTATTCAGTTCTAAAATTTTCCTTTGATTCTTCTTTGTATCTTCTATTCTTTTGCTAAGACTTTCTAGTCGTTTTGTTTTTTTGTCTCCAGTGTGTTCATAATTACTTGCCGAAGCATTTTTATGATGACTGCTTTAAAATCCTTGTCAGATAATTCCAACATATGTCATCTTGGTTTTGGTCCCTATTGATTGATTGCCTTTTTAAAATTTAAGTTGATATTTTCCTAGTTCTTGGCATGATGAGTGATTTTTGATGCTGTGGTTGTGGAGTGGGTGACCTTATTACCACTGGGTTGTTGTGAAAATCCAGATTCTCCATCTGACCTTCCTCAATACCATCCCAAGTGAGAAGGAGGAGCAGTGCCTCATTACTTCAGAGTGGGGGTGGAAGTTCAGTCTTCCTACTCAACCTCTTGTGATATCACCCCAGTGGTGAGGAGGAGGGACTTCTCGTTACTGCCAAGGGAGAGTGGAAGTCTAAGCTTTCTACTTGGCCTTTGCTGATGCAGTGGGGCCCCACATTTTTCCAATGGTATTTGGCTAGAACCGGGTGGCTATTGTCTAAAGCCTTCTGTCTTGCTAGGCTGTCTCTTTTCCAGTCCTTTGCCAAGAGAGAACAGGCTTTTCTTTGGATTGGCATTTCTGGGTTACAATTTTGTCTAACACACAGCCCAGGATATATGGGTAACAAAAAAACAAACAGGGAACTAACTTCCAGGTCATTCCTCAGATCTGGAGGTCCATAGTCCACCCTTCTTTTCTCCACCTTTTAGAATCTTCTTGTTTGTGTTTTATATATAATGTCTAGGGTTTTTAATCTGTACTTAATGGGAAAAATAGAGAGAAATGTGCCTATTTCATCTTCTCTGGAATGAGAAGTCTAATCATGTGTTTTTATATCCGTTCTCTCTTCTGAGTCTATTGAAATAATGGTGCAATCTTGGGGGACGCCCGGTGGCGCAGATGTTTAGTTCATGCTTGGCAGCCAGGGGTTCGCGGGTCCAGATCCCAGGCACCCGCCGACGCGCTGCTTGTCAGCCATGCCGTGGCAGTGTCCCCTATAAAGTAGAGGAAGATGGGCATGGACGTTAGCCCAGGGCCAGTCTTCCTCAGCAAAAAATGGGAGGATTGGCAATGGATGTTAGCTCAGGGCTGGTCTTCCTCACAAACACACATGCAAATATATATATATATATATATATATATATATATATATATATATATACACACACACACACACACACACACACATATATATGTATATACATATATACACACATATATACACATATACATATATATATACACATATATATATATATATATATATAGGACTTTCTGTTAATTGGTGAAATGAATCCAAATGAATACTTTCCTTATCTGACTTGAGAAACACAGTAATGACAGGTGAAATATTTTCAATTGTATTAAAGTATATAGCCTTGCTCAAAATTCAGATAACAATTTCTGTGAATAAGAAATGATGAAGAAATCTACAATACATAAGGAGAAGGGAGCATATAATCTGAAAGGAACTTTGATACCAAAATCATACAAAAACAGAAAAGGAAATTATAGACCAGTATCTTATGAACATAGTTGCAAAGATCCTAAATGAAACATTAACAAATCAAATTCCTCTGTGTATTAAAAATACACCATTACCAAATGTCACTTATGCCAGGAATGTGACAGTGGCCCAACATTATAAAAATTTATCAATGTAATCCATCACATTGACTAAAGGCAAAATAACATATGATCATCTCAGAGGATACAATAAAAACTTTGATAAAATTTGGTACTCACTTATAATTTCAAAAATTTGTAGCAAACTACAGCAAACATTATACTTAAATGCTGAGCCTTTAGAAGCAATACTGTCAAAGTCAGTAATAAGACAAGAATTTCTCCAGTCGCTGCTACTATTCGTTAATTAACTGGTGACTTGGCCAAAGCCATGAGTCAAGAAAAATAAGTAAGATGTATGTGGATTAGAAAAGGAAAGAAAAATTATCATTATTTTCAGATCGTCTTATCATTGAAATAGGAAATCTAAAAGAATCTACAGATAAATTATGAGAACTAATAAGAGAGTGAGCCAGGACTCTAGCAAACAACCATAATTGTACACAAGATATTTTTCTAACTTGGCTCACAAGTTGACGCTTGTTTATTAATCTTGACCTAGTTCAATTAACAGCCAGAAAGCTATTTTCTCCAAGGTTACACAGCATTTTACTAGCAGAGCCAGGATAGGAACACATATTGTGACTTTAAATCCAGTGATTTTTCCATTATGAAGTGTCGCTCATTTGTAAACCATACTAGTATAAATGTGGCAATGGTAGAAACAGTAGTTTGGAAATGTTGTGATTTTGATTCCTGATATTCTTGGTAAACAGAATGAGGTCGGAGAGGAGGTATTTTGTAGAAAATGACCCAGTGGTGGTTTTGGAGCAGATGTTTCATTCTCATTCAAACAGTTTCACTCTTGTGCTTCATGTCGTGGCTTTCCTTGCCCTAGAAATGACCAAGCCAAAGTTTTTGGAAAGACATGGAGGGAAACTATCTTAAGATGGGAAGGGGCCTGGATTAGGGGGAATGAGATCAGCGAAAATTCCTGGGGCACCCATCACACACACTTGGAAAGAAGAACCGAAAAAGAAAGCCTATGCTGTAACAGAAAGTAATTGCCTTTGAAAAATAAAACTTAACTGCAGCACGTGTAGTTAACCATTTCCCACTTCTTGAGTCATTTTGGCCCACGGAACTCCATTCTCTCGGTTTTCTCCTACCCAAGGCTTCTCATTCTCCCTTGCTCAATGTTGCAAATCTCTCCCATCTGTTAAATATTGAAAAGTCTCCAGGTTCAGTCCTTAGATTTATTCATTTCACTATCTATCCCAATTCCCTAGTCAATCTCATTCAGTCCCTTGGTTTGAAATACCCAATTTTATTTCCAACTCTGACCTCTTTCCTGAACTCCAGTCTTATATATCCAGCCACCTATTCAGCATCTCCATTTGAATGTCTAGCAGGCATCTAAAAATTTACATGTGCCAAATCAAACTCTTGCAACTATAGGGGTTCAGAATGAGTTGCCCCAAGATGTCCCAATTTGGCATGAAGATTATTTCAAGCTAAAAACACTCAAGGCCCAAAAGACTCAGGAAGAAACTCTGACCTTCCCCCTAACTGCCTAAAAGAATTGAGGTAGAGGACCTGTTCCAGGAAGGGCGCTATTACCGTAAGGAACTGCATGTGTGGTAGACAGGGAGAAACCTAGCAAAGTCTATTCGTTAAAATTCTTCTCTGTATCCCATTGTTTCTGTAAGGCCCAGCAAACATTTGGTTACCAAACATTTGCTCTTTTCATATTTCTGTGAGTTGCCTTCCTTCCCTTTTAAGTCGTAGATTCCTATCCCATTCTCCTTAGTCCAGAATGACATATATACCTCATTTTACCTGACTGTCTTTAGAATCTTTCATGTTTATGTGAATTCCCTGCATGTACATAATTAAATTTGTTTTTTTCTCTGTTAATATGCCTTATGTCATTTAAAGTATTCAACCAGCCAAAAGAATCTAGAAGGGTAGGGAGAAATTTCCTTCCTCCCCGACACTTCCCTACCCTCTACCTCCTCCTCCACTTGTCTACTTTAGTAAATTGAAGGACTAGCCATTAAGTTTTTCACACAAGAAAATGATAATTGTCTTTGACTCCACTCTCTCATATTCCATATCCAATCATCAGCAAATTCTATTAGCTCTACTTTGGAAAATGCCCAGAACCTGACAGCTTCTTATCACCTTTACCAACCTTCACCACTACTATCTCTTGCCTACACTATTGCAATGGTTATCTCACTAATCTCCTTGCTTCTACTTTGGTCCCTTATAATCTATTTTTCACAGGCCACTGGAGTGATACTTTTAACACATAAATCAGATCATGTTATTCCTCTGCTTGCCAGTTGTTTACCATATCAATTAGGATGAAATGCAAAGTCCTTTCCAGGGCCTCCAAGACCCTACAAGATGGCTCTTGGCTACCTTTTAGTCTTCTCCTAGCTCTTTCCCCCTAGCTTGTTCCCCATCTATCACACTAACCACCAAACTAACTATCTATCACTGTTTCTGAATAGCCCAAGCAGACTCCCACCTCAGAGCCTTTGCACTAGAGGAAAGCTCTTCCCCCAGGTATCCACATGACTATCTCTTCCTTGAAAAGATTTACTCAATATTACCTATTAGACAGGGCTTTCTTGTCTCCACGATAAAACATCACTCTCTGATCTTTTACTCTTTATACCCTTACCCTGCATTATTTTTTTCCCCATAGGATCTACCACACTAAAATCTAAAGACTATAAGAAGAGGGACTTTGTCTGTTTTGTTCACCACTCTATTCTCAGCAACTAGAATAGTGCCTGGTACATAGCAGATCCTCGCTACATGTGTTAAATGAATGAACGAGTGTCCTGAGCAATAAAAGTTGGGTAATTATGAGTGATACCCAGCATTTCCTTCTTCCTATTTGGAGAGGAAAATTGGGAGCAGAAAAGGGGTGGAATTTCTCAGGGCCTCAGAACTCCATCTTCTGTGAGATTGGTATTATGCAGAGCAGAATGTGAGGAAAGATTCAGAAACTCTAGGGAGGTGAGAGAAAATTTGTAAAGAACAGAATTCTATATTTCTAGGAGGAAATCTTTGTCATCTCAAAGTGAGAAGTAGTTGTTGCTTTAAACCATGACAGTATTGTTACAACACATCTAATTTTAAAAATACCTTTTTCAATAGTTACTTCTTTTTCAAAACACCTATAGTTATACAAAAGTGGCCATAGAACAAGCATAGCAGTCTTTTCTTACGAGGTGATTGTGCACTCAATTATCGTTTAAATTTTTCCTTTGTAAAATAGATAAACTTGACATTAAAATATAAAATAGATAACTTTAAATTTCAAGCTAAAAAAATACAGGAACATTTTGATACTTTTCTTACTAATACATTTTAATCACGATTTGACCAAATTTTTGACACCTTTAATAGAATGCTTCTTTCAACTCACTCTGGAATGTTTATATTGGTTTTAAAATGTCCCCGGGAATGCACATAGCTTAAATAATTAACTCTGAGACTTCATAGAAACCAGGGGCAGATCCAGTGAAAGTGTTACTTCTTTTTATGGGCTGGTGGCTTCCCTGCAAGACAGCCAGAGTCTACACTCCTGTTGGCAGAGCTACACACTGAAACCTTCAAGCCCATTGCCTGAAGCTGGGATCACATGTCTTTCACCTGTGGGCCCTGGTTCCCCTCCTACCCACTCAGGAGTATGGACTCTGCTGATCGTCATGTCCTGTTCAGATCAGCTGGCTATGAGTCTATGGCTGTGCTTTCCTGAAACTGCCCCCAGCTTCTACAAGTCACTGCTACGTGGGCAGAGGTGAGAGAGTCATTATTAGATCTCGTGTGTCTATTGCTCATTCCAGTTTTCATGCTCCTTCAGTCACATTCTCTCCCTGGGTCCTGCCAATCACATGGCATGTTCTTTGGGGAAGGGGGCTCTAGGAAGGAAGGTTACCCCTTTCCTGTGCTCAGGACAGTGCCCCGTGTGACCAGACCCCTACGTTCTGACCCCAAACACCTAAAAATCTACCTCAAATACTATGGTGTAGGGCTCTGGACCAAAACTCTGGTGCTCCTCATTTGTCATTAATGTGACTTGTATCACCCACTGTGTTATGTGTTGAAGATACAGTTGCAAGACATCTGTCTGCCTTAAAATAAACCATGCTCTGTTGGGGGAAATATGCACACAAGGCAACAATTACAATGCAGAGGGCAAGGACTGTGATGGGGAACGTCTAAGGGGCTGGTGGGGCACAGAGTAGTTCTAATGGAAGGTCTGCCACTGCAAGTGATCTCACTTCCTGTGAGCCATAGTTTCTTCCCCTGTGAAGTTAGAATAATACTGCCTTCTCTTGCCTACATCATGGGTTGCTGTGGGGGCAAAACTGTAGAATGGATGTGAAAGCACTTTGTAACACTAAAGGGCAATATTATAGTGACTACAGGGCATATAGGGTGTCAGCGGGAGGGGATGGTCCTATGATAGCTGTCCTGTGTGGATTCCTGGAGGTTTCACTGGGTTTGGGAATTTATCTAGATGTCTAGAGCTCAGAGCTGGTCCTAGTCCAGTTTCACAGCTTCTGAAATGTGAGAAGCAGGACAGAGGAAAGGAGAGCAGAGGAGCCTTAGGTACCCCAGATCTTGTGCCTGCAGCAATGGAACTGCCCTCAATCCCAAAGGACTGGAAACTAGAGTCCTTTCAGGCAGGGCCGGTCCCAGCCCCGCTCTCTGATGGTCTTCCACACCAGTATCTCAGGATGTGATTCTTCTCTGGGTCTAACCTCCATTTTTCCTGCTTTAACGTATGGTCATTTCCAGATTTGGTTGGAGGAGAAAACAATTACAAGCCTTCTCTTCATTCAACCCCTTTGAGAAGATGGGACATAGGGGAGGAGATGATGTAAGAAATGTCCAATGTGCTCATTGTCAATCCATTTTCCCACAGATGGTCCATATTCTACATTACTCACAGCACCACCCCCGTGCTCACTCTTCTCCTCTGCCTGACTCCTGCCTCTCCTTCTCTCACTCTGGCAGTATTGCCCAGTGAGGGGCAAGCACACAGATGCTCCGGCCACATTGCCTAGACTTGAGTCCTGGTTCTGTCTTTTCCTCCCAGTTTGGCCTTGGGCAAGTTGACTTCCATGCTCTATGCCTCAATTTCCTTATCTGGGAAATGGGGATAACCATAGTTCTTAGTCCACAAGATTATAAGTATTAAATGAGATCATCCATATTAAAATAGCATAGAGACTACCTCCTAGTAAGTCCTCGGTAAACATTAGCTATTATTTTAATTAATTCATTTAAAATAGCTTCTAATCACTGATAAAGAGCCAGGCCTTGGGCCTTAGACGTAAATAGATGAAGTCCCAGTCCCGGTCTTCGTGTGAGGAATGCTGGTGAGCCACATGCCTAGTCTGCCTCTCCACTTGCCCTCTACTCTCCATGTGGATGTTCTAGCTCCCTCCCCACTGCAGAAAAGCCACCTGACCCCTTCTGGCAGGCCACAGCACCCCTCACTGATGCTTCCTCTCAGAGTCTCCAACTCTTTGCTGCCCTCTGCTGACACAGGTGTGTGTGCCATGTGCCAGGCTTGGGCAGGAGAGATGAGGGAAGTCGGTGGGGGGCTGAAGGCTGTGTGCAGGGTGACAACCATGGAGATGTCTGCTACGTCTAGTCTCCATTTTCACAAGGCTCATGCTACCAATAGTGAATTCTGACATTATATTTATATAGTCACACACTGCATAACATTTTGGTCAACAACAGACTACATATACGGTAGTAGTCTCGTAAGATTAGTACCATAGAGCCTAGGTGTGTAGTAGGCTATGCCATCTAGGTTTGTCCAAGTACACTCTATGATACTTGTACAACAACGAAATCAACTAACGACACATTTCTCAGAACGTATTGCTGTCGTTAAGCGATGCATGATTGTATAATGTAAATTTTTCTCAAAAAAAAGGAGCTTAGAAGAAGCTCAACATTTGTCAGTTGCTTGGCAGCTGGGCAAATTAGTATAAACAAATTTACAAAATATTTTGGGAGCCGTTTTGTGAAAATTAAGGGTGATTTTTATATAAAACACTATTTTGATGTAAAGATGATAGGCAATGTTAGCACATTAAGAAGAAAGTCACATCAAATTGATACTAAGAATGGAAAGCATGCTGGAAGAACCTATCACCACACGCCCCTGATAAGCTGTGACCAACTCTAATCTTATGTAAGCAGTCAGTGTTGACTCCACAGCTAAACTGGGCAAATAAATGCAGTTACTGTTAGTGAAAACTCACAAAAAGAACACACATGTATTGGGGATTACTGAGTGTATAGAAAAATTCAGTCTGAGAAGAAACAAGGAGTGACATCAGCAAGGTGGTGGTATAGGAATTTCTAGCACACATCCCCTCCCAGAAACATCAATTTCAATAACTATCCATGCACGAAAATACCTTCACAAGAGCTAAGGATTCCAGGTGAAGGGTTACAGCACCTGGGTGAAGCACAGAAATAAGAAAAGATGCATTGAAGAGGATAGGAAAGGTAGATTTACCTACCTCCATTACCCCTTCCCCAAGCCCAGGCAGTCCAGCGTGGAGAGAGACACCCCCCCTCACAGAGAAGGAGAGTGAAGTGAGCACCTGATATCACTGTGGACCTCAGCACTGACTTGTCCCAGCACCGGGCCAACTCCCATAGCGCTTGGTGGCTCCCAGTGGGCTCCCTTGAATTCAGGTCCCTGGCCCACTGTGGTGCCTACTGGCTCCTGCAACCCTAGTGGCTCCCATGAGACCAGGCTCCTGACAGACTCCTGAAAACCCAGGCTCCTGGCCCACCCCAGTGCCAGCCAGTTCCCATGGACCTGAGTGACTACTGAGGCCCCAGGCTTCCAACCAGCCCCTGCAAACCCTGGCTCCTGGTGGACTATCATGAACCCAGGCTCCTGGCTGGGCCCAGTACCAGGCCAGCTACCGTGGATCCAGGCTTTTGACCACCCCAGCACCAGCTTAGCTCCTGCAGTCCTAGGTGGTTTCCATGGTTCTAGGCTCCCAATGGGCTCCTGGCAGGCTCTCACGAGCCCAAGATCCCAGCACCAACCTGCTCCCATGGCCCCAGGCAGCTCCCATGACACCAGGATCCTGGTGGACTCCAGTGACTCCAGGTTCTTGGCCCACCCCGGAGCGGCTGGCTCCCCGGGCTCCAGGTGGCTCTCATGGCCCTAGGCTCCCAACCTGCTCCCATGAACTTAGGCTCCAGGCAGGTTTCTGCGAACCACCTTCCACCTGGGCCCAGAACCAGGCAGACTACTGCAACCCCAGGCCTCCGGCCCACTCCAGTGCCATGCCAGCCCCTGAAGACCTAGACTTCAGACCAACTCCTGCAGACCTGAGCTCCTGGCCTGCTCCAGTGCCAGACCAGTTCCCTCAGACTGAACCTTCAGGCCAGCTCCTGAGGCCTCAGGTTATAGGCCAACTCCCATGGCCCCAGGCTCCAGGCTTGCCCTAGCTCCAAGCCAGTCCTCATGGCCCCAGCCTCCAGGATGGCTCCCTCAAAACCAGATTCCTGGCCCACCCCAGGACCTGACTGATTCCCACGGATCCAGGTGCCAGGCCCATCATAGTGGTCCCCTGGTTGGCTCCTGTGGTCCCAGCATCCCAGTCTGTCCATGTGGACCCAGGTCTCAGGCCCATCACCACAGACTCATGCATGAGGCCCAACTCAGTAAACCCAGGTTCCAGACCTGACCCATGAACCCAGGCACCAGTGTACCCAAGCACCAGGCCTGCCCACCTGCTGACCCAGGCACCAGACTTGCCAGTCCAAGGACTCCAGCAGCAAGGCCACCCATCATCTTTGGACAGGCTGACAGGTGAAGGGCTTTGCCTGCTGAAGCCAATCTTTAAAGACTGGGAGAGGCGCCTAATTTCTCAAATGTGCAAACACCAATGGAAGGCCACAAGGATCATGAATAATCAAGGGAACATGACACCACCAAAGGAAACTTCCAATGACTGATCCTAAAGAAATGGAGACTTATGAACTGTCTGGCAAAGAATTCAGAGTAATCTTTCTTAAGAAATTCAGTGAACTATAAGAAAACACAAATAGACAACTAAATGAAATTAGGAAAACAATGCATGAACAAAATGAGAGGTCGATAAAGAAATAGAAACCATTAAAAAAAACAAATAAACAGAAATCCTAGAATTAGAGAATACAATAACTAAACTGAAGAATTCAATAGAGAGCTTTAACAAGAGACTCAACTAAACAGAAGAAAGAATTAGTGAACTGAAAGACAGGTCATTGGAATCATTCTGTCAGAGGAGAACAAAGAAAAAAGAATAAAAAAGAGTGAAGAAGACCTATGTGAATTGTGGGATACCATTAAAAGAAACAATCTACACTTTATTGGAGACCCAGAAGGAGAAGAGAGAGAGAAAGGGGCAGAAAGCTTATTTAAAGGAGTAATGGGGGGCGAGCCTGGTGGCAAAGTGGTTAAGTTCATGTACTCCACTTCAGTGGCCCAGGGTTCATGGGTTCACATCCTGGGCATGGACCTATGCACTGCTTATCAAGCCATGCTGTGGCAGCATCCCACATATAAAATAGAGGAAGATGGGTACAGATGTTAGCTCAGGGCCAATCTTCCTCTGCAAAAAAATAAGTAAATTTAAAAAAGAAGTAATGGCTGAGAACTTCCCAAGTCTGAAGAGAGATTTTGACATCCAAGCCATGAAGCTAATCGGTCACGTTCCTGCTGGCCATTTGTATGTCTTCTTTGGAAAAATATCTATTCATGTCTTCTGCCCATTTTTTAATCAGATTAATTGTTTTTTTGCTATTGAGTTGTATGAGTTTCTTACATATTTTGGATACTAACCCCTTATCAGATAAATGGTTTGCAAATAATTTCTCCTATTCAGTAGGTTGCCTTTTCAACTAGTTGATTGTTTCTTTTGCTGTGCAGAAGCTTTCTAGTTTGATGTAGCACCACTTGCTTATTTTTGCTTTTGTTGCTTCTACTTTTGGTGTCATATCCAATAATTCATTACCAAGACCATTGTCAAGAAGGTTTTTCCCTTTGTTTTCTTATAGGAGTTTTACAGTTTCAGGTCTTAATTTAAGTCTTTAATCAATTTTGAGTTAATTTTCGTGAGTGGTTAAGAAAGGAGACCAATTTCATTCTATTGCATGTGAATAACCAGTTTTCCCAACACCATTCATTGCAAAGACTATCCTTTCCCCACTGAGTATTCTTTGCTCCCTTGTCAAATATCAGTTGACCATATACGCATGGGTTTATTTCTGGGCTTTCAATTCTATCCCATTGGCCTACGTGTCTGTTTTTATGCCAGTACCATACTGTTTTGATTACTACAGCTTTGTAATAAAGTTTGAAATCAGGATGCATGATGCCTCCAGCTTTGTTCTTTCTCTGTGGCTTGCTATGGCTTAGAGAATTGCTAAGGATTGCTCAGGGTACTCATGGTTTTTTGTGGTTCTATACAAATTTTTCTGTTTCTGTGAAAAATGCCACTGGCGTTTTGATAGGGATTACATTGAATCTATAGATGGCTTTGGATAATATGGACATTTTAACAATATTAATTCTTCTAATCCACAAACAAGGAATATCTTTCCACTTATTTGTGTCTTCTTCAATTTCTTTCATCAGTCTTATAATTGTCAGTACACAGATCTTTCACCTCTGTGATATTGTGATTTATCATAAGAAATATATAGTTGGTCTTCATCCACTGTTCCTGGCTCACAGCTCCTCAAATCCGTGGAATTTCCTAAGTGTTGACGGTGATAAAGGTGTCTTTTGTTGTTAATGAGGTAACTTTTGGAAAGCACTTGAGGTTGGAAGCTGGGTGCCAGTGGAGCCAATCATGTGATTAGATGGTGGGAACTTTCAGTCCCCACCCCCTGACTTCCAGGGAGGAGAGGGGACAGAGCACTGAGTTCAATCACTAATGGCAATGATTTAATCAATTATGCTTATTTAATGAAGCTTTCATAAAAACCCAAAAGGATGGGGTTCAGGGGGCTTCCAGGTTGGTGAACATGTGGAGATGTGGGGAGAGTGGTGCACCGAGAGAGCGCATGGAAGCTCTGCACTCTTTCCCCATACCTTGTTCTATGCGTCACCTCCATCTGGCTATTCCTTTTATGATAAACTGGTGACCTAGTAAATAAAGAGTTTCCCTGAATTCTTTGAGCCATTTTAGCAAATAAATTGAACCTGAGGAGGGGGTCATGAGAACCTCCCTGTGTAGCTGGTTGGTCAGAAGCACAGGTGATAGCTTGGGCTTGGAACTGATGTTTGAGGTGTGTGTGTCGGGGGGACAGTTTTATGGGACTGAGCCCTTAACCTGTAGGATCCGACCCTATCTCTGGGTAGACAGTGTCAGAATTGAGTTAAATTGTGGGGCACCCAGCTAGTGTCACAGAGAATGGCTTGTTGGGGGAAAAACCTCTACACATTTGGTGACCAGAAGTGTCAGAAGTGAAGTGTTCTACATGACTAGTAAAGGAGACACAGGAGAGAAACAAGCAGGAAATAACTGGGTTCTTCCCTACTCAGAAGGAAGAAAACTGAGTGTTTTCTTCTATTTCAACCTCCTTGGTTAAATTGATTCCTAAATATTTTATTCTTTTTGATGTTATTGTAAATGAAAAATATTTTATTTCTTTTTCAAATATTTCATTGTTAGTGTACAGAAATGCAGTTGATTTTTGTATGTGGATTTTGTATCCTGCAACTTTACTAAATTCCTTTATTAGTCTTAACAGGGTTTTTTTGGTGGAGTCTTTAGGACAGTTTAGGCAATTTTACTTCTTCCTTGCCAACTGGATGTATTTCTTTCTTCTCCTTTCCTAATGGCTCTGGCTAGGACTTCCAGTACTGTGTTGAATAGGATTGATGAGAGTGGGCACCATTGTCTTGTTCCTGATCTTAGTGGGAAAGCTTTCAATCTTTCACCATTGAGTATGATGTTAGCTTTGGTTTTGTCATATATGACCTTTATTATGTTGAGGTACATTCCTTCTAGACCCCATTTGTTGAGAGTTTTTATCATGAAAGGATGTTGAATTTTGTTGAATGCTTTTTCTGCATCTGTTGAGATGATCATATGATTTTTATATTTTATTTTATTAATGTGGTTTATCACATTTATTTATTTGCATATGTTGAACCATTCTTGCATCTCAGGGATAAATTCTGCTTGATCATGGGGTATGAGCTTTTTAATGGGTTGTTGAATTCGGTGTGCTAGTACTTTCTTGAGAATCTTTGCACTGATATTCTTCAGGGATATTGCCCTGTAGTTTTCTTTTCTTATAGTGTCCTTATCTAGCTTTGGTATCAGGATAATGCTAGCTTTGTAAAATTAGTTTAGGAATGTTCCCTCCTCTTCAACTTTTTGGAAGAGTTTGAGAAGGACTGGCATTAATTCTTCTTTAAAGGCTTGGTGAAATTCACCAGGGAAACCGTCTGGTCCTGGCCTTTTCTTTGTTGAGAGGTTTTTTTCTGTGAGGAAGCTTAGCCCTGAGCTAACATCTGTTGCCAGTCCTCCTCTTTTTGCTGAGGAAGATTGGCCCTGAGCTAACATCTGTGCCCATCTTCCTCCATTTTATGTGGGATGCCTGCCACAGCATGGCTTGACAAGTGGTGCGTTGGTCTGTGCCAGGGATCCGAACCTGTGAACCCCACGCTGCTGAAGCGGAGCACGTGAACTTAACCACTATGCCACTGGGTTTTTGATTACTGATTCGACCTCCTTCTCATTATTGATCTGTTCAAATTTTCTATCTCTTCACAATTCAGTCTTGATAGGTTGCATGTCTCTAGGAATTTATCCATTTCTTTTAGGTTATCCAGTTTGTTGGTGTATAATTGTTCATAGTAGTCTCTTATGATGCTTTGTATTTCTGTGGTGTCCGTTGTAATGGCTCCTCTTTCATTTCTGGTTTTATTTATTTGAGTCTTCTATCTTTTTTCTTATTTCAAATAAAGTTTTGTCAATTTTGTTTACCTTAAAGGGAGAGGGCATGTTTACTGGAACATGCAAGAAATTTACCTCCTGGGAATATAACAGCATGGTCAGAATTATAAACAGTTCTACTCAAATAATGGGAGCAGTGGAGGGTGACTAAGAGAATAGTGTGATAACTGTGAATGCAATTTAATTCCTTTTAGTACATTCACAGAAAAGTAGAGACCACTGTTTTATAACCCCTTTGTCATGAATTCCCACCTCTGATGATTGAGGATGCCTGCAATTCTGAAAAATCCAAAAGGGAAGAAGGTGTTGGTACCTCTATCTATACTTCATTAACCTCCGGAAAGGATCTGCAAAGGTTAGCCAACTGTGAAGTTCGAGGGAAGTCCCTAAGAATCCGCTAACTTCTGATTCTAATTGCAAATTCAGGGACTCCCCAGAACCACACTCAATTTTGATAATTCACTAGAAGGACTCACAGAATTCACTAAAAGCTGTTATACTCATGGTTATGCTTTATTACAGGGAAAGGATACAGATTAAAATCAGCCAGGGGAAGAGACACATTGGGGCAGAGTCCAGGAGGGTTTCAAACGTGGAGCTTCCAGTTGTCCTCTGCCCATGGAGTCATGGACAGCATTAACTCTTTCTGGCAATGATGTGTGACAATACACGTGGAGCATTGCCACTCAGAGAAGCTTACCCAAGTCTTGGTGTCCAGAGTCAGTTTTGAGGTTTCATCATTTAGGCACCCATATGGCTGATCTCAATTTTCAGCCCTTATGGTGGTTGAGCCGATATGTATGATGAAAGCCCCCACCCCAAATCATGTTTTTTATGTGGCTCAAATCCATGACCCTAAATCACATTCTTACTATCTGGCTGGTGCAAGGCCCCCAGCAAACAAAGACACTCCCATTAAGCTGGATTACTCCAAGTGTTTAGAGATTACCTCCCCGACTTGGAAGGAAACCATCCTTGCATTGGCATACTTGTCAGAGATAAAGCTGGATACACCAGACAAGAGAGAGGGCTGCCTTGAGACTTAGTCTCCTGTGAGGGAACAATATGTCCAGGAGGAAAATGGTGGTGATTCCCACAGTCAGATGGCTGAGTAGGGAGCACAACCAGCAAGAGCAGGCCCGGAAGTTTTACTGTCTGCCTCAAAAATGTCATAAGAGACTTGAATAACATCCATCGAGTTGGGGAGGGTGGAGATTATGACCCAAGAATTCTATTGCCATTCCGAATTGTCATCTGTATACAAGGGAAAAAAGAGGAACATTCGCAGATGTACAAAAAATATACCACTCTTGTGAAGTTGCAGTTGTTACGGCAATAACCGAATGAGCTAAATTCACCGCATATTTATATTGGTATGACAATTGCCTATATTGATATCAACTTTCTCTTCTTGAGATTAGAAAAATTCCCTCATGAATAAAGTGATAGAGTATAAATGAAGCCACAGAAAAAAGAGTAAATCATTCAGGGACCATATGTGAGAAGAGGAAGGATGAAGGACACAATTTGGGGAAATACTAGTAATAAGAATGAACACGGGGGGCCCACCCGGTGGTGCAGTGGTTTAGTCTGAGCTTGGCAGCCCGGGGTTCGCAGGTTTGGATCCTGTGCACCTGCCGACACACTGCTTGTCAGCCATGCCGTGGCGGTGTCCCATATAAAGTAGAGGAAGATGGGCACGGATGTTAGCCCAGGGCCAGTCTTCCTCAGCAAAAAGAGGAGGATTGGCAACGGATGTCAGCTCAAGGCTGGTCTTCCTCACAAAAAAAAAAAAAAGAATGAACACAGGAAATAGAATCAGAGGTAGAAGGGGCCAGCCTGGTGGTGTAGCTGTTAAGTTCACATGCTTCACTTCAGTGGCCCGGGGTTCACAGGTTTGGATTCCGGGCACAGACTGACTCACCACTTATCAAGCCATGCTGTGGTGGCATCCCATATAAAGTAGAAGAAGATGGGCACAGATGGTAGCCCAGGGCCAGTCTTCCTCACCAAAAAAGCAAGAGTTGTGTCGTGGAGAAAAGAGTATGTAAAGTTCTATGGAAGGAGTGGTCAATAGATCAGACATTGAGGGAACACCCAGGAAGAGAAGAGCTAAAAGTGACCATTGGATTTCGCACCAGAAAATCACAGTTCCAGGGGTTTGGGGAGAGCAGAGGCCTGTCTTCTTTGGATTCAGGACTGGATAGGAGACGAGGAAACAGAGACAGTGATTGCATACTCTTCACAGAACCAGATTTCTAAGAGAAGGAAAGAAGGAGAATGCAGACTCAAGAAGAGTTTTGTTTCATTTAAAAAATGAGAGAAGTATCATCACAACTCTGTGATATAGATACTATTATTATGCCCATTTGCGAAAGAGAAAATCAGGGAAATGAAGTCTTTCGCCCAAGGTCTCACATGTGCTCCACAAAATAGCACTGAGGGCATCTACTATTTTCTTTCTCCTCTGCTCTGGCTTGCTGCTGATGCCTAATATTGTGATCATTGCTGCTTGATGGTATCGCTTACTAAAGGCATCACTACCACTGCCAATACCAACCAATGTCCATGCCAAAGTCTTATGTCTAAAGTGTTAATGTTTGAGTCCAGGTCATTTTTTCTTGAAGCTCTTGGTATTATTTCTCAGAGATGCCACATATCTTGGAAAGAGAAACATATTTTGTGAAAGAAAAAAGTGAGATAGCTGAGCATTTTTATGGCTACCACCGCAGACAGACACCACTCTATTTCTGAGACAGGTGGGAGCAAGGTTAAGGTGGCATATGTAAACTCATTTTTCTGTAGGGCATGCAGTTGACTAATTTTCATGATCAAGAGACTCAATCATGTCTGTAGGGTAAGCAAGCTCATCAGCTTAGAAAGGGAGATGAGACATCATGGACCACTTGGGGTGGGTGTGAAGTTTTGCAATAGTCTCTGAGGAGAAGGGACAAATAAAAGAATTATTGGCAGCACTGAAAAGAGTGTAGCTGAGGCAGACATGGGATGTTTGGCGTGATGACAGTCAACGACAGTCAAACCTGTGGTCTCCGTCACTGCCTCCTTGTCCTGCCTACACATTTCCTACTGAATCTTCTACAATGTAGCTTTAGCTCCCACTGGACAATGGGATTTGCCCTCTCAAAGGTCCCCCACAATCTCCTAAGCAGCCTGGACTGATATAAACACACTTGAGTTGAATTTCAACTTTATTTCTTACTAGTTATGTAAACATGAATATGTTGACTTTTCTGATCCTCAGTGTCTTCATCTGTAAAACAAGGACAATAATGCCTACCTCCTAGAGTCCCTTTGAATAAGTGAGATGATATAGATCAAGCCCCTTGTCCAGAGTCTGGCTCATGTGCTTGTTAAATGGTAGTTCTTTTCCCCCAACTTTGCCATATCCTGTAATTTTCCCTCAGTCTCCCTTATCTTCCACCTTTTTGGAATAACTAATGGTATTATTTTGCAATTTAATTGTTCGGCATTCAGAACACATTTTCCTGTAGAATGCTGTAAACCACGTTAGACCATATCGTCTGATTTCCTATTCGCACAAGGGCATCAGACGTGCTAAACAGAGCATGCATGTACTCGATGATAATGTATTGTCCCACTTTTAATTCAGGGACATGCAACGGACTGGGACTTGTGAATGGTTTTCAGGTTTGTCAAGTTTGGGGGAACATCCTCAAAAAATACTCTCATAGAGCTGATTACCAGAGAGTCACACTTTACCACCCATGCCGGGGGAAAGATATTGTCACATCTGGCCACATCCACAGGCTGAGAATTTTCCAAATGTCATCTGGGCTTTTGCTATGTTCCAACTGTGTTCATCAGGCAGGAGGAGACAAAACTATATTTGTTCTTCCAGTTACAATAAAAAGTGACCCGAATAAATATAAGTTGAATAAATAACCATCTATATATGTAAATACACAAATGGTGATCAGATTGCCAGAATAGATTGGAGGCCTTATCCAGTCAGAACAGAAGGAAAGTAAAGAGTGAGCCAAGAACAGAAAGATGGCCAAGTCATTTTGGAGAAGGGTATCTTCTAAGCAAGACCATTAAGGTCCAAATGGCACTCTCAATACATGGGAGGAAAAGATCAATGGGGTGTGAGTGAGAAAACCCCACTCCTCCTCCTAGGTGTTTCTCCTTTACTCTCACACTACTACCACACTCACAAGTCTTCTGACACCAGATGTTGGAGGGGGATTCCCACACCAAGCAATTCTGTGTGACACCAGCTGGGTGTTCCGCAATTCAATTCAGCTCTGACGCTAACCGGAGTTAGTGCAGACCCCACAGGTTAAAGGCTCAGTCCCACGAGACTGCCGCCTACTTCAGAAGCCAACTGCAAGTAGTAGGTCCTCAGGTTACCCACAACTTCTGTCCAACTTGACTACAAATTGGAGGTTCCCATGACCTCCCCTGCCTTGGATTTATTTGCTAGAACAGCTCACAGAACTCAAGGAAACACTTGTGTTTACCCTATAAAGAATATGATAAAGGATACAGATAAGACAGCCAGTTAAAGAGATACATAGGGCAAGGTCTGGGAGGGTCTCAAAAGCAGGAGCTTCTGTCCCCATGGATTTGGGGTATGTCACCCTCCTGGTACATAGATGTGTTCACCAACCTGGAAGCTCCCTGAACTCCATACTATTGGGATTTTTATGAAGGCTTCGTTCATAAGCATGATCAATTATTAACTCCATTTCCCACCTCTCTCCCCTCTCTGGAGAATGGGGGGAATGAGGTTGAAAATTCCACACTTCTCATTACGGTCTTCCTGGTGATCAGCCCCCATCCCGGATCCCATCAAGAGTCACCTCATTAGAACAAAAGACAATTCAATCACCCAGGACATACCAAGGGTTTTAGGAGCCCTGTGTCAGGAACCGGAGTCAAAGACCAAATATTAGAAAAAAAGCTGCTCCTAGTGCTTTATCGCCTAGGAAATTACAAAGGTTTTAGGAGCTCTGTGCCAGGAACTGAGGTCAAAGACTAAATGTTAGAATGAAAGATGCTTGTAGCATCCCTATTTACAAGGAGTTTAGGAGACCTGTGTCAGGAACCAGGGGCAGATCTCTCTCTCTCTCTATCTTATTATTTCATAGGGTGTTTTCCTCAGTTCGGGCTTATTTATATTTCATCTGATAAGGTGTCGCCACAGTCTGGCTAACATGACTCAGTCAGTGTCTGGTGCTCTGAACCAACTCACACTGAATCCTTAGAATAAATTGCTAGGGACTCGATGGGGAAGGGTTGCTGTGAGCTTCCTCCAGCCACACTGAGTTCTACTGGGGAACTCACAGCACTACGTGGACTGGTGCCTGGACAGATTCATGGGATCCAATCCGCTGGACCCAAAACACCCTTGGAGCCATTTTCAGTTAGTTTGTTAACATTTCATGAGTCAGCTTTAATTTTGATGAAATAAAACAAAAGGGACAGAATTCTCAGTCTCCACAATCAAAAAAAGGGACTCACAGCTCCAGTGATGTCCTTTAGATATTGTCTCTGGAAGATCCAGATTGCCTTGTTCTGGTGCCCAATACATTCGATTTGGGAGGGCATCTTTGGGTTTAAGGGAGAGGAGAACATAAAAAAAAAATTAGTCTCCCTACATAGCAAGATGTTTGTGCCAAGTGGCTGACGTGTGTCAACAGTAGGGAATCACTCCTCTTTGGAACCAAGAGTTCTTTCAAAGAACTAGAAGGGAAAGTTGTTTTCCCATATTTCAATCTGCTTCCGAGACTTTCTATTAGTGAGATTTTCACTTCTCCCCTGCAAAATAATAAAGCATTCTAACAATATCACTTTAAAAGAATTTAAAACAAAACTCTGCATTTTTATAAAACGATGAAAAATAGAATTTCAAACAGTACAGCCGCAAAAGTATCTGAGTGTCAAAACCACACATACCTTACCTAAGATCTCCAGCCCCTTCAGCCTTCTGTGTCTGGTCAGTTTGGCACCTCCTTTTTTTTTTTTTATTGCAGTGTTTTTCCAATCTTGCCAGCATCAGCTTTCTCCTTTTCCCCTTTGTGTATCTTCTCTCCTTTCTTTGCAGGTGGCTTTTTAGGCTTGGTTTCTGGCTTTGCAGGAGGAGATTTAGCAGACCTGCTGCGGCCTTCTCGGTGGTCTCTCCTGGCTTTATCACCTTTACCATCCCATGAACCTTGCGCTTGGGTGTGGTGGTGGTGGTTGTAGCGCGTAAACACTGCGGGGGGATGAGTGGTGGCTGACAGGCTTCGGCCAGTCCAGAAGTTGCTCTTGCCTCTTTCCCTTCACACAGTTCACCACTTCTTTTTCTAAGTATAGACTTCCTGTACCCACTTCTTTGCTTTTCATTTATTTCTCAACTCAATGCAAACTCAGATTTTTCCACAAATCGTTTGAAATTGATGATTTATTAAATTCAATGGAGACTTACTCCTTTTGAATACATAGTAACAAAGGAGAATAGGAACAGAGAATAAGAAAGGTTATTGTAAAAAATCAAATAATAAAGGGTAAAAGCTTCACTCAAACTTCCCACCTCAACCCTGAGTTAGACACAAGTTTCCAGTTTTATGTAAATTATTTCAGATCTTTTAATACGCATATAAACCATATTATACATAACCCTCCCCACAAGCACAGATTTTAACAAAAAAAGGAGTCTATCATGTATTTGTCTGCAATTTTTTTTCCTCAACAACATATCATGGACATTTCTTTTAGATCAATACATTCTGTTCTGTCTCATTTTGTATTACAGCTCCATGTTGTCCCACAGTATGTTTATAACATAATTCATTCATACAACTTCCTATTGACTGGTATTTGTAGGTTATTTCCAACTTCTTTCATTATAAATTATGTTGCAATGAACATCATTTTATGTTTCATTTATCCTTGTGCAATTGTGCCAGTATGTTTGTATACAGATTATTACAGGTAGAACAGAGTACCAAGGGTATTATGTACGTAAAATTTTGACAAGTAACATCAAATGTCCCTCCAAAAATACTGCACCAATTTATATTCCCATACACAGTGTACATGTCTAGTTTCCTCTAATTTTGTCACCACTGGAATCTATTATTAATTAAATTACTTTTTCCAATTTGATTGGCAATACTGTTATTATCTGTTTAATTTGTATTTTCCTAATTCCTAGACTGAATGTGCATTTTTCATGTTTATTGGACATTTTCTTATTCTTATTGTGCCAACTACCTGTTTGTATACCTTGCAATGGACACACCTCCATAACTTTGCTACGTTTCATTTCTGCAGCATTTGACGTTGTTAACACCTCAATTCTTCAAATTCTCTTATTTCCTGTTGACTTCCTCTGAAATGCTCTAATTTTCTCCTACTTTTCCAGTAAATCTTTGTCAGTCTCCTTTTGTGTATGCCTCTTCCATTACCATTCCTTAAATGTTGATATTACCAGGATGCTATAGACTGAGTGTTTGTGTCCCCTCTAAATTCATATATTGAAACCTAATCTCTAAAGTGACGGTATTAGAAGGTGGGGCATTTGGGAAATGATTCGGTCATGAGGGTGGAGGCCTCATGAAGGGGATTAGTGCCCTTACAAGAGAGCTTCCTCCTCTCTTCCACTATGTGAGGACACGGCAAGAAGACAGCCCTCTATGAACCAGCAAGTGGGCCCTCACCAGACACCAGATCTGTTGGTGCCCTAATCTTGGATTTCCCAGCCTTCAGAACTGTGAGAAATAAATGTTTGTTGTTTGAGCCACCCAGTCTGTGGTATTTTTTTGTTTTAGTAGCCCAGATGGACTAAGACACAGGGGATTCCCTTCCAAACCCCCTTTTCACTGCACATATTCTTTTCAAGAGAGTTCCTTCTTTTACATGTATGACTTCACCATAATTTGTGTGCTGATGATTCATATAGCTGGTACATAGTTCAGTTCTCTCTCTTGAGCCCCAGATCCATATATTCAAACTGTATCTCTTTTTTTTTTTTTTTTTTGGTGAGGAGGATTAGCCCTGAGCTAACATCTGTGGCCAATCTTTCTCTTTTTGCTGGGAAAGATTGGCCCTGAGCTAACAACCATGCCCATCTTCCTCTATTTTGTATATGGGATGCTGCCACAGCATGGCTTGATGAGCGGTGCATAAGTCCATGCCTGGGATCCGAACCTGTGAACCCTGGGCCGCTGAAGCGGAGCGCACGAACTTAACCACTATGCCATGGGGCAGCCCCCTCAGCTGTACGTAAACATCTTAGTCTTAACACATCCAAAACTGAACTTATCGTTTCTCATGTGCCAACTTGTCTCTTCTAGCCACTGAGTTGATCACCCTGAAGCCAGCAACCAGACTAACTTTTCTTTCTCCCTCTACTCCCATACAAAACCAGGTATCAAGTTCTGCTGATTCTGACTTCCCTTCACCTCACCACTTCCGCTTCAGCTAAGGCCTTTGTTGTTGCTTACCTGGCTTCTTCCAATAGCTTTCTAATATCTCCTTGCATCTAGTCTCATTCTCCTCTTTGTCAGTTTTCTTTCTAATCCATGAATTGAAGTATATTACCCATATGCTCAAAACCCTTTAATTACCTCCACTTGAAAGGCTTCAGGATAAAATCCAAACTCCCAGTCATGCACACTAAAGCCTTAGCAATCTGGACCTGGTTTCCTTTCCAGTCTTTTCTTTATTTCAGCCACACTAAAATATCCTCAGTTCTCTGGCTTCTCAGATATTATCCATGTTCATCTTCCTTACATAATACACTTCCCCTCTTCTACAACGGAGCCATACCTATTCACTTATCTCTCAGCAGCCTCCTCTGACCACACACGGTTTGTGTTAGGTGGGCTATGTTCCTCATTTCACAACCACATTTTAATTCTTTGCTTCCCTGTCTATTTCCTCCATGAGGCTGTGAGTTGCTTAAAAGCAGGTAGCAGTATGGCTTTCATTTCTGCATCCTCAGATGTAGCTCAAGAAATATCCAATAGACATAGCGAGGGAGGAGAAAGGAGAAGAGGGAAGGAGAACCTGGCTTTTGCTTCCACTAAAATGGCTCTCATCAAGGTCAAGGTTACTAGTGACCACACAATTACTAAATGCAATGGACACACTTTTTGCTAATTTGGGTACAGTTTTGAAGTTCTTTCCCTTGTTATCTGAGATACCACCTTCTCCTAGACTCCTGTCTATCCAATGGATCCTTCTCATTTTCCTCTTCAGAATCCCTTTCTTCTGCTTGCCTCTTAAACATTAGGCCTCGCCCCAGGATACTGTCCTGGGTTCCTGTTCTTTTAGCCTCACTGGGGACTGTTGTCCAGGCTAGAACCTACTCAGACCGCTGCAGTGTTGTACTGCCCCCTACGGACACCAGTGAGAGGCCAGCCAGCCAGTACTGCCCCTCCTCCCAGGAGGGTTGGAAATAGGTTTTGTTATTTTCTGCTGGTTAATGCCTCAAATGCTTTGGCAAAACACTGCCAACAGCACTTGTGATGACTCATGAGGGGTGTCAGGATCTGAGCAAAGCCCACCCACAGTTTATGTCACTTCCTTTTCTTACTTGGTTGGTTCTCTTCTCATTTGACTTCATCTTCTTCTCTCCCTTTTTGTGACTTGCTTTAAAATCTTCCCCAGTTAACTCCACTTCAACCTTGCTCATTCTGACGTGGGGCTGCTAAGTCACAAGTGGAAAAAGAATTTTCTGACACGAGCCACCTGTTCATGTGCCTTTATTCAGCATGGGGATAGAGCCCACGGGCAGTAAAGAGCTGCCATGAAAGTGTGCGGGGCCATTATATATGATTTTAACTATTTTTACTACTCTAAAGAAATGTCGAAGGAAGAAATATTAGGGGATCTGGTCAAGCAAATTGATGGGTTCTGGTTAGTCTCAAAGATTAGGGCGAGGGGGCTGATGAACGAGATGTAATCTTGCATTCCAGGGTATGGTGTGGCTCAAAGAGCACATGCGCAGGGGATTAGAGTCATTGATCACCTCCTGAGGTAAATTCCTTCGCTCCTAGCTGGAGGGGATTGAGTAAGTAGGGGTCTGCTAGTTTGAGTGGAATCTCATGGAAAGAATTGGAAATTGTAAAATGAGTCATAAACAGGGTTTTGACCATATCAGTTCTACTCCTGTCTCATGTTCTCTTTTAGTCCAAAGATTTACTGTAACCCACATTGGGGGAAAAACTGAAAACTGGGGTTAACTGGAGCTGAAGCATGACCTTGGACAAGTCTGACCCCAAGTTTCAGTTATAAAATGCAGGGAATAGTACTTTTCCTTCTCACCTCACAGAGTTCCAATGTGATCAAGTGTGCAATTTCAGGCATTGAGCTGACTCAGTTTCCCCATGCTGATCCTTTGAGGAGGATGACTACTTCCATCACAGGAGTTCACAGATTGAAGAGAGCAGTGTTTTTATTGGTCACCTCTGTGGGGGATCAGAATTGGCCACCTCAAGATGTGTCTCTCTCTACCTTGCTCTGAAGGACATTTGACCTTTCCCCTCCCAATTGTCTAAAGGAATTTGGGATGGGCCCAAGGACAGGCCTCACCTTGGAAGACTCTGGGTATCGATAAACCAGGAGGGTCCTTGCTACACCCATTCTCATCAAAGTTCTGTGTACCAAACACTTAACATTTGTAAGGAAAATCTCCGGTTGTGAAGATATCTCCTCTGTAGGTGGAAGAGAGGTGGATGACCTTGTCTCTAGAAACTGGTCAGTGTGGGAGAGGCCTTAAATCTGCATAATAACTTTATTCTGCTTTTCTTGTAATCCCTTGTGGCTGACACTCCCAACTCCCCCCAAAATCCTCGCTTGTCTATATAAGAGGAGAATCTCCACCATTTTGTCGAGAGACACTCCCTGGTCTCTCCCATGTACATGTGTTATAAAGCTTTATTTGATTTTCTCCTGCTATTCGGCCTCATGTCAATTTAATTTGTAGCCCAGCCAGAAAGGACCCAGAGTGGGTAGAGAATGCTCTTTCTCCCCATCACCTCCATGTTGAGAATCAGGAATGTCCCTAATTCTGAAATAGTTACAAATATGCTGTATTAGAGACTGTGGCTTGCCTTATAGGTCCCCAAGGTGCCCAAGTGGGCAAATAATTCATTTAAATTCAAGAGGGATAGGCTTGAAATTTCTTAACCGACAAGGGTGGGGTATCCATTCTCTTGGGCCAAGTAATTTTAACTAATGTTTAGTGGATAGGCCGATGCAAAGTTTCAAAAGGGAACTTATCATAAGGGAGGAAGAGCCTGAGGGTGGGGCTTAGGAGTGGGAGACGCAGACTTACCCACACATGATCTACTCCTCACATGACTTAGAGTTGGCTCAGGCCAGAAATTCCCTGCAGACTTAGGTGGGTACCTGTTAGTTTTAGCTTCTCGATTAATCAGGGTGATTCTTGCCTGGGAAACCAAAAGCTGATATTCTCTATCAGGGGCCTTTAATCTTTTCTGAGCACGGAGCCCTCTGAGAATCCTATAGAAGCTATGGACCCTCTCCTCAGAAAACAGAACCAACACACATGCGAACAAAACTATTCATTTCATTTCCGTGGGGCTCTCAGATAAAAACTCAAAGGCTTCCTGTTTCTGGTCTCCAGGCTCCACCCACGATTGCTGAGTGAGAGAAAACATCAGTGGGTGTTTTTCTCTAACCTCAGTCCTAAATTCAAGAGCACTGGAGCACTAGGTCCCTTTTTAGCCTGGTTCTGGTCTGTCTCCAGCGTTCCGGAAGCTCTGGAGAATAGCATGTGCTTCAGAAGGTGGGAATGGCATCTAGCTCTGGAACTTCTACTGCAGCTACATTTGTTCCTGGCAACCAGCAGTCAAGGTACTTACCACAAATTGTCTGCCTGTGATCATGCACTGAAGCCATGGTCAGATGCAAAAGGGCATATGGGGTGCGGCTCAATCCAGGAAGTGGAGTATGGTCTCCAGGAGGAGGTACTTCCTTCCTGGTAGCAGGGCTGTGGCCAGTTGGAGGGTCTTCTTCAGCTTTGGAGACTCAGGCTCCGTCTCTTTCGCCAAGGGGATGACAAAAACAGGACCCTGGGGAAGTGGGGAAGTAAGCCCTTTGTATTTCATCCCATGGCTTGTGGTCTGTGAAGTTGTTTTGCATTTTAAATAAGAGGAAGCTCTACACTGATATGGCCACCTTTTATGCTCAAGTACACTGCTCCCTGAGGCACATTTTGAGACCTCTGTCTATGGTGGGAGCTGTGTCCTGGGACAAGGTAAGTAAATGATGTCATCATTGTCCCAAAGAGAGATCAAAATTGCAGGAAAGAGAACTCAGAGAGGATTGCTCTGTCTAAGGCCTTGAATGAGGGTCCAACCAGAGGCCTGAGGTGCCTCAGTATCAGAGGAACCCCCAAACATCGGGTTGTTACGAGTTAAGGTTCATTCCTCAGCCATGGGCTTGTTCTGGTCCCTCTCGTGTGTCCAGGGCCTGAGCTAACTTTTCTTTTCCTGTTACAGCTGCCAACCCTCTGGTGCCTGTCTTCCTGGAATATCTCAGGACTTTCTCTAGACATGAGGTCAACGTGTCTAAATCTCTTTGTTCATAGATTATGCCTACAGATGGTCATCTTATCTTCAGTCTATGACATCCCCCCTATTAACCACATTCCATCTAAATTTAACTTTGTTGCTCGCCTTGAAGGAGATGCTTTCTCTTTTACCTGTAGATCTTTGTACAAGCCTTTCCTGCACCCTATTTTCTCCCTCCGTTAGGCTTCCACTTTCTTGTGACTTCCTCCTGGAAACCTCAGGCTCCAAATCATGGTTGGTGAATTGTTTGTTTGATTGTCTGTTTCCTTGAGCTCTGTGAGGACAGGGACCACAGCCAGTGCTGAACTTAGCCCAGTACCTGGAAAGTAGCATGAGCTCAATAAATAATTGTTAAATGAATGAATGATTTCAAAGAACTTTCCTTTGGGCTATGCATCCAAATCTCCCTGGGGGTATAGTGGTTCTCTCCTTTGCAGTAAGGGATACTTCTGTGGAAACTTTGAAAAGCACTTTTAAATATCCTCCTTCATCCCCCTCCCAACTTGAGTTTCTCAGCTCTCTGATTTCAGGGCATCCTCCACTACTAGGCATTCCTGGTCTCCCCACAGTGCTTAGCAAAGGCGGTGGAAACAGCACATACTGGGACTCAGAAGACCCATATTCTGTCTGTGTTCCATGTGACAGGGTTTTCTATAAATCATAAAAGCTCCCTGAGCCTCAACTTCCTCAACTCTGTAATGGATATAATAATATGCTCCCCATTTCTTCATGGGGTTGCTATTAAGACCAAATGGAACAAAGAATGTGAAATTGCTTTGCAGTTGTGGCACACAGAGTCTGAGACAGACAAGAGACTGGAAAGAGCACAAGTGAACTCCAAAGCCCAAAGCTCTCTCCTGAGCCCCTGAACTGAATTGCAAATTGCTTTTTAAACACCTCCAGACTCTCCAAACACATTTCTAAAATCAAATCCATCATCTTTGTTCCAGCTATCTATTGCTGTGCAACAAGTCACCACAACACCGTGGCTTAAAATAATCGAATATGGAAGTAGACTGTTGCTCAACGCCTCGGGGTGTCTCATGGGCTTACAACCAGATCGTGGTGGAGCATGAAGTCATCTCTTGTGCTTTTTCACTCTCATGGCTGGTGTCTAGGCTGAGCAAGACTCAAACAGCTTGGTGGCTGGGCTTTGTACACAACAGTTTAAGCCTCCCCTAGGGATGTCCCAAGAGAAACAGGCAAACACTGCGTAGTCTTTTCTAACCTAGCTTCGCAAGTCACGTTTCTGCTGTATTCTATTCATTGAGGCAGTCATCAAGGAGAGGAGACATAGACTCTACTTTTTGATGGGAGGAGTGTCAGTTATGGGAGATAAAAAAAATTTGCAGACTTGAAAAAAATTCTTATAATCTGCTGTCCTTCCACTGTTCCTGTCTCAGTAAGTGGCATCTCTTTATGTCCAATTGCTCAGGCCAGAATTCTAGGAGTCCTCCTCGACGGCTTTCTTTTCCTTGCCTCTCATGTCCAATGAATAAGTCCTGTTAATTGTACCTTCAAAAATATCTCTCAAATATATCTAATTCCATCCACCTCTACTGCCAGATCAAACCACCTATCTTAGATAATCATCATTTCCTCTTACCTAATTCCTACAATTATCTCCTATCAAACTGTTCTTTCTACTCGATCCTTCTCTCTGTCTAGTGTATTCTTCACACTGCTGTTGGTATAAATTTCCTAAAATTATTATCTGCTTATTTTAATCTTCTTTTAGAAACTCTTTAACAGCCACCATGGTGAATGAGAGAGAGTTACTCCCAGTTCCCATCTTACCCTGGCTCATATACTCACACTTTCTGTGGAAGCCATTCCTGACCCCCAAATTCAAGTGATGTACCCCCTTTTATGTGTTCCCTTAGCATTCCATAGTTGCTTTATCCTAACACTTATCACCAATGGAGAAATCATCTGATTAACTGTCTGTTTCCACTGGAATGAAAGCTCCTTAAGAGAAGGAGCTATATCTATCTTATTGTATGCATGGTGCCTAGCACAGAGCCTAGTACACAGTATGTGCTTACTCTACAATTATTAGATGAGCCAATAAATGAATAAATTGATGTATAAACTGATGTAAGTGACGTAGTATGTATGGGTGGTTGGATAGAGGGAAGGATGGAAGAAGGGAGGGAGGGAGGAAGTTGTAAGTCATTGTTTCAGTCTGGTTAGGATCTCAAAGTAGGCTTACTGGCCCTGACAAATTTTCCCATTTCCCACAGTGGCTATTTCAAACTTTCACTCTTATCTTCAAAGCCCCTTATCTCAGTCTTCTGTCCTCTAGGAAAGAACTTGCCTCCTTCTTCACTGAATAAATGCAGACTGGAAATCATTAGACAGGAATCCCTTCAACATCTTGCCCCCCACCTCCAAACTACAAACTACTCTACATCACCAACTGTCTTTTCCTCCTCCCTTTTTCCCCGCAGAGAATGAGGCATCTCCCCCCCCAGCCAAGGCCTGTGCCTTTAACTCTACTCTGAACCCCCTCTAGCCCTGTCCCAGCAGTCACATTCCTTCTCTCTCATGCCTCCCTGTCCACTGGCTCCTTCCCTTGACTTACCATAGCTTAAGTCCCTAAGTCTTTTTTCTCCTTAAATAAAACTGAAAACTAAAACCAAAAAGCTCTCTTTACCTTTCACGCTCCTTTACATAATACCCTACCGTTCTCCTTCCCATTCACACTGAAATGTCTTTAAAAAATGGTTTACTTTTGTCATCTCCTCTTCCTCACCATCCATGTAGTCCTTGATTCACTGCAGTCTGGACTGTTAAACTCATTAGACTTCCCACTTCAGGCAATGGTACTCTGTTCATCTCGTTGTCCATGACACAAATCTGGGGTCTTGATATCTATTGCCAAATTACTTCCTTAAAAGTTTTGTACAGGTCTGTTAAATAGTTGATCTCATCAGAAAGCTCCAGGTAACTCCACATCAATATCTTTAAAACTCACCTCTTTTCCTCCCTTAATAGTTTTACTAGAAACCATGTGACTTGTTTATTTAGAGTAATCTAAACTTCCTCTTTAGAACCTCTTTCTCTTTCCTGAGTAGATTCTTTGGTATGAAATCATGACTTTCTTTGATCAGATTTTTTTTCCCCATTTTAATTTTGCTTTTCTAGATACAAGAAACATGGGTAAGCACAAGAAAGATCTGCTTCATTTTCTATTATAAACTACAGGTGAAGACAGTTACTTTATTCTAAGCATTCAGACACATAACCAACTACTTCTTTCTGTTACAATTAAATCAGAATTGTAGCTTTCTTTAGGATTGCTTCCCTTCCCTTCTAAAATATGGAATTGTAAGGGAGGCAAATCAAGATTTTGTCAATTTACTTTAAAAATTGAAAAAATACATGAATATATTATACATAAGAAAAATGTCATCTATCTGAATTTATTAGACAATCTTCTGTTAGCAGACTAAACCACCACCTTAATACCCCCAAATTAATTAATTTTGCAATCTCTGCATTAATTTTGCAATTTAAAAAATTTTTATTTTTATTATTTTTTTAATTGCGGTAATGTTGATTTATAATGTTATCTAAAATTCAGGTGTACATCATTATATTTCACTTTCTGTATAGACTACATCATGTTCACCACCCAAAGACTAATTACAATCCATCAGCACACACCTGTGCCTAGTCATCCCTTTCAAAAATTAATCCATCTTTCTTCTTATACTTGTGAATGGATTATAGAATGCTTTCAGAACACTGGAATATCTTTCCCTTTTTAAATAGTCAATCAAGCATTTTTTCTACTGCTTCTATCCTCAGGTTTATGTTGCTTTTCCAGGGCACCCTTTCATGAGATATTTCATAACAAAATTCACTTTTCCTTTGCTACTTTCAAGCATGAATCTGAGGCTGCTAGGTTTATATTTCAAGGCTTTCCTTGGCTGCTTTGCATTCAGATATAGATATCTGAAACCTTGAATGCTATACTCGACGCTTTTATGTTGTTTCTTTTGAGAATTCCTGGGCACCTCCTCTACTGCTGCTCTGCTTTCAGTGTCATAATAGTCATCTTTTGTTCATTTATTCAGGATCCAAGCATAAGACAGGGCTCCACTGGCCCAATTTGGGCACATTATAATATTTAAGAAACACAATTCATTGGTCATAGTAATTAAATAGTAACTCAAATTTCTACTTGCAGTCTCTCAAAAGATGTGAGAATGAATCCAGTTTATAAACTATAGCAACACTTCCTACAACCTCCTTTCCTGCCCTCTTCAGTCCTCTCAAGTCATCCCATGCATCTGATGCCCAGAGATTCTAACTCTTTGGAGCCTGCCTGCTGTAGCACCTCTATTTCCTAAACCAACAGGAGTGGCATTTGTTGTTTATCTCCTTTCCTCCCTGCTTTTCATTCCAAACTAACCTTAAGAAGTAAGCAAGAGGGAGAAGCTAAGTGGAAAGTAAAAATATAACAAGTATTTTTGACTAGTAGTAGGAGATCATGAAGGGGAGAAGACTGGGAACACTTATGTATACATTTTGTCCCTGTCATTCATTCATTCATTGTCTACTAAACACAAAGTGTGAGCCAAGTATTGTGGGGATTCAAAATTGAGTTAGACATGGTCTTTGCCTTCTAGAAGCTCACAATCTTAGTGACATGCATTTGCTACAGTTTCTCCCTCTCTCTTACACTTCAGTTTGAAGTTATTTTGAGCATGTTGGGGAAACTCTTGCCAAACATGATCTCATTGTTCTTATAAAGCATTGTTCTTATAAAGCTTTCTCCTTTCATCACAAGGAGAAAGGATGAACTTGGTTAGAATGAGAAAAGAAATTGCAATGTTTTAAAAAGCTGGAAAATACTACAAAAATCATGAACGCCAGAAAAATAGCATAATATTTTTATTAATGAAATGCCTTCATGCTTCTATAATACTTTGCCACTGAATAGCTCTTGCTCCTGCTCACTTCAGATCTTGTTTCTCCCCTACTTCCCATCTACTGCCGGAGAGCTAAATTGAACTGGCAGGGAACACAAGCCCAAAGAGGAGACATGACTTGTCATTGTTTTATTTGAAAATGTAATGGTATGACAGTAAGGGAGAGAACCAGGGCCAGCCTCGGTGTCCTTTTTCTTTATCGTTTGGGGCAGAACTAGATGAGCTGTAAGCAACATCCTCTGCCCCCATTCCCACTTCTCAGGCTCAAGCTTTCACTGAATTCCTGATCAGGGGCCAGGCCTTCTGATGAACACCATACTCACTGCTCCCAAGAAGAAATCCCTTTCTTCTTCCTGTTCCACCAGCCCAGGACAAAAACTGGGCCACTGGGCAGCTCTGCCTTCTCTAAGATGGGTCTCCCTCTGACCCTCATTGGCAGGTTATTCAAAACATCAGGTGATCACTGGCAGCGATGTGAGTCTTGAAATTTCCAACTTGCCTGATGACTACAAAAAACTCACCTGGTTGTACACTCCTGAACAGAAGATTGTAGAACTGTGGAAGTCCAGCAAACCCACCTACTTCAATTCTAAATTTAAGGACAGAGTCGTGCTTAATCTTCCAAGTGGTGCGCTGTACATCTATAACATCCAGAAAGAGGACAGCAGTACCTACCTCCTGAAGGTGCTGAAGGCAGCTGGAAACGAGGAGGAATGGAAGATTCCACTGGAGGTATTTGGTGAGTTAGGGGAACCAAAGGGCAAGTCCCCACTCTAGGGCCCCAAATGAACCACTGGGAGGCTTCTTAGGGATCATGGGGACTCTTTCTGGGAGGAGAAGAGAAAAACCCCAGGACAGGCTTAATTCATTTCTCCTGGAGCCAATTCCACTTGGGAGTGAGCTTAGGCCAACAGAACCCAAATTGATAGCCTTGGGATATTTAAAATCTCTTCTGATGTTAGTGAGTCTAAGATTTGAAGAGAAAGAAAACAATAGTGGTTTCCTCTCTATTCTCTTCTTACTCTCCTGTCATTAGCTTAAATCAGTTCTGAGCTCATATTAATAATATATCTGAACAAAGACTTCGTCTGACTTAAAGAAAAAGATACAAGAAATAAAAGGTGGGGCAGGAGCTATTGAGAAGGGTTTTTTACCTTTCAGATTGGGTGGGACAAAAACTTCCACTCAAAGCTTCAGCCTAACCAGTATATACGGAATAAGCACTAGGACATTATACTTGGAGTCAGACAGAACAAAACTCTGGTCAGTCACTTACTAGCTGTGTGACCTTGGAGAAAGATCTTAACATCACTGTGCCTATATTAGGTAAGGTTCTTTTGATAGCAAGAAACAGAAACCAATTTGATGTACCTCTAGCAAAAAAGGAGACTTTATTTTAAGAAACTAGGGCTATTTAAAGCAGTTCAGGGAGTTCAGACAAGTCAGGAAGGGTTGAAGGAGACGAAGAGTGAGAACCAGGGCCAGTCCAGAGTCCCCAGCCTCAGGTATCCGTGGACTGTGCCTATGGGGCCCTGCCATTTACATGACTTATCTCTGGAAGCCTAGACTTTTGTGTCTCTGTTTAAATTTTCAAGACAGAGAAACTGATTGACCCAACTTAGTTTGGGTGTGTGTACCTGATCCAAACATTTGTGTCCCAAAGGATCAGTTTATAAAGCAGAAACATGGTTCATCGGGAGCCCTCCCTGGGGTCGAGGTACGCAATTCTTAGAGAAGAGGTGCTGGGCAGACATCCAAGAGAGGTGTGCGCCTCAGAGCCTTGGTTTCCTTGTCATATTATGAGGATAATTAGATCGACCTTTTAGGATATTATGAGAATCAAAGTAGGTAATGAAAGTGAAAGCATTTTTTAAATGCTAAAACAGTGCAAATGTATATATTCAGGTCCCACCAACAATACGGCCGCTTGTCTAAGAGGCTAGAGTCCCCATCTTGCTCCTTCCTCCACATCACACAGACTGAAAATTCACAAGGTCCTGGTAACAGGAAAGATTCAAAGGCTCTGACGGTTGTGTTTAAAAAAACAATAAAGCCCAAATTTGTATCATTTGCCAATTTCTGTGGTAAATACTCCCACACTAGCTAATTTCAAGCTACTAATGTTTTCACAACCAGCTTGCAAAATTTCCAAATATTTTAGAATCCACAAGCTACATGACTTCAGCACATCTGCCTAAGGATAAGACCCTCAGGATGTGATTAGAGAAGAACCATCCTTCAGTCTAGCACAGGAATGTATGATAGCTCAAAGGGGGCATCTTGGAGCCAGACTACGCCAGCTGGCTCAATAAATTTCATGCAAAAACTGCCCAGTGCTGTGCTGCTTGGTGTGAGAAATGCGGAAGATGTGTAAGACCTAGACCACAGGAAATGATGAAAAAAAGTATAAAAATTGCTCAAAGTGTGCAGGGGGAGTCCAGCAATCTGAGAAGGTTTCACAGAGGAGATGGATCTAGAGTTCAGAAGGCCAGATAGCAGAGCTTCCATCGCCCCTCCACACATGTACATCCTAGAGGCAAGCTCTGATCTATCAATTCTCTGTCATAATCCTATGATGTCTGAGCTGCACTGATTCTACAGGTGTTTTACCCTTGACCACAATGAAAAGACCACAGAGGATTTCAGGTAAAGCAGCCTTAGCCAAGGAGGGAGCAGATCACAGATGGTCATGACCCCATTTTGCTTCTGGGTGCATGGCTCCCCCTTCTGGATCCAGCTTAGCTTCACCCTGAGGAGTAGCTCTTCCAGTCTGAAGCCTCTGGAGGTCAAAGCTGCTCACTGGCTCCCTCTGTAGGCACCTCGTCTCCATGACTCTGCTTCCTGCAGCACTCAGGGGCCCCTCCTTAGCTCCCTTGGTACTTTATTGGCTAAATCCTTGCAGCATGAATGCCTCATAAGTGCATAAATCCATTGTCTCATAATATCCTCCTCATCTTCAGATCCTGTACCTAAGCCTGTCATAAAAATCGAGAAGACACAGGAAGTGAACAATGGCTGCTATCTAAACATATCATGCGTGATGCCGGACCAGTCCGTAAACTACACCTGGTATGGGGAGTCAGGGTCCTTTCCAAATGCATTCCAGAGTGGTGTGCTTGAAGTCACCGTTGGGCTGCAAAACTACTCGAAGTTTTACACCTGCCAAGTCAGTAATCCTGTGAGCAGGAATAATGACACAGTCTACTTCACTCCACCCTGTAAACTGGGTAAGAAATATTCCCAAGGGAGCTGAGGTGGGCACAGGGTGAATAGTTTTCTCTTGAATAAAGAAAGGTGTGGGGATCCTATTCAACCTCCTGGCCTAGAACTTGGTGGAGAATCCCAAAGGCATCTGTGAGAATTGAGTTCTACTCATGGCTCTGCCACCAACTCTCAGCAAGCTCACCTCCCCTCTCTGGAGCTCATGTCCTCATTTGCAAAGGGCGGTTGACACAGGATGTCCCCTCCTCCTCCCCTGCTCTAACAACGCATGGTCCTAGAATCTGAGGCCAGGGTAATTGTAGGACGTTCTGAGATATCAGGGTGAGCAGGGAGAAAAAGGGCAAGTGGGACAGCAGTCCAGACAGTGTTGACCACTGCACAGAAGGGTGTCTGGTAGACAGTCTAACTCAGCAAAGAAGGGCCAAAAAGATGAGCATGAGTGAGAACACGTAGTGAGCAGGAGTGAGTGCCTTAACCTAAGGTAGGGACTCTCTGCTCTTCCCCAGGTGGATGTTCCCTGATGAATTTAGAAAGGCAAATTCTGGGTTTCATGTTTCAGATTCCTCTGTCTCCTGGTAGCATCCACCCACTTGAGCATCACACCTGCCTCTCTATCAGGCTTATGAAGGTCCTATAGTGGGGTAGCTAAAATCGGGCAGTAAGATTATAGGTTTTGGAGTCAAACACCTGGGATTAATCGTGGGATTGTCACTTACTAGCTAAGCAAGTTATTTAGCTTCCCCAAGTCATGTCCTTTGTAAGGAATGGACAAAATAATCTTACTTCATGCTGTTATAAGGATTAAATGAGACAACACAGATGACCTACCTAGTACTGTGTCTGACAAGTCTTCAATGAATGGTAGCTAAATTAGGCCCAGTCCCTTCAATTCCAGAGACACTAGAGGTTTTGGGGATCCCTTCATAAACTTGGATCACTTTTTCCAGCCTTCCGGCCTCTGTATCCTCCACACCCCTCAAATCACGTTCCTGAGCCCTGGTGTACATAACCTTCCAGAATAACTCACATCTGTGGTGCCAACATTTGTCTGAGATCTCTGTCATGATCAGTAGTCAAGGATCATAGCCACAGGGACATTGCTGTTTCATGGTCTTCCTGGACCCAGTCTACTCTCCCCACCTGTGCTGATTTCTTTACCTCTGTTCCCACATGTGGACTATGAATCCTGTATGTTCTTTATTCTTCCCAACTAACTGGTCATGTCTCTACTAGTCTTTCCTGATATGATCTGCTTTTCTGCCACCACAGACCCAATGTGACTGACACTTTGGCATCTGACCATGAGACCACAGTTGGCTGGGCTGGAACTACACCACCTTCATATCAACACTACATCCTGAGATCTGGAAAAGGGAAGAGACACAATCCCTGTCCTTTATAAAATGAGAGTGACTGCTCATCCACAGAGAGGATGAAAACAATAATACAACCTTTTTTTTTTTGGAAGGGCTAAATCCATCTTGTCACTTTTTAACCACCCAAATTATCTTAGAAAAGCATCCCTAGTCTCCCTTCCCTGTTTTATCATTTATTTCTTTTTTATTTTCTGTTTCTTCCCCTCCCCACCCTTCCCTTCCCCTCCCCTCCTCTTTTCCTATTCTCTTCTCTTCCCATCTCTCTTTTTCTTCCCTTTTTTCCTCCTAGTTGGTACAGATGGTTAGTGGAGTGAAGAAACAGAAAGGAGAAGTAGTCCTTCCTTCCTTAAAGTCAGCTGTGCATAGCATTATGTGGTCATCTGTCTACACCTGAAACTCTGTCCTACTTCATTGCTGTCCAGTGTAGGAGAGTGATTCTTTCCTAGGCCCACAGACATGCCAAGGTCACCTTCAAACACAGGACTCAGCTAAACCAGTGACATTTAAGGGATTTCTGCACTCTTTATACTTTATATCTGGGGAGAGGATGTCCCAGGCACACTGGGCCTGGAATCAGGGAGAAAACGCATTCCCCTGATCTACGAGCTCCCATGTCAATGTCCTGCACATCTGTCCCTTCTCAAAACATTAATCAAGACACCTAAGTGGTTGGAGTTTTCTTCTTCTTTCAGCTAGATCCTCCGGAGTAGCTTGGATTGCAAATTGGCTAGTGGTCATGGTACCCACTGTTTTTGGCCTCCTATGAATCTGAGACAGCTCTTCTAACTCAAGAGTGAAGCTTCAAGACGGCAGGACCTTGCCTTCTTCAACACCATGCTGTTAACCAGGACAGAAGCTCTGGCTATATGGGATGGGGAAAAGAATATTGTTGAGGCATCTACATAGAATTTCAAATTAACTATTTTAAAACCACAGTTAAGGGGCCAGCCAGATGACTGAGCGGTTAAGTTCACACATTTTGCTTTGGCGGCCTGGAATTAGCCGGTTCAGATCCTGGGTGTGGACCTACTCGCTTCTCATCAAGCCATGCTGAGGTGGCATCCCATATAGAAGAGCTACAACTCTATAGCTATGATACACAACTATGTACTGGGGCTTTGGGGAGAAAAATGAAGAAGAAGATGGTCAACAGATGTTAGCACAGGGCCAATCTTCCTAAAAAAATGAAACAAAACAAATGTAACATGATTAATTTCACTAAAAAACCACAGTTAATATTTTGTTTTATGTCTTCTAGTTGTTTTCCAACACACACATATAGCTACACATGCATTCTTTCTACCAAAAAATGTGATCACACTATGCAGTCTTTTCTCGTTTAAATAGATATTTGATATGATTGTCAAAGTGGATTCCTGAAGTTGCCCTACATCTGTCCGACAATGTTTGCTCCATTAGCCTGGACAAACTGGAGCATTGAGATCTAAAGAGGAAGAGCCTGGGACCACAGGGTCCTGTGTGTCAACATGGCTGAAGAGTTAATTAGTCCTGTCACTGACTCTTGCTCTCACATCCATGTCAAACCTGGGCTTCCACCTCTCCCAAACTATCCCCCTACTAAGTTTTGCCCTCCTTCCCAGTTATTTGCCTTGTTCTGGCCTCTCTGAGGAACATACTCATTAGGTTTCCTGGGAATATAGGGTCAGGCATACTCCCCCAGAACTGAGTATGCAGCTTTACCACATAAAAAGGCTTCCGCCCAAGTTTTTCATAGGGAGCTGTGTTCCCCCTCCTCTTTTCACCATTGTCCCTGTGTGGGCAACTCTTCAAGTCCTAGTTGTGTCATGGGGTCCAATAACACCATCAAATGGACAAAATGTTCTCATCAGGGTCTTCTATTATAGGAAGGTAGGAGTTGCCAGGCCCATTACTGTCAAAACACTGGGAGTCTTTGCTGTATGTTCCCCTCCTCTAGGGCTCCCCATGGGCCTGGAGCTGAGAGGGTTGCTAAAGGGTATGCTCCCCCTTCAGGAAATTGCCTCACCACAGACCACTTTCTCTTTGCACCAAACCGGGGTTCCCCACATCCAGCCCTCTGCTCCCTCTCACCTCATCACCTCTGTTGCAGGGACAATGCTGTGTATTCACCAAACTCTTTGATTTTCTTCCTGGGCTGTGATTCCTCATGGGTTAATTTTTTTTTTTTTTTTTTTGTGGGGAAGACCAGCCCTGAGCTAACATCTGTTCCAGTCCTCCCCTTTTTGCTGAGGAAGACTGGCCCTGGGCTAACATCCGTGCCATCTTCCTCTACTTTATATGGGACGCCGCCTCGGCATGGCTGACAGGCAGTGCGTCGGCGGGCGCCCAGGATCCGAACCGGCGAACCCCGGGCTGCCAAGCGCGGACTAAACCGCTGCGCCACCGGGTGGCCCCCTTCCTGGGTTAATTTTATGTGTCAGCTTGACAGAAGTGCCCAAGCATTTGGTCAAACATTATTCTGGGTATGTCTCTGAGGTTGTTTCTGGGTGAGATTAACATTTAAGTCAGTAGTAAGTAAAGCAGATTACCCTCTCCAATGTGGGTGAGCCCCATCCAATCAGTTGAAAGCCTGACTAGAACAAAAAGGTTCACCCTTCACAAATACGGAGGAGGTCCTCCTGCCTGGCTGCCTTCAAGCTGGGACATTTGGTTTCTCCTGCCTTTTGACTTGAAATGGAACTACACCATCAGCTCTCCTGGGTCTCTAGTTATCTGACTCAGATCTTGGGACTTGTAAGCCTCCATAATTGTATGAGACAATTGCTTGTAATAAATCTCTTTAAATATGCGTGTGTATCTGTATTTTGTATGTGTGTGTATCTTCTTTGGTTCTATTTCTCTGGGGAACCCTGGCTAATACATGGGCCAATAGAAAAGCTTCTTTTCCCAGCTCCCCTTTCATCTATCTGGGGACCATGTACCTGGTTTTAGCCAATAGAAAAGCAGTGGAATTTATGTGATAGGAAGTGAGGGACTCAGCAGTGAAGCCACATATTGCAAGAAGCCTGGGTTCAAGCTGTTGTTTGGAAGTCAGCTGCCTAGTCTGCACTGGCCATGCATGACAAGAAAGTTTGGGTTTTGTTTTTTACCACAAGATAGCCTTGGCTCCTTATGACACCCACTTTCTCCCTCAGCCCAGCCTGCAGTCCCATCCCAACCTCATCTCTAATCAGCTTTGTGGGGGATCAGAATTGGCCACCTCAAAATATGTCTCTTTACCTTGATTATTTTCAAGAACAAAAGACTCTGAAGGAAACTTTGACCTTCCCCCCCACCCCAACTGCCTAAAAGAATTCAGAATAGGAGACCTGTCCCCAGGACAGGCCATCACCATAGATAACTTGGTATGGATAGACTTGGAAGGTCCTTGCTAAGCCCATTCTTATCAAAGCTCTGAAAACCAAGTAAAAGTAGAAGTTATCCTTTGTAAGAGACATTTACATTTATAAGGGAAATCTCCATTTGTAAAGGTATCTCCCTCTCTGTACCAGGAAGAAGTGGGGAAGACCTTATCTCTAGAAACTTACCAGTGCAGAAGGCAAGGACTTAAATCTGCATACTAAACTTACTCTTGTTTACAGTGCTTTTCTGGTAATCCCCTATAGCTGACTCCCCCCACCCCCAACATCCTCCTTTTTCTTTAGCTGAAGATAGTATTTAAGATGAGAACATCCGCCATTTTGTTGAGTTACTTAGTTTCCTTGGGTCTCCCCCATGTATATGTGTTATTATACTTTGTTTTATTTTCTCTTACTAACCTGCCTTTTTAATTATTTGGCCAGCCATAAGAACCTTAAGGGAAAGGACGGGTGGGGGGCGGCATTCTCCTTCTTCCCCTACAGCTTGCATCCTCAAACCAGACCATCTAGATCTTGCTTCTGTATGCAGAGTCCTTCCCGTTTCTCTCACTTTTTCTTAGCAGAAAAGGAGGTTTTCTTGAGGGAAATATAGACACACATGGGCTCACGTGTGCGCACACACATAAATGGAATAAAAGAGCATTTCTGGGGGATGCAGTAGGAGGAAAGAAGTGTCACTTTATATCACAAATCAGCATATTTCTCAGCTGCTAAGGAACAGGCACATTCCTTCAGGTGCCATGCTTCTATTAGTTCTAGTTACTTGGATGCCTGAGGCAAATTCTACCTTGGACAGCCTAGGTCACCAGTAACAACTGTTCTTGCCTCTCCCATCCCTCAAGGCAGTGCCAGATACACAACTTGTGGGGTTCAATGCAAAACAAAAATGCTGAAACCCTAGTTCAAAAGGCAGGAAAAAAGTGCCCTTGAATGTACTAAAATAAAGCCTTTCCTTTTTCCTTTCTTTCCCATTCTCTCTCTACTTGGGATGTATTTTTAATTTGCTATTTAATGTTGTTCTAAGTAAAGGAACATTAAAATTTTAAATTATTATTACAAATTTTGCTGTTTATATTATGCAATGTTGGTTTTGAATGAAATACAAGAACATTTAATTCTATGTGGAATCACTGAAATTTCTCAATTCATATTTTGTAGCTCATACATATATATTTTGTTCTTATCAGAATAGTGCAAATACTGCAAAAAAACTAACTTACCAGTTTTTATTTTACATCTTGATACACACACATTCTTTTTTTTTTTTGTAGGAGAGAAAGGGCTTTATTACAGCTTGCTAACAAGGGGGAAGATGGCCGACTAATCTCTGAAAGAATGCTCTTACAAAACAAAGACTACAGGCCAGTTATATAGGGATCTGGTCTCCAGGTGGGGGAGGCATCTGGTCTTAGTTCCTGATAATCTTTTGTTTTACTGGATATGCATCAGAGACTGGAGCAACGCCCTACACACTGATCATAGATGATGGCTATCAGCATAGATTCTCTGCCTGGGGGTCATCACATTCCTAAGGAACTCAAAAGAGCAAAGTTATTGGCTTATCGCAGCTGGGTTAGTTAATCAGAGGTCATTCAAAGTTACAATATGGTTTCTTTCCTACAACATGGCTCCCCTTATGTCAACCTGTCTTGAGCCGGTATCAATTCCCCCTTTTGTTTTTCATCCCTCAATCTTGAGGGATATCCTGTTGATGAGGGGCATAGGTTGTTCCATCTTATTGAGCCAGTCTCTTAGTAAGATGGTGATATAGGTGGGCTCCCAAAGTTGGGCCTATATTGTGCAAGCAAGTAACCAGGTATTTAATAAGAAACGTTTCTAGAGAGACAAAAAGAAAAACAAGGTTAATGGTGGGAGCAAATTATAAACCAGTTTCTGGGCCCAGGGGGTGATACACATACATTCTACCAACACTCTATGGAAGCCAATGGCTACCATAACATAATTCCATTGTACTCACTTTGAGTTTCACTGAACTCCCATATATTGTGCATCCACTGGATTCTGTACTTATGGGGTACCATGAATGCTATCTATATGTGAATTAGGCAACGAGGATGTGATGGACATGCATACTGCATGCATCTCCATTGTCCCAATGGACTTCACTTAAAAAACACAAGTTGAAAGATAAAATTATTAAGAATTTCAAGACGGTGACAGCAGAACACTAAACCAAGTGCAGCAACCTTCTGAGCTTAGGGCCTTGTTTGACTGCACAGGTTGCATGCCCATGAAGCTGGGCTTGCCTCAAGGACAGCTGATACCCTATGCCAAGACAATCACTTCTCTGGGAGGTCTAGTATAGGGACCAAGTCCGATTCTTATGTATTCCCCAGCCCCTCATATGTTTCTATACATCAAAACATGATGGGGGTGGGGGCCAGCCCGGTGGCACTGTGGTTTAGTTCGCGCTTGGCAGCCAGGGGTTCACGGGTTCGGATCCCAGGCGCCTGCTGACGCACTGCTTGTCAGCCATGCCGTGGAGGCGTCCCATATAAAGTAGAGGAAGATGGGCACGGATGTTAGCCCAGGGCCAGCCTTCCTCAGCAAAAAGGAAGATTGGCAACAGATGTTAGCTCAGGGCTGGTCTTCCTCACCAAAAACAAAAAACAAAAAACCATGATGGGGTGATTATCAACAAACTCAAGCCATTTGTCTTTGTGCAAAGAAGATTTTCCAGAATTTGCACAAAGTTCTCACCATGAACAGCCTTATATGAATTGAAATCTCAGGACAAGTTGTCTCATGTCCCCCAGTCAGCTCTGGCGAGCTCTGCAGCACTGCCCTCTGCTGGCTCCATTGCAGCAAGTTTAAGTAAAACTTAAAGACTTGGATCAGTGCTTCTCACATTTTCAGTGCTTCTCACATTTTCACTTTAACTGCAACAAATCAGCTGGGGATCTTGCTAAAATTCAAACTCTAAGTCAGTGGGTCTGGAGTGGGGACCAAGATTCTGCATTCTCCAAGATCCAGGAGACACAGATATTACTGTCCATGCACCACTTTTTTAGCAGCAAGACACAGGATGCCTCCAAGCTTCCTTGCTGTTCTGACCTTTAGCTTCATGGCTCTAGGCCTGTCCATGGGACTTCATTCTCTCCTCCACTTCTTGTCCTGCTCTGCTCCTGGATACCACAATCCTTACCTTCTCAAGTTAAAATTTGCAATGGTCCCTTCCAGATCCCCATTGTCTCCAGGTGCATTGGCTATGCAGCCAGGGACCAGCTTGTCCCAACAGGCAGTACAAGGTGACATATGTAAGGTCCGTGAGGCCAGGAGCCCCTGTGAACCGAGAGAATGCAGTCTTCATATCTGGCTCTGTACCAACAGCTTGGATTGGGCCCTGGTGGTGGGACCAGGTAGGGGCATACATAAATTGGACCTGGACCCCCAGATCAACAAGTTCATTCATTCCCCACCCATATTTATCAAGTGCCTGGCCACGCTGGGCACGGAGGCCCCTGTCCTAGGAGCTGCTCAATGAAAACTAACGTTGACTGGGCTCATCTATGTCAAATAGTTGCTGTGCCAAACTCTTTACCTGAATGCTGTCCTTTGAGGAATAGAGCTAGAGTATTGGGAGAGGAAGTCTTTCCAAAACTCTTCAGTGGGGATTTGGACTTTTAAGAGGTTTCCTTGACCATGTTAATTCTACACAACTCTTACTGAGACCAAAGGAGTCTTAGAGGGGTTCCATCTTTCATCCTCACTCGTTGTCCAGGAATAACAGGGTCAACCTCCTCCAGCACCTTTGGACTATGTTCAAATGCATTTGTTAAAGTGGCAGCCCCTGCACCTAGACAGATGTACTCTCCCCTTGCCCTACCTCCTGCTGTCCTCCCACCTCCTCTGCCCCTACCTCCTCAGAAGACTGCGGGGTGGGGGAGCGGACGGATTTAACCCAGAGCCACCTGCACCAGCTGGAAAGTGGTAACCACGGGCCCTTATTCTCTTTCACCAGCTGCTCTGCCCATCCCCCTGTGCTCCATCTGCACAAGCTGTAGCCCAATCCCTTTGCCTAATCCCTCCTTCTGACCCCACTCTTAAGAGTCTTTCCTCCTCTCTCCTCTACCATCTTCTCCCTTTCTAAATTTCTGCCACCCTCATCTTCTATTACCATCATCTTCCCATCTCTTATTTTTTCATTCCTGTTTCACTTTATCCTGCTGATAGTGTCTTTCATCACTTCTGCTTTTTACCCAGCCATTTCTGCCTCTGATGTTCCATTTGCCCATGAGGGTATGCACAGTCCCCAATAGGTGGTGCCTTGGTTGTTTTCTTTCTTCCCTTAGTGAATAAGGGAATATAGTCCCTTCAATAAATGCCTCCAAGTCCAATGACCTCTGTGCCTGGGAGCCCAGTTTGGGCAGGATCTCCCTGTGGAGCAGACAGCACAACAAACCCATTGTTCCATTCTCTCAATAGATATTTGTAATAGGATTCTTGATGGGACTTTTCCTAATGCTTCAAATTTAGAGCTAAGACAAAGAGACTCACACTCTAAAGAGAGCTACAAATAAGTCAGGGATAGCATCACCTGTAGGCTTAGTAAGGGTGACTGAATTGATTTTGCTACCCCAGTTATCACCCCAGCACTCTTTACTCCCACTCTATACAAACAGAAGCCTAGAGAGAGAGGAGAGAAAGGGAATCATCAGGATAAAAATTATTGTAGTTGGGGGATGCCTGTGGCTTTTCCCTCTCCTCCCCGTGAATGAGGCCCCCTTCCCATAATGTCAAATGAAAGAGGCCTCCTCCGAAAGCACCACTTGAGAGACTCAAGGTATGCAAAATGAGGAGACTAATGTCTTACTTCCTCGTCGGGCAGTGGATCCATTGCCCTTCCCTAAGGTAGAAACATGGCATTGGAGTGAGATGAGGAGCAGCCTGCATACCCACTGCTTGGCATGGCAATGATGCAGGACTTTCCACAGAGGACACTGCAGATCGTAGCCAGGCTTCAGTTGTCTTGCCGCCCTGGCTACCAGGTACGCAGATCCCAGAAACAAGAGGTTGTATGGTACATCATCAGTGGGAGCTGATACAGTGGGAGGAGGGCTGGAAGAGGCCAAGCCAGAGAGTATCTCCCACATCAGCACTCTTTAGTGGAGAGCTCCTCACCCCCACCAACCTTGCAGTGGCACGTAAAGAACTCTCTCCCGTGCCCCACAAAAGAGCCAATACTCAGATGTCTGTCAGAGAAGGCATCTGCAGTGGGTCAGTATTAGCCAGAGACACAGATAACCAACAGCAGGCCAGGTAACTAAGAAATAATTTGGCCCTCTCCTCCCTGCCCTAAACCACTTGAGAAGCTGGAACAAGATGACATAAAATAGGAGGGGGAGGATTAGACCATACTTCCCGCCCTATTATAGATTTCTGGACCATGAGACAAGCCTGAGCTGGAGTGACAGGAAGAGGTTAAAGGGGAGTTTTACATTGAACTGTGCTGTTAAATTACTAGAAGTGATAAAAATGAAACTGAGGGATTTTCCCAAAACATCCTTAAGAAATGGAAGGCAGATTTGACAGAGTCCTGATGTGAATAGGGGGGAAAAAAGCATTCTTTCATGTTAGCTCCCAATCAATCAAGGTCAGACTATTAAAAAAACCTGGTCATAGGGGTGGACCCGGTGGGGTAGTGGTTAAGTCTGTGCACTCCACTTTGGTGGCCTGGGATTCACAGCTTCGAATCCTGGGCGAGGACCCATGCACCATTCATCCAGCCATGCTGAGGAGGCGTCCCACATATAAAATAGAGGAAGATAAGCACAGATGTTAGCTCAGAGCCAATCTTCCTCAGCAAAAAAAGAGAACCCCCCTCCGTCATATGTATTTATTAAGCAGCTACTATAAGCCAAACGCCGTTCTAGATTTAGCAGTGAGAAAGACTCAGTTCTTGCCTTCATGCAGATTACATTCTAGTCTGGAAGACAGCCCTAAGGAAAATCGGTAACTTAATTTCAATTATGACAATGCTCCAGATGTTAAATATGACAACTGCTAGATAGAAGAGCTAGTGAGGACTGAGTGAATGAGAATCAGGAAGGTCAGATCTAGTTTCAAGGGTCAGAGAGAACTTCCCTTTGGAATTAGAGACTGAAAGATGAGCAGGTGTTAGATAGGTCAGGGGAGTGTGTGTGGGGGAGCCTTCAAGAAAGAGGAAAGGAATATGAGGCAAATGCTCTGGAAGGAAACAGCCACCTGGTTGCTGGAGAGATTTGAATCAAAAAGTATCTAAAGAAAGCTATTGCCACATTTCTAGGTGGCAATTAGAGGACCGTTTTGGGTGGTGGCTCTTGAAAAATAAACCAGTTCTCAAAGAATCAACTGTTCCTTAGCATAATAATTCTGGCTTTAATTTCACAAGAGCCAGGGTCAGGTCAATGAGAAAAATCTTTTTCCTAATATGACCGAGGCCTGCTTATTTCTTAGGAAAATTAGTAAGAAAATCAGCTGCAAAACTTCACGAGTCGGGGAGACTCAACTAGAATGGAGTGGACCCATTTTCTCTCTCATCCTTTAGGTTAGAGTGTAGCTTTCGCCACTCCAAAATCAACTCGTATTAAGCAAAAGATAATTTCAGGTCAAAGTCAGGGTGTTTGCATTTACAAAAGATGAGAAAGGGCAGAAACTATGCCTCCTGTATCAGCTGGTTGTATGCAAAATACTCCAACAGAAAAAGTGAGAGAGTTTTACTGAGGGGTTTGGGAGTAACTTGAATCAAGAGAAAAGCTCAATGCTGACATCTAGGTAGCAAGATTTAAGGGGCAAATTTTTAGGGTTCCTCATAAAGATGAATCAGCTCCAATTGTTTTCCAGACTTGTGACACTATGCTTCTTATGCAAATTCCTATACCACTGTTTCTTCTCAAGTTCTCTGGGCTTTTGAGATGTACCGGACAATCCAGTAAAGAACTTTTTTTTTTCTTCTTTTTTTGTGAGGAAGACCAGCCCTGAGCTAACATCTGTTGCCAATCCTCCCCTTTTTGCTGAGGAAGACTGGCCCTGGGCTAACATCCGTGCCCATCTTCCTCTAGTTTATACGGGACGCCGCCACGGCATGGCTGACAGGCAGTGTGTCCGCGGGCGCCCGGGATCCGAACCTGCAAACCCTGGGCTGCCAAGCGCAGACTAAACCGCTGTGCCACCGGGTGGCCCCTCAGTAAAGAACTTTATATACATCCATGGTAGAGTTGGATGTTCTTTTTCTGAGAAAAAGAAAGAAGGTAAGACAGGAGTTACTCTGGAAAGGGCCAAGAATCCCTCTCCAATCTCTTGTGAGGGCTCTGGAAAGGTAAGGCTGGGGAGAATTGGCCCTACCCTCGTATGAATTTCCAAGTAGAGTCAAAGATAGTTATTGATAGCATCAGTCAGAGCCATCGGCCAGCACCTACAGAGACACTGCCTAATTCCCATCTCCCACCTCCTCCTGCCTTGCACCCATACCGAAGATGTAAAACTGAATTCAGGAAACCCTAATTCAGGAAAAGGAGGAAAAGCTTGCCACTTCTGAGATTCAGACTGAAAGGGGACCAGTGTGACTGGGAAGGCTAGAGAAAGCATGGTAGGACATGAGACTGGTGGGATAGCAAGGGTCATATCACGCAAGATGTTATCTCTTGGGAATGTTATCCTAAGAACATTGGCAAGCCATCGATGGGCTTTCAGCAGGGAAGGTACATGGTCAGATTTGTGTTTTGAAAGATCACTCTCACCGATGTACGGAAACTTTCAAGGATGTTACAGGTATTGTTAGAAGTAGTTCTATGTGAACTTCCTGCAGGACGAAGAGGCAAACTAGCAAACTGAAATTTGAAATATTTCTTTGAAAAATTCTGGATATTAACTTGGTTTTATTTTTTATGAATTTTTTTCTAGATATGGGATAATTAATGTAATTCAATACCAAGTCTTTAGATGTAGATTTATGAGCCTCAGAAATGATCATGGTAAATATATATATATATTTATATAAATTTATTATGTATATATATGATAATAAAATAAATATAAATATATTTATATATTAAATAATTGTATATTTCTATATAAAGGGAAGAGAAAATAGATTCAAAGTGTTGTGGCTCAAATGGAGAAAACTAGAAAAGGATTTGAAACAAAACCTTAAAAGCCAGTATTTTCTCACAGCCAGCTTTTATCATTTCCTTTATTGGAATACTACGTATGTACTGAGAAGTGTATGGTAAATTTCCACAACGTAAACGTACCTCTGTATTTAGCATGTAGATCAAGAAACTTATGATTAACTTTTAATAAATGTAAGGGATACATTCTACTGTGACACTGTTCTCAGAGAAAGATGAGCACCTGTGTTGGCAGATGTCCTCCTCATTCTCCTTGACTGCCAAGCACGTGTGCCTGAAAGCACATACACATTCCCCTTCTTCCCATACATCTGATTACAAAGATGCCCCCTCTTACATGATCAAACCATTCTCTGGGTGGCAGAGGTTCCTAATTGCTTATTAAATAAATGTTTATCTTCCCTTTTTCCTCAAATTAACAAACCCTGATATTTAGTTGGACATGTTGCTATTCATCTAAAGGCTGCGTTTCCCAACTCCTTTACATGTAGCTAAGTTTTAGGCATTATTATATAAACGGGAATTGTATGGGATTTCTGGGAATGGATGAGAAGATATTTTTTATTTCTTCCTTCATCCTGCTGCCTGGGACAAAAATGGATGGACGGAGCTTCAATAGCCACTTTGGACCTGCCCTGAGGACAGAAGTCACAACCAAAGGATGATAGAGCCACCATATCCTCGAGATATCCTGTCTTAGAGACAGCTGAGGAATCACCATACCAAACTAAACCACCTACCTCTTGTCTTCTTTTAGTTGAGAGAATAATAAACATGTATCTTGTTTAAGGCACTCTTTTTCAGGTCTCTTAAACTCCTCTATCCTAATCATAACTGATTTACCATGTATAGCCTCAAATGGATTTACCTACTCCCCAATAGGACCCAACTAAAAGTTATAGCCAACTCTCGCACATAGGAGTTATGCTATGGATCCAATCTTCTCTGAGTTCATTTTCCAAATGATGGCTACTCTTCTAGTTCTCTGTATAATAGGCCAATCTCACTTGTGAATAGAACTTCTAAATAAAATACCATCAAACTGAATTCATTAATATTATAAGATATATCATAGAGTTTATCCCAGGAGTGCAAAGATGGTTTAACTTTTAAAAATATATTTACATAATTCATCATACTGGCTAATTAAAGGGGGAAAGCATACAATCACTTCAATAAATGAAGAAAAATCTAAAAAATTTATGACAATTTTTTTAATCAACCTAGTATATGAGAATTTTCTTAACCTGATAAAGAGAATTTCACCCCCCAAAAAACCCAATAGTAGATGTTAGCAAAAGTAGCAGCGTAAGGATCTCTAAAAATTCTCTTATCCATAAAAGCAATGAGAAAACGGGGGAAAAAATCATCAGCATCAACTTTTTCAGAAGTCTGGAAAGTAACCAAGGGTTCACAGCAATTCAGGGAACATTTATTTAAGAAAAATTGCTGAATCCCAGTAAGAACAGTGAGCTTTGTGCCATTTTAACTTGCCCTATTCCCATCTCATTCTCTCCAGCCTCTCTTTTGCCTTTAAAACCAACATCTCACAATCATGGTGAAAATCAACAGCCTGGCAGCCACTGGAGGGGCGGAAAAGGGTTACAGCTCCTTCAAAATCTTATCCCCACAGAACTGTCATTATTTGGTCTATCTGGTGGTTTCTTGAAAGACCCCACTTGCATGGCTGTCTTTATTGGACCCAACTGGGAAATTGTACAGTGATGCCTTTTTCTTGGAGGTGTTTATCAAAAATAATTAGAGGCAGTTGATTAACTCTGCAGGTCTCTGAGGTGGTGGGTAACAGTTCTCTTCTTCTTATTTTTCTGTTGAATCAATGAAGAAGAGAAGAAAGCTTCCAGGAGTGAGAGGAGGTAGGGGCTACAGGTTGGCTGTGGCTCTGCAGGGCGCTGCCCCACAAATGTCTTTCCATTCCAGTTCCCAGGCAACAGGAGCAGCTTGTTTCTCTGTTGTGCTATTCTCTGGTAAAGGGTAGGAATACAGAACAGAGGCATCTTTTTAAAACACAAGTTCGACTGTGACATTTCCATGCTTAGAATCTTTAAGGATAGGCTCTTTAGAGGGCCAAAGGCTACTACTGATCCCTATGTGACTTGGCTTCCGCGAACTTCTCCTGTCTAATTTCTAGCCTGGCCCCTCCCTTGCACCAAATGCTGCAACCTTCCTGAACTACTTGCAGTTCCCCAAACTCACCCAGTGCTTTTGCTCAATCTTTTCTGCTTCCTGGAATCTTCCCTCCCCCTCCTTGTTTGCCTAATAAATTCCTACTCATTTGTGAAGATTCAAACTAATTGTTGCTTCTCCCAAGTCCCCAAACCACTTCTTAGGGATAAGACCCTCTCCATCCCCCGTACAGGGCCTCTTTCCATCCCTTGTGTGATGGAGATGACTATCACAAAGAAGACTTGGAAATCATCAGCAGGGAAACCCATAAAATTTGCATTTCCCCATATTTTATTGAATCTTGGAAGACCAAAAGACGGAAGTGACATGCCTAAGGCCACGTAACAAGTTACTAGCAGAGTTGAGGCTGGAAGTCAAATATGCTTTCTCCTTCCTTTGGGATGTGCTGATGCCTCCTGGACACTCTCTGGGGCTTAACTCATTACCCATTCTATGTTCATAAAGATCTCCTGGAGTCTCTCTAACTGAGACCACTTAGAACCTGCTAAGATGGCAACATTGGAGGGCTTGTTGGCACCTAGAGAAAGCACTGGAATGAACATGTTTGGTCTCCAGGCTTAAAGCTAATGCCTGGAACCACAACAAAAGACTCTGGAAGGCTGCGTGATATAATGGAAAGAGCATAACCTTTGGACTCAAACAGTTTTGAGTTTGAGTTCTAAACCCACCAATGACCAGTTTTAGGACCTTAGGGAAAGTAAACTTTCTAGTCTCAGTTTCCTCATGTGAAAAAAGCGGATGATCTTCTCATCAGGATTAAATGAGATAACCTCAGTAAATTATCCAGCACAAGATCTGGCATACAGTAAGTGCTCATTAAGTATCAGTTGCCTTCTTCTGTCTCATACTGTTCCCTGCTCTCTCCTAGGCTCAAAAGCTTTAATTTGACCAAATCAAGACAAGATCTCAGCCTAAGTTTCTCCAAGTGTAAATTAAGAGGAAATTGATTACATGATCTCTGTGCCCAAAATAATACCTTCTTTCTATTCTTGTTTTTTTGTGTGTGTGAGGAAGACTAGCCCTGAGCTAACATCTATTGCCAGTCCTCCTCTTTTTGCTGAGGAAGATTGGCCCTGGGCTAACCCGTGCCCATCTTCCTCTACTTATATGTGGGATGCCTGTCACAGCATAGCTTGATAAGCAGTGCGTAGGTCTGCACCCTGGATCTGAACCCACGAACCCCGGGCTGCCCAAGCAGAGTGCGCGAACTTCATCACTACACCACCAGGCTGGTCCCCTCTATTCTTGCTTGTGTCAATCTTCCCGTTCAGGTCTATAGACTCAGAACAAAGCCTACCCATGAGTGTGACCTCCACAACAGAGGTTTTGCTCTCAGAGGAAGTGAGAGGAGTTGGGAAATGCAAATTTGGTGACTAAATAGGACTTCCCTGGGTCGGATGATTTCCAAGATGCCACTGAAATATAATTTCAGTGATGATGTGGAGAGGAGAGGACAACTCTACCTCAAAGAATGGTTGTAATTAGTATATTCATTCCACAAACATTCGTAACACCTACTGTATCTCAGGCATTGTTAGACTGGGGTAACATGAATATAAATAGAGCAAGATGAAACTCAGTCAGGGGATGGGTACCCTGACCTAGACCCAAGAGACATGGTTTCTGGTCACGGCTTTGTGTGGCCTCTGGCAATTCCCTCAGAGGTGTTAACTTCTAAATCTCGGCTCTCTGAGGGTGAGATGAGGGAGTTGGAAAAGTGGCTTCTAAGGGTTTTTTTTCCTCCGTATTATACTTTTCCTTTGAAATTCAGCTTTATGTGTTTAAGTACTCCCTAGATATCTCCATCCGGATGAACCATAAATACTTCAAATGAACATATTCCAAACCAATAAACTAATCTTATACCCTGGCTCCCAGTTTTTTCTCCAAGTTATCTCCACCTCCTATACTTCCTATCCTAGAGAATGGCATTGCTGAACGCCTAGAGACTACACCATAAGTTGAAAGGCCACTGTATACAGGCCCCTCTCCTTCACACCCCACATCCAATCAGTTACCAAATCCACCTATGAAATAAGTCCCCAATGGACCTCCTTCTCTCCCACCTCATTGCTACTTCCTTAGTGGAGACCATTATTTCTTCTAGTCATCTCCCAGTCTCTAGTTTTACCTAAATCTCTCTGACACTATGGCCAAAGTAACCTTTCTAAAGTAGAAATATGACCAAGTCACTCACCTGCTTAAAATTTTCAGTGGCTCCCATCAAGAGGATGAGTGACTTTCCAAGAATGTTTTACTATTTGTATGTGAAAAGGAGTTTTGATCAGGTGAGAGGAGGGACATTGCCTCCTGTTGGAAGGCCTAGGTTCACAATGTCAAATATCCTTAGGAATGAACGAAGGACAAAACAAGCAGGACAAGAAGGGAACTAGCAAATATTGAGTGCCCGTGCTATACCAAACACTGTACTTTATATACACTACGTTGTTTTAACACTCAAAAAATACATGAGATATCTTAGGTCAGATTCCCTCAAAAGTAGACTCAGATGGAGATTTGTGGCAGGACGTTCATTGGGAAGTACTTGTGGAATCAACACCTGTGAGAAGTGAAGGATGTAGCACTGAGCAGAGGGAGAATTTGAACTCTGGGTGCAGCTGACTCCACGAGGAGCTCTGGAGCTGGGATGCCCCTTAAGGGCTGTTCCAAGTAGAGGCAAGGGGACTGGACTTTTATATCCTTTCATTGACCAACTGACCAGTTGTTAGATGTGAGTGGCCTGCAGGGAAGGACCTGGCTGAGGGCAGTTCTCGAAGAGGGACTCAGCTGAGAGCTGTCAGCCACCAATGCTTCCAGCAGCTGGGGAATGATTGGTTTTGTTCTCTGAGATCTGAGCAGCACATCACAGCCTCCATTACGTGAGGTAACTTGTAGTGCACTACTTCATAGTTAAGAAAACTGAGTTTTGCCAACAGTGTGACTTCTGGGTCATACAAGTAAGTGAGTGAAATCCCTGTAGTTCTAATTCACGTTTTTCTGACTTCATGCTCCTTTGGCTACATGTACCCCTGCAATTAGAAAAAATTTCATTAGCATAAGGTCGAACTTGAACCCTCAGTTACTTTGAGTGGCAGTATAAGCTGTCACACACGTTAGTCCTTAAAGGAAGAATTCAAGCTGAGCAATAGCGGGGCCAAGTATTTAAGATCCTAGAGATTTCTGAGAACAGATAGTGCAAGTATCAGGGCCTGTGGGCCCTCAGTGTAAAACTCAAGACCAAGAGAGCAGGACCATGCTCATGGCAGGCCTGGGATGATTCTTTATGGAAGACTGGCAGCTGGACAATCCAGCAAGGCAGCCAACACAGGCCCAGGCCAGTGGCCAGAAATGATCTGGGAGCTAGAGAGCTCGAAGGGCTGTCGTAGAAGGAGGAGGAAAAAGAGAGAGCCTAAGGTCAAAGCGAAGGCAGTTCCTGAGAAGAGGACAGGAAATACTAAAGCAGTCAAGAGTCACAGATACGTAATGATAAGTAGATTGGGACATCGGGCGCAGAGCCCAGAAAGGACGTGATAGAACAAGCACATAGGGTCACAGCTCTTCTCTCTCCCGGTCTCTTCTTACATGGCCTTTTTGCCCCTGGATATTAAGGGCTCTGATAATGGCTTTGCTAGGCAGCATGTATCCCAGGCCATCGTGGGAAGAGGTGGTAGAGCCTATATTCAAGTGCTGCCCTTGCTACTTATTTACTGTGTGACCTCAGGCAAGTTATTGAACTCTCTAAGCCTCAGTTTCCTCATCTGTGAACTGGGGATAATAATAGTAAGGTCTAGACCTGGTGCAGAGCACATGTGAAACATGAACTCTTTCTGTTGTAGAATTCTCATAGTCTTCCACCCTCATGACCTGACATACCTGTGTGGACCAACCAAATTTAGAACCCAGGCTCTTAAAGTAGATTCTTGTATTTTAAAGTGTTTATGAATCAACACGATTGCCTGTCTTTCTACTAGCCCTCCATCCCAGTGTTGAATCTCCCCCAGGAGGAATAGTGTATGCTCTGGGATGCAGAGGATCTAGCTGGAGGGAAAGCTGAGAAGGACAGCTGGGTCTCAGGGAGCCATTGAGTGTGGAGGATTTAATATCCCAGCCACTTGGGGCCCAGAGGAGACCAAGGTTCAGCATTTCTGTGGCCTTTATCCTGGTTCTGTCACCAGAACTGGGAGTTGTGAGCCATCCTTTTAAAGACAATGCAACAGAAATAGAGGCCACCTCTTAAGTCACTATTCACACCTAGAAAACGTCTTAGCATGGGACCTACTCCTTGTTGTTTTAACTCTGTTATCTTGCTTGACAAAGCAAAGTTTAGAAACAGCAAAACTGAAGAAGGAAGCCTCTGTCTCTGGGTATGGTCTACACTTCTTTAACCCCATAGTCTGCCTTCTAAAACTTAACATTTTAAACAATCTCCTGATCTTCATTTGCTCTCTTTTCAAAGCAAGATAATTAACACAATATTCTTTAAGAAATCCCTGTTCTTAAAACGAGGCAACAGCATTTAATAATACATTTTATGTATTATGGTAAATCAAAAAAGAACACAAAACTGCATGCCTACCAGTCATTTTAGTTATAAATGTGTTTAGGGAATGAGTCGCCCACTGAGACAAGAAGAAACTTCACTTCAGCCACTGCTCAGTGAGGAGCATTGCTTGCATAGTCTCCACCCTGGGCACCAGCATCTCAACGGTAACTTTTATTTGGAATTAGCCCAACTATCAGATGTTTACTTATGATGATATCTAGAGGCATTTTTTGACTTGAAATTTCATAGTACGGCAAAAGGACAAATTGAAGTGACCAAACCCACCCTACAGAATAAGAATACTATAGGTGTTTTATACCATTACAGCTGAAATAAACAGTAACTGCAACTACCATACTGTATGATTTTGATCTTGTCTTCAAATCCCTCTGCAGGTGGATTTTGCGAAACTAAATCAGGTGTGGCTAAGGGTTCTGTTCGTATTTTCATTCTGTTTCACATTTTCTGTTCTGATTCATATTTTATTTTATTGTTCCTGTTCTGTTTTATACACTATTTTTCTTTATGAATTGTGATACTCTATGCTGAAAATTTTCTATTCCTTTATGACAGGGCTTTTAGATACTTATTGCAGAAAATCCACCTCTCTGTCTTCAACTGCCAAAAGTTCTTTTTTTCTTTTTTTTTGTGAGGAAGACCAGCCCTGAGCTAACATCCGTTGCTAATCCTCCTCTTTTTGCTGAGGAAGACTGGCCCTGGGCTAACATCCGTGCCCATCTTCCTCCACTTTATATGGGACGCCGCCACGGCATGGCTGACAGGCAGTGCGCGGGCGCCCGGGATCCGAACCGGCGAACCCCGGGCTGCCAAGCGCGGACGAAACCACTACGCCACCGGGCGGCCCCTCAACTGCCAAAAGTTCTTAATGGCCCATAAGGTGCTTCGTTTCTAATTTATGCTGCAAAATTACTGTTGCTTCTTGTGGACAAGTGCAGGAATGACATTCATTTCTGGGGTGCCTGAAGCATTCTGTTCCAGGTCTCTGAGGATTATCCCTGATCTTGACCACAAGGTAGTACTTCCTGTGCATCACTAGATGCAGCTACATGAGGTTCATCACTTAATTACTCATGCTCGCCTTCAGGAAGCAATGAAAATGGTAGGCACCAAGTGCAAAATGGCTGTCATACGCTAGGCACCGTGCTGAACTCCTTACTTGCGTTGATGTCATTTAGTTTTCCCAACAACCCTATGAGATGGTTCCTCATCTTAATTATGTTACTGATGAGGAAAAAAAGGCTTGGAGAGGTTAGATAACTTGCCCAAGGTCACATGATTTATAAATAACAGAGTGGGGACTTGAACCCTGGTCTCTCTGACCACAGAGCCAGAGTTCTGAACCAGTCTACTCCGGTGACTTATAAACAAAGACGTGGAGGGGATTTGCAGACTTAAAAGTAGTTGTGACAAGGTTAGAAAACCATGGAAGATTTTATTTTCTTTCTTCTTTCTAAATTTTCTTTGGTGCTATATTACATTTGCAATTTTAAAAAGAGGGGACAGAATCCTAATAATTAAAAATCTCATCTTGTAAATATCCTGCTCTTAACTAGAAATGTTATCTGATAAAGTCATTCAGGTGGTTGGTAATTAAATGTGTTAGTCCTTGTACGACAACATCATTAAAGGATGTTTACAGTCATGATGTTTTAACCCAGTGGAATGGTTTTCTCATGGTTAGTGCTGAGGCGGGCAAGTGGATGGAGAAGAGAAAGCTATTGGACTTTTTCCACCATGCTTCGCCTGAGGCTATTCCCACAATTCATTGCTCTCTCCAGTGATCCCAGCTAGAGTCCTTCATGGAAAATTCCTAGTCTGTAGCTCGGTTTTCCAAACTGCTCAAGTATCCTACCTTTTCCCTCTTCCCTGGATTCACTTCAGGTCAGCCCACTTCCATGGAGTGACAACACAGGAATCCCTGTTCTGGGCTGCATACACGGCCCATGAGCATCTCAGAGGATTATTGAATGACCTCATGGATCATGCAGCTCCCACTTCCCCAACAGTCTCTGTCTCTCAAAGAAGCCTCCGTTTGTTAAGGACTGGAACTATTCACAGAGAAAGGAACGAATCCTGTTTCTCACTACCCTTTGCAGGAAGAGTGCTTAGTGGACTTGCCAAAGAGCCTTCTAGAACTGCTGAAAAGGAGGCCTTAGTTTGAGTTTTGTATGGAGGGAAGAACAGGCTGGCAGTGGTTACCCAGGGTCTCTAGGGTACTTTGCAAATTATCATCATATTTACCACTCTGTCTAAGAAGGTCTATTGGAGTTAAGGGAGGCAGTTTTTGGTGCATGGAAAAGGTCTGCGGCTGGTGACTCAATAGCCACTGTTACTGGTTCCTAAACCCTGTTCCTTCCTAGAAGGAGTGGAATGGCACTGCCATTTCCCTCTTTCTAGCAGCTTGTGCCAGTAGAAAGCAGATTAGTAAACTAAAAGACTGCCATGTAGGGTAATTTGAGAGATACTAGGAAGCACCCCAACCCTACCAAGAAGCCTTCTCAAAGAGCTGTGGAGACTGCAGGGACATGAGAAGTTCAGGGCTAGTATAAAGAAGGTCCCAGAAGGGGAGAGATCCCCACACGTTGGCTCTGGAATCTGGAACGATGGAAGGAGCATCAGTGGAAGTGACAAGAGTTGGGGGAGGAAATCCTCAGGTTACAGACGCCCACAGATATCTTTCCTCAACCTCCAGACTCCAGTGCTCTGAACTGGATCTGAATCCTGGAGGAGACACTGATGTGGGAAACCTGGAGAAGGCCTTGGAGTGGGCAATCTCAGCACCACAGACCGAGTAAGGGCCAAAGGGCACTGCCAGTTGGCAACTTCACAGGCCACACTGGGCCATGTTCCCAGCTCCCCTCCCTGGGCCTGGGTCGCTCAGCACATCACTCTGCTCAGAAAGAAGACTGGCTGGCATGAACACTATGAGTAAAGATGTTGGATAAAACCTGGGCCTAGGTCTGGGCTAGAGCTACATCATAGCCTAGTTTCCCCCCGTCTCTCCTCAGCGCCTATTACCCCAGCCCACAGTAGGGCTGTCCGGTCGACTGGTCTGCTCAGCTCCCATATCAGACACCTGTCCCCATGGGCTTCCTCATCTCACCCAGCAGGGCTGACCCTAGGGTGTTTTTCCCAGTGCTTTCCCCAGGCCAGTTTTAGACTCTGCATTCAGGTCTCCTAGGAGATGTTTCAGAGTTTGGGGGAATTTTGTATTTTCATTTTGTTTTTGTGGGTTTTTTCTTTTTTTTACTTATCCAGATAAATGTGCTCATCATGGGCTCCAAGCAGCCAAGTGGTCTGGCCTGCCCCTCAGTGACCCTTCCCTGTGGGGCTGGCTCATGTTATAGTGACTTCTGGTCAGGGGCCGTGATGAAGAGGGTCATTGGTTGCGAAGCCAGGATGCTCAGGGGCAGCCCCATCCCAGGTATCTTCAGGCAGGTCATTTCGCCACCCTTAGCCATAAAGCGTCAGGAGAGGGAGTAGCAAGCCTTAGGGGGATGTTACACCCTCCTGTTTAAGAGTAGGAGATAGCCTCTTCGTGCAGCCCCTGAGATTGCTTGGGGAGGGCTCTTTTCCACATACGTGTGGTCCTCCTCACTCTCAGGGTGGGGATCCACACAGGTAAGGGGAAGGAAGTGGTGCTTTTCAGAGGTGAAGGAGGTGAGAGGCAGAAAACAGTGCTCACCCAGGATTCTCATGCTGCCCATGCCTTCGTCTGTGCCAGAGGGAATGTCCCACAGATAGTGAGCTATTGGCCAACGTAAGCCTGAAGACTAGCTAAGCTTCTTGCCCAGAGTAATGCAAGTGGTGAGTGGATAGAGCACAGACTCTGGAGTTAGATAACGCAGAATTTGAATCCAATGCTTCCACTTGTTGGCTCTGAGCCATTAGACAAGTTATTTAGCAGCTCTGTTCCTCAATTTGTAAAATTGTGATAATTATGCCTGCTTCTTACTATTATGAAGATTAATGGAATAATGTACATGGAAGCATCTAGGGAGTTCAGTTAGTGGGGCTTCCTCCCTCCTTACCCTCTTGAGTGTTCATGGGGATCATGAGTACACTCCAGGGAAAGAGAAAGAGGTCTTGACCCAGAGTCAGGTTCCCAAGTTTGGTCTGGGCCCTGCCTTACAACATCACCAGCTCTTCCTCCTTCATAGGGCTGTTGTAAAGATCAGATAAGGTAGTGAACGTAAAGACTTTTGAAAATGGCTTTGTAACTACAAGGTATCATCATCTGTGTATCTTTTGTTGTTGGTCTGTCAAAGTCTGTTCTCTACAGCTTCATAGGTGACAGAAGCAGCTTGGTGTACCAGGTTTAATAACTGTAAACTTCTGGTTAGTCACATTGCCCTTCAGGTCCTGTGTTAGTTTCCTATGGCTACCTTAACAAACTACCACAAACTTGATGGCTTAACTATAGGTTTTTGTAGACGTTATTTACCACGTTGAGGAAGTTCACCTTTATTCCTAGCTGACCGAGAGTTTTTATCACGAATGAGTGTTCAATTTTGTCAGATGCTTTTTCTGCATCTATTGATATGATCATGTTATTCTTCTTCTTTAGCCAATTGATATGATGGATTAATTAATTTTTGAATGTTGAACCAGTCTTCATACCTGGGATAAATCCCACCTGGTTGTAGTGTGTAATTCTTTTCATACATTGTTGGATTCAATTTGCTAGTATTTTGTTGTGGATTTTTGTATCTATGTTCATGAGAGATATTAGTCTGAGATTTTCTTTTCTTGTAATATCTTTGTCTAGTTTCGATATTAGAGTGAGTTAAAATATAGAACAGAATGAGTTAGGAAGAATTCTCTCTACTTCTATCTTCTGAAAGAGATTGTGGAAAATTGCTATAATTTCTTCCTTAAATGTTTAGTAAAATTCACCAGTAAGTCCATCTGGAACTGGTGCTTTCTGTTTTGGAAACTTATTAATTATTGGTTCAATTTTTTAAATAAAAGTAAGCCTATTCAGATTGTCTTTAACATCTTGTGTGAGTTTTGGCAGATTGTGTCTTTCAAGAAATTGGTCTATTTCATCTAGGTTATCAAATTTGTAGGCATAGAGTTGTTCAACGTGTTCCTTCATTATTCTTTTAATGTCCGTGGGCTTGGTAGTGATGGTCCTCTTTCATTTCTGATATCAGAAACTTGTGTTCTTTGTCTTTTTTTCTTACTTGGCCTGGCTAGAAGTTTATCAATTTTGTTGATCTTTTCAAAGAACTAGCTTTTGATTTTTTCTAGTGATTTCTTGTTTTCAATTCCGTTGCTTTCTGGTCTAATTTTTATTACTTCTTTTTTCTGCTTACTTCAAATTTAATTTGCTCTTTTTCTAGTTTACTAAAATGGAAGCTTAGATTATTGATTTTATGTCTTTCTTCTTTTCTAATATATGCATTCAATGCTATAAATTTCCCTCAAAACACTACTTTTGCTGTATCTCACAAAGTTTGATAAGTTGTGTTTTCATTTTCATTTTGTTTCAAATATTTTGAAGTTTCTCTTAAGATTTCTTTTTTGACCTATGTGTTATTTAGAAGTATGTTGTTTAATCTCCACATATTTTGGGGTTTTCCAGTTATTTTTCTATTATTGACTTTTAGTTTAATTCTATTGTAGTCTGAGAGCAGATATTATATAATTTCTATCCTTTTAAATTTGTTAAGGTGTGTTTTATGGACCAGAAATTGGGCTATCGTGAATGTTCCATGTGAGCTTGAGAAGAATGTGTATTCTGCTGTTGTTGGATGAAGTCATCTATAGATGTCCATTATATCCAGTTGATTGATGGTTCTGTTGAGTTCAATGATGTCCTTACTGATTTTCTGCCTGTTGGGTATGTTTATGTCTAAGAGGGGTATTGAAGTCTCCAACTATAATAATGGATTAATCTATTTCTCCTTGCAGTTCTATCAGTTTTTGCTTCATGTATTTGAAGCTGTGTTGTTAGGCACATACATGTTAAGGATTGTCGTGTCTTCTAGGAGAATTGACTCCATTGTCATTAGGTAACATCCCTCTTTATCTCCGATGAATTTCCTTGCTTTGATGTCTGTTCTGTCTGGAATTAATATAGTTACTTCTACTTCCTTTTGATTAGTGTTAGCATGTTTTCTCTTTCTTTACCCATTTACTTTTAATCTATATGTGTCTTTATACTTAAAGTGGGTTTCTTGTAGACATCACATAGCTGGGTCTTGTTTTTTGATCCATTCTGACAATCTCTGTCTTTCGGTTGGTTCATTTAGACGATTGACGCTCAAAGTGATTATTGATATCTATAATATTTGTTATTATTTTCTTTTTGTTGTCTTTTTTGGATTAATATCTATTATATTTGTTACTATTTTCTATTTGTTGCTCTTATTCTTCGTTGTGATTATTGCCTTCTATTCTTTTTCTGCCTTTTGTGGTTTTAATTGAGCATTTTATATGATTCCATTTTCTCTCCTTTCTTACTATATCAGTTATACCTTTTTTTAGTGGTTGCCCTAGATTTTGCAAGATATATTTACAACTAATCCAAGCATGCTTTCAATAACATACTGCTTCATGGGTAATGTAAGTACTTTATAATAACAAAATAGTCCTAATTCCTCCCTCCTGTCCCTGGTATCATTGCTGTCATTTACTTCACTTGTGTATAAGCATACATAAACATATATATGTACATAAGATATATACATAAGCACACGTAATTGAATACATTGTTGCTATTATTATTTTGAACAGTGTGTTATCTGTCATATCAAAATTAAGAGCAAGAAAAATAGTTTTATTTTACCTTCACTTACTCCTTCTCTGACACTCCTCCTTTATTTATGTAGATCTCAGTTTCTAACCTATATTATTTTCCTTCTTTCTAAAGAATGTCTTTTAACATTTCTAGCAAGGCAGAACTACTGGCAACAAATTCCCTCAATTTTTTTTCATCTGAGAAAGTCTTTATTTCTTCTTCACTTTTGAAGGGTAATTTCACAGGAAACAGATTTCTAGGTCAGTGGTGTTTTTTCCCTCAACACTTCAAATATTTCACACAATTATCTTCTTGCTGGCTGTCACTTTTTTTGTTTAAGTTAAAGAAATGGGAAACATCAAAGACATATATTGCAAGCTCACGTGCTTGTCAGTGACACTAGTGACTTTTTGCTGAATAAGATAGTTTTGAATACTAGAAACATATGTCCTCAAATTTTTCATGCTGCTTACAATGTAAAGGCTACAGTCATGACACATTTTTAAGTTTAATCTGCATCATTGCCATTTCTCTGTCATACTTTCTTACAGGAATCAACAAAACAATACATCAAAGCTCTGATTTACATCATTTGCCAATTTTCGTGGTGTATATTTTCCCACACTGGCTGATTTCAAGCTACCAACATTATGTCATTGAAGGCAGAGCTGGGAAGAGAGGTCCAGTAGCACATGATCTGGTATTTTATTTCCACCACAGAGATGCAATTGATGTAAATGTCCTCAAGAGCATAGATAATAGTAAAAATGTCATAAAATAATTAGGAAGTAATGAGTTTTGTGTTTTCATTCCCTTTGTTTTTAATATAATCTATTTAATTGTACATTTCTATAATTCAAATTTTAATAATGGTAATGTTTATCAACCAACCAGCTCATAAGATTCCTGAAAATTTGACACTTGGCTCTCATGAGTTGAGAGGCTCCAGTGCACCACTGGGCAGTGTTGTGGGGAAGATGGTTGGGTATCAGGTGAGATAGGGGGAAAACAGTGAGGATAAAGAGCAAGTTCACGTATACCACCAACTCTTATTATCCCAATCCCCTCAGAGAGGCCCATTAGAGAGCACCTTTGACCTATTAAAGTGGACTTTAAAAACACTAGCCTAGCCTTTCTTTTTTTTCGCTTTTTTTAAGGAAGATTGGCCCTGTGCTAACACCTGCTGCCAATCTTCCTCTTTTGTTTTCTCCCCAAAGCCCCAATACATAGTTGTGTATCATAGTTGTAGAGTAGCTCTTCTATATGGGATGCCACCTCAGCATGGCTTGATGAGTGGTGAGTAGATCCGTGCCCAGGATCCAAACCGGCAAACTCCGGGCCACCGAAGTGGAATGCACAAACTTAACTGCTATGCCACTGAGCCAGCCCCAGAGCCTAGCCTTTCAAAGTCTCCTTGTGAGCACCAGTAATGGCATCTTTCCAGTATTTTGTTTTTAAAACTTAACTCATGGAAAAGCGTAGGGTCTTTCTTCTGTCAATTCTAGTCGTTTCTCCTCAGCAAAAAGTTGAGTCAGCCCTGATGGCCTAGTGGTTAAAGTTTGGCATGCTCTGCTTTGGCAGCCCAGATTCGGTTTCCAGGCACAGAACCACACCACTTGTCTGTCAGTAGCCATGCTGTGGTGGCAGCTCACATAGAACTAGAAGGACCTACAACTAGAACATACAAGTATGTACTGGGGCTTTGGGGAGAGAAAAAAAAAGAGAGAGGAAGATTGGCAACAGATGTTAGCTCAGGGTGAATCCCAAAAACGTTAGACACAAGATCTAAAATAAAGGTGGCCAGTCCAAACACAGCACAGGGCTCACTAAATTCTACCACATCGTACCCAGCAAGGAAATCAGGTTTCTGGAATGATCCACCCTTCCCCACTCCATCTCTCTGTGACTTTGGCACCTGGACCTGACTACGTGTCAAGGTGTCCTCTTGGAACAAGTCAGAAGTAAGAAGTCCATCAGCTCGTTCAAGTTCGGTCATCCAAGTTCAGCTTTGAACTAACTGACCCAAATGTGGGGGTGATCTGACAAAGCTCCATTTTTCTTTGCACTCAGAGAAGAAGAGTTACCAGAGAAGAACTGCCCAGAGAAGCTCAGCACCCCTTTCCTGGAAACAGCTAAGAAGAGGAAGAGGGGGGAGCAAATTCCTGCCCAAAGCCGGGGTTTGGCCGAGGTGACTACATAGCTCTCTTCCCGGCTCTAGTAGTCTCAGCACCTGACTCGGACTTCTCGAGAACACAAAGTGATTTAAAGCCTGAAAAGAGATGAGCAATCCTCAAGACCATAGGCAGAAAAAGTCCCCATGAGACAGGAAGCCTGCTGGTTCCTGATGCTTAAACTAGACAGTAGAGGCAGCACTGCCTAATACGGAGCTTGCTTCTGCTGTGGCGTCTGCGAGCAGCTGCCCGGCTCCTCGCCAGTCTCCCTTCCCTCTCCTCACTGGCTGATGGATCCTAAGAGGCTCCTCTCCTTGAAACTCCTGCTGTTTCTCTCCCTGGCTTTTGAGCTGAGCTGCGGGACGGGTGAGTGTTTATCTGTTAGAGGGTTTGAGTCCTGCGATCACCTGCCAGGAATCAGCTAGCCCGATGGATGGAGAGAAGACACAGGGGCTGGAGGCTGTGGTTCATCTGCCTCTTCCTTAGGGGCTGGCTCTGAGTTTTGCCTGCTTCTTTCAAAGAGGAAGGAACACTGTGAGTTCCTGGGCCCCTGGGTTCCGAGGCTCAGCCCCACCAATCCTAGTTTCCAAGGAAACCAGGAGCTCTAAGCCAAAGGCACCAGTCACATTCTAAACCAGCCTCTCACAGTGACAGGCTCTGGTCAAAGTCCTGATTGAGTGGTTGGCTTTGCATGGGTATCATTCTGGCAAAGATCCAGCGTAAGGGGCTGAGCAGGAGGGACGCAGCTCTGGGAGAAGATTACTCAAACACCCCTGCCCTAGGAGAGAATCCTCACACACACCACGAGCAGAGAAACCAGAGACATGGTCCAACAACAAGGAAGGGCTCTAGTGAGAAGAGAGGGTAGAAGTGAAAACTCTAGGCATTCAGTTGAGAACAGGCAGTGGCCACAGTGTGGTCATACTGGTGGCTACATTCCTGGAAGAGAAGGTTCCAAGGCAGCAAGAGGGGGAGAGGCCAGGATTTCTGGAGCCCAGGACTGATTACAGTAAGGGGGAAATGCAAATCAGGAACCCTCAGTGTCAGGGCTGTTCCAGCGTCGGGCCGGACACACAACAGAGCATTTGGAGCAGGGCTCTTCTCCTGCCTTTCTGGCTTGTCTTCCTCCAAAGGTAAGCTGGTGTTCTGTGTTTAGTAGTATCAGGGCTATGAGAAAAGGTATTTGGGAGAGAAAAAGCCAAGCAAGGAGTGGACTTTGGGTTCACTGTGGAGTGCGATGAGCATCTCCTTTCGGCTTAAATGCCTTAGGACTTTGGTTAGACTGTGGGAGGCAGCCTGGAGCAGAAGCGGCATTAGGGAAGGGGGGAAATCCTGAGGCTCTGGTTGTTTTGCGCTTGGGGTTTTCAAGACCGCAAATCCATTATGGACTTTTCCAGGAAAAGCCCAGAGACAAGCTAGGGATGTCGGAGGGGCGGCATGCGGGATCTATCTTTTGCCAGATTCCCAGGTGAAGAGGCCCTTCCTTGACCCCACTTTTCCTCGGAATCAGGCAGACCTATGGCTCTTGCTTCATGAGGTCTAGGAGAGGAACAATTGAGCTTAGGGCTTAAAAAGCCAAACTGAACCACTTTAAGCCATCACAGGGAGAGCCAAGCCTTCCTGGGTGAGCCCCACTTGTGACTCCATTTTTGGAATACTTCTTAATGACTATCAGGAGTGATGGGATTGAACAGTGGGCTGGACTTCTCCATCTCTGTGCTTGCTTGCCTCCTGGCCAGCCTGGCCCATGGCGTCCGGTGCTGTGACAGCTCCTCCACTGAAGGCTCTGGAGGTCACTATTTAGTGAGAAACAGCCCAAGCCCCTAAGGTGTGTCTACCCAATCGTCAGTGGCTCCCTTCCTTCTATACGGTCTTCTCTGAAATATGTACAAAATTTTTACAGTGTTTTTATTTTTAAATATGCACTCTTTTGTGAAACCCCAATAAAACCCAGACGGAAATGCTTTGCAAACGAGACAGGTCAGCCATGAGAGATTTACCCAACCAAGAAGACCAATTCTTGTAAACTCATCTCTACTCAGCTCACCTTCCAATTCCGTCAGAGTTGTAAAAATCAAAAAAGTCCATGCGTCCCTTCCCCTAATAAAGTGAATTTTCCATTTCCCCCAAGTCTACTTTTTAAATAGACTTTATTTTTAGAGAATTTTTGGGTTGACAGCAAAACTGAGTGGAAGGTACAGAGATTTCCCCCTGTCCCCACACATGCATAGCCTCCCCTATTATCAACATCCCCTGCCAGAGTGGTACATTTGTTACAATTGATGAATCTACCCCAATGGGATTTTTTATGCCTCCATACAGGTTCTCCCCACCTCCGTCATACACATGCAGGGAGAGAGGAGGAACAAGTGCATGGGTTCTAGACTTGGCCCAACCGTGTGTGTTCACTGGCCCATTCTATCCCAAGATGTAGTTCTAGGCACTCCCATTTCTCAAAAGCTTTAATACTGTGATGTAATGCCATCACCTCACTGTCTCCAGTGCTAGACTGGAAACCAGAATATCAGGGCTATTTTGTTTTATCCGTAGATTGACTTTGGACAATCCCATTCAGCATCTATTAAGGACATATGATGGGGCCAGCCCGAGGGCATAGTGGTTAAGTTGGCATGCTCCACTTCAGTGGCCCAGGGTTCACAGGTTTGGATCCCAGGCATGGACCTATGCACTGCTCATCAAGCCATGCTGTGGCAGCATCCCATATACAAAATAGAGGAAGATAGACACAGATGTAAGCTCAGGGCCAATCTTCCTCAGCCAAAAGAGGAAGATATTGGCAATGGACGTTAACTCATGGCCAATCTTCTTCACACACAAAAAAAGGACATATGATGTGGCAGGCACTATGCGAGGTGTGGGGAAAGCAAAATGAACAATACAGCCTCTGCCCAGCACCTGACACAGTGTCTGGTACATGAAAGCCTTTCTGCAAATGCTTGTTGAATGAATAATAATAGTACGTACAGCAAATGCTTGATATATTCCAGGCACTGTTCTAAGTGCTTTATGTGTATTATTCACTAAATTGTCACTCCAACCCAATGAGATATGTGTTATTACTGTTAGCATTATCGTTATATAAAAGAAGAAATAGAGGCACAGAGTAGTTTAGCAATTTCTCTCTGAGTCACACAGCCTGACTCCAGAGGCCTCAATGAATGAAACTGGATAAGCTTATGTTTACAGAAGGTGGGCATGCTAAAATATGTGCCTAGGTCAAAATTAGAATAACTATACATTTATTGGTAAAAGTTAGAATATGCTATCTATAATTGAAGCTGATGAATTTATTTTAATGGAATCAAAATGAATTGAAGTATAGGAATTTTCAAAAGGTGAGGGAAGTTGATAAAATCGTAAAGGAAGTAGAATGCATATGGAAGTATTTGATCTGAAATTTGGAAAGTGAATAGAAACTTCTTTCATTATGTAAGTTTTCATTTGATTTTTTTCGCTACCTCATTTGTTTATTGAAAGAGTGTCACGCATATGTCTATAACACTTAAACAATAGGAAAGGTATTGAATGGAGACAAATCTCCCTTCCATACACCTCACTGGAGGCAACTACTGTTACCAGTTTCTTGTGTGTCCTTCCAAATATAAATGTCTGGTAGGTTGTATTTTTATAGGTCTTGAAGAGTATTCTAGATGAAGGTACAAATACAGAGGTGGTGTTGTGAGTGTTCAGGGGGAATAGTAAATGGTCTGTTAGACCTGAAATGTAAGGTTCTCAGCTAAGGCACTTCCATCTCCTAACCTGGCAAGTGGCAGGAAGGGTCCCCATCATTTCCCTCCATACTCTACCTGTTAGGGATGTTGTAAAGGTGAAGCAGAGCACATTCTGACTTTGGAGAGAGGACAACTTAGACTCTGTGCTGTCATTTTTCCATTTATTCGTTCACTCATCCCATTCAGTTTTATCATTCTCTTGGGCAACAAGGATTTATTGAGTTTCTACTACATCCCAGGTGGGTGTTGATTACAGCAGTGGGCAAAACAGACACAGTCCCTACTCTTGGAAGCTTATAACTGAGGATTATAAGGATGACAGATAATGAACCAGAGTTAAAAGTGTGGTGAGTGACATAAAGGAGAGATGCAAAGTGCACTAGAAGCACACGGTAGGGAAAACTAATTCACACTAGGGGTCGGAGGCAGAGACCTGAAGAATGAAAGGAGTTAGCCAGGACCATAAAGGGCGTAACGGACTTTCAGGCTGGGGGACGGAAAGTGCAAATACTCTAAGATAGAAAGACTCAAGGAATGGGAATAGGAGGATGGCTGATGGGACTACCGTTTAAAAAGCAGCCTTAGACAAGTTGCCTTTTCTTTCTGGGCCTAGATTTGCCATAAGAACTGTGAGGGCTGTAAGTCCTACCTCTTCTCTACGTGGAAGAAATGCTGTAGCAGATGCGACAAGCACATGTGAAAGGGTCTGGGCCAAAAAAAACGGGGGGTGACAGGAGTCTCATTAGGTAGGATCCCTCTTGTGAAAGGGTTGGCTACATGCTACTGATTTCAGGAAAATATCCATGGGCCCATGTGAATCACTCTACTTTCTAAGTAGAATTACCCCTGAAAGGAAGTGAGTTGGTGTTAACAGCTACAAATGTTTCCTCCAGACTCTTTTAGTAAACAGGGGCTGACTGAATCACAGCCCCACTGGAAAACACTCATCAGGTAGTCGTATGTTTCAGGAGCAAGGACTCCACTTGCAGGGTTTTATGAAGCACTTTAAAATCCCCACTTATTTTTCCACTCGTGCTTAGGTGGCAATGATTTCAAGCACCCGCTCCAGACCGGGCCACTCACACACGCTCAGTTGTGACATCATCATTCTTCATGTGGGTTGTGGGGTGTGAGGGTCTCTTCCTAACCACGTTTTGATTCCACTCCTCATGACTGAGTGTGCATGAACCACTCAGCCTGTCCTGCTCATCTGCCCCCTCTTTTCTTTTCCTCTTTCCTCTCCTGTTTTCTTTCTTTTATTTTTTCTTTAATTTTTTTTTTTTTTGGCTACTACCTACCTCATCCTATATCGTCTCTTCTTCCCACTGCCCACCAATTCCAAGTTCTGAAAGCAGCCATGGTGCAGTCTGTTGGGTTAGGTGGGGGAGGGGTACTTGGGAGACAAATGGGAGGGTTGAGGGTTATGGTCTGAGAATGGGGATCATTTCCATTTCTTTTTTCTCCATATCAAAATTGGTGTAAAAAATCAACAGTGTGATAATGATTCTTAATCCAGTTTTGAACCTCACATCCCTTTGAGAGATGACGTTTATATATGTGCTCCCAAAAAATGTACATATGCTTGTCTACACAACTTTTTGTACACAATTTCAGGGGGCTTGTGCACCACATGACATTTCTACTTGCACATATGGCTCTGATTTTCTGTGGTCCCTTTATATATAGAAGTTTAAGCTCAGGATTCAAGAGGTTGCTCTCTTGGGTACCGTACCTAACACATTATCTGGACAGTCAGACATTCATAAGTGTGACTGGAAGAAAGTCCAACATGCTTCCCACTTCATCTTTGTAAAAACAACACCACCACCACCAACAGCGTTCTTCACCTAATCAATTAAGCAACAAGGGAGAGCACTCTGTTTCAAGAGTTGATATATTAGCGATATTTCAAAGAAAAAATACCTAATTGCCTTTCTCACTTTTCCTTAACAATTGAATCTCAACCACTTAAATCCTGATTTTAGCCCAAGTAGTCTACTTTTGTTTTGTTCCCATTTCTCTGAATCTCTAGTCTGATGTTAGCTGGACTCTTCACGGGACAGTGTTGGGATTTCAGGGCATTTTGGTAGCCAAAATATTTTGACCAGTTGGCCCAATTTTCCACCAAGCCATCTTAACCTCAAGTTAATTGTGTCTTTTCTAGGTGGCTGTATTACTTAAGCAGACAGTTTTATTTACTCTTCTGACTTTCTTATCGACCAGTACAATCTATGCTGTCTCTGAGTCATAGACTCCTTCTTTTATGAACATTAACTTATGGTTAAGTTCAGTTATTAAGTTCACTTACATATTGGGCAAAGCTAAATAAGAGAGATTTTAGTTAGATAATATGACTTTTGGCATTCATAAATTGAACAGATATTTATTAAAAGCTTACTATACCCCAACCCCTTGAAGGTTCTAGGGACAAAACAGTGAACAAAATGAAATTCTTCCTCTTGAGGAGTTTGCATTCTAGTGGGGGAGACAAAAATAAAATAAACAAATATACAATATAATAGACAGTGATAAGTGCAATAAGAAGGGGGAATGCTATTTTAGTTAGGATGGCCAGAGCAGGTCTCTCGGAGCAGATCATTTTTTTGAGCAGAAACCTAAAATAAAGTGACAGAATGAGCTACCCAGATATGTAAGGGAAGAGATTTCCAGAGAGAGAGAAAACAGCAAATGCAAAAGCTCTGAGGTAGCAACGTTCTTGATGAGTTGAGGAACAGCTGTAGCCAGTGTGGCTACAGTGCAGTGAGTGAAGAAAAACGGGCGGGGAATGAAGTTGGAGAGGTACCAGGGACTGGGTTATTCAGTCTTTGAAGCCATTACGAGGACTGTGGATTTTTACTCTATGGGTGCTAGAAAGCCCTGAAAGTTAAAAGTGGGAGAGAGGCAAAATCTGGCATAGTTAGGGCCCGGCCCTGTGGCCGAATGGTTAAAGTTCCGCGCGCTGTGCTTCGGCAGCCCAGGTTCATGGATTCGGATCCCAGGCACAGACCTGCTCCACTCACCACCCATGCTGTGGCAGTGTCCTACATGCAAAAAAGTAGAGGAAGATTGGCACAGATGTTAGCTCAGGGCTAATCTTCCTCAGCAAAAAATATCTGACATAGTTAAGAGATTACTCTGTCCATTGCAGGGAGATTAGTTGGAAGACAATGGCAGTGCCCAGGCCTGTGATGGTAGAAATGAAGGAGGTTCAAAGTGCTCGAGTGCCAGATATACTCTGAAGGCAGAGTCAACAGGATTTGCTAATAGACTGCATGGGGAGTATGAGAGAAAGAAAGGAGTCAAGGATGAGTCCGATGTTTTGGCTTGAGAATTTGGGGAATTGTAATATTTGCAGAAGGGGCTATGGAAGCAAGAGTTCATTTGCTAAAGTTTGAGATGCCCTTTTAGACCTCTAAATACTGATCTGTGTAGGTAGGTTGGAGTACAGTGAAGGGTTTGGGCAGGAGATATAGCTCTGTAAGCACTCCAGAAATATGTCAAACTATGCAACTGGACGAATGTGACTGGGAAAGAGAAGAGGTCTGAATACTGAGTCCTGAGAATCTCCAATATTTAGAGGTTTTTAAGAGCAGAAAGTTCCAGTCAAAGAGACTGAGAAGGGGCAGTCAATGAAATAGGAAGACAACCAGGAGAGTGTGGTGTTCCAGGGGCCAAATTAAGATGGCGTTTCAAAGAGGGAGTAATGACCTATGTCAAGGGCTCCTGAGAAAGCAAGGTGAGGATGGAGAATTGACTTGGCATCATGGAATATACAGTGACCTTGACAAGAGCGGTTCCAGTGACTAGTAGGGAAGAATGCCTGTTTGGAGTGGGTACAAGGAAAACTGGGTCAGGAAATGGGGACAGAAAGTATAAACACACAGTAAAGGACTTTGTGATAAGGAAAACAGAGAAATGGGGATGCTGCTGGGGATGGACCTGGAATCAGGAGAGGGATTTTTAAGATGAGGGAAATTACATGTTGGTATGTTGTGTGCTGATAGAAATAACCCACAACATACTATGCCAATAATAAAGCTAATGATGCAAGGGGTGGGGGACAATTGCAGGAGCAAAGGCTTGAAGTAGATGAGTTTTCCATGAAGAGAGAGGCTAGCCTTAAGTGGGAACACAGACCATCCATCCAAGTAGGTAGATTGATTTGTTGGTGGTAACAAATGGAAGTTCTTTTTTCATTTCTTCTACTTTTTCAGTGAAATGAGAAGCAAGGTCATCAGCTGAGGTTGTGGGTTTGAGGAGAGAGGAGGTGTTAAATTGTCAGCGGTAGGATTCCTTACAGTGGTTTGAAAGGTTTTTGGGTTTTTTTTTTTTTTGGTTGTTGTTTGCTCAGCTTTTTAAAAAAGAGAAATAAAATAATTTCTCACTCTTGACATTATTAACTATCTTACAGTTTTTTGAAGAGCTAGGATTCCATAGTTTGAACACTGGGCTTACCACCTTCCTGACTCCACATCCCTTAGACTTTTCTCTTTCCTCATCTTCTAAAATGATGCTTCTGTAACCTTGGTCCTCTGGGCTTACTAGCTCAGAATCACCTTTGGTTGCTCTCCATCTTCATATTGTATTCCCAATGGTGGTGAGAAGTCTAGTCGAGGATTTAACAGACCTGGATTCTAGTCCAGTTACTAGTTATGTGACTTTAAACAAGTCATTTTACTTCTCCGTGTATTAGGTGCCTTAACTATAAATCTGAGTTGGTAGAATTCCCTCCCAGATCAAAGAAACCCAGTGTCCTAGTTAGTCTATACAGTTCTATCATAAGTAATTTTAAATTTTCCACTGGGGGGCCAGCCTGGTGGTATAGTGGTTAAGTTGGCGTGCTCAACTTCAGCGGCCCAGGGTTTGTGGGTTTGGATCCTGGGCGTGGAAGTACACACCACTCGACAAGCCAAGCTGTGGCAGCATCCCACATACAAAATAGAGGAAGATCGGCACAGATGTTGGCTTAGTGACAGTCTTCCTTACCAAAAAAAAAGAAAATTTCCATTGGGACTTTCGAAATATTGAGAATATAGTGAGACCCTGATGACAGTCCTTATAGAATGCTAAGGACCTGACAACCCCAGGAATAGTCCAAGGGGAGATTGAGAGCCCCCAGTCTGTCATTCCTGATCCACAGACAGGATGTGATTCTCAAAGGGCTCCATAATATGGGATTTTCTTCTTCCTCCAGCAGGTGAGGGCTTGATGAATTGCCCAAAGATCATCGGGCAGTTGGGAAGCAGTGTGCTGCTGCCCCTGACATCTCCAGGGATAAGTAAGAGCATGAACAAGAGCATCCACATCCTTGTTGCAAAGGCAGAATCACAGGGAAGCAGCGTCAAGAAGAAAATAGTGTCTCTTAGTCTGCCGGAAGGAGGCTCTCCACGCTATCTGGAGGATGGTTACAAGTTTCATCTGGAAAACCTGAGCTTGGTAATCTCGGAAAGTAGGAAGAAGGATGAGGGCTGGTACTTCATGACCCTGGAAGGAAATGTTTCAGTCCAGCACTTCTGCCTGCAGCTGGAGCTCTATGGTAATAATGGTGGCTTCCCCCGTCCACACTGCAGGACCAAGATGGTCCCTTGCCTAAGAAATTAGGCATCTCTGAGAAGCAAAGTGTATTCAGAATTGTAAGCAACCTGAAAGATCCTCTAGCCCAGGAGTATTTAAACTGTGCTTCAGGAAGAAATTTTAGAGTTTCACAAATCTTTTTTGTCCAAATTGCCCATTGGTGGTAGCTGATGAGGACTAGGGACCCCTACCCCATTTCCCAAAGGAAAGGGGCTCAGCTGCCTGTGGGCGAGAGGGCCTGGAGCTCCAAGAGTCTCGATTTGCAAATAAGGTTTTGTTTGAAAAAAGTGTTTTTTTCAGATTTGTAAGTTTGAATACTGATCAAGCCCAACCTCTCTTTCATAGATGAGGACACTGAAATTCAGAGAGAAGTGGTTTGCACATGCTTACACACATCTGTGTAGGTGGTTCATTGCACTAGGGGTCCTGGGGTAAGGAGAGCTGAAACTCAGCCCACGCACCACTCACCAAACCCTGAGCCCTAGTGAAAGAGGCACCTTTCTCTCATTTAAACAAAGACTCTGATTATAAAGTCGCTTAGGTGCAGAACTTAACTAGAACCTACTTCCATCTGAATCTAAGGCCAGTGCTTTGTGGAGCCTCTTGAACTGCCAACCCCTCTTGAATGCACCCAGAGACTCCCTTGGATTCCCAGGAATCCTGACAGTCATATGGGCTGTCCTGCTTCTTCATAGTGACTTCCTTATCTCTGAGGATGGGACAGGGAGCCCCACTCACCCAGCATTTCTTTGAAATCCTCAGGTATCTACTGAAGAGACAGCAATACCCTCCCCACCCTTCACTGCCCCTAGCATTCCCTTTCTCCAAACGTATGCAGAATTTCCACAGCCTTCCACCAGATACCAGGGAGTCCTGATCACTCCAACAGTGGCCATGGGGGCAGACTGCCATGAGCAGGAGACTACACATCATAAGTTTTCAAGAACAATTCACTGCCTCTGTCATATCTTGTAATTAAATTTTTACCTTGGAAAATATTGTCTCTGCAACCATGATATTCTTCTCAAGTCAAAGAAAAAGGCTGGATTTTGGGGGTCAGAGAGACCTGGGTTCAGATCTCAGCTTGGCTGCTAAGAAACTGAGTGACATTATGTAAGGCACTCCATCTCTCTGGGACTCAGTTTCCTTATCTATAAAATGGGAATAATTATAACTAGCGTTATAATTGTTGAGAAAGTTGTTGAGAAGATTAAAGAATATGATGAATGTGAAGTTCCAGAACTATGCCTGTCCTATAGTAGTTGCTAAATAAATAAAACTTCCCCCTTTACCTTGTCTATTTCATGACATTAGAGTGAGATAGGTTATTGGGGGCTTCTGGCTATTCCTACTTCAGACACACTAAAGCACTTGCCCCCCCCCCCCACACATAACACACTACAGATAAAATCCCACCACTAAAAGTCTTTCTTTCAGGTCTAGGAGGCAATACTTTAGCCAATGACAATTAAAACCTGTGGAGGATTTGTTGACAGCAAACTCCACGAATACAATACAGGAGGTCAGGAGCACCAGGAAGGGCAAGTGGAGCCCTAACAGCATTCATAGGAGAAGATCAAAAAGGCCAATTTTTCTTCTCTATTTTATCCCAAGGTGGTACTGGAAAGGAGGATAGGGGGAGACAGGGTTGGTGCAAAGCATTAGGTCCCCACCAGAAATAAATCACACTGCAGACCCACAGGGAGGGAAAAACACCATTAGGTTGCATTTTCTTCTAACAAAAAGGTTAATTCAGAATTCCAGGGGATTCATTTCAATGATGGCTTCCTTCCTTCCCCTCTTGACAGAGCAGGTCTCCACTCCAGAAATTAAAGTGTTGAACTGGACCCAGGAGAACGGGAACTGCAGCTTGATGCTGGCCTGCATAGTGGAGAAGGGGGACCATGTGGCTTACAGCTGGAGTGAGGAGGTGATCACCCACCCGCTGAGCCCAACCAATGGCTCCCACCTCCTGTACCTCAGCCTCGGCCCTCAGCATGCCAACAATATCTACATCTGCACCGTGAGCAACCCCATCAGCAACCACTCCCAGACCATCATCCCGTGGTCGAGATGCAGGCCAGATCCCCCAGGTGAGTGCTCTGGTGGCGGCTAGTGTGCCACGTCAATGATATGGGCTCAGTTCCCACCTGGACCAATTGCTCTGCTTCCATAGCCATGGCCTTCACCTTCGTAAAAGCACTTTACATTTTCTCTATGGTTTATAAAAGCCTCCCATGTGTTTTCAGTGAGTGCCCTCTGCTCATAATGACCAGGGTGGCATTATTATGCTCAGTTCACAGCTGGGGAAAGCAGTATGAAATGATGGAGCCAGACCCAGAGCTCGGGTCTCCAGGTTGTGACCCTTCCTCTTCCCTCCTGCCTTGGCTCCAACACGCAAGGGAGTCTGGGTGAAGGAGTGCAGGTGGCAGGTCCTGACTCCCAAGTCCATGTTCCACTAATGGTGGAACAGTTCTACACCATTAATAAATATTTATCGATCACTTATGCTGTAGGAAATTGGGAATAGATACCATACATGATCTCTGCTCTCTAGCAACATGTTGTAAAGATAAGACATGAAATATTTGCTCAATAATGAAAAGCAGGATATAATGAAGGGCCACATTATATGGAATGGACTGTGAATCCCATAGCAGGTCAGAGAGCAGGAGGGTCACTGTGGCATTGGGAATTATGATAAAGCGTATAGCACTTTATTATTGGCAAGCACTTTCAACTGTGTGATCTCTTTTGATCCTCACAATAACCTTACCAGATAAGTGTTATCAGCATCCTCATTTTACAGATGAGGAACTTGAAGCTCATAGCTTTTAAGTGCCCTCCTCAAGTTTCTTCAACTTATAAATGGTAGAGTCAGCACCTAACCCTAGATCTTCTGACTGCTCTTTCTCTAGAAAGAAACGCTTCATTTTTCTGTTAGCAAAAGGAAGGGAGGGAGTAAACCCATCTAACCACTTGAGGTTGGAAACAGGATAGACCACTGAATCTTTTCACCAACGGATCTTGTGTCCACACCTCAGATATGTTCAGGGACAAAAGGACCAGTGTGCTGGCCCTGCAAGGCAGTACTTATACCCTGACATTCTCCTCTCTGTGTCCACTGTGGGAAACAGTAGTCACTCCAAGGAGACTCCTGTGCTTTATAGTGTATGAGGAGGGTTTTCCTGGTTGACCAGGGATGGGGAGATAGGGGGAGCCAGCCAGGTTATGCCCTTCAGCATAGCACCTCCAGTCAGAGACTCCCCGGAGGTATTCCCAGACGGATTGCTGGAAAAAAATCCCACATGGCCTCCAGTCTGCATCTGAGAGTTCTTTGGTAAACCTAGCCCACTGCATGTTGCCTCTCCCAGCCATTCATGTCAGAGTCAACCACCTGTCCACCTACTAGATGTGTCTGGCTGCTTGCCCACCTTGCATGCAAATCATATTCAGAGGCTATCCCCCAGTTCAGACCTCTCTCCCTGCCCACAGCCATTCAGAACGTGCTGCCAGGACCAAGAAAGCAGTGTCACATAGTTGAGAGTTTACAGAATGTGGTCCTAGAGGTCCTGGATCCAGTTTTACCCTTTCTACCTACAAGGATAAGTCACTTAACCTGTCTAAGACTTAGATTCTTTATCTAAAATAACAACGACAGGTTTTCGTTGTTTACTATGTGCCAGTTACGTGGCATCTCATTTAATCCTCACAGCAACCAAATAGTGTTAGTATCCCCACTTGACACATGGGGAAGCAAATATATAAAAAGGTCACACACAGAGCAAGTGGCAGACCTGAGCTGTCTGATCCTGGAATTCTCATAGGTACTGGTAAAAAGATAATTCACTTTAAATGCCTTATAAATCATAATAAAAATATGATTTTTTTTCTTGGGGCTGAGGAAGCTGTAGCCCCTCCCCCTGCACAGCCCTCTCTGTTATGGAAATCTTCTTAGCTTAAAGACAGGGCACCAAATGTTTAACCTAGCCTATCTCAAAAAAGAGGGAGAACTCTCTTCATGCTCCTCAATGTGGTTTAACAAGAATGTAATTAATGCATTTCAAAGTCTTGCTAGGCCACAAAGCTTACGCTAGGGCACTTGGCTCAAGACATTCTAAAGAAACATGTAAAGATGCTCTTACTCATCTAAGCCACTTTAAGAACCAAGTATGCACTAGCTTGACCAGATTTACTGAGTACGGAGCAGGCTGTTGTGAGAGGTGTAGGGACAAGAAGAAGCAGAAACATGGCGCCATGGGAAAGCCCTGTCAGGATCTCAGCTCAGTCATTAAGAGAACTACCCATCACGCAGGATTTCACTTTCCTGGGCCTCTGTTTTATCATCTATCAGATGAAAGGGGTGAACTAGTGAAGTCCATTCCAGAGTGGATATTCTATGATTCAGTTTGTGTGTACATTAATAAGAAGTGCTAATAAAGGGTTACCAAGGTATATTAGTTTTCCAGGGCTGCTGTAACAAAGTACCAGAAACTGGGTGGCTTAAACAATCAAAATTTATTATCTCACAGTTCTGGAGGCTAGAAGTCCAAAATTAAGGTATCAGCAGTGTTGGTTTCTTCTGAGGGCTGTGAGGGAAGGATTTGTTCCAGGTCTCTCTCCTGAGCTTGTAGATGGCTGTTTTCTCCTATGTCTCTTCATATTGTCTTCTCTCTATGCGTATCTCTGTCCAAATTGCCCCTTCTTATAAGGACATCAGTCATATTGGATTAGGGCTCACCTGTAATTAGTTTTCTAGGGCTAACATCAGCCTTGGTGGTCTAGTGGTTAAGATTCTGTGCCCTCACCGCCACGGCCTGGATTTGTTTCCTTATCAGCAAACCATACCACCCATCTGCCAGTTGTTCTGCTGTGGCAGTTGCATGTTGCTGTGATGCTGAAAGCTATGCCACCGGTATGTCAAACACCAGCAGGTCAATCACCCATGTGGACAGGTTTCAGCAGAGCTTCTAGACTAAGACAGACAAGGAAGAAGGAACTGGCCACCCACTTCCAAAAAATTGACCTTGAAAACCCTATGAGTAGCAGTGGAGCACAGTCTGATAGAGCACAGAAGGGTGAGAGGATGGTGCAGAAAGAACAGGCAGGGTTCGTTCCACTCTGCTGTACACAGGGTCACTATGAGTCAGAATCGACTCACAGCACTAACAACAAGGGCTGTCATAACAAAATACTACAGGCTAGGTGGCTTAAATAATAGGAACTTATTTTTTCACAATTCTGGAGGCTAGAAGTCCAAGACCAAAGTGTCGGCAGCGTCAGTTTTTTTCTGAAGCCTCTCTCCTTGGCTTGTAGATGGCTGCCTTCTCGCTGAGTCTTCACACGGTCTTTCCTCTGTGCATGTTCTTCCCTCGTGTCTCTTTCCACGTTCAGATTTCCTCTTCCTAAAAAGACATTATTAAGAGTAGATTTGGGGCCACCCTAATGGCCTCATTTTAACTTAATCACATCTGTTAACACCCTGTCTCCAAACACAATCTCATTCTGAGGTACTGGGGGTTAGACCTTCAACATAGAATTTTGTGGGGAGGGGGACATTTCAGCCCATAATACCATCCTAATGACCTCATTTTTAACTTGATTATCCCTGTAAAGACCCTGTCACCAAATAAGGTCACATTCTAAGGACTTCACCATATGGATTTTGGGGGAAGCACAATTTAACCCATAACACAAGTAGAGATCCCCTCCCCTGTCTCCAGGTACGGGGCACCACAGCACGTCAGAAGCTGATCACACAGTTGGTTTGTGGCACATCATTCCCAGTACACCAGGTTGCCTAAATACAGAAAACAGAGTTTTCTTAGGTCACTGATTTGTGTTTGCAAATGAATATTACTAATTCTTAAAATACCGTGCTTAGTTCAACAAAACATTTATTGAGGTTCTACCATGTTTCACCATTGTGCTAGGTGCTGAGTACACAAAACCCAAAAAATACATGGTCCTTGCCCTTAAGGAAAGAGATAGTTCTATATATAACTAATTATCCTTGATTGCGTAGTGTGATAGGTGCAAAATAGAAGTATGTGTGAGGTAATAAAGAGGAGGGAATGATTGAGACTGTCTCAGGGAATCAGAGGGAGCATCATAGAGAATGTGACATAAATCAGGTTTTGAGGAATAAATAGAAAGTACCTAAGCAGATAAAAGAAAGATATGCCAGGCAGAGGGAAAAGCAGATCCAGCTGGATCTTGTTCTGTATTATCCTGTAGGTGATGGGAACTAATAAAGAGTTTTAGATAGAGGAGTAACATGGTCAGCTTTGCATTTCAGAGAGAAAATTCAGTGGTGTGGAGAATAGACTGGGGCAGAGAAGAGGCAGAAGAAAGAGAAACTAGTTGTAAGGAGGGGCCGTTATTGCAGTAATCCATCAAGAGATGATGAGGCCTGAGACAAAGCAGTGACTGTTAGTTAACAAAGACTTCATACAAGGGAAATCCCAGCCTTGGGGTAGAGTGTTGGAGTCTGAGGGTTGATTAGAGGTCACTTTACCATCTGCAATGAGGACAATGATTTTAAGACATGTTTCACTTTCATTAATGAAAAACTCAAAATGGTTGATGATGTGATGAGACCAAATGTGATGTGATGTCAGCACTGTCTCTTGTCAGGACTCACTTAAATTAAACTGGACAAGAACATATTTGTTCCTCAAAATCTTCTTTTCTAGTGACATTTGGCCAGGCTCTTGGTCATATAGTCATTCTTATTTCAATTGTCATTTCAGTGTTTTATAGTAAGAAACACCTTAATGTCTATTGTTATGAACCATCTTTATTGCAAAGTCCAAATCCTAGGGTGCTACAAAGCACTCTCACCAGCTCATGCAAAGCATGTTGATGTGGATCAGCACTGGACAGTCTGTGATTTGCTGCTATCCTTCATGACCATGTGCTGAGGCAGTTATGTTTATGGTAGAATGAATAATACAAAACCTTAACTAACTGAACTAAAAGGGAATGCCCCTGAAAGCTCATCTTGAAAAGAGGACCCTTTTCAGTAGATTAGCAAAAAGCTGCCTCAGCAAGTCTGGGTTAGCTCAGTGGAAGAAAAAGCTGACACCAGCCAGTGAGCCCCAGGGGCTCCCCCTTTCTAACAAAGCCATTTGTTCAAACAGGGAGCTCCCATTGTTAGAGTCACCTAGATGTTCCACGTACAGAGGCAGGTCCCTCTCCACGGCACTCCCAATCCAGCAAGCACGACAACAATAGTGGAAGGATGGAATTGGGTACCTCTCATGGACCAGAGCCTTGTAACATGGCCCCACCTGCTACAAGGGAAACTGAGAAATGGAGTCCTTAGCCGGGCCGCCATGTGACTGGACGAGACTTGCATTGCCGTGGAAGAACGGGGGAAATGGTGCTGAGGGTACAGCTGGTAGCCTCTGCAACACAATGCTAGGCGGGCTAGGCAGGGATAATCAATATTTCTGAGGCTGTGAACTCTGCAAAAAGTTTTGCTTGGATGGTCCCAGATCTTAAATTAGAACGTGGTTTGTGAGCATCCTTCCCCCACCCCCAATTCTGAGTGGAAATCACCACTAGCAAGAAGGTATCTCTTGAAGATGGTTGACTTCTTCAAGTAGATGTGTGCTGTGCAGGCTGCCTTGCTGACAGAACCACATGAAAGGCAGGAAAGAGATCTGGCATTCTCAGACCGTTACATTAGCCTCTCGGTATCTCCTGGGGCGGACTACATTTGTTTCTCAGATTCTTTTTTGTTTTCTTCTTTATCTCCCTTAAAGAATAGATTTGGAGACTTGAAGAGACAGAGAAGCTTTTGTGTTTCTGTGGCAGCAGACTTTCAGAGATAAAAAAGGCCCTTCAGCATTTTCCTCAGAGGCACAGCTACATGTTAAGTTATCATGTTTAAACTAGAGCCAATAGAGTAGAGGACCAAAGGGTGGAGACTCATGCAAAGTACTTTTCATAAATGGCACTGCAGTTCTCAATCAGCCTGCTCAGCTCCCTCTAAGAGGCTGTAGGGGGGAAAAAGTCCCAAACCTCCTGTTTAACAATGTTTAGATATGGCTTCTTTGTGAATGAAGAATAGGGTCTGTGGACCCCAGAACAACGCAGATCTGATTTCTGAGCATTGCCGTACCGATAGGCCTTACTACATGACTGAGCAGTCAGAGGGAGAGCTGGAGTGTCTGCCACAGGAAATGGTGGTTTGAAAATGGAGAAAGAAAAAGAAAGAAAGAAAGAAAGAAAATGGGAACACAGGTGGTGCTAAGAGCACAGGCACGCACCTTCTTCCTGGTTACACGCTGTTATTTTAAAGCATAGGCCAAGTAGGTCATTGTTTGTTCCTTTCTACTCCTGCCTTGGGCCGTTCGGAAGGTGACCCTGCATTCCTTCTGAGACCTTCTGTTTAGCACTCTGATAATTCTTAACAAGGGTGTACTTAACAATCTTCTCCCAGCTTCATTCTATGGCCTCTAATTTAATTTAACTTAGTTCAACACTCATATATGGAGGGCCCCCATGTCCTATATTGTATCAGGTGGAATGGGGATGCAAATAAAGCATAAGATACAGGGTCTACCTTCAAGCAATTTATAATCTAGGTAGGACTTCTATACTTTACTAGGTGGAAAAATATTATCGTATTCAAGAAACCACTACTAGAACTCCTCTCTAGAAGGGAAGTGTTTGTTTAGGACAGTACCTTCATAAACGCTAGAAGGCAGAAGGTGAGGCCACCCCCTAGAGAATCTGTCTAATGTGGATTAGACGGCTCTGTACGAGAAAGGGGAAAGACGTTCCTTGTGCAGCTATAGGAAGAGAAAGAGAGGGTCTGAGCCTGTCAGAGGGTGGAAAGCTGCCTGCTTCACAAAGGAATCTGCTCCCTGTGATGCCTCAAATCTGCAGTACAGGATTCAAACCCACAGCATTCTCCGTGTAGGTTTTTGGTTTTGGTTTCGCTTTTTGTGGAAACTGATGAAGACACTGAAACTTGCACCCAGGATGGCCCAAACTAAAGCAAGTAAAGCTGCAGGAGCAAACACTTAGAGAACCATGATGAAGTTATTGCCAGAAATTACAGAAATCATGGACAGCCTGACCCCGACAAACCATAAAAGTAGCATTTTGTCCATATTTACCCAAATTCCTGAGGGCATAGAGTCCCTGACATTTAATTTCCGTATAAATATCATCATTAGATAATAGCATCACTTAGATAAGGACCAAGTGCAAAAATACTTGGGCCTGCTAGACAGTCAGGGAAACTAAGTCATAAGCAAACAACAAGATGAGGCTGAAGCATCTCCAAACATCAGTGAAGGGACTCCCCAGGACTGGAGATCAAACCTGTCTCCTTGTCCTTCCAATCAACCAAAAAGAATTTACCGAGGATCTGTTACATGCCAAGTACTAAGAGAGCTGCAAAAGAAGTAGAGAGATGGTTTCTGACCTCCAAGAACCTATCAGTTAGGTAGGGAATTGAGGCCAGTGGAAGGAGTTAATATTTATTCACCACATGCTGGATTCCAGGCATTGCTCTGGGCACTTTCCATACATTCTTTCCCTGATTCATCAGGACAACTCTGTGAACTGAATATTGTTGTGCTCATTTTGAAGATGAGGAAACTGAGGCCCCAGAGGGTACGAGCAGCCTATCTGAGGTCACAGATCTATCAAAGCGGTAGACTCAGAATTTGAAGCCACCTGTCTGGCACCAAAAGCCCTCACTGAAAATGGTCTCCACAACAATGATAATGTTGCCTGCCACAACTCTAAGATGCATGACATAAACCAAGGTGCTGCAGAGTCCATGGGAGAGGGAAGCTTGGGAGCTGGAATGGTCAGGAAAAGTGACACAGTGGAAGTACAATTGGCCTGGGGGTCAAGGCTGGGCAGACCTGGTGGACAGCTGAAGGTGCAGAGAGAGGAAGAGTAGGGGGGTGGAGCATGGGGGCTGGAATGGACAGGTGTTGGATAGAGGATGAGGAAGGGATGAGACGGCACCTCAGGGAGCTTTTGACTCATGAGGTGTCCCAGGTATCCCAGGCTGCTGCTGGTCTCCTTGTGGGGGCCCCATCTCCGCCAGCTAAAACACAAACTGTAAAGTCTACAGTTCTCATCTCACAGGCTGCCATCAACTTCTTCTGTGACTCTAGGTACACTTGTCTGAGTCAGTTTCCTCAACATAAAATTAGTGAGCTGGGTGAGATAAGCACTATGGTTCCTTTAGGGTAAAAAAATCTATGGTTTTGTAACTTAAATGCTCCAATAGATTCACATTACTTTATATCCAAAGACTAGGAGAAAAATTAGGGCTTATGAATTATCTTTCAGGACTACGGCCAGGTTGCCTCTCAGATCTGGCTGGACTGGCAGAAGCTGGTCATTTATGTCATAAGACAAGGGTAGCAGATGGTTTTCATTCCCTTGAGACCCTGGAAAAGAGAGGGCTGGTGTTATTGTGTCCTCTGGACCTCAGTAATATGTGACAATCAGTTTTAGTTTATGTGAGTAGGTAGGTGGCAGAGCTGTCACAACAGGCACCCGGGGACAGAAGAAAGGCTCACCTGGAAGGCGTTACTGATGAAGTTTTGTCATCTGCTATTTTCTAGTTTTAGAGGCACCACCTTGTTTGTTGGTTTTATTTTATTTTTATCTCAAATGAAATTTGAGAGAAATATTACCTTTTAAAATGACTTAAATGGTTGAAGGGTTAGTTCTTAAATTAACTGTTGTTTTAGAAGGTCCCAAAATACATTAGGGTAGAAGAAAGAGGAAATAGTCTCAAAATAGTTAGTACTACTACAACAGTCTACTGGGTCGGTTCCATGGGCTGATGAAACATGGTGGTGCCTAGGCTGCTGGCTCTGCTTCTTGTTTTAGGATTTGGGAGGTTTCTCCATGGGTCCCTGGTGTTGGCAACATAAACCCTGAATAATTACTCTCTCTCTCTCTCACACACACACACACACACACACACACGCACACGCACACACACACACACACACACCCGCGCAGAGGGTTCTCAGCGACCATAAGCCATTCAGAGTGGAGCTGCTCACAGGGCAGAGAATCGATAATCAAGATGCTCACAAAGCCAGTTCAGTGAGATTTCTTGGGGTGACTTGATGTGTGAAAGGCCTGGGAAGAAAAAGAGAATCTTTTCAAACTCAGGAGGCAACTCCTGGTTAGCTATCAGGCTGAAGGCCCACTTGGATCTTGGTGGGATGTCTTTTATCAATTCATTGAGACTTCAGTCTCTATCGTTGGTCAACTCTGTAAACATCTGACTTGTGTTTGCCAGCACTCTGCTCCTTTGTATCTCACCTATTTCTTCCTTTTAGCTTCTTCCCCCCAAATCCATCGCAGGTTCAACAACAAGCAGGCTGATTCCACAATCATCTTTATAAGTTATTCTTACAGATTAATGTTAACACCTGGTATTATAATATTTAGAAACTTAATGCTATTACTTTACCTAGAACCCTAGTGCTTCAGGTTGACTCCCACTGTTCCTTACCCTGGTGTAACTTATCCCAAGCTCATAAGTCTCTCTGAGTCTCTAAGAAGCTTGTCTTCAGCATTCAGCCATATTTCTACTCCTAGACAAAGCTCTAGTTCTTGCGGCTCTCCAAGCCTACTTCCGTATCCATAAAATGAGAGTACCAACCTCATAGGATTGTTGTGAGGATTAAATACATGAATTAATGCAATGATGCACTAAAAAAACTACCTGGCCCATTGTAAATGCTCGATAGTTACCTGTTATTATCTTATTCAGCTAAATGTCTTATTTACTGAGGCAATAGGTTTCTTCACTGTTTTCCAAAGTGCTACTCCTGGTTCAGAAGGATTTGGCAAAGTGAGTTAAGAAGAAAAAGCAATAAAAATTGGCCCTCTGATTTTGAGCCTGGGGGATTGGTACTCTAGGGCAAATATTAAACCTGGGAATCATTGAGAGGAAAAAATACACGCTTTTTCTTTCAGTTCAGGTCTAGTGGGTTCAATACACTTATTTGCATGGAAGGACAATAATAGCACTATTGCATTTATTTAGAAAAGGCAAAAGTGGATCTCTCTTCCTCCCAGTGTCTCATGAGAATGATGTGGGAGTGTGGGGACAGCACGTGGAGCCATCATGTTCTTTTTAAGAAAATGGATACAGAACACATTAGAGATTTAAAAATGGAGAAACTGGACACAGAGGTTGACTTAGGAGAGGGAAAGATAAGTTTAAATTGAGATGTATGGTCGTTGAGGTGAAAATAAAGCATTTAAGTAGAAAAATCTTTACAGAAATTAGGAATATGAATGTCAAGTATTGTGAGAGAAATTAGGATAAGAAAACAGATACAGAAATCTTCAGTGGTAAAAAGCTGATCTCTAAAACCATCAGAACAAACGTCTTCCTTAAGAGAGAATGTCTCTCCACTTCCGTGTAGGATGTTTTTAAACTCACAGTACTTTTGAGATTGCCCTTTGACTTTTTTTCAGTATCAAGACAATGGGGACTGTATGCTGGGCTGTTCTTAGGGGGCATCGTTGGTGTCATCATGATTCTCGAAGTGGTAATACTACTGTTGAGAAGAAGAGGTAGGTGTCTGACAATAAAGAGATTCTTATCAGACTCTCTGTGGTAAGCAGGGGACCTCTCCCCACAAGCACAGACTGCTCTCACCACTTTAGCTCTCTGCAGGGAGCACCTTTGCAAAAATACTAAACAAACATATCCTGCGACCTCGCTCAATTCAGTCTGATGCAACATGTCTTGATCCTCTATGCTACGCTATGGGGATAAAAAGAGAGATGAGCCACAGGTTTCTAATGTGGGAGACACTACACAGATAATTTATATTCAATATGACCAGCACTACAGTAATGGTATGTACAGGATGCTGAAGAAGTTCAGATAAGAAGCTTAACAATATTCACTAGAAGCAGATTTCAGGGGACTCTTGGTTCTCATTCAAGAGAAGTTATGATTACTGACTAATAAAAGATGTTTTCACCCAAGGGTTGAAACCGTTCTATAATTTTTTTTATCCTTACGATATCCCTCTGAGAGAAGTAAGGTAGTTGTTTTTATGTGACTTAGCAATGGGGTAACAGAGGCAAAGAGAGGCTAAGTGACTCATGCAAGGTCAACCAGCTGGTTGATGATGGAACCAGAGCTGTAACTGTGTCTCCCAACTACCAGGATGTGTTTCACTGGGAAGGCCCATAGATTATCAGAAGACAACTGAGACAATACTCTTTACTAAGATGTTAGCACAAATTCTGACTCACCTTGGGAAAGGACGTGATTCATGAGGGTGCGGAAAGCCAAACGAAATAGTATGGAAAATCGCCCAGGGTAGACTGAAGCCATTAAGGCCCAATTATTCCCCTGCAGTTTAGGTGCCTAGAGGTAGTATCTCCCGGCCTCTCCTCCAGCTTGTCCTAGGATTCAGTATCTCAAGGCAATGTGCTCCCCTCAGCCACACTGTCTACCACCCACCCACACTAAAGTCAGAAGGTCCTACCCAATGGCCAGGACAGATCCCCAGGCTGGTCTTCCCACAGTGAGGATGGAACTTGCTCCTCACACCACCAAGGTGATGGCCCATCTCGTTCTCAAGTAGATCAATGTTCTCCACATTAGCCTTATCGGAAAAGCCCTTACCTCAGCAGTCTGATGTTGGTTTTGCTTATATAAGAAAATCTAGATCATGGCACAGCCACCTACTTTTGTCTCATTTCCTCCATCTAAGAGTTAGCTGGGGAGGAGATGAGGGGGTGGGGCGATTCAGACAGAAATCATGATGAGAGCCTAAGGGAATGGGGCAGGGCAACCACATTCAGCTTGGATGATAAGGAACAGTGAGACACCAGGGATGATAAAACGGAGTTAAACATTCCCACGTTAACCTAGTTAGTGAAGGTGCTGAGATCCTAACCCACACTCTTTCCTCGGCTACATTCTGCTCATCACGTGGCTGTGCTCTGAAAGGAATAGTGCTTCCTATCCCACCACAATTCCCTACCACCTTCCCCAACACACATACCCACCCTTGTTTTTAATCACTGTGTGTTCCTTATAAGCCAGGAACACACAAAAACCTGGCTCAAATCTGTGGAGAAACCTAGACTTAATTGCTGTACTCTCCACAAGACTTTGCTCAGGAGATTCTGTTGGCAACTTCTAATGGTGTCATCTCCAGAATGCACCTGAATCTGAAGGTCTTCAAATGGACTCTCTGGCAATTTTGTGTCCAGGAGAATACATTGGTTAAGAACATAGGCTTTGGCATTAGACAAACTTACATTCAAATGCAAACTTTGCCACTGACAAGTTCTGTGAACAAACCAACAATTTAACCTCTCCTCTGCAAAATGGGGATGATATTATGTACTTCATGGTATTGTTGTGGGGATCCATGAGTCAATACACAGAAAGCACTGAACACAGTGGCTTCCACAGATAGACGATGGATGAAAGATAGATATATAGATGCATACATACAAACATACATACGTACATAGACAAAAAGACAAATCTCTTTATGTAAGCTGGTTAAAACAACAGTGTTTAAGTCCCATGGCCAGCAGAGAGCAGCACTGGGAGCATCTGGGAACTGTACCCAGAGGAGATTTAAAGCGCTCGAAGTCATGGTAACATAAGACAATTTTATGCCTCAGATGAGAGCTGAAAAGGACATTAGACAGTCTACCCCTTCATTTCACAGTTATGGTAAGAGGAGAGATCCACTGAGATGACATGTCATGTCAATGCCACATAGCTCATGAGGGCTAGAATGTAGATGTCCTAATTCTAAGGCAAGACCTTTATCATTAGACCCCAAGGCCTCACTGACTTTGAGTTGAGCAGGCTCCTGAAAATCTGTTCTTGCACTGGGAAAAAAGTATGAGGCTAAGTTATCTTGATCCTTGGTCTTTTTGAGAAGCAACGTTCAGCCTTACTTTTTTCATCTGCTGACTGTTTAGGACTGTCCCTGCAATTCTAAATTTCAGCCAAGCTGACCTGAAAGACTGAAGGTCCTTAAGCACTGGTTCCCTACACTATTTGTTTCCCCTACAGTACCTAGGACAGTGCTCGGCGGGAGCTTCTAACTTTGTAAACTCTCCTGGATTTGAACCAAGAGGATGTGTTTCACAGACCTAACTTGCACTCCCTCTATTACCTCTTCTAATCACCACAGTCCCTATCCGCCATTCTACACACACACATACTCCTCAACCAGTATCAACCCTGACCAAAAAAGTGAAGTGGGAACCACCAGGCACTCCGTGCTCACACCCACACAAGAAAGTCATCCGTTGACATTCCTTGAATTCTTTGAGATTTCCCAGTAGTTGCCCATCACTTCCTCCCCAAGAATCACACACTCATGCAGCACGTTCCACCACCTTCACCACATACAGACCAACTAGGCCTTTCCCTTCCAAATAAAAACATTTCTCTCCTAAGTGCTATTCCCACAGAGACATGCTCCTAGTTTTTAAAGAGGATAAATTAATTGGTGTTAAAATAAGTCTTCCCTAAAGTCTACCCTAAAGACTTCGTGTGATTTCCTCTGGGTCAAACCTCCATTGCTTCTGTCTGGACTTTGCAATAGTCCCAAAATAGGCCTCCATGCTTCAGTCTGTTATTTTCTCATCATCCTTCTCACTGCTATATGACGCATGCAAAGAGTACTGTGAAACAGAAAGAATGAGATGAGTCTACTGCACTAGCATGGAAAATGTCCTCAACATAATGGAAGTGAAAAGGCCAAGTTACAGAGAAGTGTGTATAGAATGACCCTATTTGCATAAAAAGATATCTGTATAGCAAATGTCCAGAACTGCACCGTATCTAATATGGTGGTCACTAGCCACATATGGCTGTTAAAATTTAAACTAATTGGAATTAAATACAATTTAAAATTCAGTTCCTAGCTACATTAGCCACAGTTCAAGCGTTCAATCGCCACCTATAGCTTGCAGCTATCATATCAAACTACAGATGTGGAACATTTCCATCATCACAGAAAGTTCTGTTGCACAGAGCTGGTCTGGAAAGATAGACATCAAACAGTTAAGAGTGATTACTTCTGAGAATGAAGTTCATTGGTTAACCATAGGGGAGGATGGACATACTTTTTACTCTATACAATTTTAATTTTTGTAATGGGAATTGATTATTTCTATAATTTAAAAACTGGTTAAAAATTAAAATGTTCTGCAAGTTATTAATTTCCAGAAACCCTAGGCTCTGAGCAAAATTTCCAGATGGAAGGCATTATAATGACATTGTAGCTTTATTTTCCAAATAGTCTCAGGCGGATCATTCCTCTTACACCCCTCCTACACACACACACACACCTAGTCCCCTAAAAACAGGGAGGTGAGAAAGCTGTGAGTGAAGCAACAAGCTATGAGCTGGAGAATGCAAAAGAGATGTAAATAACTTGCCCTGCCTTTAAAGAATTTGGAATCCTATTAGGAGACCAGATATGCACATCAAACAATAGAGATGAAAATAATTGAATGGCATGCCAATTACACCTAACACATATTGGGAATTTACTATGTGCAAGGCACTGTTCTAAACACTTTTCAAGTAATATCTCATGTAATCATTACAACAACCCTGTGAGGCAGGTATTTCAGTCCCATTTCGCAGAGGGAAAAATAGGCCCAGAGAGATCAAATAACTAACCTAATGACATATGACATATGTGCAGGGGGATTGGGACTCAATGCATTGTTCCTATGGTACTCTTGGAGAAGGTGGGTATACAATGGGTGGGGAGGTAAAGACCAGACAGGTCTGAGCAGAGAGTTCATGCTGGGGACCAGAGAGAGATAATCACTATGATTTCTTTTCTCCAGGTAAAGCAGACCATTACCAGCCAACCATGGAAGCAAAAAGCCTTACTATCTATGCCCAAGTCCAGAAATCAGGTGTAAGTTCTATATTTTCTTTTTCTGGGGTGGACCTGTCATGTTTCCCATGGAATTCCTGGCTAATCCACCTTGCATGTCTGACATTCATGGTTCTGGAGCAGAGGAAATTGGGGAAGCAGAAGTCAAGAACAAGAGCTCTCTAAAATAACCTTAAACTTCAGCGTCAGATGGGACTATTTATTATTTGACATAGTGGAAAACACTGGGTAATCTTCTGGTCATCTATTTCTTCATAGCGAAAAAATGAGGAAGCTAGAAACATGACATATGACTCCTTCCAGCTCTGGCATTTTAATAGTCTATGGTTTGCTGTTATCTAACTCTCTCTTTCTCTAGGGAAGAGGGTGCTGGTTTGAGGAGAGAGGGAAATGTTTCGAAAGGCTATTGGGTGAAGTGTTGATCTGATCCAAGTTTAGGAGTTTTCAAAGTGCCAAAGGGACAAGGAAGGAGGATTTTGAGGATTCTGGCTAGAGAGTGGTTGAAGAGATGGAAGACAATGTGTAGGCTGGAGATGAAAGAAAGTCAGACTGTGATGGAGTGATGATTCGCCTGAGACAGAAGGGAGGGATGAAAAAACTAGAGTCGTGATGGAGTTGAGGAGCAGATATGTTAGAAATAAGAGGAAGGCTAAAGGGTTTATGGTTAGATAAGAAGATATTATAGTTTTTAAGACATAAAGGCAATTCTAGGTGATGAATCTGGCCATTCAGGGTGTAGGGGAAGGCAAATTTTGGGGTAAAGGATGTGAAGGTAAAGATAGCTTTGATTAGTCCCTTGGAAAATTGCATCAGATGACAATAAATGCATTTTTGATAACCAGAGATGGACTCTTGGACCAAGCTCTTATGTCTGCTGTCCCCTGGTGGCCTGGAGGGTTTATTACAGAGGCCATGACCACTGCTGAGAACGAAGCTCCATTTAAATATATGAGTCCCAAGAGCAACTTCCACCCCTGCATTTACTCATTTATGTAACCAGGTTTACCTTTACCATGGTGCCTTCCCTGTCTACTCTATCCCATCCCTCTTTTTACTGTAATGACATATATACCAAAAAGTGCACAATGTATAAATGTCAGCTCAATGAATTACCCCATCTCGATATCTAGTAAAGCAAATCTCCCCACTTGTTTTTCTTCAAGAGTTTTTGGCTATTCTTATCCCTTTGTACTTTCATAAGTACTTTCGAATCAGCTTCTCAAGTTTCGCAAAAAGGAAAAAAAAATTCCTGTTAGGGTTGCATTGAATCTACAGATCTATTTGAGGAGAAATTGCATCTTACAGTGTGATGTCTTCTAATACCATAAAACTACCACCCAGATTAAGGAACAGAACATTGCCATCACCCGGAGCAGACCTCCTTGTGCCCCTCTCAGTCACTATCCTCTCTCTTCTACTTAAAGATATCATTATCCTGACTTCTAAAAATATAGTTTTCTCTCTCTCTTTTTTATTTTTTTGGACTTTATAAAAATGGAATCCTACAGTATTTTTCCTCTTGTACCTAGTTTCTTTTACTCAATATTACTTTTATGAGATTCATACATGTCCTTGAGCTTAGATAGAATGCATTCATTTTCATTGCTTTGCAGAACATCAATGTATGAATAAACAAGTTTATTTATCCAGTTGACTATTGATGGACATTTGGGTTATTTCCAGTTTGAGGCTATTATGAAAAATGCAGCTATGAACATTCATATGTACGTCTCTTGGTAGACATGTGCACATATTTTTGTTGGGTTTATACCTAGAAGTAGAACTGTTGAATCACAGAGTATGCATATCCTCAAATTGACTAAATAAGGCCACACTGTTTTTCAAAATGGGTGTACCAATTTACTTTTCTACCAGCTACATATAGGAGTTTCAGTTGCTACACATTCTAATCAAAACTTCATATTATCGGTCTTTTTAATTTTAGTCATTCTATTGGATTTGTCTTTTTATAGTTCTGTTTTGCTTTCCCCTAATTATTAAAGAAATTCAACAACTTTTCATGTGTTTATTGGCCATATTAATCCTCTCTTTCAAAAAGTGGCTGTTAAATCTCTTGTCCATTTTCCTTTAAGTTTCAGGCTTTTTTTATGGATTAGTATAAGCTTTTAAAATATTTTTAGCTTGTTGGCAGTTGTATGTTAGCAAATACCTCAACCCATTCTGTGGTTTGACTTTGCAATTTCTCAGAGATACTGTTCGATAAAGAAAAGTTCTTAATTTTAACGTAGAACAATTTAGTAATCTATTTCTTTATAGATAGCACTTTTTGTATCCTGTTTGAAAAATCTTCCTCTACGTCCAGGTGATGAAGATATTCTTCTATCATCTCCTAAATGCTGATGGTTTATCTTTCACATTTATGTCTGTTACGTACTTGAAAATGATTTTGGGAGTATAGTGTGAGATGGGTCAAGTTTCATTTTTTTCGAGATGGATATCTTATTGACTATTTATTGAAAAGATTGTCCTTGCCCACTGCAGTGCCACCTTCATCATAAATCAAGGGTCCATATATGTATGAATCTATTTTGAGGTTCTCTGTTCTGCTCCATTGGCCTATTTGTTTATACTTGCATCAGTACCATACTGTGTTTACAAATCTAATTACAGATTTATTATAAATTTGATATCTGGTAAAATGAGTCTTCTCATTTGTTCTTGTTCTTCTTCAAAAGTTCTTGGCCATTTTTGGCCCTTTTGCATTTTCATACACATTTTAGATTCAGTTTGTCACGTTCCATCTAAAAATTCTGCTGGAATTTTAATTAGAACTGCATTGATCAATTTAAGGAGACCATACATATTTATAGTATTGAGTCTTTCAATTCATAAAGTGATATATCCATTCCTTTATTTAGATCTTCTTTAACTTCTCTAAATGATGTTTTATAGTTTTCTGTGTAAGAGGACTTGTACATCCTTCATAATTTATTGCTTCGCATCTGAGCATTTAATATTTTGGGATACTATCATCAATTTAAAAAAATATTTTAGTTTCTGTTTATTATTGATATACAGAAATACAATTAATTTTTGTATATTAACCTTATATCTGCAACATTGCTAAACTCATTTATCAATTCCAGTTATTTATCTATAGGTGATTTGGATTTTCTCTGTACACAATTATGTCATCTGTAAAAATTACAGTTTTATTTCTTCATTTTCAGTTCACATAATTTCTCTTCCTTTTTCTTGCCCTATTTTACCGGCTGAGATGTCCCACACACACAATGTTGAATAGAAATGGTAATAGTGGCATCCATGCCTAGTTCCACACTCAAAAGAAAAGCTGTCAGTATCTTACTGTTGAATATGATTTCTGCTGAAGATTTTTTGTAGCTGCCTTTTTATCTGATTAAAAATATTTTGTCTATTCCTGCTTTGCTAAGATATTTTATCATGAGTTGATGTTGAATTTTATCAACACTTTCTGTATCTACTGATATAATCTTATGATTTTTTTCTTTTTTTAAATTTATCTTTTTTATATATCTGCTGAACTACACTCATCTGTGAAGATTAAACCAACTTGGCATTCCTGGAATAGAAGCAATTTAGTCTGGTTCTTTTAAAATATTGCTGGATTTTATTTTATTAGTTTCCTAGTGCTACCATAACAAATTACTACAAACTTTGTGACTTAAAACAACAAAAATTTATTCTCTAACAGTTCTGGAGGCAGAAGTCCAAAATGAAGGTATCAGCAGGGCCGTACTCCCTCTGAAGGCTCTAGGCAAGAATTTTCTTTTCCTCTTCCAACTTCTGGTGGCTCCAGGCACTCTTTGGTATTTATTGGCTTGTAGCTACATAACTCCAATTTCTGCCTCCATCTTCACATAACTTTCCTCTCTCTGTGTCTTTTCCTTTTCCATCTCTTGTAAGGACACTCATCACTGGATTTAGGATCCACCCTAATTCAGCATGACCTCAGTTTGAAACCCTTACTCTAATTACATCTGCAAAGACCCTGTTCCAAATAAGGTCACATTTTGAGATTCTGGGTGGACCTATCTTTTGTGGGCCAAAATTCAACTCTCCACAGGGTGCATTTCCTGTTTGTTATTCTCTGGAAGTGTTTGGGTAGGACTGATGTTATTTTTCCCCTTAAATATTTGGCAAAATTCACGGGTGAAGCTATCTGAGCCAGGGCTTTCTTTGAGGGAGCATTCTTTTAAATTATATTTTTATTATTCCATCTTTCTCTCTGTTAGATTAGTAAATAACTTTATTCCTTTAGTGACTACCCTAGAAATTATAAAGTGCATCCTTGACTTATCAAAGTCCAAGATTTATTCCCTTCCTGGACAATACTTTAATTTCACCTCGTGACTTATGTGCCCTTTCTGTCATTATTTTAATTTCATATACATTTTGAACATACAAAACATAATTATTATTGTTTTATATATCAATATGAATTTAGACTTAGCCACATCCTTACAATTTTCTTTGTTCGTATTTGCAATGCCTATATGATATCATATAAAGACAGCAATAACATGGACAATTATTTTTAAATTAAAATTTCCATTGTTCTTATTTGCAATGATTATCAATACCATTAAAGACTATAATAAAATGGAAAATTACTTAACAAATATTTGCTATCTGCCAGGGAACTCTTCTAGGTCTTATCAGGGCTACTACCTTGCATGATTCCAAGGGACCATTCACAAAGAATATGTGAGAATAATGCCTCTGAATTTTCTTGTAAATCATGCTCCCTGGAATTGTGCCCTAACTGACAACACCAAGATACAAAAATGTACTAAATTATTACAACTATGTTTAAAATAATTCCCTATGCTTAGATAAAAATCCTGAAGGGAAATCTAACAACATGCTAATCATATTGTGTTGAAGTGATGAACTGTGCATGATTTCCTTTATACTTTTTTCTCCTTTCCAAAACTTCTTAATTAAATGTTAAAAGCATAAGTTATTTACCTTCTCCCCCATGCCTTTAAGTCAGGTCATACTAAAGTCCTCCCAGACAGGAAGACAGGCAGGGGTTGCATCTGTTGATAAATGTCTCTTAATTAAATTGTTTCACATTCTCCTCATCCATCTCATGATTGCAAGTAATTCTTCCTTAAATTCAAGTTTTGTCCAAAATATAGTATCTATGAGTTGTATGGGATCTTGAAAGTCATCTATTTGAATGACCCAATTACTACTTGAATTATCTTCTATAACATTACTTCCAAAGTATTGGCCAGCTCCTTTTCACTAAGATATAGTCTGTGAATAAGGAGCATCAGCATCATCTGGGATCTTATTAGAAGTGCAGAATCTCAGGCCCCCACCCCAGATCTTCTGAAGTAGAATCAGCCTTCTACCAAGATCTCCAGGTAATTCAAATGCACGTTAACATGTGAGAAGCCCTGATCTACCCCAATCACTTCCAGGAATGGGGAATTCACTGCCTTCCAAGGCAATTTATCCCATATTTGAGCACCTTTTACTATTAGAAAGATCTTCATTATATTCATCGAAAATATTTCTCTAAAATTCCAACCTTGGTTTAAACCTAAAGGACTCTATGGAAAAAATCTAATTCCTCTTCTACATGGCAGTCCATCAAATATATGAAGTTTTCCTCCAGTAAAACTTTCCAATTCTTTACCTCTTCCATCAGATGACAAGATTCCAAGTTCTCTCCCATTAAAACCCATGCGCGTCTTGCTCTTTATCCAGGAAAAGCGGAGAGTAGCATTATCCTACACCAGTGCTCCCAAAGTGCATTGAAAGGATGACTTTCCTGGCATAAGTTATATCATCTCCATCTTACAGGGATGTGGTCTCCATTTACCCCTACACTGACTTTGTCCTCATATTGTGTCCCGATATTTTAATTCATTCCATGTAATATCAACAAACATCAACTGAAAGTTTATTATGTGCTCAGCACTGTTGTGTGGGAAATGCAAAGAAATATAGGCCATTTCTCAAGGAATTGATAGTCTGTTTGGAGAAACAACATGTAAATATATCAGAGTGTTTTTTTGTGAGGAAGACCAGCCCTGAGCTAACATCCGTTGCCAATCCTCCTCTTTTTGCTGAGGAAGACTGGCTCTGAGCTAACATCCATGCCCATTTTCCTCTACTTCATATGGGACGCCGCCAAGGCATGGCTGACAAGCGGTGCGTCAGCGAGAGCTCGGGATCCGAACTCACGAACCCTGGGCTGCCAAGCGCGGACTAAACCGCTGCGCCACCCGGCCGGCCCCTATCAGAGTGTTTTAAATACAGTGTACAGTGTACAGTTAAAAGACCTTGGTGAGGCTCCTGGTTTTGGTACTTCTTGCATGTGCACAGTAGGAAAGTACTAAATCTTTCCGGGCTTTAGCTTCTTCATCTGTAAAGTGTGAGTAACAACAGTATTTAACGTAGAGTGGTTGTGACAAATGAGAAGACATATGTGAAGAACTTTGTGAACGTTAACACACTTACATATGTGTTGTTATTATTAAGTTCAATATTTGGGCAGGAAAGAGAAGTAACAAGAAACCACGTTAAGAGTGAGGAAAAGCAGGAATAACAGTGTGGGAATGGAATGAACTCTGCATGTTGTGGGTGAATTGAATGAGACTAAAATACTATAAAGATCCCATTCCCTTCAGCTGCCCTGGTAAGAGCCCCATCAATTTCAGTTCACTGTAAGACCTTTAAAACATCTGGGAAGCGCTAATGATGAATTAGGCTGCCTCACAAAGTAGTGAGCTCCAAGATGTCACTTGGGGAGGTCCAAGCAAAGCCAGGAGCGTTGAGTTCCAAGGGAGAATTTCCACCTGGGAAGGAGGTTGGACCAAATGACTCTAAGGAGCTTTCTAACTCAAAGCTTCTTGTTTCGGTGCTTCTCCTTGGGGAGAGTTGGATGGTAAATAACTGTCTGCTCAGCTAATCTGATTTCTTTGCTTCTCTTACAGTCTGTTCAGAAGAAACCTGATCCCCTGCCAGCTCAGGATCCCTGCACCACCATTTATGTTGCCGCCACAGAGCCTGTTCCAGAACCGGTCCAGGTGAGGCATCTCGCTGTGCTTTGCCTCCCCTCTGTAGAGAGGGAATAGGTGGAGGAGGGGAAAAGGTGGCACCTCGTAGAGCCGAAATGAAACAGAGTCCTGAAATGGAGAAGGCAGCGCATAGCAAGCAGGAAGCAAGGCGCATACGCAGCCTTGGCTGCAGGACTTCCGGGAACCCGTCAGGGCTGCTAACACGGGGTTACAGCTCACTCTCTGCTCACTAATGCTTCTCTGAGAGTTGTCCAAGGACCACACCAGAACCAGCTGGCATATTTGTTAAAATAAAGGTTCCTAGGGCCTTCTGCCTAGGATTCTATTCAAGTAGAATGTCTACAGCAAGTAATCAGGCATCTACATATTAAAAGTCAACCTCCCCCAGGTGATCCTGATGCACATTTAAGTTCGGGAATCACATCTTGAGTCCAGGACTTCTCAAGTCCAGCTGCAAAACAGAATCACCAGGGGAGCTTTGTAAAAATACTCATACCTAGGCTCCATCCAGCCCTATTTAATCAGAATATCTAGGAGCGGAGCTCTGCACAGATGTGAAGCCTAGAAGAGAATATGACATGCAGCCCAGAATGAGCCTCACCTCTTCTACCCCTTTGCAAGATCAGCATAGATTGTTTACTTGACGGGAATATTTCCTTTTACTAAATGGACAGAAATAAATTCTGGGCTGAAATCTTGGCTCCAGTTGGGCTCTATTAAATAAAGCATTTTAGGAGACAATTGAGGATTAAAAGGCCACAGAAATGCCTACATTTACGCTTCTTCTTCAAAGCTTCTACTGTATGCACACCCAGAAATGCCTGGGAGGATGCTCTGTCTTCATCTTGAAGTCTATTCTCAGAACACTGTCCTGTCCGAGGGGAAGGTGAAAACATAATTCTGCCTTCAAAAGCTTCAAAAAATAATGTAGATTCTTGATGAAGTTTTCTTGGGGAAGAAAAACTGTATGTTGTATTTCACATTTTACAGCACATTTTATATGTTTTTCAGCAAAACCTATTCTTGTCTCTTTCTTTCTCTGACTCTTTGATCTCCTCTCTCTATAAGAAGCCTTTGACCACAATCCTTGTCTCTTCCCCCTTCCTCTCTCCTGCCTAAACCACTTCTTCCTTCTCCTTTGGGTCTCACTAACCCTTTTTAAAGCTCAGTAATTTAGGACTCTTGGCTTCTCCAAACTGTGCCCCCACGCTAACAGCAAAACCAGTGGTTTTCCTTACAAGGCAAGGCAAGGGAAGAGAGCAAAGAGGGAGGGGGGACACTGAGTGCCAGTCCTCAGACCACTGGGACAGGTCTCCCCGTCTCCCTGATGGCATGCGTATGCTTAGAAGGGAGCTGTAGCTCATCTTACAGGCAGGGCAGGCAGAATGGGGACCTGAATGCTGCTTCCAGCAATGCCCGACTGTGACAGACCCTGAACAAGTAATTCGCTATGCGACACGATTTCTGAGACCCTTTCCTTTTCCTAAGCAGCCCTGTTTCCATTTGTAGCCTATGAAGCTAGTGCCGGTGCCTCCACTCACAGACTTCTTCTGTCTTGCTCCCAGGAGCCAAACTCCATCACAGTCTATGCCAGCGTGACGCTTCCAGAGAGCTGACACCACAGACTCAGTGAAGGGACTTTCTGAAGGAATATGGAGGAGCCAAAATAAACACTGAGCTTGGCCCCAGGTCTCAAGTTCCCCACGACACTCCACACATCTGTACTCTTCTCGGATCAACTCCCTGGTGATGCTTCTTCCACACCCACCTGTGAAGCGGACAAGGAAGAGAGGCTTCCCGGGCACTTAGCCTGCTCTGCAGGGCACAGGCCCAGAACAGAGAGTTACTTGATAGAGCTTTCTTCTCTGTGGTGTAGCAGATGTAATGGATAATGCGGGTCCCATGGGTCCAGACCTTCAGGTGTCTTGCTGTTTGCTGGGAATGGATAATAAAAGCTAAAGGAAGAAAGCCAGGACATCTAACACCTATCTCAGGCAGCTGACCACCAGCCACAAAGTCTGGAACAGTTCACATTTTGGCTGCCTGTACTTGGTTCTGAGAGCTGATCCCGATCGCCATGCGGACCTGATCAAGACTCTGTGCCTCAGTTTCTCTCTCTGGATGGGCATTGAAGGGTGGATTCTTTATTACATGTAAAACACTCTGAGATGATTCTATAAAAGAAGCTAATAGAGTCAGTATTTTATTTGCAAAACCCAGAAGCTAAAGAGTCAATAAACTGAAAGCATGACTTTGAGGTCTCTGAGCTTTGAATGATGGAAGGAAAATCATCTAAGATTCTTAAAAGTATAGTTCTGTGCAAATGGCATGCAGATTTAAAGAAAAGTGGCCAGTGTTTGGTGATGCTGTTACAAAGGAACTTGTATAACTTGTCTCAGGGTGATTTTTCACTTCCCAAAATGATATTTAAATCCTAGTTCTCTGTCTACTCCTTTGAACAACAAACCTGGAGCCTCCCCTAAGACTCTCCAACCCAAATCTGAACCCATTTTACATCCATGGACTCACATCATCAGGGTGTCTGCCAGGCCTTTCCTAATCCCTGCAAACCTCTCCTCACACTAAGTTTATCCTGAAGTAGAAAATTAACATATTTTAGCCAATAGCTTCAGTTAATTGTATGCTTAATAACTTAAATTGCAGTCTGCAGACAGAAAGAGCCTCTTTTAGTAAAGTCCTGTCTTCTGCTTTCAGAGAGGTTCTTATATGACCTTAGTGAACGCTTTCAGAAATCACCAACTATCTCACAACCAACTTTCACCAACTTTCCAGCTCAAAACTCCGAGGTCCTTACTGCCTTGTACCTTACCTCCTTTATTCAGTCAGTTCACATTTTGGTTCTGTTGCTTGGTGCATCTCATTTCCTGGTGCCAATTTTAGTAATAGTGTTCTTAGTTGCAATCCACAGAAACTGACTCTGGATTTTTTATGTAGAAAAGGAATCTACTGAAAAGGTATTGGTTGGTTCAAATAACTTCGAAGAGGTTCTGTAAAACCATACTTTGAAAATAAGCAGGAAAAAGGGAAACCTAAACTGTGGCTAGGACCACAGCCCAAATCACAAAACCAGCCCAGGGATGACAATGCTGGGTACCAGTTGCACAGCCATTGTCCTCCCAGCACTAGACCCAGACCCCACCACTGCCTCCCTGCCTCAGCTGGACTTGGAAACTCAATATTGGTGTTACACTGTCTGCACCAAAGTGATGCTCCAGGGTCCCTTCTTCATCTTTTCATCTCTAGTTTCTAATTCAGAGTCTGGGACTAAATGACAAATCCTAGGTCCCATGTCTATGTTCTACCTCCCAAGGAGGCTGGGAATTGAATTATCTGTCATCTTCCACTTTCAGAGTGGTTGGTGGGCTCTGCCTCAGAGTGGTTTGGAATTCCCCAAACAATAAGCAGTGGGATTCAGTCCTGGGTGGGCAATATATATATATATCCACTACACTGTTGTATAACCTTGGGTTCATTAGCTGTCTATTCTCAGAAACTGAGAGCTACTAACAAGAATTTGTAAACCCTGGGGTTATGAGCACTCACTCCTTTCCTACAACTCAGATTGTTCTAGCAGCTCAGTTCCCAACACTTGGGCTTTTCCTGCAGCTGAATTCTACCTGATGGAAAGGCAGAAACAAAGAGGGAAAGAACTGGCCATCCTCTCAAAAGTCCCTGGGCTCAACCCCTCACTGGGAGGATGATTGTTTCTTGGAGTCTCTCAGACCATCCTTCAAAGACATCTGACATTATGTCCTGCACCACCAGGCCCCGGGCTCAAGCGGGAAAGCAGAGAACTCAGATTATATTCTTCTCACTCTTCAGTGTTCCCCAAAGGCACTGTGGGAGGGCTAGTGCATTCCTTTTCCTCAGGCTTAAAAAAGTAAAACTGATACTTTAGAGTCTGGTTTCCCCGTGTTTCTTCTCTAATGTTTTTTTTTTGACTGAGCATATCTGAATTCTGGAGAACTCAGGAGGAACAGACCCGTTCTCGGTTTTAAGGGGCTGGAGTTCTGAAATACAACTGGGCGTAGTCTCAGGCCTCTTTAAGACACTTGCTCTAGGCACACAACCAGGATGAGATTGGTAAAGGGAGCGTATGCTGACTGGGAAATCGCTGATTACAGTCAGTCACTCTCTCCCTGAAATTTTTGTTTCTACCTGCTGGAACTGAATACAATCCAGACAAGCCATCAAGGAAATTGCACTATTTTCTTGTGTTACCTAGAAGATTCCTAATACAGTCATATGGCAAGCCATTGTTTCAGGGCCTTGTGTCTCTAGAGCTATAGTTATGACATGCTGAAGGGGGGCTGAGTTCATTTGACGAGCTGTGAAGTTGTCCCTTTCCTAGCCCGTGGGCAAGGCTGGGCTCTGTGGCCTATTCACCAAAGTCAGGAGCCGCCCTCCACACAGAGAAAAGAACTGTGTTTAAGGATTGTTTAATGTTTGTCACAGCCATTTAATTGCCTTCCCTCAACTTCTCCAAATTCCCCTTGTGGAGCAAATCTAAAGCAGGGTTTTCCAACCACAGCATTATCAACATTTTGGTCCAGATAATTGCTCATCATGAGGGCTGTCTTGTGCATTGTATGATGTTTAGCCACATCCCTGGCCTCTACCCACTAGATGCCAGTAGCACATTCCCTGTCCCTGGTCATGACAATCAAAAATGACTCCAGACATTGTTTCCCTGGTGGGCAAAATCTTCCCACTGATTGAGAACACTAAATTGAGAAGCACTGATCTACAAACATATTCGCCCTCTTGTCATTTTGGGTAGACTAAATATACTTCTATATACCAAGAAGTAGATATATCAAAAATCATATTTTGAAAGTGACCACCTGGTCACCTAAGCATGGCCCACACCTGCCAATAAACCCAAGTTTATCTAAATATTAGAGTTACCTGGGTAGCTTTTTAAAAATACTGATGTCCAAACCCGACCTCAAATCCAAATGAAATCTGGGTTGAGATCCATAGAACAACTGACTTAGAGGCTATACTTATAACCAGAAAGGATTTGTGAAGAGTTCCACACAACAGCCACGAGAGGGAGATGTGGCAACACAGTCCATCCCACTCCAGCATCCCAACATCACTTCTCTTGCATCTGAAAGGATGTGGATTTAATCACAGTCTCACTGAAACTGTGGCTGGATTCTCATCAGTTTACAAGCCTTACAGGCTGTAGGGAGAGTCAATCCTTCTCGTTAGAGATAAGGGGGCCCAATGTGGACTGGTGACAACACTCTAATCAAAGTTAACTGCAATAAGTTTATTTCACAGAAGACTGCTATTTCTACTCCATGCTTCACTCATTCAACAAACAGTTATTAAGTTCCTACTAAGTGTTAGAGTTTGTCCTCCTGTGGGAGATACAAAGAACACAGGCAATTAAAATATTAGGAAAGGTACACAACCACGTGATCTATGGGGACCCAGAGATGCTATTAATAATTGCACTGGGGCACCCAGAATATGTAGTCACCCTAGTGACAGAGGAAGTCAGGGGTCTTCAGTAAGCACATAGGTGTACCAAACTCAGACTTCAGGAGGAAGGAGAGTAAGCTTATTTTAGGTAAAAAGTTTGAGCAATGAAAATAAAGTAGAAAATTTCCAGGAGGTAGCCAAAGATGAGACATGGAGCTCAGAATAACAAACTAAAACCGACATATCAGAGTTACCTTCATTGTAGTTCTACTTTGAGCCTGAGAGTAGGAAGAGGGAAACAAAGGTAGGCCATTGATAATGATGTACCCATTTTTTTTTTTTTTTTTGTGGGGAAGACCAGCCCTGAGCTAACATCTGTTGCCAATCCTCCCCTTTTTGCTGAGGAAGACTGGCCCTGGGCTAACATCCGTGCCCATCTTCCTCCACTTTATATGGGACGCCGCCACGGCAAGGCTAACAGGCAGTGTGTCCACGGGTGCCTGGGATCCGAACTCGCGAACCCCGGGCTGCCAAGCGCAGAGTAAACCGCTGCGCCACCAGGCGGCCCCTGATGTACCCATATTTAAAAGGCAGAAGAATTTAAAACACAGCCAAGGACACAAAGAAGACCACTTGGTATCACAGAAGGCAAAAGAGGATATTCCAAGGAGAACAAAATAGTCACCTATACCAGAAGCTGCTGAGGAGAAAGGGAACTGAGAAAGGGCTCCTGGATGTTGATCTAGCAGGGATTATGTGAGATGGTTTGGGAAATGAGAAAGTGAAATGAGAGAAATAAAATTAAATAAATATCATTAGGTCAAGTGAAGGGTGGTATTTTTTTCAAATTCCTTGTCCCCAAAAGATCCTTTGGGGACATGAACCAGACATTCCTATTCATAAGACTACGGATAGTCAGGATGGAAGAGACCTTAAAGTCAATCAATCCAGTCCATTCCTTGGCCAAATTCCTGGATCTCCTCTACCACATCCCTGATATTGTAACCCAGTGACCTGACATTAGAGACAGATACAGCTGAAAAACTAATGAAACTCTGTGACCATGTGCCAGGAATAATTATTCTATTTGTTATTTTTAATATTATTTTTGAGGCTCAGATGATCAATAATGTAAATATAGATAATGTATAAATAATAATAAAGAAAATTATTTTATCTCAATAAACATAAACATGTTATATCTATTTTTAGAAATGATTTTCTTTTTGAAAGTTTTTTAGGGTGTTAAACATACATTTAAAAATTTTTTTATTGAGGTAACATTGGTTTATAACATTATATAAATTTCAGGTGTACATCATTATATTTCGATTTCTGTGTAGACTGCATCCTGTTTACTACCCAAAGTCTAATTGTTGTCTGTCACCATACACATGTGTCCCTTTACCCCTTTCTCCCTCCCTTTTTATAAAACTATTTTATCAGTTCACCATTATAAGAAAATCTGTCATGCAATGTATTAACGTTTCAAAAAAATCAAAGAGTATTAATTAGTTAAGTGCTCCTTTTAATGTCAAACATGTCCTGATTTGGATGATAAATTATATGATTATTCCAGAAAGAAGAGAACAAAGCATGACCAATGGAGTTCACAACGTGGAGATCACTGATGAACTTGACAGGGGGAGTTTTAGTGGACTCAGGAGACGTATTGGAGAGGGCCGAAATGAGAAAGTAGAGTAAGAGAATGAAAACAATGACAGTATATTCATATTTCAATACGTTTTGCTTTTAATGAGAGGAAAGAAAATGAGATGGTATATGGTAGAGGATGTCAGGTCGGGATATGATACTTTGGGGATTAGGTTATAAACTGTATTTGTGTGTTTATATTGCTGTCCAGTGATGAGGTAGAAATTGGTGATGCAGGATGGAGAGAGGGAAAAGGATAGAGTCCAAAGAACGAGGGAGAATGTTGACTTTTCACTCAGAGCCACCATATTGTCCCCCTGGTAGACGTATTTGTTTTTCTCTTCTTTATTCTGCTTAATTCCCGTGATTATTTGTCATTTTTGTAAGCATAGATAGTTACAGAAATAGAATAATTATCCCTGGTACATGGTCACAGAATTCATTAGTTTTTCTGCTGTATCTCTCTCTAATTCCAGGCTACTGGAATTTTTTAGAAGAATGTATTTTTTCAACTAACATTGATATTAGTTTAAATTAATTCTCCTATTTTCTCTTCGAATCATTTTTGAACAAAACAGGAGAAAAAAAGAGGAAGAGAGAGGAGGAAAGACGAAGAAAAAATGAGTTGTGTTTAAAACTTGACCTCTCCCTATGCACTGAAGACATGGATTAGATGCTAATAATGGATTCTGAGCAAATAACTTAAGGAATGTGTGCACTTGCGTGTGTATGTGTAGAGGGCTTACTGTTCTCCTCATGGTTTTCTCCAAATAACTGGAGAGAGTGCTATTAAGCTTTAGCTGATGTTTCATGTTCTCTCTGATCAACAGTTAAACACAAGCTTCTATGTTTTTCACGACCCCAAAATAGATTTGCACATGTCGATATAAAAAGTGATTAGTTCCTTTCAATTCAGCTTGCATGCTGAGAACATCAAAATTGTTGCAGAATTTATCCCCTCCACTGTTGATATTTATCGTGTCAGGTTACCCACATGCTGCGGCTGCTGGTGTTTTTAAGCCAGCCAGAAAAACAAAATCTAGTGGATAAAGAAGTTCATGGGCTCATTCACTAAGTAGCTGGGAGGATTTCATAAGAAGAAAACAGAATTTTAAAATTTTTGTTTGGGGACCTTCAAGATTCAACCACATAATGAGAAATTCCCACAGTAACATCCTTATCAGAGGTCCATCCAGTCTTGTCTTGAACTCTTCTGTCTACTGTGGAATGACTACAATTGTTAGGGGGAGAAATACTTACGCTGAACTGAAGTCAGCTTTCCTGGAACAAGATCCACTGTGACTAGTTCCGCCTTATGGAGACACCTTGACTCCATTGTCCAAACTACAGCGTTTCAAATATCTGGACATAATTATCACAATGTCCTCCTCCCTGCCTTCATCCCTGCCTCCTCACCAGATTTTCTCTTTTCTAGGCTAACCAATCCCAATTCCTTCAACTGTTTCTCATATGGAAATGTTTAACATAGTCCTGGAAACAAACTTGGCACTCAGCAAATGATAATTATTTCTTTCTTGGTGGTCTAGTGGTTAAGATTTGGCACTCTCATTGCTGCAGCTGGGGTTCATTTCCCAGTCCGGGAGCCATACCACTTGTCTGTCGGTTGACTTACTGTGGCAGCTGCATGTTGCTGTGATGCTGAAAGCTACGCCACTGGTATTTCAAATATCAGCAGTGTCACCCATGGTGGACAGGTTTCAGTGGAGCTTCCAGACTAAGACAGACCAGGAAGAAGGACCTGGCCACCCAATTCCAAAGAAATTGTCCATGAAAGTCCTATGAATAGCAGCATTGTCAGATAGAGCTTTGGAAGGTGAGAAGATGGTGCACAAAGATTGGGCAGTGTTCTACTCTGCTGTACACAGTGTCACTAGGAGTCAGAATGACTCGGCACCAACAAATGTCTTTCTTATTGTTATCAGTGCCTGATCTTTTACCATCAGTTGCCTTCTGGTGGACAGTTTTCCAGATCATTAATGTTTAAATGGTATGCTATTTATTATTCATTTATTAGTGATGGTAATATTAAGAACTAACATTTATTGAAAGCCTACAGTGTGCCAAGCACTTTGCTAAGTGTTTACAAACATTCTCGTTGAATCCTCAAGACAAGCTTAAAGTACTATTATGGTTTCCTTATTTTATGGATGAGGAAACCAAGGCCTAGAACAGGCCTGGTGAGATAACATAGCCTAGGGGTGGGGCAACAGACCTCCACATTTTCTCCACACCTTTATCTACTTGTGTAACACTGCTCTCTTACAACTTTTGCTTTGTTTCTCGTTTAAATTGGGATAGCCTCCTTTTTCTTCCCTCCTGACAGTTTTATGGTGACATTCAAAGATATGGCCACAGAGGGAAATGGGTTTGGACCTTTTTTATATACTATTTAGCTATTTGGTTTATTTCTTTCTCAGCACCTAACTTTTGCTTACAATATTTTAAAAATTGCAGAATTTCTTTTTTTCAATTTCAATTTCATAATTAAAAGAATTGCAATTTCTTTTAATTATCTGCAGAATTTAAAATGTTTCAACACTTCTTTCATATGCAAACCGTTCCTTGTTTGAATTTCACATGATATCACCTCTTCTGTTTTCCTCTGACCACTTTAACGATTCTTTCTCAGTTTCCTTCTCTTCCAATCAGTTGTTTCCCACAGGGTTTGATCGTTATGTTTTGTTTTTTTAATCTACACTTTCTGTAGTGTAGAGAATTCCCAAACATGGAATTATAGATAATCATAAATCAACTATTAAATGCAACTGGAGGCTAAGAACAGACCCCTGGAAATTAAAATATATTACTGAAATTTAAAACTCAAGCAAAAAGCGGAAGAGCTGTATGGACATGGCTGAAAACCACGTTTGGAAGACATTCCTCAAGATATCTACGAGGAATTCTATCAGAATGTAAAACAAAAAGACAGAGAAAATTTTGTTAGTACTGTCCATTCGGTTCTGACTCCTAGCAATCGTGCGTATAGTAGAGCAGAACTCTGCTGAGTCTTTTTGCGCCATCCTCTCACCTTCTGGCACCATATCAGACAATGCTCCACTGCTATTCACAGAATTTTCATGGCCAATTTTTTAGGAAGTGGGTGGCCAAGACTGTCCCCTGGTCTGTCTAGTCTGGAAGATCCGCTGAAACCTGTCCACCATGGGAGATCCTGCTGGTATTTGATATACCAGTGGTGTAGCTTTCAGCATCACAGCAACACGCAGCCACCACAGTGTGACAGCTGACAGATGGGTGGTGTGGTTCCCTGACTGGGACATGAACCCCAGCTGCAGCGGTGAGAGCTCGGAATCTTAACCACTAGACCACCGGGGCTGGCTTTTCTCCCAAAAGAAGAAATTAGGATATGTTAATTCAGCCATATGAAGGATAGCTTTGGATATTTCAACAGGAATTTCAGGAAGAACATGTAGAGAGGCCAGAAAAGAAGCAATAATCAAGGAAACTGAAGAAAATTTTCCTTTGCTGAAGAAAGACTTGAAGCATCAGACTGAAAATACAACCAGATGCCAGGCAGAAATAAAACACCTGAACACATCCTGGTGAAATCTAGAACTCCATCCAAGGATAAAGAAAAAATCCTAAATGTTTCCGGACAGAAAAATTAAAGAACAAGAATAAAATTGGCATACTTTTCTTGTTTGCAAGATAAAAATGATGGAGCTACAGCCAGCTAAGTTATTTACATAAGAGAGCAAAATAAAAACATTTGCAGATATTTGTGGACTCACAATGTATACGTCTCGAATACACTTTAAAAAATTTACTCAAGAACATACTCTAACAAAATAAAAAGTAGATTAAAATAAGGATTTCCAAAAAAGAGGGATGGCATGCAACTCAAGATATATTGGTGTGCAAAGAAACCAATAATAGTAAATTCCAATAACTGTTGACAATAAAGTTATTAATATAATGTATTCCTAGGAGAGGATTCCTAAAAAATGATTTTTTAAAGTAAAAAAGAAATAAAACTCCAGCTTATTTCAACAAAATGAAGACATTGAGAGAAATAAATGCTAATATTTCATCTTGCTAGGAGGTAGGGATATCAATACTAATTAATTCTTATGACTGACAGAAAAATATAGATTTGTATCTGTTTCATAAAATGTAATGTGTAATCACTAATAGAACAGACAAGTTTCAAGATTTAGCCCAGTCTACTAAGGCATTATCACATATTGGTGAGAGAAATAAGTTGGCAGTAGAAAAACCGACTTCTGGCTAACCTGTTTGTGGCTATGATGCTAGGTAGCTCCCCCAGAAAGAAATTAGAAGAAAATATTGCAGTGAGCTGGACAAGAGACACCATCATGAAAATGTTAAGTGGCCAGGTTAATTGGAATTAAGAGAAATATAACCATCTTTCTGAAAAATTCTATTTGTATTTCAAACAATTTTTGCTTCATGAATGTAAATGCTATGCTGTAAGTTACTTAAAGTTTTATGATCACCACATCGTTTAAGCAGATTGCGTGTACCTTTCATCATTATGCATTCTCTCACTCGAACCACACACTACAATATGCTTATTGCACAAAGCTCACATATAAAGGAGATTTAGGAATTATGTGGGAGGCTTGGTGACAGCAGGTGTCTTGACTACTTGATATAAGTTTGAAGACTTGGAATCAGTAGCTGATGCACCATCCACCATTTTCCAAGGAGTGGTGAAACAAATTATTTAAAATGTCTAATAGTTATATTGAGAGTATGACATTTGGGGATATTCAGTCAAATCTACATACTTACAACTAAATTTGATTATAGTGTAAATTGAGTTTCAGGTACCCAAGTTTCTCTCTACTCAAGGGAACAGGTGTAGAAGACTCCAAAAACCCTTTGCTTAAATATGTGTATACATATGCTTTTTATATATGTATACACCATGAAACAATTACTACACTCAAGATAATGAACACATCCATCACTGCCAAAAGTTTTTTTGCATCCTTTGTCATCCCACCCACCCGTCCCAGCCCTCCCTCCAACCAGGTAACCATTGGTCTGCTTTCTGTCCCTGAGATAAGCTCGCATTTTCTAAAATTTTTTATAATTGGAACTTAGAATATATTTTGTGTCTGACTTCTTTCACTTGGCATAATTATGCTGTGATTCATGCATGTTGTCTTGTGTTGTTTTAGTAGTTCATTCCCTTTTCCTGCTGAATAGTATTTTATTGTATGAATATAACACAATTTGTTTATCCATTCACCTGCTGATAGACATTTGGATTGTTTCCAGTTTTTGGCTATTACAGATAAAGTGGCAATGAACATTAATGCACAAGTCTTTGTATGGACATATGCTTTCATTTCCCTTTCATAAATACCTAGAAGTGGAACAGCTGAATTATATGGTAGGTGTAGCTTAACTTTTTAAGAAATTGCTGTTTTATAAAGTGCTTGTACCATTGTCTTAGTCCACTGAGGCTGCTATAACCAAATACCATAAACTAAGTGTCTTATAGACAACAAATATTTATTTATCACAGTTCTGGAGGCTGGGAAGTCCAAGATCAAGGTGCCAGAAGATTTGGCATCTGATGAGGCCTCAATTCCTCATAGATCATTGTCTTTTTGCTGTATCCTCACATAGTGGAAGAGGAGAGGAAGCTCTCTGAGGCCTCTTTTATAAGGACACTAATCCCATTCATGGGGGCTCTACCTTCATGACCAAATCACTTTCCATAGCCCCCACCTCCTGATACTATCACATTAGGGGTTAGGTTTCAACATATGAATTTTAGAGGGACACAAACATTCAGCCTATAGCAACCATTTTATATACATACGCATCAGCAATGTACAAGAGTTCCAGTTCCTCCACATTCCTGCCAAAATTTGGTATGGTGAGTGTATTAGTCAGGGTTCAACAGAAAAAGAGAACCAATAGAATATGTACATATATAGCTAGAATGAGATTTGTTATAAGGAATTGACGCACATGATTATGGAGGCTGAAAATCCAACAGTCTGCTGCCTGCAAGCTGGAGAACCAGAAAAACTAGTCGTGTAAATAACAGACCAAGTCTGAAGGCCTGAGAACTGGGAACACTGATGGTGTAATCCTGAGTCCTAGGGCAGAAGACCAATGAATGTTTCAGCTCAAGCAGTCAGGGAGAGAGCCAATTTAACCTTCCTCTGCCTTTTTGTTCTATTCAGGCCCTCAACAGATTGGGTGATGCCTACTCACGTTGGGGAGCACAGTCTGTTTACTCACTTCACCAATTCAAATGCTAATCTCTTCTCAAAACACCCTCAGAAATAACATCTAACCAGATATCTGGGCATCCCATGGCCCGGTCAAGGTGACACATAAAATTAACCACCACAGTGAGTCGTTTTAAATTTAGCCATTTAAAATGATGTGTAGAGGTATCTTATTGTGGTTTTAATTAGATTACTGAATTGCTAATAATGAGCATCTTTTCATTTGCTTATTTGCCGACCTTCTTTGGTGAAATGTCTATTCAAGTCTTTACCCATTTATATTATGGGGTTGTTTGTTTTCTTATTATTGAATTTTGAGAGCTGTCTATATATTCTGGATATAAGCCCTTTATCAGATACATACTTGAATATTTTTCTCCCAGTCTGTGGATTGTCTTTTCACTTTCTTAACAGTGTCTTTTGAAAAGCAGTTCTTAATTTTGGTGAGGTCTAATTTATCAATTTGGTTTTTTATGGATTGTGCTTTTGGTGTTGTATCTAAAAAATCTTTGTCAACCTTAAGATCACAAATAATTTACAAATATTTTCTCCTAGAAGTTTTACAATTTTAATATTTACCTTGAGGTCCATAATCAATTTTGAGTGGATTTTTTTATATGGTACAAAATATGAATTAAAACGCTTTTTCTCTTTCTTTTTTCTTTTTGCATATGGATATTCAATTGTTCTAATACCATCTGTGGAAAAAAATCTATCTTTTCTGCACTTTATTGCACCTTTGTCAAAACTCATTTGTCCATATATTTTCTGGACTCTCTATTCTATCCTACTGATCTATTTGTCTTTAAATCTACACTAATCAACACTAAAATTTATAATTGTCGACATCAGGTAGTGATAGCTTTCCAACTTTGATCTTTTTATCATAGTTTGCTTGCCTATTTAGGTTCCTCATTTTTCCATATGAATTCTAGAATCAGCTTGTCAATTTCTTTTAAAAAGCCTGCTGGTTATGAACCAATTATACAACAGCAAATTAGACAGCCTGGAAGAAATTCATAAAATTCTTGAAATATACAGCCTACAAAGACTGAATCATGAAGAAACAGAACGTCTGGACAGAATAATAATGAGTCAGGAGATTGGATCAGTGATCAAAAACCTTCCAACACAGAAAACTCCAGGACCAGATGGCTTCACTTGTGAATTATAACAACATTTAAAGTATAATTAACTCCAATCATTCTCAAACTCTTCCAAGAAATAGAATAGGAGGAAACACTTCCAAACTCATTTTACAAGACCAGCATTACTCTGTTACCAAAACTAGGCAAGGACACACAAGAAAAGAAAATTACAGGCCAATATCCCTGATGAACATAGATGCCAAAATCCTCAACAAAATTTTAGCAAGCCAACTCAACAATACATTAAAAGGATCATACTCCATGACCAAGTGGGACTTACCCCTGAAATGCAAGGATGGTTTGACATCCACAAATCAATCAATGTGAATAAAAAATAAAAATCATATGATCCTTTCAGTAGATGTGTAAAAAGCATTTGATAAGATCCAACATCCATTCATGACAAAAACTCTGAACAAATGGGCTATAGAGGGAATGTACTTCAACATAATAAAGGTCATATATGACAAGCCCGCAGCTAGCATCTTACTATCAGTGAAAAGCTGAAAACTTTTTCTCTAAGATCAAAAACAAGACAAGGATAACCATTCTCACCACTTTTATTCAACATAGTACTGGAAGTCCTAGCCAGAGCAATTAGACAAGAAAAAGAAACAAAAGTCATCCAAATTTGAAAGGAAGAAGTAAGATTGTCTCTATTTGCAGATGACATGAAATTATGTATAGAAAACCAAAGGACTCCACCAAAAAACTGTTGGAACTAATAAACAAATTTAGTAAAGTTGAAGTATCCAAAATCATTTGCATTTCTATACACTAATAACAAACTATCAGAAAGAGAAATTAAGAAAACAATCCCATTTACAATTGCATCAAAAAGAATAAAATACCTAGAAATAAATTTAACCAAGGGCTGAAAGATCTGTCCACAAAAACTATGACAACGGTGAAAGAAATTGAAGAAGACACAAATAAATGGAAAGACATTCCATGCCCATGGATTGGAAGAATTAATATTGTTAAAATGTCCCTATGACCCAAGCAATCTACAGATTTAATCCAATCTCTATGAAAATTCCAATGGCATTTTTCAGAGAAATAGAAAAAACCCTAAAATTTATATGGAACCAAAAAGGACCCTAAATAGCCAAAGCAATCTTGAGAAAGAAGAACAAAGCTAAAGTCATCACACTTCTTGATTTCAAACTATGTTACAAAGCTATAGTAATCAAAACAGTGTGGTACTGGCAAAAAAAATCAGACACATAGATTAATGCAGTAGAATATAGAGCCTAGAAATAAACTTATGGCCAACATATGGCAAATTAATTTATGGAAAAGGATAGTGGAATATACAGTGGAGAAAGGATAGTCTCTTCAATAAATGGTGTTGGGAAAACTGGATATTCTCATGCAAAAGAATGAAACTGGACCCCTGTCTTACACCATACATAAAAATCAGCTCAAAATGGGTTAAAAACCTAAGACTTGAAACCATAAAACTCCTAGAAGAAAACATAGGCAGTAAGCTCCTTGACATCAGTCCTGGCTATGATTTTTTGGATTTGACACCAAAAGCAAAGGCAACCAAAGAAAAAATCAACAAGCTTAACTGCATCAAACTGAAAAGCTTCTGCACAGCAAAGCAAACCATCAACAAAATGCAAAGGCAACTTAAGGAATGGGAGCAAATATTTGCAAACCATATATACGATAAAGGATTAATATCCAAAATATATAAAGACCTCATAGAACTCAATAGCAAAAAACCAAACAATCCATTGAAAAAAATGGGCAGAGGAGGGCTGGCCCGGTAGCACAGAGGTTTAGTTTGCACTTTGGCAGCCTGGGGTTTGTGGGTTCGGATCCTGAGTGCCCGCCAACACACTGCTTGTCAGCCATGCCATGGCGGCGTCCCATACAAAGGGGAATATATATATAGTCCCATATATAGAGGAAGATGGGCATGGATGTTAGCCCAGGGCCAATCTTCCTCAGCAAAAAGAGGAGGATTGGCAACGGATGTTAGCGCAGAGCTGGTCTTCCTCACACACAGAAAAAAAAAATGGGCAGAGGAACCAAATAGACATTTATCTAAAGAAGACACACAAATGGCCAACAGGTACATAAAAAGATGCTCAGCATCACTAAGTATCCAGGAAATGCAAATCAAGACCACAACGAGATATCACTTTACACTTGTTAGAATGGTTACTATCAAAAAGACAAGAGATAAGTGTTGGCAAGGATGTGGAGAAAAGAGAACCCTTGTGCACTATTGGTTTGAATGTAAACTGGTGCAGCTACTATGGAAAATAGTATGAAGGTTCCTCAAAAAATTAAAAATAGAACTACCGTATGATCCCAAAATTCCCCTTCTGGATATATCCAAAGGAAATGGAAACAGGATATTGACGAGATATCTGCACTCCCATGTTCATTGCAGCATTATTCACAATAGCCAAGATATGGAAACAATCTACATGACCATCAATGGATGAATGGATAAAGAAGATGTGGCATATATACATACAGCAGAATATTATTCAGCCATGAGAAAGAAAGGAATTCTGCCATTTGTGACAACATGAATGGATCTTGAAGGCATTATACTAAGTGAGAAAAGTCAGACAGAGAAAGACAAATACTGTATGATACCACTTATATGTGGAATCTAAACTAAAAAAAAAAAAAACAAAACAAAAAACCAAACTCATAGAAACAGAGTAGGAAAGTAGATGCCATGGGCTGGTTGGTGGGAGAAATATGGAGAGGTTGATAAAAATGCTGATAAACTTTCAGCCATAATATGAATAAGGTCTGATGAGCTAATGTAAAGCATGGTGACTACAGCTGATAACACTGTATTGCATAACTGAAATTTACTTAAAGAGTAGAACTTAAATGTTCCCACCAAAAAAAAGATAAAAAATTGTTTAAAAAAATAATAGCAGAAAGAATAAAATAACTGCCTAAATAAAAGGAATAATGCAAATATTTCAGAAACTAGTTTTAATTTTAGTTTTTGCCACAGATTTTCTCAGCATTATATAATAATTATCACAATGGTTATGAAGAACTAGGCTATAGTAGGGTCTACATGTTTGATTTTTACTCATTGTTTGATATAATTACAGTATTTTATTTATGTATACTGAGAAATTTATATACTAAATAAACCAACTGTATGGAATGTTAAAAATAAAAACCTGTTGGGATTGTGAGTGAGATTGTGTTGAATCTATAGATCAACTGAGAATTGACAACTTGACAATATTGATAGATTAATAATATTGCTAAATCTTCCAACCCATCAAGTATTCCCTTCCATTTATTGGTAGGTTATATTTAATTTCTCTGAGCTAATTTTTCTAGTTTTCAGTGTCTTCTGTCAGATTTATCCTTAATCTTTTGTCACATTTATCCCTAAATATTTCATATTTTTTATCCCCTTTCTATTCAGTTTGAATAGTTTTTATTGTCGCCAATCTTACTGACCCTTTCTTCTGCAGTGCCTATTCTGATGTTAAGTCCTTCTAATTAATTTTTGTCTCAGATATTATATCTTTACATTTTAGAATTTACAGTTGGTTCTTCTTTGGAGTTTTCATTTCTCTCCAGAAACATTCCATCTCTTCAACCTTTCAATACCTCTTCCTGTAAATTCTTCAAAATATTTCTAACAGTTGTTTTAAAATCTTTGTCTGCTATTTCCCAAACCAGGTCATCTGTGGTCTGCTTTGATTGATTTAGCTTTCTCCTGATTATGAATCACATTTTCTTGCTTCTTAACAATTCTCATAGTTTTTATTGTATTCTAATAGTTGTATATTAAAGAATAGTATATATTCAAGTATAATATTTTTTGTTTTGTTTTACTTTATTTAATTCCCTGGGAATGTAATCCCTTCCCTCTGCCTGGCAGTTTGAGTGAGAAGCTGATCATGAATATCCACCTTAGAATTAAATTGAGCTGGGATAAAGCCACAGCTTTAATTAGATTGAGTTCACCTGTAATTAGCCTAACCCCTAAACTCCTTTACCACTGCTACCTTTTAGATCTTATTAATATTTGAGGTGGAAAGAAGTTGAGCTGTAGTTTCAGTATTTTTAGTTTACTTTTATATTAAAACTCCAGAATCCAACAATTATGAAATATTCAGTACCATAAAGTTTGTCTCTGCTTTCCAGTCCCTTCTCATGCCACTTTCTCAGCAAAATTCTGGAGGGGATGGGAATTGTTGGGCAAAACCATTAATTTTTCCACTGAAGGCTCTTCCAGATTCCGACCTGTCCCGCCAGCCCACACAGTCACCTAAGTTTCATCTAATTTGTCCTTCTCAAAGTTTCTGTCTATGGCAGTCTCTCTCTTCTGTTGGTCTGTATCCCAAACCAGCCTCCTGAGCTACTTGGCTCTCTGCTCATCTACAAAGGGCACATTTCTCTCTGGAATTCTGTCCGCCAAGGGTTTTTTGCATACATCATTCATTATATATCCCATAGAACAGTATGGTTTTTATTTTGTCTTTCTTGTTGTTCCCACGGAATGAAAAGACTTTCATATCCTTCTACATCACACCAAGAGAAGTCTCAAAAGCTAGTATCTTTTTGATAAAAATACACTAGTTGTCTGGCAATCTAAGGCTGAAAGACAGAGACAACAGCAGAAAAGTTCTTGAGTGAAATACCAATCTAGGATTTCTAAAGACATAGACATGAGAACAAGCAAGAGTTTTAAATGGCAAAGGAAGAAGGATCGTTCCTACAGAGAATGAGGAAGCCAAAAAGAGTATACAAAGTCAGGTTTTCAGTAGCTCTTGGCAACTTCATATTCTTTCTTCTTTCCTCCTTCTCTGTGCAACTCAGATGTGATAGATGTGTGTTTTTGCACATGTGGTAATTAAATATTTCGGGAAGACATGCTTGCTAAAAATATTGAAAGCAATATGGTTGAATCTTGTGAAATGAAATAATTAATTTGGGAAATTCCATTTTTATTTTCAATCCTTCTTTGGTCCCGAACAGCTGCCCAGTTTGACACGGGAACCAGCCTAACGAGACAGGCCCATCCGCAAGGCCTCTGGCCTAACAAGATGAGGCCCCTAACAAATCTGCAAGAGAGGAGAATCAGAGAGAGACCACCAAGATCCACATTCCACAGTTTGGGGACTTTCCTGGGCTTACGCATGGGCCCTAGCACCCAGGAGTCCACTGAAGGTGACTCTAGCCCCATTAGTATAGTAAAAATCACGCCCAGGGGTGGAGAGCTAGCATGCTAATGATGCATGCATTGAACGTAGTAGCATGCTACATGACTGCACAGGTGCAAGCACAGCCCCACCTCTACATGCCATGACAAGGTATGACAAGGCGCTCCTCCCCAGCCTTTGCCTAATAAAAGCCCCACAATCCGGCTCCCTAACAAGCTGATCACCTGCCCCTTTCCTTTCCGCACTGGCTCCCTTGTGCCTCTCCTGTGCACAAGCTAATAAAATTTTACTTTTCTACTTCCATTTGTTGTCTCTCTTGATTTCCATCTTGGGGGGGCAACAAAGTCCCAATGTGCCGGTAACAAGTTCACTATATCTACATGTAGGCACTCAACTATTCGATATTGAACAAGTATATATGGAGAATGATGAGCGGGATTGTTCAGTAAGTGACTCTGGAGGTTCAGGTTGCCTAGAAATGTGCTAGCTGGCTAAGGACTTCTCCCAATGGGAAAAGCTGTATACAATCTTAATTCCCCAGGTCTCAGGGTCTGTGTCCTTAGCTTTCCCACCACTCCTCAAAACAACTGGGTCCAAATTGAAACTACTTGACTTCTGGACCCAAATATTTACTCCCATCACCACTCCCTGACAGCCCCCATACATACAAAGACCCTGTTTTTCTTCTAATGGGGAGTAGGGGGGCCTCTACTAGAGAACTGTCCTGTGTTACATCTAGCTCAATCATAGTACAATAATATTAATTATGTAATAGTTATTATGTAACTCATATAATTATATATAATAGATTTATATGTAATTCTATTATATATAGCTATAATCATATAATATTAGTTGCTACTATTTGTTAAGCTCCTATCGTGTCAACACGTTCTTCCTATTCCCTATCCCCCACCACATTTCTCCTGATAGTGCTAACTTACTCTTCAGATCTGTCTCAGCTTGGTTGTCAGTTCCTTCAGGAAGCTTTCCCCACACTCTCCTAGCCTGGGTTAGATGCCCCTGCTGCTCTCCCAGTTCCCCATATTTTCTCTCTTACAACATTTATCACACCATATTGGAATTGCCTGTTTAATTGTTGCTCTCCCCAACAAGAATATGGGTGAAGACGAGTACCTGAGAGTTCTGGAGGTGTTCAATAAGCAAGTTGCTGTTTTTCTGTTTAACTTGAGGGGTGATTCAGGGGTCTTGAGGATTTGTGAGCTTGTTTTGCAGAAGATGTGTGAGCTTGCTTTGCAGAAGAAAGAGAATGCCTTCGGGAAGGTTGTGATCAGCAGATGGCTGGCCGCCAGCAGCCCTTTGAAGCCCAGAAGTCAGATTGCCCAGGGGCTTATCGGGAGTGACCCCTTTGTTTCTCTGAAGCTCCTCCTGCCAAGCCCCTTAACTCTATAAAGCCCCCCTGCTTTCTGATCTTGGAAAGGCAGATTTGAGTGAACCCATGCTCTTACCTTCTCATTTTGGCCAATTTGAATAAATCTTTCTCCATCTGCTAGCACCCACATCTCAGTGTTTGGCTCACTGCACGTTGGGCACATGAACTTCCCTATCATGAGCTCCATGAAAGGAGGCAGATCAATTGCTTTGCTGCTTTTTATGTTGCCAGTGCCCAGAATAGTACCTGGCACATAGTAGGCATTCCATAAATATTTTTGGATAAATAACTAATTAATGCTAGGCACTTTATGTTACATAGTAGGAAAAAAACTACCATCATCATACATAGACCAATGTTTCCTAAACAGTTAACTCACACTTCCTTTCTTAAAGGTGGCTATAAAAAGAAGCAAGAAAACTCTCTGCTAGAAAAGTGCTGTTGCCGTCAACAGATTATTCTGTGGGAGAAGATGGTCCAGCGACGACTAGGGATCTTGCTCCTTTGCCTGCAAACCTGTGAGTTCTGACCCTTGCTGATCTCCTTCTAGTTTTCTATTAAGTTTTAGAAATTGCCCTTAAGGAAGACATTGAAATGCCCTTTGATCTCTTCTAAAAGGGGGTCCCAAAAGAAATCTAACTGTCTGGGGAGAGACTTAAGAATTAAACCTAACTATTTTTCAGCTTTAGAGTTTGTATTTCTGAATTTTGTCTGTGTCCAGTCTCCAGAGGTCTGAGACAAATCCTTCTGCTCAGGAGAGTCAGCACTTGGTAGACCCATCCAGAAAGCCTGACAAAAGAATAAATCCAGAATCTTGAATAACTCAAAAGCAATTTCTTTTTGGCATATATAGTTTTTGGTTATATATAGTTTTGGTTATTTGATTTTTACAGAGATATGCCCTCCCCAATTTTATATCATTGCTCCAGCAGATTAGAGTAATGCATGACTATAACTATCATTGTAAAAATGTCATCTCTATAAGCTCCCCTTATTTTCAAAGCACATTCAGAGCTATTATACTACTTGTATCCTCCAAAAATTCTCAAAAATAAATGGGGAAGAGATTATATAAATAAGTTAGGTCTCAAAAAAGAAATGGAGAACTTGAACTAAAAACTGTTTTTCTTACTTATGGCTTAGCAGTAAACTATAAAGGACAAAATGAATATTGGTGGTTGTTAGTACAAAGAAAACTATGTGAAATTGACATAGCTCTGGGAGTGTTTTATCATTGCATATATCATCTCATTAAATCTAAGCAATTGCCTTGTTTATATAAAAATTGACTATGTTTGGCATTTCTAAATCTACTTAGAGTATCTCTTACCAGCTCTGAAAATGCAATAGCAAGTTCCTGGCATGAGTTAGAACACAGAGAAACTAGTGGGTTAGGATTTTCTGTAAAGGTAGAGTCAATGCACCTTGGTTTCTCTGGTTCTGGACCATTTAAAGCTGAGATTCCTTTATTGTGATCTTCATGGAGATTGCAACCACTAGGCAGGCCAAGTTTTTGGAGCCTATGCTACTCACTCTGACACAGCAGATAGAAAATGCAAGTAGATGGGGAAAAGAGTTGGATAGAACCTAAGTGGAAATCTAGGGATGTCCCCAATCTTCCAGAACAGGGCTGGACAGGGTGACATTTGTTACCACTTAATTCACAAAGCATTCTACAATTTTTATGCCTGCGTTTTTATGTTATCCATACAAAAACCATTGAAATAAGCAAGACAGGTATTATTAATCCCAATATGAAAAAAAAGCATAAACTAAGATTCAGGTTAAACAATTCACCTGAAGTTTTACAACCTGAAATTGGTAGAGCTGGAAATGGACATAGGTTCTTCTTATCCCAAGCTATAGCTCTGTTTGCTCTACACCCTTTCTGACCTCCTCACTCTTTAAGTCTTCAGATCCTTGATGCTCTTCAAACGGCTAACATGAGCTAAGATAAAAGGCAGCTCTAAGATACACTTGCCTCATCTACTGAAACTGAAGTCAAAGTTATCAGATCAGCTAGTAGTGAATCATTTATCCATTAGCTTTGTGACTTTGGGGAAGTTATATAAGCTCCCCCTGTTCTTTTGACCTCAAAATGGGGAAGCTATTGGTGCAACAGGATTGTTTTGAGAAGCAAAATAATTGATGTGCAATACTTGGCACAGTACCTGAATATAGTAAGTGCCTAACAAATATTAGCTGTTGTTGTTTTTCACACTGGCTTTTCATGTGATACTAGGAGGAGCTGGGGCTTTGTTGCATAGAGATCCTGGGCAAGGCTTTTCTGTTGGGGATGATCCAAGGAACATGAGCAGGAAAAAGGTGGTGGGAGTTTGAGCTGAGGTGTGGGTTTTTTGGGGTTCTAGGAGAGGAAACTAGAGGTGAGATATTTATTTTGTCAGGGACCCATAAAATGGGGGTAGGAGCTTGTTTTTAGAAGTAAAACCAGAATTACTTTCACGTACCATTTGCCTTTGCTGAATGGATCTGTTCGCCTCATAAAGATTATTCCACAAACATTTCCTGAGCACAGAAATATACCCTAAATTCCTCCTGCTGCTCTTTCTGGCCACAATGGTCCCTAATATTTAGCATTGGGCTTAGAAGTTAACACTGATTTTATGCACTTCCCTAGAATTCACAGCAGTGGAAGCAGCTGAGAAGCAGTGGAAAAGGGGGATTAGAAATCCCCATCTTCCCTTGAAATCACTGAAATAAGAGAAGTCTGAGTGTGCAAACTCATGACTCTTCCACATTGGAAAAATTTTCTCTAAGAGCGAAGATTCATAGTCACACTCTGATCTCAACTTGCTCATCAGGACTTGTGATCACTGTGATTCTGACTGTCCCTCCAAGTAGCCAACTAGCCACCCACTCCCTGGGGTAGACGACAGAAGAGTCTACCACATTTGCTCCATGCTCATTCCCCTCTTCATGTTTTCTCTTACATTCTTTTAATTCTTCCTTTTCTCCACACCTTTCTGGCCTCAGTTTCTTCAACCCTTGCTCCCTTCTCCTCTCTCCCATGAATAATAGTAATAACTAACTATTTATGGAGCAATCACTACATGTCTGGCATTACTCTAAGAAGCCTACATTTATTATTTTGTTTAATCCTCACAATAATCTATGAGATGGGTACTATTAATATATTCCAATTTTACAGATTGAAAACATTGAGACACAGAAAATTAGAGATCATTATCCAAAAAGTAGGGGAAGTAGGATTTGAACTCCAGTATCTCTAGATTTAACCACTGAGCAATGCTGCCTTCACCAACTTTGATGCTGAAGTGGAATAAAATACTGTCCTTACTATGGATCATTATCACATTGTGGGAATTGTTAGTGAAGAGTGGTGATTTATTCTCAGCAAGACAAGATTATTCAGGCAGAGGCTGGGCCTGTCTCTACACCCACCTGTAGAGGAGGGTGGAATTTGGTAGGCAGGCTTTTGCCAATAACAAAAGTTTAGGCAGGCCAGCAAGACAGAATATCCAAGGAAAATACCATATTCAGACATGGTTCAAGTACCATTCTCATCAATATGATGTGGGTTGACTTGAATTAGCATCTTCAAAACAAACAAGGGTCCACTATCAACAAAGTCTTGATGTCCTGTTGAATGTAGAACACAGTCATGGGGCATTCTAGCAGTTAATACTTAGAAGCCCAAGAGATGAGTAGGCTCATCTGGATATCTGTCCATGGATAAGTAGGCCCCAACCATCATCCTGGGGGTTAGAGACAGGATTTCACGCCTGGAGAAGAATCCTGGAAAAAGCCAATTTGCCACTGGTCCAAAATCCTTGCAGAGAGGAGCCTTCAAGATAAAGACAAAACCTCTGTTCTAGAAAGAGATTTGAGCAGACTACTACCACAGACACTCAGAAAAGGCTCAACAGCAGAAGCTCAGTTAGGTTACTGCCCAAGGAGGAGGGTCGTCTGCCCACCACAATACATGCCAATAGTCAAGAGGCAAGGTGGTAGGAGAGAAAGGACTTTTTATTACAGCTTGCTAGCAAGAGGGAAGATGGCTGACTCATATCTGAAAGAACCATCTTACAGAACAAGGACTACAGGCCAGTTATATATGGGGCTGGTCTCAGAGTGGGAGAGACAGCTTGTCTCCCAGTGAGGGCATCCATCTGATCTCCGAGTGGGGGCAGATATCTTGTCTTAGTTCCTGATAGCCTTTTGTTTTACTGGATATGCATCAGAGACTGCATCAGAGACTGGAGCAGCATCCTACACCCTGACCTTTCAGTTGTCATTGAGGATGGCCATCAGCATAGATTCTCTCCCCAGAGGTCATCACATTCCTAAGGAACTCAAAAGAACAAAGTTATCAACTCATAGCAGTTGGAAGGGGCCATAAAATCTACAGAGCATGTCTGGGCTAGTTAATCAGAGGTCATTCAAAGTTACAATAGGATTTATTTTCTACAATATGACTTCCCTTATGTCAACCTTGTGTTGAGCCGGTATCAGTTATAGAAATGGAAAAATATGTTATGAATGAGGAAAACTGAATATCAAGACGTCAGCTCAAAAATCCAGTTTCCAGGGGCCACCCGGTGGCGCAGCGGTTTAGTCCGCGCTTGGCAGCCCGGGGTTCGCAAGTTCGGATGCCGAGCACCCGCCGACACACCGCCTGTCTGCTATGCCGTGGCGGCGTCCCATATAAAGGGGAGGAAGATGGGCACGGATGTTAGCCCAGGGCCAGTCTTCCTCAGCAAAAAGGGGAGGATTGGCAACAGATGTTAGCTCAGGGCTGGTCTTCCCCACAAAAAAAAAAAAAAAAATCCAGTTTCCAAATAGAGGCTGGGATGCTGCATCCCTGTAATAACACAGGATTCCAGTAGGAGGGAGTAGAGCCCCTCTTGTCAGCCTGCTCAGTCCTGGAAATCAACATGGTGACCAACAAAGCAGCCAGAGTGCCTTCACAGCAGGTGTCCAAAGGTCAGTGCTAGGTTACTCAAGTATTTCCTGAATCAAACCTTTCTTGTCTTGAATCTTGGAGAGGGATGAATTTGTAAGTTTGAGGATAACTAGGCTCATCTATGTGTAAACTGGAAAAGAAAGAGGTATAAACAATCAGTTGGGGGGCTGATGTTGATGGAGCTGTCTATATACCCATATTTCCTGTGTTATACTCAATTTTTGATTATGTGCTAGTAGAGGGAAATGGTGATAAAACAAGTGGTTGGCCAGGATCCCATTTCTGTTTTGAGAATTTGTGTGTGTTTTTGTTCATTTTGAAGTGGATTCAAGTCAACCTAACTCTCAATAAAGATGATATGCAGTAAAAAATCTAGTAGAAAATAGTATACTATTGTATGGGAGAGGTAGCTTCCTTTTTTTAAAGTCTCACGACCAAAGGATTTCCGTTCTCAAGAAGAAAGTCACAAAACTTCTGGCTGCTTAACCCTTTGCTTCATCTTTGCCCTCTAATTCCCTTCACTCAGTATAACTAGTTACAACCGTCTCCCTTTTGGGTGCCACAGGGTACAGCTACCTCTAGTCACCCTTCCATGCCTGCAATATTGTGGAAGTTTCCACCCCCACTTATTGATCTAGGAGGCAGTGAATTGGAGGAGAGGAGGGGATGGTTAGCTAGTGCCAAAAAAGGAACAAGAAACGTTTACTTGAAGGATCCTAAAGAAGCAAGAGAGTTTAGGTAGCTGTTAAGCAACAATTCACTTCCTTATTTCCACTCTCATCAATAGCTACATGTTGACCTTCTAACACCTCACCAATACTCCAACTCTTCTTCTCCTTTAATTATTGCCTGGGGGTATTATTTTAATCTCTGTAACAGTGCTTCTGTGTTTTATATGACAAACACATATAGTGCCTAGTGTATGTCAGGCACTTTTCTAAGAGGTTTACAAATATTAACTCATTTAATTCTCACAACACTCCTATGAGGTAAGTGCTACTATTAGCTTCATTTTAAAGCTGATAAAACTGAGGCACAGAGAGGTTTTTAACTTTCCCAGGGTCTCATGGCTAGTACCTGACAGAGCCAGGATTCAAGCTCAGACAGTCTGGTTTTTCATCACCAAGTCACGGTGCCTCACATGGGGCAGACAGAGGGTGCTCTTCATGGCAAGACTCCCTTTGGAGTCTCTAGATTCTTCTCCATTGGTATACACACTTGAGAGCACTCTCATGTCATTTAATCCTCATAGTGGCAGGGCATGTCTTTTTTATTTCATTTACCAACCAGAATCCTGAGACTTATTCATTATTCATATTCACTTATTCAGGAAAGTGACTTATTCATTGTCATTTTGCTAGCTGACAATAGAGCCTTGACTAGAATATATTTCTTGTTCAGGACACTTTTACTAACCATGCTCTGAATCCCCATCATGTGGATCTATGCAAATTGGTTTTTTTGCAAGCAGCATGAGAATATTGGAGTGGAAAGAAGTTACAGTTAGCCAACTGCTCCTTATTAATCAGTTTATACCCTTGACCTTTCACATCAAGACCCAAGGAACAGTAGAGTTCTCTCTTGCCCTCACTTTTTCTTGCTCTGAGTTTTCTTCTTGCTTTTTATTGCTGGAAGAAGGGTAATTGGGTCAGTAGCCAAAAAACTATCCATTCTTTCAACAAGCATTTAATAATCATCCACTAGTCATTAGGGAAATGGTAGTAACCAAAACAGAAGAAGACTGCATTCATGGCAATTACATTCTAGTGGGGGTAGAGGTTGGGAAAGATAATAAATAAATATGCACATACAATGCTTTAGTAGTGATAACTGCTGTGAAGAAAAATTAAGTAAGGCAAAGCGATAGAGAGTGATGGAGAGGGGATTCTACCTTAAACACGGTGATCAGGAAAGCTTTCTCTGATGAGATGACATTGGAGCAGAGTTTCACAGTGAGGGGGTGCTAGAAAGAGTGTTGTTGTGGAAAAGGACAGAAAATGAAAAATTTCTAAGGCCACAGCAGGTGTTCCTGGCCTGTCTGAAGAATGAGAAAGCCAGTGTGGTTGGAGTGAGTAAGGGAGAGAAGGGTAGGAGATGAAGAGGGAGAGAGAGGGGCCAGAATAGGCAGGGCCTAGTACATGATGGCAAAGTATATGAAAGGAGACTAGGGAGCCCCACCAAACCCCAAGTGTATACTGACTATTTTTAATAGAATCTGAGAAAAGTTAAGAGGTTTTAGGTTTAAATGCTCTCTGCGTTGTCATCTATATTTGATATTTTGAAATCTTTTTGGATTCCCCCCAACACTTCTTTAGTAGTTTCTCTTGCTCACCTCTGAAGAATTTCCCTCCAGCCAGTTAAAGTCCTCCTACTCCATCAATCTTTCTAACCCAGATGAAGTTTCTGATTTTTTCCCCAAATATCTTTCTTTTCCTCATAATCTCTTTTACTTTCTTCTAGTCAGTGATTTTGGGCAGCTACTTTACCATGGAATGTGCATTTGTAAAGTCCACCCATACCCATGGGTTCATCCAGGGAAATAGGGTTTACCACCTAATACACAGAAAGATATATTAGGCTGGGAAAGGTGCTCAGCTTCCCTCCCAGGAGAGTAAGGTCATGTCCAATGACCAGCCTGTCCACAGTGCTCTCTGTCCAAGCTGGTGTCATCCTGCCCTTGGGATCCTAGGTTCCCTCTTCACCATAGGTACCTAGGGGTCACAGTAAACATATTTTTCCATCCAAGCTCACACCCCAGGGTTCCAGCCTTTTCTTGTCTTTGATTTGATTCTCCTCTAGAAATATTGCCAAGAAGTTTATTTCTTGCTCATGTAAAAAAGTCCAGAGTTGGTAGTCCCGTTAGTAGAATAGTTCATGAGGTCATCAGGGATCCACACATTTTCAATCTTCCTGCTCTGTCATTCTCAGTACTTGGCTTCCTCTTCTTGATCCAAAAAGTCTGTCTGAGATCCAGCTGTCATGGCATTCTAGCCTGCAAGAAAAAAGAAAAAGATGAAGAAAGCAACGGGCTCCCTTCTTAAAGACATAGAAGTCATATACAACACTTCCATTTTCATCCCATTGGCCTGAACTTAGTCACATGACCAAACTTAGCAAGCAGAAAGCTAGTATTCTGGGTGATCATATACCCTGCTAAAAATTAGGGATTGTTAACTAAAAAATGAGGGAGACGACAAATATTGCAAAACAACTAGCAGATTCTACCATAGCCCCACAAACAATACTTCAAGCCTAGTTTCTCTCCTTATCTTCTATTCTTTCAATTGCTTACTTAGATGGTCCACCATCATCTCAAATTCAATATTTCTAACACTAAATTTGTCTTCTCCTTTTGCCTTCGTTCCACCATAAACTCAGTTTCTAGTATCTATCAGTTTTCCACTCAAAATATATTGTTGAACAATTAAATTCTATTAGATGTCTCCTTATTCCTTGGCTTTCTTTGTGTTATCTCTCAAATTTAGCCCTTCTTCCCCATTCCCGTTATCATCCCCTCATTCAAGCCCAGATGGCTACAATGGCTTCCAAAATGTTCTCTCAAGCCCAGCTTCTCCTGCCTCTTATTCTTTCTACACATCATTACTACATTACTATGACCCTAAAACATCATTTTAATCTTTATCCTCAAAAACTTTAATAGTTCTCCTCTGCCTGTAGTATAGACCTCAAACTCAAGGCTGTCCCAAATCTAAACGTAATTTATATCTTCAGCCTTAACTCTACCTACTCTGCTATGCAAAGCTATATTCATTCAACCTATATCACACGTTCTCCTGCTTTTAAACTTTTATTCAGGACCTGAGGACCGAAGACACCCATCCTTTCCCTTTCTATCCAGGAAAATTCTATTTACTCTCCAAAATCCTCCTCAAATTCTACTTTCTCCAAGAAGTTTTCTCTAACCACTACAGCTCAAAGTGATCTCCCTCCTCTTTGAATTCCTACTGCAATTACTGTCTCTACCATTCACTGGAATTTATCATTTACTACCTCATATTGCAAAGGAGAGTTATGTGTATGTGTATGTCTTATTTCCCTAACCAGATATGAAATTCCTTTAAAAGACAGGGAATTTGTCTTGGTCATAGACTTGCATAGTGCATTTCATGGTAAGCCCTCAAGACATTTTTGTGCCACAAGTTCTCTGTGAAATTGAGTTTTCCTAAGGTCCCCTCCAACATGAATATAATGTCTGAATCCCTTCAGCACCTAGAAAAATAAACATTGGGGTTGGTTGACATGGAGATTCTTTTTTAAAAACCTGAAGTCTTTAAGAGAAGAATAGAGTCCACAAAGTGGAATGGTACCTAAAACTAACCCTCTGGGCTTTACTTGAATAAGCCATTAACAATGGCTTTTCATACATTCCTCAGTATAGGCCTGGTGTCTATAGGGATGGACTAGAGAAACCCTAAAGGGCATGTACCAATTGTTAAGATGATGGATGATTCTCATCCTCATTGTTATCATTATCGACCTCAGAAATGACTGACATTTACTTTGCCTTGATGGTTAACCAAGCACTTCCACTCATAGTATATAATTTGTTGATCACTAATTAGATACAGCAAATTTTATAGTTATTATTTCCATGCTACGGATGAAAAAAATGAGGCTCAGAAAGGTTTTGTGACTTTATTAAGGTTGCCCAGCTCATAAGAAGAAATGCTAGCACCTACATCTCTCTGTCTTTCCACTACATGCTACAGTTTTGCAGCTGCTTCTCTCAGACCACAGCTGGAGTGTTGGAAGGGGGCAGAATCTTATGCCTGTGCAAGCCCTGTGCCTTTTCTCAGCAAGCCCAGGGTTATCATCAACAACAGCAGTAGCACAAACAACAGTAGGACTTCCTCCAGCTTCGCCTATCTGCCACCCTCACTGCTCCATCGCCCTTTGATACCCCAGCATCATTTCCTGAATGACTTGCTGTGGGAGATAAGATATACTTCAAAAACAGTGTCACAAGCAAACCATTTGTGGCTGCGCAACTGCCCTAATATGAAGCAGGTCTCAGCCTGAGCAAACTGCCTACACACTTCCTGGAGTGTAACGAGAGAACTCACCAGAATTGTGAGTCCATGGAACCTACATCCTGTCCATCATCTCACATGAAACCTAAATCTAAAGAGCGGAATGGCAATTAGGGGCTAGGGCCTGATGTCAAAAAAGCCTTAAGAGATGTGGGAAATCTGGCACCAGGACCAGCTATAGAGTTTGCAGAACCCAGTACAATAGGAAAATGTGGGGCCGCTTGTTCAAATAATGTTGAGAATTTCAAGGTGGCAGAACAGCATCAAACCAAGTTCAGCATGCTTCTGAGCTCAAGGCTCTGTGCAACTGCACAGGTGACGTGCTCATGTCTGGGACATCCAGGTATTCAGGCTGGGAAACTCCAGTGTCCCTCTACCAGATCTCATCGACCCAGTGGAACAGTTTATCTGGGGAGAATTAACGTTCAAAGAAAGAGATTTCGTAAACAGTGACTCCTGCCACTGAAGACAACTTTAGTCTCTCCTATGTCCCCCCAGTGGTTTGTTCCTTTTGCTCTTACCATTTAGCACTCATCACATAGTTATTATTTTTCACTTGTACACACATCTGTGTTATTCTCTGGGCTGTGAGCTCCTCAGGACCACAACCATATCCAATTCATCCCCGAGTCCCTGACACAGCATCTGGCACGTAGTTAGCACTTAATAAATATTTGTAAATAGGAGCCCTCAGTTTCTCCCTTCCCTCCAGGGCCCTGGTACGTCTCTTTCTGTACTTAGCTTGCACCTTCCAAGTCATCAGGCCTTGCTTGGGATATTGCTCCTAAGGGAAAATATTGGTTGGTCCGAAAGGAAAGCGGTTTATATTAGCAGTTCCTGGGCTCATTCAGAAGTTCCTCGGCTGGAGGGCAAGGGTGCCATAGTGAGACAAGACCCTCAGGGTAAGAAATCCCTTTGCTTTTCTGACACTTCAAAATAACTTGTATTCTCAATGACCTTTATCTTGCCCTCTTTGTGCCAAGCCCTGGATAAACTTTAGGGTCAGCCTGAACCCACTTATGTGGAAACTTAGGTTCTGCTCTTTGAGGGAACATGCAGCCAATACTCATCAGAATGACCCAATAATTGTTTATGGCTGATGCCTTTTCTGATTGGTCAGTGGTTGTGGCTATTGGTTATTAAATATTTTGAATATCATCTACGCTGGCTCAAAACACTATTTCTCACTAAATAGAGTTCAGTGAGAATGATAGAGTAAAGAAAGAAGAAGAGGAAGAGGAAAAAATCACACCTTATAATTATATTGCCTTTCATTTTATAAACTGTGTATTAAACCAAGTTGTCTTCATAAGGTGATGGAGAAGAAGAGAAGGAGAAGAAAAAAAATCTTTCATTTTTTCCCATGTTAGATTTTAAAAGCACTCATCCTTCAGCTTTTACTAGAAAGCGTTCCTGGAGTCCCAGAACAGATGACGTCCCCTTGCTATTCTCTCTCAAAGCATGTTAATACTTATATATTTTGTGTCTAACCATTTGTGGTTATCTGATCAACACCGGTTTCTTTCTTTAACTGTTAAGTTCCAGAAAGCGGGAACTATACTTTTACTCACCATTGCATCCCCATCTTCTTATATCATGCTTAAAAGAATAGATGCTCAACGAACATTTGCATTACAAATTGAACTAATAAATACCTGCCGTAGTGTCTGGAACAAAGCTGACCCTGAATAAATAACATGCACTCATTTATAAATGTATGAATGAATAAGCTAACTTTGCTTTCTTCAGAAGGTGTTCCAAAAGATTCTAGGCAACACACGAGTGAATTCCATTTATCAATTCATTCCGCAAATATTTACTAAGCACCCACTGTGTGTCAGGTACTCTTCTAGAGACTGGGGATATGGTGGTGAACAAAAAAGACCACCCGCAAATCACCAACTTGGAGAATATTTATTCCAGAGACTCTGAAGCACTCTCTGCCTATGTCTTCAGGGAATAGAAGCATGAATGTAACTTTCTTTTTGCAAAGACTGCAGCAGCCACCCCAGGCTCTCGTCCCAGCTCTTCTACCACTTGGCAATATGACCTTGGGAAAGAAAGACATTTAGTACCTTGGACCTCATGGAGGTTTATGGTCTTCATCTCTCAAATCCCTTCTAGCTCTCAGAGTCGACAAGTCCAGATAAACATGTTTTTAATGAGATAGATCCCTTGAAATTCACTGGGAAACTTAGTCTTTAAGTGAGAATCCTTTCTAAAATTTAGCTATCTAACATATTAAATATGCCTAGAGTAAAATGCTTGGGAAAAAAAGGGCCTCCTCAAGAAACCGGATGAGCTTTGTCGATGGCACCTCTTTAGGTAGACTCAAGCCTGGGGAGACAGGGAACTCTAAAACGTGCAACTGTCAAATGGCTATGGGTTTCTATGTATGTCCTCAGGTCTGGAAGCAGCTGGACGTGACACAGACATCCTCACAGTGAATGGGATTCTGGGGGAGTCAGTTACTTTCCCCTTAAATATCCAAGAATTACAGCAAGTTAGCAGCATTGCCTGGAATTCCAAAACATCTGTTGCTTTTGTAGTACCAGGAAATTCAGGAACAGCACCCACAGTTACTGTGACCCATGAAAACTACGATGAACGAATAAATGTCTCAGGTCAGAACTACAACCTGGAGATCAGCAATCTGAGGATGGAAGATGCAGGGATCTACAGAGCTGATATAAACATAAAGACCCCTCAAATGAAGGTCACCACCATCACCAGGCACTACAACCTTCAAGTCTACCGTAAGTTGTGGGAAGATAGAGGGTTTGTTTTTTATTTTTACTTTGCAAATTTGCTGTCTTGAAGAACACCTATATTTCTGACAATTGGGTTCCCTAAATTTTTATATACTTACAAATGCTTCTATAAATATATCAGTACTTATGAAAAGGATGTGGCTTTGCTTGTTCTTAGCTGTGTAATCTCCTTTTAGCAGTCTGTCCCATGGACCTTGTTTTTCTTTTCTATAAAGTGTGAATGATCATACTATTCACTTCCCATAGTTATTGTGAGGATCAAGTAAAATAGTGTATGCAAAGCACTTTTAAAATTTTTTGTTTATTTTGAAATGATTACTGATACATAGAAAGGTGTAAAGAAATGTACAGGGAGGTTCTGTGCCCACTTCACCCAGCCTCTCCCAATGGTAACATCTTACGTGACTGTAGTACAATATCAAAAGCAGAAAGTTGACATTGGTACCATCTATAGAGCTTATTTAGATTCCTTCAATGAGACAGGCACTCATTTATGTGTGAAGATGTGTGTAGCTCTGTACAACTTATTCACATATGTAGCTTCATGTGACCCCACCACAACCAAGATACTTAACCACACCATCACCAGAAGATTCCCTCATCCCTTTAGAGTCACCCATTACTGCCCCTTTCCCCTCCCAAACTCCTGGAAGAAGTGAATCCATTCTTCATATCTGTGATTATGTTATTTCACAAGTGTTACATAGATGGAATCATGCAGTATGCTTGCTTTTGAGACTGGCTTTTTTCACTCAGCATAATTTCTTTGAGAGTCATCCAAATTATTGCAAATATCAACAGTTTATATCTTCTTAGTGCTGGATATTATTCCATGGCATAAATGCACTAGTTTTTTCATTATTCACCTATTGAGGAATATTTTAGTTGTTTCCAGTTTGGGGCAATTACAAATAAAGCTGCTATGAACACTCATGTACAAGTTTCTGCATGAAATAAGTGTTTGTTTATCTAAGGTAAATGCCGAAGAATGAAATCATACAGTAAATCCATTTTTCTTTCTTTTTTATTTTTTATTGTGATAGAATATACATAACATAACGTTTAACATTTTAACCATTTTTGAGTGTGCAGTTCAGGGGCATTAAGTACATTCACATTGTTGTGCAATCATCACCACTATCCATGTCCAGAACTTTTTTTTCCCTTTTAAATAGATTCAATTTTTTAGAGCAGTTTAAGGTTCATAGAAAAATTCAGCAGAAAGTACAGGAAGTTCCAACATGCACCCTGCCTCCACAAGTGCATAGCCTCCTCTATTATCAACATCCCCCACCAGAAGAGCACATTTGTTACAACTGATAAGGTACATTGATGCATCATTATCACCCAGAGTCCATAGTTTACATTAGGGTTCACTCTTAGAGTTGTATATTCTATGAGTTTTGACAAATATATAATGACATGTCCACCACTATAGTATTATACAGAATAGTTTCACTGCCCTAAAAACCCTCTGTGCTCTGCTTATTCATCCCTCCCTCCTCCAACTCCTGGCAACCACTGATCTTTTTACTGTCCCCATGGTTTTTGCCTTTTTTAGAATGTCATATATTTGGAATCGCACAGTACGTAGCCCTTTCAGATTGGCTTCTCCCACTTAATAATATGCATTTACGTTACCTCCATGTCTTTTCATGGCTTGATAGCTCTCTCTAGAACTTTTGAGAGTGATTTTTAGTTTTAAAGAATTGTAAAACTATTTTACGTTCCCACCAGCAATGTATGAGTGATCCGGTTTCTCCACATCCTCACCATCATTTAGTGTTATCACTAATTTTAATTTGGCTATTCTGAGAAATATGTAGTAATACCTCATTTTGATTTTAATTTGAATTTCTCTAGTAACTAAGGCAAAGTGCTTTTAAAAGGTAAAATATTAGAACCATGATTATCATTAAAATTGCCACAATTCACTGGGAGACGTGTGTGGTGTGTTTTGCAATGTTATTCAAAGTGGTCTGTGCACTGGTAGCATCAGCATCACCTGGGAACTAGTTGGAAATGCAGATTCTCAGGCCCCACCCCTTACCTTTGGTGGTGAAACCCAGGAATCTGTGTTTTAACACTCTCTCAGGACTATTTCTATGTGTGCTGAAGTTTGAGACGCGCTGAGCTAGAGCTGCCCTGTCCAATAGGGTGGCCACTAGCCACATGTGACTTGAATGTTTGAAATGTAGTGAATCCAAATTGATATGTACCATAAGTGTAAAATACACACTAGATTTTGAGGTCTTAGCACACACACACAGAAAACATAAAGTGCCTCATTAGTAATTTTTATATTGGTTACAGGTTAAGATAACATTTTGGATATATTGGGTTGAATAAAATATATTACTAAAATTAATATCACCCATTTATTTTGACTATTTTTAATGTGGCTATTAGAAAAATTTTAATTACATAAGTGATTCACATTTTTTTCCATTGGGCAGCATTAATTTCTAGTACACAGAATATTTGAGCCATGTCTCAAGAACCTCACTGCCCATTTGCCCCACAGCAGAAAAATAGAAATAGGGCTAATCCATGTTGTGATAGATAGAATTCAGGTATATAGTTAATCCACAAAAATTCAAGTTTTATAAAGACAGGGACTTTGTATATGAAGTTCATCACTGTATCTCCAGCACCTACATTGTCAGGCACAGGGTGGGTGCTCCAGAAGTATTTGTTGATGGAAGAATGAATGAGTCATAATAGTCCATGGTCTTAACACAGTGCCTGACAATTGAAAGTGCTCAATTAATATAGCATAACAGAATCAGGTTGTATCTGGATGGAAGGCATAGTGGAAAGAGCATTAATGTTGGAATTTGATCTCTTGCCAGCTGTGTGACCTTGGGCAAGTTGTTCAGCTTCTCTGCACTTAAGTTTCCTCATCAATAGAATGTAGATTATAATAGGTGGGATTAAATGAGAGATAGTATTAGTTGAGCTCTTAATACAGCACATGCCTTAAAGTAGATGCTCAATAACTGGTAGTCATTATTAATTTTTAACCCTTAGCCCCCTTTTAAATTCTAGTTATGAAGGATTCCCTAGATGAAGAAGGCTCTGAATTGGGCATGAGTGACATAGTCAAAGAACCATACCCAAGTGTGGACACGTTAGAAAATATTTGACACATTCAACAACTTTGAGAATACAAAGAGGGCATTCAATTTTAAGGTGTTTGTTTTCACCCCTTTATATGTTTAGTTTTACCACTTGATCTTTAAGAGGTGTTCTATCATCTGCAATTAGGACAGACTCTAAAGTCTCAGAGAAAGCCATATGCCCATACAACAAAATCTGTACCTCAGTTAACTGAGACGATAAAGAGAAGGGAACTGATGTTGATTGAACAGTATCTGTGTGTCTGGCATTCTACCAGCCACATTTTAAAAATATATAAAAATTATACATATTTAGGCAATATATGCACAATCAGAGCAAAAGATAATACTACAGTGAAGTGCAACTCTCCCTTCTCAGAGGGAGTCACTGTCACCAGTTTACTTTTTCTCTTCCATAGATGGTTAATGTACATACAAGCATAGATAGATAATAGACAGAAAGGTAGATAAAATAGATAGATAAATAGACAGGTAGACAGATATATAGATGGATAGGCAGATGAATAGCCAGAGACAGGTGGATAGATAGCTGAATAGACAGACAGATGGATATTAGAGTGGTCTTTAAATAGAATAGCTCATTTAATCCTCACATCAACCCTAGCAGGAGAAAATTGTTATCCTCGTGTCATAATTGAGGGAACTAAAACTCAGTCAAGCTGTATCCCTCCTCCACCATTCCACAGTTAGAGAGTAGTGGAGCCTGGATTCTGAACCAGGCCTCCAATGGTTTCCACACTCCGACTTGGGAGGATGAAGGCCTGTCAGCCACAACTGTGACCTTCTCTGCCCAGCAGCTTTGTGCAGGTAACATCTGTTCCTGCTGAGAAGAATGAGATGGGATCCTATTCTTCACCACTATCCCCTACCTCGACACCCACCAAAAAAAATACTGAGCAGTGACTTAAACATTCTTGTAAATCAAGTTTCTAAAGACATGCACACACAATTTGGTTCATTTTTTGCTATACCTGTCTGTGTCTATCAGAGTTACAGTTAATCAAGGTCTACTCCAAACTTGTTAAGTCTTTTTACCAAGTCATCACTAATTCTAATCTGGAATAGATCCCTCTAAGAGACTCTTCGGACCAAGGTTTCTGGTTAGGCTGGGATCAAAAACCTTTACAGCATTTTGCTTCTTGTGTTCTACGCCCTCACACGTACAGACAAATGGTTCCTATATTTACATGTCTAAATATATTTCCTTCATAAACTCCACATTAACTACAAAGTTACATGCCAATTCCTTCTGTTCCCTCTAGTCCCTTCCTCGTGTGGCTATAGTAGAAGGAACAAACCCCATCACAGCAGCTCTGTCAAGAGTGAACTAGATTTATCAACTCTGAATGTGATCACTTTCGTATCTCCTGGTAAAGAAAAGAACATCCCCCTCCTTCTGCGAGCTCTGGATCTAACTACAGTATTACCTCAAATATAGTTGCCCTTCGGTAACCCTTTACTAGCCTATAACTTTGACAGCTTACCTTTTGATTGCTTTAGTACAAATATTTCTTAAAACGAACTTGTAAAGAGATTTTAACTTTTTTTGTGGACACTTCAAAACAAAACAAAAAACTTAAAGAAAACACACATACACCAGAAAACAGAACCCCCAAAAAAGTGTTTTTAAAGATTGTTTCACGCAGTGTACGTGCATACACACATCCATATGTATAGCAGGACTTCACTTGTTTGTCAATGATGCGAGCAACTTCTTTGCTGAACTGGATAATGGTTTTGAAATCGTGGAAGAATATTTCCCAGTGTTTTTTTGTGTGTGTGTGCTATTCACAGTGTAATGGCTATAGACAGGACGCACTTTTTGTGTGTATGTGTGAGGAAGACTAGACCTGAGCTAACATCTGTTGCCAATCCTCCTCTTTTTGCTGAGGAAGACTGGCCCTGGACTAACATCCATGCCCATCCTCCTCTACTTTATATGGGATGCCGCCACGGCATGGCTTGACAAGCAGTGCGTCGGTCCGCACCCGGGATCTGAACCTGCGAACCCCATGTCACTGAAGCGGAGTGTGCAAACTTAACCGCTATGCCACCGGGCCGGCCCCAGGATGCACTTTTAAGTTTAATCTGCTTTAGTAACCTTTCCTCCATTACTTTCTTAAGTCTAAAGCAATAAACAACAAAGTAGTAAATCAAGCCCTAGTTTGTAGCATTTGCCAATTCCTGTGGTGTAAATACTCCCACTGTGGCTGATTTTAAGACGTGCAGAGCTGGGAAGACTTTTTGCATCATTATGAAGGATAGCTATAACAGATGTGAATAACTTCTAGAGCATAGATAATAGTCAATTGTCAAAAAAGAGAGAAAGTGATGAGCTTTGAGTATTTATTAGCTTTGATTTAAAATAATTTATTGTAAGTTTTTATACTTTAATTTTTCATGATGGATGCGTTTAACAACCATCTTGAAAAATTTCTGAAAACTTAGCAGTTGGCTCTCACAAGCTCCAGCTTACCACCAGCTCATGTGCTTTCCCCTCATAGGTCGACTTGGGAAGCCAAAAATTACTCAGAGTTTAATGACATCTGTGAACAGCACCTGTAATGTCACACTGACATGCTCTGTGGAGAAAGAAGAAAGGAATGTGACATACAGTTGGAGTCCCCTGGGGAAAGAGGGTAATGTCCTTCGAATCTTCAGGACCCCTGACAACCAAGAGCTGACTTACACGTGCACAGCCTGGAACGCTGTCAGCAACAATTCTGACTCCATCTCTGCCCGGCAGCTCTGTACAGGTAACCTGTCCATCTCTCCTGGAGTCTCAGAAATCACTAAGAAGAGCTGCAAGGCCTGAATTTGAGACTCATTCTCCAGGGGACTGTGTCTCCCTTATGCCCCTGGGGCATCTCCTCCTGGGAAACCCTGGAAAAGAGCCTAAAGCCTGCTGAGAGATGCCAGGCATTTCGGGGTGTTCTGGGGCAGCCCCCACTCGGCTCTCTGATTCAGTTTCTAATCCTGACTTTTACTAGCAGAAAGTAGAATTTCCCCAGAGCTTTGGCACTCCCCTGGAGGGCACTCGATTTTGAGTGCACCTGAATGAGGACAAGCCTGCCCAGCCTCTAAGGCCTATTTCCTGAGAGTTAAGTCTCACCTGATTTTCTATTTCCAGATGTCGCAGTGGGCCTCCGTACTCGCCACACTGGGTTGCTGAGTGGGCTGACTGTGTTCTCTCTGCTTATACTCATTCTATCTTCAGTGCTTTTGTTCCTTTTGTGCAAGAGAAGACAAGGTAGGATTTTCCCAGAAGGTAAAACGTGGAAATGCACCTTCCTTCTTCTGGGGACTGAAGTCACTTATCCAAAGTGGTGTGGAGAGGTTCTTCTTCCAGGGAATCAGCCTTCCTACAGTCCCCGTGCCACTACCTCACCATCCCCAGAATGACGGCTCCAAGGACTGTATGGCATTACCCTGAATGGTCTTCAGAATCTGTTCTGGGATCACTAGTATCTGGCGGGCCCAGAACTTGGGTTTGAGTTTAGCACTGCATTAACAAGCTGTGCTGTCTTGAACACATGTCTTGACCTCCCTGGCCCAGTGTTCTCACATGTGAAGTGAGGTTTGGACTAAAGGGTCTCCAGGGTCACTTCCAATTCCACTGTATTTTGACTAGGAGTTTTGGAAGAGTCATTGAGGGACATGTACTAATTTTGTATTCCATGATTGTCACTAGATCCCTCTGGATCCTGCTGTAATTGTGCCTTTCTCAATTCAGAAAACCTGATCTTAGGCCCCTAGGAGATCATTACATCCGCCTATTCCTCCTAACCCCATGTCCACCCAAAATCTACCTTTCACATGAATCATAACAACAAGCCTGGATGTAGAGAGGCTCTACTTCTGCTTCCATGTTCCTGACTCTCCTTTGGGTCTGATTCCTCAGGTTCCTACTTGAAGACCTTCAGTAAGAACCCTGGTAAGTTCTCAGCCACAAGTTTCCCTGGATGACAACCGGGAGAGATGAGTTCACAGCAGAGTGCTTAAGACTAAGCTTGTGCTTTGCAGGCAGTCTGGGGTGAAGGTCCCAGCTTGACCTATATAACCTACAAGTTATTTTGTTACTGTAAGTCTGTTTTCTCTGTTGTAAAATATGTATAATAATAGAGTGTGCTGCATATACTTATTAAATGGACTAAATGGAATTACACATATAAGATACTTGGCCAAGTGCCTGGTACATAGAAAGTGCTCAGTAAATGTTAGCTACTATTCTATAATTGACAGGCTTGGACTTGGCACAGAAGGAGGCATTCTAGAGGAAGAGAGTTTGTCGCACTGTAACGCAAATGGCCTCATGATGGGGAGAAGTCACACAACTTGCTCAGGCCATAGGTGATCTTCAGGGTTTGTCAAAGAGACATGTATCTTCAATACCTCAAAGTCTCTTGGGAAGGAAGGGCTCCTCTTTTCACCTACAAATGAGATAAGAGTGAACACTTGATCTGGCTTACTCGCCGAGTCTGGGGCAGAGCGCCAGAATTTTGCTCCTTCATATTCCAGGATACCAACATATCCAGAAATAACAAGTCTGAGCTGAGCAATATCACAGGTTCCCATGTTTCAGCATTCAATTCATCCATCTTTCACATATGGTGGTTTTATGTTTATTTGTGACACAGATGCTGTCTCAGGGAACACAATATACACATACATTACTGTTTCAAGAAACATCCAGCCAGCAGAGTCCAGAATCTATGATGAAATCCCCCAGTCCAAGGTGAGATGATGCTACTCATGGATCCCCACCACCACCCCCAGGATAGGGAGTCATGGGCAGCAGGCCTCTACTTCCTGTTGCCTAGATAACAGCCACAGCCAAGAATCTGGAGGCTCCCACTAGGAAATAGCATGTCAGGGAAATGATGCCAAGAGTCTCTCTATGAGGACAGCAGTGTGGCCAATTGTCACCCCATGGCAGCCTCCAGGGGTTGAGGCCCAAGCCTCCCCAGGGGGGTCTGGCTCTGGGTTGGATGAGAGTCATAACTGGGAGTGAAGCACCTTCTACAGGGACAAACAATAAGGGAGCCCCTGGTGTGAGGTGAGGGCTGTTATGTGGCCACAGACATGTAAACAGGTTGCTAAGGGGGCTCCAGGGGCACAGAACTAGGAGAGGCCCCCTGGAATGCCACTTCCCTGTCTGGCTGCAGAAGCAGCTTGCTTTCCTCAGACTCAGAGTCACTCTGTCCCACGCGTTCTCCTCCCACCTGCCTTTTACCTGCTTGCTTCTCCCTCACCTCTACCCTGGATCAAATTTCTTCATGGTATCACCTGCCTCTGTGCTCCCACCAGCCTGCTCCTCAGAAACTGAGGTGTGCCAGATCAATCTAGCACTGTGCTTGGACTGATGGGGCAGCTACGTCCATAAAGCCCATGGAAAGCTAAAATCCTGATTGAACCACGCAGACCCCTCCTCTTGGCTCCTGAGGTTTTTGCCCAACTGCTATCCACTCTACTGCCCTCATCCCCACCTGACCCTGATCCTCTCCAAAGCTGGAAGGGACCAGAGCTGATGCCAGGAGAGGAGCCTACCTGGTGAAACTGGAACCAGGGAGGGTGAAGGACAGGGGCAGAAGTAGGAAGGAGAACTCTTAAGGACTTGCCTGGGCTCCCTCACTGAGGGGAAGATGGGTGTTTTACAGGTGCTCCCCACCAAGGAGGAGACAGTGAACACAGTTTATTCCATTGTGCAGCACTCTGATAAGGTAAATCCCTTCTGATTTTTTTATCCCTATTGTCCCATCTGTTCCAGCCATTCTGCTCTATACTGTCCATCCAACCAGGGGCCAGCTATTTCTCTGGGACTCTTCTCTGTACTTCTCAGGACTAACTGCTGAGGGCTTTGGTATAGGTACTTCCACACATGCACACAGCCTTGCTCCACAGGTCTGTGACCATCCAAAAGCTGGCCTGCTTGGGATGTTGATCCCACCCTTTAAATGTAGGAGCCCCTAGGCCCCTGAACTACAGTGAAAACTCCAGCCTCTATAACACCCAGAGCCACTGTTAGCTCCCAGTGTGAAAACTAGAAAACAGGTGCCCTTCCCCCACCCATGGCAGACACAGGCCCACACCAGCTGCACAGATTGGGATGTAGAACACAGGCTAAATTTCAGTTCCCATTTGCTCCATCAGCTGACTTTCACAGTGCACAACCCTTTGCAGTGGTCTAGTGGCACTCACAATTCCCTGTGCCTCAGTGTCCTTCTCCAGAATATGCACAGAGGGAAGGCAAGTCCTGTTCTGTGACAGGACTTTCAGTTTGGGGGAGCTGGAGAGGTGTTGTCACCGTCTGGGGGTCCTCATTTCTGCTATAGTCAGAAGGACAGCTTTGGGGTCTCTTGGTGAATCAAATGTTTTTAAGGTGTTCTTGTTTAATAGCTGAACTAATAGGCAGGAAGCTAATCACAAGAGATAAATTTGAACCTAGGAGTCAGGGGGAAAGGGAAATAATGATAACAAATGAATAGTGGGAGGAAATGTTGGGAAGCTGAAATGGAATGCAAATGAATCCATGACTAAGAACTAAGAGCTGATTCTCTAAGGCATCTATGAGCTGGACAAGCCACTTCCTTGTAAGGGCACTTAATGCACAGGTCAGTTTGAATGTAAAGATAAGCCAAGTGTCCTGGAGAATGACACAGAAGAAGCTTTACTTCCTCAATGATCAGGAGAGGGAAGGAGGGAGAAGGAAAAGAAGGGGGTGAATGAGGAAAGAAGAAGAGGAGGAGGAAAGGATGGGAGAAGCAAGAAGTGAGGGACAGGGTCCCACATGTTTGAGCCAGGATCTGAAGGAGAGTGGGAGGAAACAAAGGAGATAAAATTGGAAAGGACTAGATTTGAGGGATTAATCAGGGAGTCCTGGATTGAGACATCTCAAAGTAAATCCTCTAGACAAGTTGGATGACAGTTATTAATTGGTCAGTATGTAATTTAAAACCTAAGACTCCTCAAGCCAGTGGGAAGGTTGTCTGCAATACTATAGATAACTAGAGCATGTAAGACACTAGTGGGGGTAACTAACCAGTATGTCTAGGGGAAGGTGCAGTTATTGGGGTGCAGAAGGAACTAGGGCTCAACTAGGAACAAGGAAGGCAGGTAGCTTGAGCCTGGATGGTGTCTCAAGCCTATCATCAAAATCAATGCAACTTACCCCATTCCCTCCTGCTGCTTTTTTCTGGGCTAAGAAGTTGATTAGCCAAGTACTTCCAAATGGGGTGGCTGGAGCAGAGGCCAGGGACTCAGCAAAAGGCAAGGCTTTGCTACCCTAGATTTCCCTAGCACCATGGAAATCTAAGGCATCTCCCCGTGCCATTTGCAGAACTCTCTTGGGTACCTCGTGGGACTGGAATTCCCCAGTAGCAACTTTCAGTTAACATGTCCTCTATCTCCCTCTTGTGCACAGATGGAGAAAACCAGCACTCAAGACTTTAAACCTCCCGGGACTTCAAGCTATGAAATTGTGATCTAGGCTCCTAGCCAGCATTCTCCCTACAGAAACTGAGCTACAACCATAGACACTGGCAGATGCCCCAGACCCAGATTTTCTCTGCCCAGAGCTTACCTGGAGATTGCAAATCACCACACCCCAACATGTAGGCAAAGCAGGAAACCCTCTGCCACTGGGTATAGCTTGTGCCTAGAAAGGCAAATGGACACATGCCCTTTCTGAAATGGCTCCCTTCTGGATGAATGACAAGGCAAGTCCCGTGGCACAGTGCTTCCCCATCTTCTTCACATCACAGCACATGTAGAAAATAATTTTTATGGCACAATGGGGTAAACAATCAAGATTGCTCATGTCTGGAGGAGGCATACACCTAGAGGCTTCTCGTGACTGGATATGATGACCCTTCCCCACATGTGGAGAGGATCCATATTTGGCATACCACCTGGGATGCTCTGCTCACACTCAATATATGTGAGGATCCCTGGCACACGACCTCCACCAGTCCACACAGCACCTTGGGCAAATTAGACAAAGGCAACCTTTCCCTGGTGCAGATGCAGACCCTCACCCAAGCACATGGCTTGGCAAGTAGACTGTAGGCTGCATTTCAGCCTCCACTTGCCCCTTTGCCTGGCAACTTTTGTTCAGGGTACAACTGGCTGGACCAGCCCAACCACACCTGACAGTGTCACGTGAGAAGCCATCAGAGTTGTGTTGCAAATGGAGAGTTGCAAGATGCTCTTTCTCTAGGGACTAGATTGCTGGGGTATTTTTCTTCAGGCTCTACTTCAGAAGCCTCATAAGATTTTCTTTCTGGACTACCATTCCTTCTGTATCACTCTGTGATGGTTAATTTCACATGTCCACTTGACTGGGCCATGAGGTGTGCAGATATTTGGTTAAAGATTATTCAGGGTATATCTAAGAAGGTCTTTCTGGATGAGATTAACATTTGAATTGGTAGAATGAGAAAAGCCAATTAATCCCCCTCTCCAGTGTGGGTGGGCATCACCAAATCCACTGCAAGTCTGAGTAGAAATAAAGGCAGAGTAAGGGAGAATTCATTCTCGCTGTCTGTCCGACTGTCTTCAAGATGGAACATAGGTCTTCTCCTATCTTAAGACTCAGACATGGACTGGAACTTACACCATCAGCTCTTCTGGTTTTCAGGCCTTTGGACTCAGGCTGGAACTATACCATCACTTCTCCAGCTTGTCAACTACAGATCTTGGGATTTCTCAGTCTCCATAACAACATGAGTCAATTCCTTATTATATATATCTATTTCCTATTGGTTCTGTTTCTCTGCAGAACCAGACTAGTACACACTCCAAGCAGCCTCACCAAGAAGACTAAGCCATGCACAGCACCCCCATTCTCCAAAAGGAATTGACCAGCTATATTTCTGGCACTTTAGGGGAACTGAGTGTAACCCAACCATCAAACAAAGAGACCTTGAAGGAAACAGAGGCATTCTCCAGAGGGAACTTGGGAGATGATGGTGCAGATGATGAAACTGGGTTCACCCCAGTTCCTCAGGCTCAATTCAGAGAGTCGTGGAGTTCAAGTGAGGCTAGGTGCCCCTCCCTGACCTCCTGCCAGCACTAAGGAGGAATCATCCACAGCTGAGCAGAACATTTAAGGGAGCATTTGAAGAACTGTTTCTCTTATGTGTTACCAAATGTAACCAGTTAAATCCTAAATCCCCATGAACAGTCTTGACTGGACAGTAGAAATAAACTGCATTTAGGCAGAATGAAGGTGCTAGTCCCAGCAAATGGGTCCATAGAACCATCTATGCCTCATCACCATTAGGACTGTCTTGGGGGCTGCAAGGCTCCCAAAGTATAAGATGAGCATAATGTCTGCCCTAGTCTAGCTGAGGAACCAATTCCAGCGCAGACACTACAGTTAAGTCCTGAACTATATGCAGTAAAGAGTGGCATGAGCTAATACAGTCAGAAAAGACCGTATAGGGGAGGCAGAGCTGAAGCTGGGCCTTGAAAGATGGATGGGATTTGGCAGAGAATGAGGAAGGAGACAGAGGGCATCCAAGTGAGGAAAGCATGGAAAAAGCAGAGGCCTGCATCTGTGTGGTGTAAGGGGGCACTTCCCCATACACCGTGCACGTTCACAGTCCCTTCCCTATGCACGGCATGGTGCCTCAGCTGGGATGTGTGCCCCCTCCTCTGTTCATGTACACATCCTTCAATGCCCAGCCCAAATGTCACCTCCTCTATGAAGTTTTCCTTGGTATCATTTGTCAAATTAATTATGGCTTTTTTTACACTCCTTTTTTTCCCCCTTTGGTGCTTCTATCCCTATAACTCATTTCATTCTGCCTTACAGTGTAGATAATTATTTGCTTCCCTCTGCATTGTACATTACTTAAGGGCAAGATCCATGACTTCAAGATCAGGAAGAGGTGATCACAAGAGGTGATAGCTTTATTCACCTCTGCATCCACCACCAGCCAATATAATGCTTCATACCCTGCTTATGAGCAATAAATGCTGTTGAATAGAATAGAATTGAAAGGGACCAGCCAGCTTTAATAGAAGGTACATGTTGGAAGTATTGCTGGATAGAAGCCAATAAGCATAGTGGAATCAAATGACAGCAAGTGTTAAATATCAGCATGCAGATATCAGAGGCTATTTCCAATGTAAGGGCATTTTGGAGAGAGAAGACTTTCAGAGTTAGACCAACTAAGATGTCAACTGAAGCAATGAACCAGGTGTGAGGAGGTGAAAGGCAGTCACCCCAGGGAATGACATAAAGGAAGAAATAAAGAGATGTAGTCATAAGAGATGGAGAAGTTCTAAAGTGACACTGAACAGGCTGGGTTTCTCCTAATATAAAAGTGCTCCTCACCTTTATGTGAGTAGAGGGATCACTCCTGAGCATCTTCTTTCTCTAACCCGCCCCTGCCTCCCCCTGATGTACTCACTCAGTCAACTTTCTAGTGTCCTAATGCCCCAGTGGAAAGTTGGGGGGCAAGGGGAAGAAAAAAGAAAGAAAGAAAAGAATCAGAGGCAAGAGTTCCTCAGGTCTTCCAGGAGAACAAACTTGGGACGGAACAAGTGCACAGGAATTCTTAAAGTGGCCTTTGGGACACAGGACCACTGTGCTCTTGTCTCTCACTCTTTCTTTCTTATGAATCTTCTGATTTATGGAGACATAAGCTAGTCACGTCATTCCCTAGGACTCAGTTCTCAGATTCTCCTTCTGTAAAATGAGTGTGATCCTATTTTCTCCTTCACAGCTTTCCAGACGAACTAGATTGTGACCAACAGGTTATAAAATCAAAGTATTCTTTCAATAGAACAGGATCTTGAATCAGATCAAGATGTGCCAGTTTTTAAAAAATATGCATTGCAATTGAAATCTCAGGAGGCAGGGCTCTCTGACAAGCAGGGAGAGTCCCTTGGGAAAATAGGATTTGAACTCAAGACTTCTTGTCAACAAGGGCCATCCACTTGCACTCTACCATGCTGCCTCTGTTTACCTGCTGTGGACTCCCAACACCTGGCACTTTGCTTCAGGTATAGCATACACCTGGCACTTCGCTTGACCACAAATATTTGTTCAATGAGTATGTACATATAATAATATTTTAAAGACACTAAGAGCAGCTCCAAGTAAATGTATTCATATATTAATTTCTGTTGTTATCTGGATAATCACTCAACTTTTCTGTTGGAAACATCCATTAAAGAAGCTTGAGGAGAGCTCTCTGTCTGCATTTTGGGCAGAACTGTTTCATATCAAACAGTGGATCCAGGTCATAAGCATTTCTGATGAGTTGTTACAAAATGAGAGAAACACAGTGTAAATTTCCACTGTTAATATCACAAGAATAACAGGAAGAGAAGAAGAGTTAAGAATGAGGAGCTGTGCTACACTATTTAGTGGTTAAAAAACAGCTGTGTACCTTTAGATTATAATGAGCCCCAAGCGTGAGGAGCCTTTGATGTTTGTTCCAATCATATTAAAGTGTAAATACATTTGACTATTAGTAAAATTCCTGAAATTCTGAGTTGAGGAAGCAAAGTAATGACTGGTACATTCTCTAGAGACATGCAGACATTGAGAAATTTGTCTTGAGAAAGAATAAAAGAACAGAACTAGCCTCTCTTTGCATGATAATTATTAACTCTTGCTGGCTGATTGCCAGACAGTTCTGAACAGCCCTACACAAGTCTCTGGGTTTGGGCTGCATCAACTCTGGGGCCTGAAAATGGCCATATCTTTGCAAGTGAGAAATACAGATTATTTCTTAGGAGGTCTTATTGTAGGCAAATAATTACATACCTTTTCTGTCAGAGAATTTTTTAAATATACATAATCTCAACCATTTCATTTATAACCTATGTTTCCAACTGTTTCTGCATGGATGTCAGAAGTTACCTTAAATTCATTGTACCCAGTATTGAACTCATGGGTCTCTCCTTGACCTCCCCAATTTCTTTTCTGTCTGTTTCCCCTATGCTAGTTAATGACCTGCCATAATCATAATAGCTAACACTTACTGAGTGCTTACTCTGTACCGTTCCTCGCCTAATGTTTCACATGTACTAACTCATTTAAAGCCCGTAAGAAACATTAAAACTCATCTATCCTCAAAGTAGATGCAAGCATTCTTTATTTTACAAATTAAGAAACTGAGTCACAGAAAGGCTAAATAACTCATCCAAGTAAATGTTAAAACCAGGATTCAATTCCTGGCTTTCCAACTCTGGGGGCTGTGTGCTGAACTGTTATTCCTCACTGATTCATCAGTCAGCAATTACCTAAAGCACAAAACTCATCCCTGACTCCTCCTTCCTATCTGCCCAACTCCCCGCTACGTCTCATCAGTTATAAGGTCCTGTCAATTCCAACTCCTCTATATATGGCTCTTTTCAACCATGTCCCCTCAATCTGTCTAATTCTCAAATACATCCTCACACTCCATGACCTCTCTCAGGTCATTCCTTTATCCTATGTTAGCTGGGCTACTATCACATAAAGATCAATCATTCTAAACCACAGATCTTACCACTTCATTTTTGTACTGAAAATTTTTTCCTGTGGGACCAAACTCCTTAGCGATCTGATCCATCAGATCTTCCAGGCCCCACTCCTGCCTGCTCCCATGGCTCTAGCAGCATGGAAATACCATGGGTCCATGAACTCACCAAATCCTTTCCCACTCCCGTGTCTTTGCCCATGCTGTGTTCTCTGCCTCGAATGCCTTTCTCTCCCTTCCATCTCTGGCTCTTTCATATTTCAAGAATCAGACCAAGTATCCCCTCTTTGTGTAGCCTTCCAAAACCTCCCACTCAAAGCTAAATATATAGCTCCCTATTTACACTCCTACAGCATTTAGTACATAAGTGCCTTGTGGTAGCATTTTCACATTCTATGGTCATTACATACCTGTGGTATTTTTTTAACTGTCTCTCCAACTGGCCAACAAGTTGGTTGGGGTCAGAAACCTGTCTTCCTCTTCTGTGTCCACAGTGCCTAATGAACCTCGGATCCTCAAAAACTGTTTATTGGATTAGTTAATTAATTAATATGAAGATGAAGATTATGCTCACTAGTAGCGAATGCTGCTAAACCTATTTCAGAAACTAAGTGCCGTGCTTGTACAGAGTATATTATCCTCCCTACATGTCATCTTTATTTCATGCATTTGTAAATTTCCATCAATGAAGAGCTATCCACAGGTTTTCCTTGCAAAAGCCTAAGAATGTCTTACTTTCTTTTGTTTTTCAAGAAAAGAAGAGATAGAGTAAGTAGCTGAAACCTCAAAGGCTCTACCAACAATATGATAAATGCTCCGTGCAGTCTGAAACCTCTGGCCCTGAGTAGACACAAAGAGATCAAGGGATTCAGGGTAGTAAGACAGAGAACGGGTAAAAGGAAGTCTGACATGAGAGAGATGACCAGGCCCCTGAGAGAGGGTGGAAGAGCTAGAGACAGGGAGGACCAATCCCAGAGCCAACAAGAATCCAGAACACAGCAGAGGCAGGTGGCTAGAGGTGGAGCAGGGAGTTCTGCCTGAATATCTTAGAGACAGAGACATTGGGCATTTCAATCACGTGCTTTGGGGTCCCTCTCCCTCCAGGACAAAAGCTTTGTCTTATTCATCTTTTCGTTCACAGCACCCATCACAGAAGCCAAGGCCTAGTAGAGCTGGATAAATATTTGTTGAACTGAACTCAGATTGGGATCCAGACATTCAGGAGAAGAAAAGGAATTCTAGAAACCACTTTCAGAGTCTGGGTCTAGAGAATTGGAGAGTGGGAATTGTCTGGGTCACCCATGGTGCCACTTGGAGGAAGGGATACAAAGGACTGAGCTTTTCAATGAGGAGAATGAGGCTGTGGTTCCCTCAGAACCACCAGTGCAGGGCCTCAGGATGTTTTGTAAAACCCTGAGGGAGAAATGACTTGCTAAGAAGTGGTGTGCAAGATAGCAAATGGAAGTTTCTAGATCTGAAACCACTTCCTTTAGTCCCTGCTTATCAAGGAAGCCCCAGATCCTCTACTCTGAGCAACTCGTTGCACATGTGCTTGGGCTCCTAGCTCCGCCAGCTACATCTCTTCGTCCTTTTCTTGTTGGACTGAAACTGAACCACTACCTGAAGAAGTTCAGAGCCCCTGTGTAGAAACTCTGTAAGCAGATACAGGAACTACTTGAGAAGATAAAATAATTTTGGTAGTGTTTTTCCAGTGCTGTCTGTGGTTCTGGCACATTTTATTTAACTTAATCTACACATTAGCCCTTGGACTCTTCCTCTGCCTGAAATGCTTTGCTTCCCCCTCCTTTCCCTCATTACCTCCAATACACAACTTCCCTTCTTAATGTCCACTCATCCCTCAGGGCTCAGCTCAAATGTCCCTTCCTGGGGAAGTCTTCCCTGTTCCTCCAGACCATGTCTGATGTCCATATTTTGCTCTCATTGTGCAACATCTCTTTCTTCACAGCAGTTTTCAAATTTTGTCTTTAAATATTTCTCTTTGTGATTATATGATTAATGTCTCTCTTTCCCCACTAGACTGTGAGCTCTATCAGGATATGGAGCATGTTTGGTTTTGCTCACAAGGTGTATCCACAGTGCCTGACCCAAGGTAAAGAGGAAGTCCTCAATGTCTAATATTTAGATTAATTAATGAAGATGCAACAGTTTGTGTGGCCTTTAACTGCCTTACCTTGGATGTGACAATCCTTTGGCACATGTCTCAATGGCAAAGCTCTTTATTCCTGAGTATATTCCCTTAATAAGTTTCCAAACTTTGGCTGGAAATGTAGTAGAAAAATATTGAATTTACTGCGTGTGCAGAAAACATAGTTAAGAGTTAGAAAACACAGAAAAGACTTAATATTGTAGGCCTAAGACTACAATCCTTTGAAAGGTGTTCTTACAAGGTCAGCTCTTGGCTGGTGTCTGGGAACTTGGATTTGGGGAAAATTCAACCATTCACTGATTAGAGTAGTTCACTGAGCTTCAACTGTTCGTACAATTTGGTTTGTGCTGAACACCTGCTTTCCTTCTGGGATCCTGGAATTTTGGTCTATGCTAGGTAGATAGTGCCAACATTAATGACTCTTGACAGAAACCCTGGAATCCTAGGCTCAGGCAAACTTTCCTAGTAGGCAATATTTCACATGTGTTCTCACAACACGTTGCTAGAGGAATTAAGCACAACCTGTGTGACTCCACTGGGAGAAGACTCTTGGAAGTTTGTGCCTGGTTTCTTCTGGACACAATTCCATGTACAATTCCATTTTGCTGATTTTCCTTTCTCTTTATTCACTGTAGTAGATCATAGCCATGAGTATGACTATATCCTAAATCCAACAATTCCTCCTAGTGAATCATTGAATCTAGAAGTGGTTACACACTTCTAACACAGTGTGTAACCTAACACATCTCCTGGATGTTTTTACAGTCTATCTAAGTTTCCTTCTTTCATCCTCCAGTAGCTACAGGACTCTAAGCCAACATCATCTCTTACCTGGACAACAGCAGTTTACCTCCTGCAATCACACTTGCCCCAGTCCAATCCATTCTCTACACCACAGCCAGAGTCATCCCTCCAAAACACAAATATGATAATGCCAACTGGTGGCAGGAAAAACCAAGGGATTGCTCTGGTGTAGAACTATATATCTATGATAGTTCATTAGTTGAAAGTTTATTAAAGAAGGACTTCTTTAATCAGAGAAAAAAATGGAAAAGATATTCAGTGATCTAACACCCCAAAATGTACCACACCTAGATGGCCTTATGAACTACTTCTACCATCTTCAATGAAAGGATGATTCCCGTGTAATTATAACTGTTCCAAAGCATGGAAAATGGTGGGAAACTTCAAAATTCATTGAGCGCTATTAATGTAACACTGATTCCAAACTAGATGAGGACGATTTCCCAAAAAGTAAATATAGACCAGGGAGCAGCAAACTACAGCCTGTGGACAAATCCAGCCTGCCAAGTATTTTTATATGGTCTGTGGACTAAGAATGGTTTTTACAATTTTAAAAGGTTTAAAAAAAACTCAAAAGAAGAATAATATTTGGTGACATGAAAATTATTTGAAATTCAAATTTCAGTGTTCATAAATAAAATTTTACTGGAACAAACCCAACACTCATTTGTTTATGTACTGACTATGGCCGCTTTCACACCCAACAGCAAAACTGAGTAGTTGAAATGGAGACTGTATGGCCCACAAAGTCTAAACTAATCACTTGACCTTTACAGAAAGAATTTGTCAACTCCTGATATACACCAATCTCACTTACAAATATAAATATTAAACATCTTAATTTAAATTTTAGCAAGTTGAAACAAGCAATGCATTAAAAGAAAAAAAAATGCAACCAACTAGGGTTTATCCCCAGAATTCAAGGGTGACTTATCTTTAAGAAATCTTTTATTGCAATTATTGTTAAAACACATTAAGGGGGAGAAAAAACATAATCATCTTGATGGATTCCAAAAAAATATATTTCATAAAATTTAACACCCAAAACCGATTAGAAAAAAGAAAAAATTAACAAGCTGAAAATAGAAGGTGTTCCAGTCAATGTCCAATCAGAAAAAACTGAAACCATGCTAAATATTGCAAACCCTGCAAATTGAATATAGGAAATTGAATACAAAAGTGATGGAACGGTTTGAGGAGTAAAACAGAGAAGATGAGGTTACTGAGCAATTAGTAATTCTAGGAAGTTGTTTTCACTCCTAGGGGGATTTGCCTTTGGAACCAGTGCAGTCACATTGCAGAATGCCAGGAGTCCATATTCCCATCAAAACTACAAGAATCTGGGAGCCTAAGGTTACCCACCACTGCAGTTGCCACCACTGGAGCCAGAGCCCACAAATATCACACTGCCAAGACTTCTGGAGTGACTGCTGGAACTCCATTGCTAGAACACGAACCTTGGAGCTGCACTCATTTTCCACTATTGCTGCCACTGCTGCAGACATTATCAGAAACCAAAATAAAGAAAAAAAATTCATTTCTCCCTTCCTCCCTCCTTCCAGTCTTTCACCCGTACCACCCATTGATAAAACTACATAACAATATCCTTTATGAATATTGATGCAAAAATCCTCAAGAAAATGGTAGCAAACCAAATTCAACAGCTTATTAAAATGATTACACATCATTGGATTTATTTCATGAACACAAGTATGGTTCAACATACAAAAAACAATTAATGTAATAGGAAACATTAATGGAATAAAGGGGGAAAAACACATGATCATCTCAATTGATGCAGAAAAAGTATTTCACCAAATTCAACACCATTTTCACAATTAAAAACACCCAACAAATTAGGAATACAAGAAAATTACCTCAACATAATAAAAGCAGTGTATTAGTTTGCTAGGGCTGCCATAACAAACTACCATAGACTGGGTGGCTTAAATAACAGAAATTTATTTTCTCACAATTCTGAAGGCTAGAAGTCTGAAAACAAGGTGTTAGCTGGGTTTGTTTCATTCTGAGGCCCCTCTCTTTGGCTTGTAGTTGGCCTTCTCCTCCCTATGTCCAACACAAGCCATACTAGATTAGGGCCCATTGATATGATCTTATTTTAATCTAATTACCTCTTTAAAGAACTTATTGCCAAGTACAGTCACATTCTGAGGTACTAGGGGTTAGGACTTCAAAATATAAATTTGGGGGGGACAGATTTCAGCCTATAACATTCTGCCTTCTGCACCCCCAAAATCCATGTCTTTCTCAGAAGCAAAATAATTCACCTCCATCCCAAAAGCCCCAAAAGTCTTAACTCATTCCAACATCGACTCTAAATCCAAAATCTCATCTAAATATCATCTAAATCATGTATGAGGGGAATTCAAAGTATGATTCATCCTGAGAGAAAATCCTTTCCAGCTGTGAACCTGTAAAACTGGACAAGTTATATGCTTCCAAAATACAATGATGGAACAAACAAAGGATAGATATTCTCATTCCAAAAGGAGACATAGAAAAGAAGAAAACAGTCACAGGTCTCAGGCAAGTCCAAACCCTAGCAGGACAGAATTCTATTAGATTTTAAGACTTGAGAATATTCCTCTTTGGCTCCATGCTCTGTCCTCTGGATCTATCTGGGTGGCCCTGCCTTCTGGGCCCACCAGGTCCATTTTCTAAGCCTTGGGCAGTGGCTCTACCCCTCTGGAACTGAGGAAAAAAAATAGCCCTGATCCCTGTGCCTGTGCACTAGAGCCCATGGTGGCAGTATCACTCCTGCTAACCTCTGAACCACCTTTGGGATCATTTTTCCCTTTTCTTGGTGGATACACATGTTTGTAGCTAGATGGCTCTATTGGCCTCTCTTGTAGAATTCCAGAAGTCCGAAGGCCTTCCTTCATCTAGTCCTGTCTCTGTCCCCTTCAGTCCAAGCTGACAGCATTTCTGCTGGTATAAAATTCTCAAAAATCTTGTTGACCTCCCATGCAATTCACAGAGGTCCAAGCCATCAGACGAGAGGGTCTTCCACAGATCTTTCCTGGATAACCCCATCTCTATTCCTGATTTCAGTGGAAATGACTGATTGGATCCATAAGTCACATACCTGTAATTCAGCCCATTACAGGCCATATAAGAAAACCCACAGCTAACATCATACTCAATGGTGAAAGACTAGAAGCTTTTCCCTTAAGATCAGGAACAAGACAAGGATGCCCACTTTCACCACTTCTATTCAACAGAGTATTGGAAGTTCTAACTAAAACTGTTAGTCAAGGAAAGGAAATAAAAAGCATCCAAATTAGAAAGGAAGAAGTAAAATTATCTCTGTTCCCAAATGACATGATCTCATATATATAGAAAACCCTAAAGATTCCACAAACAACAACAACAACAAAAACTACTAGGGCTAATAAATGAATTTAAAAATGTTGCACGGTGGGGCCGCCCAGTGGCGCAGTGGTTAAATTCACGCTTGGCAGCCTGGGGTTCGCAGGTTTGGATTCCGGGCACCTGCCAACACACTGCTTGTCAGCCCTGCCATGGCGGTGTCCCATATAAAGTAGAGGAAGATGGGCACAGATGTTAGGCCAGGGCCAGTCTTCCTCAGCAAAAAGAGGAGGATCGGCAGTGGATGTTAGCTCAGGGCTGGTCTTCTTCGCAAAAAAAAAAAAAAATGTTACAGGATACAAAATTAACTCTCAAAACTCAGTTGTTTCCATACACTAACAATGAACAATGCAAACAGGAAATTATGAAAACAATTCCATTTACAATAGCATTAAAAAGAATAAAATGTTTAGGAATAAACTTAACCAACAAGGCAAAAGTCTTGAACACTGAAAATTACAAAACATTACTGAAAGAAATTAAAGATGACAAAAATAAATGGAAAACATCCCATGTCCATGAATTGAAAAATGTAGTATTGTGAAGATGACAAAACTATCAAAAGTGGTCTACAGATTCAATGTAATCCCTATCAAAATCCCAACAAGTTCTTTGCAGAAATAGAAAAACTCATCCTAAAGCTCATAGGAATCTCAAGGGACTCTGAATGGCCAAAACAACCTTGAAAAAGAACAAAGTTGGAGGACTCACACTTCCTGGTTTCAAAACTTATTACAAAGCTATACTAATCAAAACAGAAAGGCACAGGCATAAAACAGACATAGAGACCAATGGAATAAAATAGAGAGCTCAGATATAAACCCTTGAGTATATAGTCAAATGATTTTTGACAAGGATGCCAAGAACTTTCAAAAGGGAAAGACACTCTTTTCAACAAATAGTGTTGGGAAAACTGGATATCCACATGGAAAAGAACAAAGTTGGACCATTACCTTACCATATGCAAAATTTAACTCAAATGGATCAAAGACCTAAGTAAAGAACTGAGACTATAAACCTTTTAGAAGAAAACATAAAGGAAAATCTTCATAACATTGGACTTGGCAATGATTTCTTGGATATGACATCAAAAGCACAGGCAACAAAACAGAAAGATAGATGATAAATTGGCCTTCATCAAAATTAAAAACTTTTGTGAATCAAAAGACACTATCAAGTGGCACAATCACAGAATGGAAGAAAATATTTGCAAATCATATATCTTATAAGGGATTAATATCTAGCACATAAAAAGAACTCCTATAACTCAATAACAGCAAGAACAAAACCCAAACAAACAAATTTTAAAAGAGGTAAAAAACTTTTATATACATATCTCCAAAGAAATACAAATGACCAATAAGCACATGGAAAGATGCTCAACATCTCTAATCATTAAAGAAATGCAAATCAAAACCACAATGAGATACTACTTAACATCCACTGGATGGCTATTATTCAAAAAACAGAAAACAATGAATGTTGACAAGGATATGGAGAAATCGGAACAATTACACTTTGTTAGTGCTAGTGTAAAATGGTGCAGCCACTATAGGAAACAGTTTGGTGGATCCTCAAAAAGCTAAACATAGAATTACCACATGACCCAGCAATTCCACTCCTAGGTATATATCCAGAGGAACTGAAAGCAGGGATTCAAACAGATACACATACTCCAATGTTCATTGCAGTGTTATTCACAATGTGCAAAAGGTGGAAACAACTCAAATGTCCATAAATAGATAAATGAATAAAGAAAATGTAGTATATACAAATGATGGAATATTATTCAGCCATAAAAAATAGAATGAAATTCTGATACATTCTAGAGCATGGATAAACCTTGAAGACATTATGCTATATGAAATAAGCCAGACACAAAATGGCAAATATTGTATGATTCCACTTACACAAGGTACCTAGAATAGGCAAATTCATTGAGACAGGAAGTAGATTATATTATCAGGGACTGAGGGAAAGGGGAAATAGGGAATCATTGCTTAATGGTTACAAAGATTCTCTTTGGGGTAATAAAATATTCTGCACCCAATTCCAATGTGGAGGGGTTGGGGTGGTCCATACCAACAAGGAATTCTCTGACACTAACTGGGTGTCCAACAATTCAACTTAGTTCTGACACTACTGGGAGACAGAATCAGGTTCCACAGGTTAAGGGGTCAGTCCCACAAGGCTGTTCCCACCCCCTACTACTACCATTTCAGATGCCAATCTCAAGTGCAGGTTATCCCCTGGGTTTCTGACTAACTGGCTATAGATGGGAGGTTCCAATGATCCCCTTTGGGGGTTCAATTGTTTTGCTAGAGTGGCTCACAGAACTCAGGGAAACATCTTACTCACTAGATTACCATTTTATTATGAAAGGATATAACTCAGGAAAAGCCAGATGGAAGAGATGCATAGCGTAAGCTACGGGGAAAAGACACAGAGGTTCCATGCCTTCTCCAAGGGCACCAGTCTCCCCAAATCTCCACATGTTCACCAACCCAGAAGCTCTCTGAACCTTGTTCTTTTGGGCTTTTATTGAGGCTTCATTAGAAAGGCATGATTGAATGTCTATTACTAAAAAGACATGAAATAACAAGTGCTGGAGAGGATACGAAGAAAAAGAACCCTCATACACTGCTGCTGGGAATGTAAATTGGTGCAGCCCCTATGGAAAACAGTATGGAGATTTCTCAAAACATTAAAAATAGAAAATATCAGATGATCCAGCCATTGCACTTCTGAGTACTTATCCAAAGAACTTAGAAACACTAAATCAAAAGATACATGCACCCCTATGTTCATTGCAGTATTATTCACAATAGCCAAGACTTGGAAGCAACCTAAGTGCCCATCAACTGATGAATAGATGAAGAAGATGTGGAATATATATATACAATGGAATACTACTCAGCCATAAAAAAGATGAAAGCGTGCCATTTGCAACAACTTGGATGGACATTGAGGGTATTATGCTAAGTGAAATAAGTCAGACAAAGAAAGACAATTACCCTGCAACTTCACTCATTATGTGGAAGATAAAGAAAGAAAGAAAGACATAGACACAGAGAACAGATTGGTGGTTACCAGAGGGGAAGGGAGAAGGGGGAGGGCAAAAGGGGTAAAGGGTACATAAGCATGATGACAGATGGCAACTAGACTTTTGATGGTGAACATGATATCATCTATACAGATGCTGAAATATAATTATGTACACCTGAAATTTATATAATTTTATAAACCAATATGACCTCAAAAAAATAGTAAAATTTTAAAAGGTGTGATTGATTAAATCATTGGCTATCAGTGACTGATTTAATCTCCAGCCCCTCTCACCTCCCCAGAGGTCAAGAGGTGTGAATGTTCCCCTGGCAACCAGCCCCCATCCTTAAGTGCAGTCCAAAGTCACCTCAATAACATAAAGCCAGTTATGGTGGAAAGGGGCTTGCTATGAATAACAAGACACCTATTTCACCTTTATGGCTCTGAAGAGATTTTGGGGATTGAGGACAAGGCACCAAACAGTATAACAAAAGATGTTGCCATTGCTCTCATCGCTCAGGAAGTTCAAAGGGTTTTGGGAGCTGTGAGCCAGGAACCGTAGAGGAAGACCAAATACACATGAGAAATATATTTTGGTCATTTGAACGACCAAATATACATTTCTTACATGTCACAATGTCCCAGGTAATGAACGTTTTGGAAATAGATAACGTTGGTGATTGCACAACACTGTGAATATAGTTAACGCCCCTGAATCCCACAGTTGAAACGGTAAATTTTAGGTTACAAAACCACAATATGTAATTTAGGTTGTTTTACTGCAATAAAAAAATATCAAAAAATGAAAAAAGTATACAAATAGAACGTGAAAATTCCAATTCATATTGCACACTTAAGATTGTTGTACTTCGATCAGAAAAAACTACACAGAATAATATAATAAAACAAGAACTGTTAATAGGGAGGAAGAAGGTCTTACCACGCCTCTGAGAGGAAGGGGAAGTCTCAGTAGAACGCTTTTAAGTTATGGGAAAAGAAACAGCAAGAATGTTGCCTGCCTTGAGGTCTCCAGCACCGGCCGCCACTGCGGAGAGCATGATTCGGCTGTTCCAGTCTCTCACGCTCATCTTCTGCCTTGGCCCAGGTAAATGCCGAAGGTGACCCATGTAGTCACCGAGTGACTCACTGGCTTTGTGCATCTTGCTCAATCTAAATTACCTATATAGAGATGTCTGTCCGTTTGCCAAGGGACCAGATGGGGCTCACAGTGGTGCCTGATAAACTGCCACCTCCTCTCAACTTCGAACGCTGAAGTCCTGAGGTGCTTCGGAGTTAGCAGCACCAACTCTTTCTGCATTAAGGAAATTATCCGCTGAGCACAGGAAATGAGCTTTTCTAAGATAAGACTTTTGGAGTTTACAACCAGCACGTTGTGGTATAGAGAGTACCAAGATCAGGAAAGTAAGTCCTCTTACCAAAGTAGCTACTATCTTGCTGTGTAACCTCAGGTAGGTTACTTATCCTTCCAGAGTCTCACGATTCTCACCTAAAATATTGAAAATCTTTGATTCAGTTTGGTCAAAACTTCTGAATCCAACTAAAATGCTAGAAATAGTTCTCTTAGTTTTTGCTTACTGTGGAAAAAAAAGAGTTCCCCAGGGGCCGCCCAGTGGCATGGTGGTTAAGTTTGTGCCTTCTGCTTCAGCGGCCTGGGTTCACCAGTTCAGATACTAGGCGTGGACCTACTCACAGCTCATCAAGCCATGCTGAGGCAGCATCCCATATAGAAGAGCTACAGCTCTACAACTATGATGTCCAACTATGTACTGGGGCTTTGGGGAGAAAAAAGAGGAAGATTGCCAACAGACGTTAGCACAGGGCCAATCTTCCTCAAAAAAAAAAAATAATACTAGAGTTCTCCAGCTCTCCCTTCCTCTGATGCAAATCAGGGGCTGGCTAGTCCAGCAGCACTTTATATGGCAGAGAGAAAGGAATGAGCTGATCCTGCCTGCTTCTCGTTCCCTGCTGTCCATTGTGTGGAAAACATGAAGTTTCATGTCATGTTTGGAGAACCACAGATGGTCCCTGGGGCCAAAGTAGAGGATTCAGGGACAGATAGGGCAGGAGATGAGACAGGAAAGGTAGCCCGGGAATAGGCTAGGGTAGCAGACACAAAGAGCTAATATTCACTGAGTGTTTATTCTCTTCCAGGCACTGGGTCAAATGCTGTACAGGTTGTACACATAAGCCTCATGACAGTTCTATGAGACTGTACTATTCTTAACCCCATTTCTAAATGAGGAGCTAAGATAATTTAAATAACTTACCCAAATTTCATTAGCCAGAAAGTGGCAAGTTCTTACAATAGTTCTGAGAAACTGACAGTTGAACAAACAGGACAAGAGGAAGAAGAACAGAAGCAAGAGTCACCATAGATGTAGAATTAACTAGATTCACTGGCAATGGGAATGAGGAGAAAAGAGAATTCACTAAGTCATCCAATAAATATTTCACTGAGTAGGTGAATAAATATTCATGTGTTGGATGCCTGACACAGTCCAAGTTTTGGGTGATATATTATGAACAAAGCAGGCAAAAATTCCTGCCCTCATGGAGTTAACACTTTAGCAGGGGAGATAAAAAAAGTGAAATAGTATATTGGATAGTGATAAATGATAAGTAGGAAATAAATCAAGCAGGAAAGATGATATGAAGTATGGTGGGGGAGGTGGGCAGTGAAACTTCAGACAGGATAGCCAAAGAAGGTAACAAAATTGGGGGGAGGAGGGAGCAGCCATGGAGAGGAAGGTGAGTTCAATTTTGGACCTACTAATTTTAAGATATCAGTGTAAAATTGTTACCAAGCCCTAAGGGACCAGGGACCCGCAAGTGGGTCCTTTTGCCCAGAGTTGCTCACACCAATAAAATGAGACCAGGTTTGGAATAGTAGAGCAGAAATTTTATTCATTGGTCAATAAATGGAGGAGGCAGAGCTTGTGCTCTAAAACACCTTCTCCCCAAAGGGAAGGTAAACAGGGTTCTTATGGGATGTGAAGAGGGAGGGGTCTCGGAGTGATAGCTCAGGGTGGGGGCATTTGGGGCATGTGCAGATCTTCTCTTCTTGTACACAGCACATTTTTCACATTTCCTTTTGTGCATGGCACCTTTTGCACACATATCCCTTTGCATATGGTGCCCCATCGCCATCTTGGACCTTTCTGGTTTGGACCAGTTCTGCAGTTTGGCCATGTAGCAATGTTCTGCCTTGGTTTCTGTAAGCAAGCACAACTTAAAAACAAAGCATTAGACACAGAAAATATTTTAGGGACTTCTCTGGGTGACAAAATCCCTCCTTTGACTATGTCCTGCTCCTCATTCTTGAGGAGCAATGGAGAAGGTCTGTTTTGTAACTACTTCCAGTTGACAAGGGGCATCATTATAAGGGCCCATTGAGGAGCAGAAATTATCCCTAGCAACTTTTAGATGTGTTTGTTTGTCACCGGGTAGGACTCCCAACCTCTCATATCCCTGGGTTAATGCCATTTGGATTTTAATAGATTCTAGTCTTTTGTTAACAAAGGAAACCAGACAGTTTAGGATGCAAGGCCCAAGGAGTAGAAGAAGTAGAATAGCCACCAGAGGCCCCCAAAAGAGTGGTAGAAACCAAGTCAGGCTGGGGAAAACCTGTTTAAACCCATTCCAGATCTGTTTTGTTAGCTCTGGTTGGCCTTTTTCATTTAACCAATTAGCCTTTTTTTGTAGCCTATTGGTGATGTAGATATAGGCACTCCAGGGGGTCATGGTGAGGATAAGTATAGTTATGAGAGATGATGATAAGGAGTCCCAGCACCTCCACAGGGGTGGGATGCCAGCCCACCAAGGACTTATCTTTGTGTCTCCAGAATAAGAACATTAGGTCTGAAAGGGGCTCATAGGAGAAGTCAGGATGGCTTGAAGTTTCCAATTCTTCCAGTTTAGGGGCTCTCTTGACTCAGGTATATTGCACCCGAGGGGTGACTCCCTGTAATTTTAGGGCAGAGTGAGTGGTTAGAATCACAAGATAAGGCCTGTTCCACTTAGGAGTGAGCTAGTTCTATGGGCTCCCAGTTTTCCATGTTTTTAGGTTTACCCAATTACTGGACTGGAAGGGATGGAGGGCCAGGTCCATGGGGCTTGGCAGGACCTTGTTGCTGTATGCTGTGAGTGCCTTCACTGTTTCCCCTACCTGAAGGGCATATTCTAGTTGTTCTTTTGTGCCTCTGATATTCCCAAGTTGGCTTTTTTAGTGGAAGAATTGGAGTGTTGCATGCCAACTGGCATGCATTGATGAGGCCTTAATCCATCAAGTTCTTTATGACAGGGGCCATACTGTTTAGGGCATCCTGTCCCAGAGGATATTGTTTAACATTTGGACACTTGTGCCCAAATTTTAGTTCAACAATCATAGGGTCTACTGGGACAGCATGTCCCACTCTTCCTTGGGTCCAAACTCAGGGATTTGCCTCTGGTAATTCCATTGTCTCCCTTTAAATCTTTTGACTCAGTCCCTTTTGTCAGGAGCATAATCAGCTGGTGATCAAAGGCTAAGGAGGACATTTACTTCCAATTAGTCCCCTTTCAAATAAAGGGAGACTCCTAATTTATGTAGTAGGCCCCCACCCAACAAAGGAATAGAGCATTCTGGCATGCATAGAAAGGAATAGATTAACTGTTTTTCACCTAGTTTTTAGGTTAAAGGTTTAATAAACCTGTTTTCTGGGGCCCCCAATACCCCCAATATATTACATCTGTGGCTGGTAAGTTAGGAGATTCGTAGCCAAATATTTGAGGAAACTAGAAGAATGTAAGATCCAGTCCAGTTTACAGGTAGAAAACAAAAACCTCAAAGATAATTAATAGAACTAGAATCTAATATCCACAATTACGTATTATAGTTTCTACTGAAACATAATTTTTCCTCTCTAAGATCACTCTCATTTTTTTTACCGAAGATAGTCAAATTAAGACTAATTGGTTTGTAAAATAAGGCTAGTTTCAACAAATTTGGCCCAATTATTTACATAACAAACAGAACAAATAGCAATTGATCATATGGCTCCTTTAAATCTGCTTTGCTGAAACTTTTTATAAGGAATCTCAGATTGAACTTTAAAGGCCTCTCACAGGAAAGCAAAGCCAAGGACTTGTCATCAGACTCTGTCTGTAATACCTATAGATTTGGGTAGATTCCTCCCTTCTCTTGAGTTTCCCCAAAATATCCTGATGTTCCTTGCACCTGTCAGGGGAGTGACCTTCTTTACTCACCTGGTAAGGTTGCTGGGAACCCTGTAAACAAGGCACCAGGTCAATATTTCCAGTGGCTTTATTCCATAAAGTCCAATCTTTGTTCCTTAGCTATCTTGTCATATCCAGGTCTGTATGTTTCTCTCAAATATGACATTCCAGTCAAAACTTTGGTAATATGACCAATGTTTCCAATTGTGTCCTGTTACAAGGAGGACAGATTCTTATTGAACTTATGCAAATAACTATATTGCCATGAAAATAACAATATTCACTCACCAAGAGTTTCCAAATTCTGGAGGGATTAGGTAGGGAAAAAAAGATAATTGTTTCAATTCTGCTTACAAAGGTATAATTTACCAAATTGCTAAAAGTCATAGTTAGCTTAAGAGAAAATGGTTTCCTTAAATCTGGAAAAATGAAGCATTAAAAAAATCAGCAATATTTCAAACAAAAATTATAAAAATCATAATCATTCTCATCAGTTCATTCAGTCATGTGTAATCAACTCTTGATCTTTTATTAGCAGTTTAATAAATTCATCAGTTTCTCCATTAAAGTACTGTAATTTCTTACCCAATTCAGTCTTATGATCTAAAAGCTTATCAGAAACCTGTATTCTAGAGTAAGTGCCAGAATCCTTCCCATGAACCTCTCTGAAGATGAAACATATTTTCAAAAGCATCAGAGTAAAACAATAACTATCTGTAAATGAGAAAAGACTTAAAAATGGCAATTGATAAAGAAACTTGGTTATTTCTGTGACATATAACACTTTAAGAGAATAACTAAAATTATGACTGACAACCAAGACAGATTAGAATTTTAGGAATGTTATATAATTTTTGAAAAACACTTATATCAATAACATTTACCAACATAATATCACAGCTTCCTGTGAAACAATGTTATCCACTTAACCATGATGACAATTGAAGATTTTCAGACAAATGCAGAAAATTAAATAGCTGTAAGAGAAATCTTAGTGCCTATGATTAAAGACCTGATAAAAACAATACAGGAAATTAATTTTGATGAAACATAAAATTCGTACCCTTCTGGTAGACTACTCAAAAACAAAACCTTTCATAATCTCTCTATCAAGAGGAGACTAGGGGCTGGCCCCATGGCATATTGGTTAAAGTTTTACATGCTCCACTTCAACAGCCCAGGTTCCTGGGTTCAGATCCCAGGTGTGGACCTACACCACTTGTCAGCCATGCTGTGGCAGCCACCCACATACAAAATAGAGGAAGATTGGCACAGATGTTAGCTCAGGGCTAATCTTCCTCAAGCAAAAAAAAAAAAAAAGAGCAGACTAAAAGTTCAAGAAAATTATCCTGTTAAGAGAGAGAAAAAAAAACAAATTCTAACTTTGCACCAGTTTACTTTTGATATTAAAACTCATTTGCTAAATTAGATTTAATTCAATCTTAGCCAACTTGACCATGCATAAAACTCTTTTCTCAGGATTCCTCTTCAACAAACCTTCTATAACTTTCTTTTTACATTCAGAATTTGTCCCATGCCTTCTTTCTTCCCTCCTAGTACCTTAGGACAAGTTTACCTTTCTTAACAAAACAAACAAAAATATTTCCAGTCTTTATACCTTCTTTACTGAAAACATATATCTTACTTTCTTTGAATACAAATGTTTTCCTTATTAAATTTTAGTAGCTTTAATCACATATTAGAATTTTTAACCTTTATAGACCTTAATTCTAGTGAAAACTGAGAAGCAAGCAGCTATAAACTGTCTTTTACATTAGCACTCTGTGGTTTGGCAAGTTTATAAACACTTCTCATAATTTCTAGAAACATGCTACTTCATAGTACAATCTTTTAATAAAATACAAGACATGTTTACTAATAAACCCAAACATATTTTATTTTCTCTGTAATAAGAAGCCAAAAGTAGATAAACGATATGTTTAGCAATAATGTTTCAGTATTTTATCTTATTTGAAAATACCTAGATATTCAATGAATTTTTCATCATTTAATTTCACCTAGCAAAACTTCCAAGTTTCAAGTTACCAAAGAGATTTTGGAAGTTATTTTAAATACATATGCCACAACACATATTTATCGTTAAAAAGTTTGCCAAAAAACTTTTATCTTTTTCACATCTATTTAGTTTACTTGTTCCCAATAATTATTTAGATTGCCTATGAAATTTCATGAGACAGTAGATAAAATTAGCTATCATTTTAAGTTATTATTTTGCTAACCAGTTTTATAACAGAGATAACATGAGCTTATTTGACTAAAAAGGCTGCACGTCTGCATCATATCCAATGCTGATAACTGTGAGGACATGCCTATTTTAATCAAAGCAACAAACTTAAATAAGCTTTTATTTACCAAAGATTATTTCATATCATGTTAACTTGAGACATTTGGGTTAGTTTCTATTACATTTAGAAATAATTTATGTAAGCACTTACTTTAAGCCAATTAAACAGAGCTCTTAATTTTTGCCATATCCTCCAGAGGTAGAAAAATATTTCACATTTATAGCATATATATATATATGTATAGATACACACATAAACAACAGACAAAATGCAATAAAGATTTTATAGCCTCTGTTTTAAAATTTTTCCTTAGATTTGGGGGCAAGGGTGCTTTCATAGCAGTCTGCATCTCCCAAAGCTTCTTTCCCTGTTTTTTTTTTTTTTCTTTCTTTCTTTCAGTCTTAGGGATGGGATGGTCTAGATAATAGCTCCTGGAGCGGTCACAAGTTTTTGAGATAAACAGGGAGGTTAGTTACTTATCAAAGGACTATCAGGTTTTAAATATCAGCTTCTAATTTGGTCAAATTTCTGATCACAAGTTACCAAATCCTTTCAAATATCTTGTCAGGTTTCATCTGGGAGAAACAGTAACTATTCCTGACAGCATCAAACAACTCCATTAATTTTTTTATTTTTAGTTTCCCCTTGACTGTTTAAGGGTAGCAGTTTCCCAGAAAATCTCTCAGAGTCTCGTTGACCCTGGGAGGGGCTCACATCGGGTCCTTCAAAGGCAGATTATGGGGGTATCTGTAAGAGCAATGACTTAAGTTTACTTCTTAAATGATCTTACCCAATTGGAACGTTCCTTCTAATAGCCAATGTACAAGTTTTGGAGGCTTAAAGGAGCCCCAAAATGACCACTGTAATTTTAAATTATCCCGGGTTATCTTGATCCAAAGATTGTTTTCTTTTTGTGGTAAGGATCCTATTTATAGCTGTTTTTGAAGAGAATTTGACCATTTTAAAGTGAGGCCTCCTTTACCTTAATTAACATTGCCGGAAGGATGGAGTTATACGCCCTCACAATATCAGGTGAGAGAAACGTTTCCCAGTGTGGCACAACATTTATCCTTACAATATAATTTAAAATACAATCAGGAATAAGAGATATAACCACTTTTATATAAAGCCCATCGTTCCTGGCTGGTCATGTTGGAAGAAGATTAGTGCAAAGATAAAAACAAAACAAAAACCCTGAACAGCTGTTCTTCCTTCCTTCCATCGCCACCTCGAAACCTCCCACTGAGGCCTCTTGGTCATGAGGGTCGGACGCCCCCAGCTGTGACCCGGGGTGATCAGGCATTCCTGATCCTTCACCCAGTCCGTCCCTCATGGACTGGTACCGCTCCTCCAGAGAGGGGCTTCATTAACAGCGAAACTGTTCCCAGGGAGGCTCTCTCAGTTCTTTCCTAGGGAGAAGACCCTCTTCTCCCTCAGTGCCAATTACATGCACACACCCTGTTCTGATGCTAAACCGAAGGTAGACTTTATATTGGCTCACAGGGGATCCCCCTTGACTCGAATGAAGCAGCAGAACACAAAGTCTAAGTGTGGCCTCAGGTACTGTTTGGAAGAGTCAGTGGGGAGAGTCCAGTGGCCAAGCACAGGGCAGGACAGTCCTGGTCTCCATCCCGTTCACAAGCCTCAGGCAACATAGGTGAGCCAGCCAGGGACGTGCTACCGCAGCCCATTGCTTGGGAGCCAAGAGGCCAGAATCAAGGAGAGGAGCCAGCAACCATTCCAATCCCACTAGGGACTGCCATATTTGTTACCAAGCCCTAAGGGACTGGGGACCTGAAAGTGGGTCCTTTTGCCCGGAGCCACTCGCGCCAATAGAATGAGACCAGGTTCGGAACAGTAGAGTAAAAACTTACTTCATTGATCAATGAATAGAGGACGCTGAGCTCATGCTCTAAAACACCTTCTCCCAGAAGGGAAGGGAAGCAGGGTTCGTAGGGGATGTGAAGGGGGAGGAGTCTCGGAGTGATTGCTCAGGGCGGCATTATTTGGGGCATGTGTAGATAGATCTTCCCTTCTGCACATGGCACTTTTTGCACATGGCAACTTTTGCACGTTTCCCTTTCCACACCACATCCCATCGCCATTTTGGACCTTTCTGGTTTAGACCAGTTCTGTGGTTTGGCCACCTAGTAATGCTCTGTCTAGGTTTCTATAAGCAAGCACAACTTAAAAACAAAGTATCAGACTTGGAAAATGTTTTAGGGACTTCTCTGGGTGACAATATCCATGAGGAGATTTCCTGGAAGCAGCTAGACATTTAGGACTAGAGGTAGGGCTGAGGCTGGAGGCTTGGAAGTCACAGCAAGATATAATAAGTGAACCTAATGAGAAGAGTGGAAGAAGGGCAGAACCTTGGGGAAAATGTATAAGATGTAGCAAGAAGGAGAATTCATTTCTACATTCAAGAGCCACTCCCTGGCCTGGGAGCAAACACCCACTTCTCTGCCACACTTTAACCTCCTTGCAAAATTGAACTCATCTCCAGAATTAAATATTCTGAATGTTAAAATTCCCCTGACCATGTGAAATATACGCTATTCTTATCCCCACTTCAAGGAAGAGGAAATAAGCGACAGACACTTAAGTAACATGCTTAATGTCACACAGTTCGGGGGAAGGGAGGACTTTGTGGTTGGTATAGAAAAAGAAGCATGCTTGAATGCATTTGCAGGTGTTCTGTGGCCCAGGAGGAGAGCAGCCATTGCCAGTGTTGGGAATCAGAGAGTCTGCCTCCAGAGTCTGTGCTCATAACCACTTCACTACGCTACTTAGTTTACACATAGCTACATATTCACATCAATGTATATATATTACAAAATGTAATGCTAAGAAGAAAATAAGCAGGGTACCAGGGGAGAGAAAAACAAGGGGATCTTCTTTGGATGGGGTGATATGGAAAGAATTTTCTGGAAAAGTAGCATCTCATCTGATATTCAAAGGGTGGGAGAAGTCAAAGAGGGAAGTCTAATGTAGAAGCCTTGTAGGCAGGCAGAATCACATGTGCAAAGGCCCTGGTTCAGGGAAGAGTCTGGAGTGATTGAGGATGGGAAAGAAACCCACTGTGGCACAAATAAAATCAATCTTGAAAACAAGCATGAAGGACGATGACTCATGCCAGCCTACATTCTTTCCAGTGGGTCTGATACCATAACTTGCTCCTGTTAGAAAATTTAGCTAAAAAGGTAAACCACATTGAGAAATAACCCCAATAGGTATAACTGAAATCAGGCATCATCATGCTCTGGAGAAAATGAATCTCATTTGTTTCTCCATTTATTCATTCTAGATGGGAACTTGTCCAACATTAATATGCATACAAACGACTAGGGAATCCTATTATAATGCTGATTCTGGGTTGGAGACTAAGATCCTGCATTTATAACAAGCTCCCAGTAACCCCAATGCTGTTCCATGGACCACACATTGAGGAGCAAGTTAATGGGATTTCAGTCATTTTGAGGTTGAAGGGAGGGATAAATAGGAACTAATTCTTTGAGTGTGTTTTTAAGAAACAGATACAGGTATTGATGTCCAGGAAAGAGAAGTAGTTGGAAAAGTAGGCAGAGACAGTGCATGTGGGCTAGCCAAACGATTCTGAGGTTTTGAGTCAAAAACTTGCAGACTCTTCTGCTAAGAGATTATAATCCAGTGACTTCCCTTCCCCTGAGTGGCAATGTCTACTTCTTACCAACCATCCATACCTTCAATGCTTCTTGTTGCTCACCACAAATAGAGAGTTGTTTTACATTTTGTCATTATCCTCAAGGACAACTGTGTCTTTCCACCTCTCAGAATCTGCGGTCTGTTCCCACTGTGACCCCCAGACTTCCATGCCTCTCAATTTTCAGTCTCTCACTCCAGATCTAGCCTCAGTCTTGTCTCCGTCCACACTCAGACTTTCTCCTTCCTGTTTTTTTCATTAAGGTGAAATTCACAAAACATAAAATAATAATTTTAAAGTGTACAACTCAGTGGCATTTAGTGAATTCATAATGTTGTGCAACCACCATTTCTATTACCCAAGACATTTTCATCACCCCTAAAGAAAATGCTACATCCATTAAGCAATCACTTACCATTTCTCCCTCCCCTTCAGTCCCCAGCAAACATCAGTCTTTCAGTCTGTATGGGTTTACCTATTCTGGATATTTCATATAAATGAAACCATACAATATGTGACCTTTTGTGTCTGACTTCTTTCACTTAGTACAATGTTTTTGAGGTTCATTCATGTTGTATCATGTATGAGTATTTCATTCCTTTTTATTGCTGAATAATATTCCATTGTATGTATGTACCACATTTTATTTATCCATTCATCTACTGATGAACATTTGTGTTGTTTCCACCTTATGGCCCTTGTAAATAGTGCTGCTATGAAGATCTCTGTACAAGTATTTGTTACAGTACCTGTTTTTGATTCTTCTGGGTATATACCTAGGAATGGAATTACTGGATCATATAATTCTATGCTTAATTTTTTGATGAATCACTAAATAGTTTTCCACAAAGCCTGTACCAGTTTATATTCCCAACAGCAATGTATAAGTGTTCTAATTTCTCCACATCCTTACCAATGCTTATTTCCTGATTATTACTTTTTATCATTATTATTATCGCCATCGTAATAGATGCAAAGGTATCTCATTATGATTTGGATTTCCATTTCCCTAAGACGAATGATGTTGCGCATCTTTTCATGTGCTTAAATCATCTTTGGAGAAATGTCTATTCAAGTCCTTTGCCCATTTTTAATTGGATTATTTGTCTTTTTGTTGTTGAGCTGTAAGAGTTCTTTAAATATTCTGAATAATAGACCCTTATCAAATATATAATTTACATATATTCTCTCCTGTTCTGTAGGTTGTCTTTTCATTTTCTTGATAATGTCCTTTGATGCGCAAAAGGTTTTAATTTTGGTTAAATCCAATCAATCTATTTTTTCTTGTGTTTATCATGCTTTTGGTGTCATATATAAGAATACATTGCTATGGAATACTACTCAGCCATAACAAAAGACAGAATTCTCCCATTTGCAACAACATGGAGGGAACTAGAGGGTATTATGTTAAGTGAAATAAGCCCGAGAGAGAAGGACAGACACTGCATGAACTCACTCATACCTGGAATATAAATGAACACACAGACAGAGAGAACTGATTGGTGGTTACCAAGGGGAAGGGAGGTGGGGGGTGGGCACAAAGGGGGAAGGGATGCATCCACATGGTAATGGACAAATAATAATGTACAACTAAAACCCCACAATGTTATAAACTATTAAGACATCAATAAAAAAAAGTTTTTTAAAGAATACATTGCTAAATCCAAGGTAATGAAGATTTACTCCCATATTTTCCTTGAAGAATTTTATAATTTTAGCTCTCATATTTAGGTCATTGTAGCTTTTTCAGTTAATTTTTTGTATAGGTGTGAGGTAGGGTTCCAACTTCACTCTTTTGTATGTGGATATCTAGTCATCCCAGCACCATTTGTTGAAGCAACTATTCTTTCCTCCATTGAATGATCATGGCACTCTTGTCAAAAATTAATTGTCCATAAATGTGTGGATTTATTTATGGATTTTCCATTCAATTCCATATAGACATCTATATATCTACCCTTATGCCAGCACCACAGTGTTTTGATTACTATAGGTGTGTAAACTTTGAAAGTGGTAAGTGTGAGTCCTCCAACTTTGTTTTTCTTTTTCAGTATTGTTTTGGCTACTAGGGGCCCCTTACAATTCCATATGAATTGAAGGATTGGCTTTTCCATTTCTGAAAAAAGTCATAAAGGTCATTGGAATTTTGATAGGGATTGCATTAAATCTGTAGATTGCTTTAGGTAATATTGCCATCTTAATACTAAGTTTTCCAATCCATGAACATAGGATGCCTTTCCATTTATTTAGGTATTCTTTAATTTCTTTTAGAAACGTTTTATAGTTTTCAGTGTATAAATCTTGGATCTCCTTGGTAAAATTATTCCTAGATGTTTTATTATTTTGGATGCTATTGTAAATGGAATTGCTTTCTTAATTTCCTTTTCAGATTGTTCATTGCTAATGTGTAGGAATACAACTGATTTTTGTATATTGATCTTCTATCCTCCAACCTTGCTGAATTTATTAGCTCTGATGATTTTTGTGTGTGTGGATTCTTTAGAATTTTCTATCTCTAAGACCATGTCATCTATGAATAGGAATAGTTTCACTTCTTCCTTTCCAATTAAGATAACTTTTATTTCTTTTTCTATCCTAATTGCTCTAGCTAGAACTCCCAGTACAATGTTGAATAGAAGTGGTGAAATCAGGCATTGTTGTCTTGTTCCTAGTCTTAAGTGGAAGGCTTTCAGTCTTTCATCCTTGAGCAGAATGTTAACTGTGGGTTTTTCAAAATGCCTTTTATCAAGGTGAGGAAGTTCCCTTCTACTCTTAGACTCTTAATTGTGAAAGAATACTGGATTTTGTTAAATGCTTTTTGTGTATCGATTGACATGATCATATGTCTTTTTTCCTTCATTCTATTGATGTGGTGTATTGCATTGATTGATTTTCACATGGTGAACCCCTCTTGCATTCCTGGCATAAATTCCACTTGCTCACTGTGTATAATCCTTTTAATATGCTGATGTATTCAGTTTGTTAGTATTTTATTGAGCATTTTTGCATCAATATTCATAAGGGATATTTGTCTATAGTTTTCTTTTTTGTGTGATGTCTTTGGATTTGGTATCAGGGTAATTCTGGCCTCAAAAGGTGAATTAAAATGTTTCCTTCTCCTCTATTTTTGAAAGAAGTTTGAGAAGGATTGGCATTAATTATTCTTTAATAATTGGTAGAATTCACCAGTGAAGCCATCTGGTACCGGGCTTTTCTTTGCCAGGAGATTTTTGATTACTGACAAAATCTACTTGTCAAAGGTCCTCTCAGATTTTCTATTTCTTCTTAAGTAAGTCTCAGTAATTTTTTTGTTTCTAGGAATTTGTCTGTTTTATCTAGGTTATTTAATTTGTTGTCATACAGTTGTTCATAGCATTCTCTTATAATCCCTTTTTATTTCTATAAGGTCTGCAGTAATGTCCACTCTTTCATTTCTAGTTTTTGTAATTTAAGTCTTCTCTATTTTTTTCTTAATTATCTAGCTAAATGTATGGCAATTTTGTTAATCTTTTCAAAGAATCAAGTTTTGGTTCAGTTGATTTTCTCTTCTCTATTTTGATTATTTCTGCTCAACTGTTTGGTATTTCCTTCCTTCTGGGCCTTGGGATTATTTTGCTCTCCTTTTTCTGGTTCCTTAGGGTGTAAATTTAGGTTACTGATTTTGAGATTTTTCTTCTTTTTTAATGTAGGCATTTATAGCCATATATTTCCCTCTGAGCATTGCTTTTGTTGCATGCTTTAAGTTTGGGTATGCTGTACTTTCATTTTCACTTGGCCTTCTCAAGATTCTGCCCCCTTCTCTATTAAATCTCTTGAGAAATCAGCCTCTACCCTGCTTCAGAACTTGTTTCATACTGAGCTGAAACCGCCTGCCACAGTCATGTGCCACACAACCATGTTTCGGTCAACAACACATCCCATATATGACAGTGGTCCTGTAAGACTAGTACCACATAGCCTAGGTGTATAGTAGGCTATACCATCTATGTTTGTGTAACTATACTCTAAGATATTCCCACAACAACAAAATCGCCTAACAATACATTTCTCAGAATGTGTCCCCATCATTAAGCAACACAGGGCTATATATCCCTCTTTCCTATAGACAGACCTAAGCCAGTCCCCTAGGTTAGAAATCCCAAAGTTTCTCTGACTTTTCTATCTTTTTCAAAATCAGCTCAATCTTACCTTTCCCTCTCCTTCCTAAAACACTGCTTTCTTTATACCTTCCCATTTTTCAAAAATACTCCATATTTCTTAATTCCTTCCAAAAACCCTTGTTCAGGAAATCATTCAAGACACTTGACATTCTAATCTCACTCTACTTAGCATTCACTGATTTCCCTGGGCCAGGTTCTGGGGCACAAACAGCTGACTAAGACATTATTCATGTTCCCAGAAGCATGTCATCCAATGGATGAAACACATCCCAAATATCTGCTGACTCAACATCCTTACTAGAGGATGGGCAGGACCTCATCACACCCCCTTGCTCCAAGTGATCCCCCAATGACTTATAAAGGTCCCCAGAGGGATGCTTCCCATGGGCCCACAAAGCAGCCTCCAGTTGCAGTCATGAGGCATCCTCTCAATTCTTAATCTCCTCTTCTGGTTCTAGTCCACCCCATCTGCTGCCGGCAGAGCCACTTAGAGGAGACCTCAATGCCCTGCCTACCCCTGAGAACATCAGTATCCATGCCAAGGTATGCTGGTCCAGGACATTCCCAAAGCATCGGTGCTGATTCCAGGCAGAATAGAGAAAAGGGCCTCCTTGTGCCCCCATGCCACACCGCATCACCTGGGCCCAGAAGCAGGTCAGCTTGTGTCCAAAGTCTCACAGAGGGGCTTTTGAACATTTTCAGTAACTTCTGAACTCTTCCTTAAGCATAGTGCCTCAAATCCTTTTTTTCTTACATCAGCAATGAACTACCTTTATCATCTCCTTCTCTTCCCTCTACTACCTTCTCCTCTCTCCCACCACAAACTTCTTTCTCCTCCCCCTGTACCAGTGCAAAATCCCCACAAATCTAAGCAGAGGCAGACAGGATAAGGGATAAATAGGAGTTCCCCAGGTGGAAAAGGTAGGGGAGGGTATTTCAGGCAAAGAGAACAGCAGAGCAAAGAAAGAACAGGACACTCTTGGAAGAATCATGAATAATCCAGGAATGGAGAACCCTTGTTTTTATTCAGAATCCTGCTACAATGTTACCTCCTCTGTGAAGTGTTCCCTGACAGCCCCCAACTCTCCCCAGCCCATCATTCTCACTATTTGTGCTCCTATCAAGCACATACCTCTATCAATTCAACATTTATTGAGCTAGAAATTGTGCCAAGTACTAGAAATACAGAGATAACAAGCATAATCCCTAACTTCAAGATTATGGAAAAGAAAGGAAAATAGTCCCGTAATTATAACAAAGAAAAAGAAGTCCTAGATATTGCCTGCACAGGGTGTGATTAGTGCTACAAGGGTAATGGGGTGGCAAGCCCTATCCTAGGTCAACGGGTAACTCATTACAGCATAACTACTGGTTTTCCTGTCAGGCTCCTCTACCATATGGTGAGCCCAGAGGACTGACATGTCTTATTCATGTTTGTATTTCCAGTCTCCAGCCGAGAAAGTGGTACATAAAAGGGATCTAATAAATATGGTCTGAATGCCATGATTTCTAAGGCATTACTCACTGAATTGGCATAGAACTGAGCAAATAGAATGAATGACTTGTTAAATAAATGAATAATTGCAATCTATAAAAACAAAGGAACCTTAAAGGAATGTGCTAGGCATGGGAAGAACAGTTCCTGGGACGTCCTTGAGCCACAGGGTATGCCCAGAGGAGTTGGTCCTTAATATCCTGGATAGAGAACCTCCAAGAGAAGGAATGGAGATGTGTTCACTCATTCAACAAATATTCCTTGGACGCCTACTATGTACCAAGCACTGTTCAAGAATGTTCACAAGAAGGAACAAGACAGACAAAAAATCCCTGCTTTCATGGAGCTTACATTCTAGTGGAAGGGAGAGAGAATAAAAAAACAAGTATGCAAATTATAAAGTGTGATAGATGGTAAGTATTATGGAGGAAAATAAATTCAAAGGCAGCTGAGTGTACAGGGGCCAGGGTTGGTGGTAAGGAAAGAGTGGTTCCCGAGGGCCTCTCTGAGAGGGAATGTTTGCATTAAAGACCTTGTGGTGATGAAAGATTGAGCCATGTGGACACCTGGGAGAAGCACATTCCAGGCAAGTCTACAAGCCCTGGCCTGTTCAAGGAATAGCCAGGCCAGCATAGTTTGCGCAAAGTGAATATGGGGGAGAATTATAGGAAATCAGGTCAAAGAAAGAAAAATGATCAAATCATTTCGGTCCTTATGGGCCATAATAATTATCTTTTTTGTTTTGGTTTTTGTTGTTTAACCGTTTTTACTGAAATATAACATACAAAGAGAAAGCTGTACAAATCCAAAGTGTCACCTTAATGAATTATCATAAAATGAATAAATCTGTGTATCCAGACACAGATGAAGACACAGAACATAACGAGCACCCCAGGATTCCCACTTTATGGTCCCTCCTACTCACTATTCCTCCCTCCTCTCAAATGTAGCCACTATCATGACTTCTCCCAGCATAGATTTGTTTTGCCTGTTTTTGAACTTTAAATAAATGGACTCATACCATCATATTCTATTTGTATCTGGACTATTTTTTTGTCCAGATATTTTGCTTGTGATATTTACCCATGTGATTCCAAGAGGGAAGAAGGATCAAGATGACAAATAACAGCATGTTAAAGTGCTAATGGGCAAGATGTAGTACAGAGGAGGAACTGATGATGACAGTGCTCATGTGCCTGGCATCCACATGACAATTCAGGAAAGAGAGGAAGAAGGAGCTCACCCAGGGGCTGAGAGTCAGGATGCCAAGAGACACTTCCTCCCCAATTCAGATCCTCTCCTGAGAATTAAGAAATCACTGGAAGGTTGGGGTCATGGTTATGGTTATTTATTCATTGATTCACTAGAATATTTCCAGATCCTACTTTGTGTCAGGCACAGTGCTGACATATGAAGATAATTAAGGCGTGGTCAGTTAGACAAACAAGTAAACAGGACTACAAAATGATGTGATAAGTGCTAAGTATCTGGAAAAGGATGCTAAGGAAGTATCTTCGTTGAGAATCCTTGTGGCCCTTTCACCTTTTTTGCTCCAACATTAATGGCTCTGAGATAGGTTCACGAGACTATGGCCATTATATGTTCCTTTAAAATTATATTTGTTATTTTATATTTATCAGTTTTATCTCCTCAACTACTAGACTGTAATCTTTTTGAGAATAGAAAAGACATCCTGTGGTATCACGAAAAGACCGCAAAGTAGTTGGAGTAGTTGGGTTTGAATCCTGACTCTTGTTCTTTAGCTGTGTAACCCTAGGAAAATTAGTGAATCTCTCTGTGCCTCAGTTCCTTTATCTGTAAATGGAGAAAATAATATCCCTCCTATTTGCCTCGCAGAATTGTTGTCAGCATCACATGAAGTAATGTATAAGAAGAACTGTAAATTCCTATTATTAGTCCTCTAAATCTCACAAGCCTACTATGCTAGATACACAGTAGGTAATCAGTAAATACTGAGCCTTAATTATACTTGTGGTTTTTGGAGTCTGTGCGAGGGAGTTGATATACTTCCCTGTCCCGCTCCACCTCACAAACAGAGAACTCAGACTCTGGGGTCAGGTAACGTGGCCATGACCCAGGAGTGACCAGCCAGTGTGGGAGAGTGGACTGGGCCAGGATCATCTGGGCCAACTGCCCATTAATCAAGAGTGCCAGACATTTTTTAGGTAATGGAGCCTTTGTGATTGTCCATTTTAACCCTTTTTCTAACCCTTTCTCTCTTCATCATGTCTCTGGGCTTCAGTATCAGAGAGCTCTAATGGACTGGCAGAGTTAGAAGGAAAGAGTGCAGGGAGCAGGGGGAGGGCAGGGGGATTTATAGTAGTTTCCTTTCTGTGTTTACAGGGAACACAGTTTCACAGACCAGCTCCACCCCACTGATGGTGAATGGGTTTCTGGGGGAGTTGGTAACTCTTCCCCTGAAGTTTCCTGCAGGAGAGGAGATCGACTCCATCACCTGGCTTCACAATGGAATATCTATCATCTTCATATACCCAAAGGAATCACAAGTCCTGGTGACTGACCCAAAACGGAAAGATAGACTGAACATCACGCAGTCCTCCTCCTTGCAGCTCAGCAACCTGACGATGGCAGATGCAGGATCTTACCGTGCCCAGATAGTCACAAAGACCTCTTCAGTGTTTTCCAATTACACTCTGAGGATCTTCAGTAAGTCAGAGCATGGGGTTTAATTATGTATGGATGAAAAAATATTACATATTTCAATTCTTTGTTACTGCAAGTGTGCACTATAGCCTAGTGGTAAAGAGTACGGCATTTGGAGTCAGACTGAGGTCCAGCGGTAAAGCACCTCAGTGGCATTGCACAGCCAGTTAGTGACAGAGCTAAGAATAAGACCTAAGTCTTGTGACTTCCAGCCTAGAATCACCTCACTCCCCCTCATACAATAAAATGGTCTTTTTCAAAAAGAACGTTAGTGGAAGTAATGGAAGTGAAACATCTATGGTTCTGTTACCATGTGCATTACATATATCTGTCATGTAATCCTTACAAAAGCTCCATAAGGTAGGTATAATCCTTACCCATGAGATATAGTGTCAGTCACAGCAACCTGCCTACAGCCACAGCGATGGTAAGTGGCAGAGCTTCCCACATAACTCCTTGGCATGATATCTCTGTTTAAACAAAGGCTGGTTGGACCTGATGGAGTGGTCAGTGTACAGAACAGTGGTCTACCTAGAAAGGGCTCTATAAGGATGAGCTGATAAAGAGAAACATCTTTTCTATCAAAATTGTTTAATTTCTAACAATATTTTATCCAGACAACTCATGTTCTCAACATAAAATTATGGAAACTAGAATGAGACAGCTTATGAATGAATGTCAGAAAAAAAAAATCCTTAGAGCAGTTAGTGAAGTTCAGAGACGCCATGAATGCCTTAAGATAATCACTTAACAGGAATGTTGTATAAGACTTTCAAGCATTAAATTGGCAACTTTAAAGGCCACTGAGATTCTATAATTCTTATCTACTAGAGAACCCTTAGTGTCAAAAATTCATCCAGAGTCCTTTGAGAAGACATGGTATCAAAAAAAGCACTGTTAAAATAAAATGTCACCACAGATAGATTACATGCTAACCTTTAATATCCCCTGACTATTTGGCAGACTGACATGTTAGAGTCATCAGACTCATGTCCCTGAAAGAATAGGACATGGAACAGGTAAATGTGATGGGAAAGAGAGGACATCTGGGAAAGTTCTGAACAGGGATTCCAACTAAAGGAGCAAAATCACCCTGGGGCAATATGTTAGTTTCCTGAGGCTGCCAAAACAAATATCACAAAGGTGGTGGCTTAAAACAACAGAAATTTTATTCTCTCACAGTTCTGGAGGCCAGAAGTCCAAAATCAAGATGTGGGCAGGCTACGTTCCCTTTGGAGGCCCTAGAGGACTGTCTGTTCTTTGCCTCTTCCAGCTTCTAGGTGCTGCTGGCATTCCTTGGGGTTCCTTGGCCTGTGGCTGCATCACTCCAATCTCTGCCTTCGTGGTCACATTGTCTCCTCCTCTCCTCTGTGTTTTTTCCTCTTCTGTCCATCTCAAATATCTCCCTGCTTTTCTCTTATAAGGGCACTTGTCATTCAATTTAGGGCCCACCTAGATAATCCAAGATCATCTCCTCATCTAACTTAATTACATCTGCAAAGACCCTTTTTCCAAATAAGATTCTGGGAATTAGGACATGGATATATCTTTTTTGGAGGCCATCATTCAACCCTGTACAGGCAGAATCACTCTGGGTAACCAATGATCATCAAGGCAGTGCTAGGACCCTGGAGAGAAGAGAGACACGTCCAGTGGAAAGTCTGAAAACAGACCCCACACTAGGCTCCATCACACTTGTTGAGACAATTTTCTTCTGCCACTATTCAGAAGACTAAGTATGACTACTTCTGCAACCACCACACTCCTAAGGCTCAATACGAATCCTTTCTTAGGACGTTTTGGAGTACCTCTCCTTCAAAGGCACATACACAAAGAGATATGCAGCTATACCAACATGTTTTACAATAATGCAAAGGAATTTCAAAGTATGAACTATATAGGTTCTTTAAAACATTGACCAATTACTCTGTATGCACCAGGCTAGGGATGGCCAAGATTTGATCTTATGAGCCAATATCAATTAATTGGGAGTAACTGCCCAGAGTTCAGTGTTAAGAAAGATGTTGAAGCTTAAGTTAACTCCTTTAGTTAACAATATTTGTTGACCATTGACAATGTACAAGACACTGTTCTAGGCACTTGGAATATATCAATGAGCAAAACAGACAAAGATCCTTGCCCTCATGCAGTTGACATTCTAGGTGGGAAATGGGGAGATGTAATAAACAATACACATAACATATAAACAAATGACACAGTATATAAGAAACCCATGAGCACTATAGAGAAAAGAGCCATTAGGACATCATAAGGAGCATCAGGAGTGCCAGGAAGCAAGGGTCAATTTTAAATGGAGTGATCATAATAGTCCTCATTGAATAGATGACACTTGAGCCAAGACCTGTTGGAGGTAGGGAGTGAGCCATGTAGCTATCTGGATGAAGAGCCATCCAGCACAGTCATTCCCCTGTGCCTGGCATGCTCAAGGAACATCAAGGAGGTCAAACATCAAGAAGCAGAGTGAGAGGGAGAGTAATAGGAAATGAGGTCAGTAAGGAAATAGAATACCACATCAAGTAAGGTTCTGAGAGCCATCACAAGGACTTTGGCTTCTACTCTCAATGAGATCGAGAACCATCAGAGGGTTTTGCAGAGAAGTAATATGATTTGACTTACTTGTTTAAAGGACCCCTTTGGCTGCTCTATTGAGAATAGACTGTAAAGGACAAGGGTAGAAGTCAATGTACCAATTAAGAGGCCATTGCAACAATCCAAGCAGGAGATGATGCTGGCTTGCACCAAGGTGGTAGGAGTGGAGGCAGTGAGAAGTGGTTGGATTCTAGATATATTTTGGAAGTAAAGCCACCAGGATTTCCTCATGTGGCAATATGAGATAAACAAATGAGTCGATGACTCCAGGGCTTTTGGCCTGACCAACTGGAAGGATGCAGTTGTTATCAACTAAAATGGGGAAGGCTGCAAACTAAGCAGGTTTTGGAGAGAAAAACAGAAGTCCTTTTGAACATGTTGAGATTTCGATACACATTATATCCAAGCAGAATGTCAAGTAGGCAGTTATATACTCATTAAGTAACAGGAAAAAGGTAACAAGATAGATTTTTGAGATCAGCCATGGACATAATTTGAGGGAGATGTGACATTCATGCCAAATATTTGCCATTGCTGTGCTAGGCACTGTCTCATTTAATCTTCATAGTGACCTAAGAAGTAGATATCATTGCCCAGTTTTACCATGGTCATGGAGCCAGTAAATGACAAAGCCACGATTCTAACCTAGGTCTTCCTAACTCCAAATCCAACATTCTTGTCATTACGTGAAAGCTCTATTCTAGCAAGTTCCACTGCTCTACTCAGTTAACTAAGCTTAAAGCATGACTCAGTCTCTTCTAGTCAGACAGTTGGAGTCATTCCATTCTTTATTGGGTCATCTGTACTTCAACCCTCAGGCCAAGTCTAGGTCAGCAGCCTTTTCTGTACTGCTTCCATGTCCTATTGGTTCACAGCTACTGACATCTTACTAGGCAATATTTTCTGGTCTCTGCTCTAAGAAGCTGCTGCATCATGTGTCTTCTCAAATGTCTGAATATATTGCATTTCTTTGCTCCCTGGAATTGCTTGCTCTTAGTTTCTTCACTTCTTCTTTCTCTAATACTTTGGTTCTCAACATTTCCCTTTCTGACTAGCTGACATTCTGCGTTAGGAGCCAGCATCAGACACAATGAGGACCAGGATTCTCACAGATTTTTGGGAAGTGTGGTTCCCCAAGGAAGTTAAGCTTCCATCTTCCACCCCAGCTAGGGAATTCTGATGATGGAGGAAACAGGGCTCTTGTGCCTGGTCTTCTGGTTTCTGACCCGGCTAAGGTAGGGTTGGCCCTCAGCTTAGTGTCCAAGTTGTCTTTACACAAGGGGCAGTGAACAAGGACTAGAAAAGAACCCAGGAATAAACTGGGGCCAGAAGAGTAAAGTAACCAACTAACTAAAGTAATCAAAATTACCAAACTAGTTGGTGGCAACCCCAAACTTTCCCTCCCCACTTCTCCCACTAGCTATTCTGTCTCATATTGATGTCCCTCATCATTTGGTCACCCTAGATATTGATCTCATCAATTAGGCAATACAAGCAGAGTTATTTACAGAGTATACAAACCATAACATACAGCAAAGTGTCAGGTGGAATACAGAAACATTGAGGTGAATGTTTTTCGCAGAGGGCAGAGCCGAGCCATTTGTCCTTAATCCGGACCTTTTCTTTGCACACAGGACGACTGAGGAATTTACAAGTTGCCAGTCACACTCAACTGTCTGGGAATGGGACTTGTGAGATTCACCTGACCTGCACTGTTGAGAATCCAAATGACAATGTCTTATTCAAGTGGCAGATCTCAGCAAACACATCTCTAAATGAAGCAAATCTCACTATCTCTTGGGACCCCAAGAATTCCAGGGAACAGAACTATACCTGCACAGCTGAGAATCTTGTCAGCAATTTATCCTTCTCTGTCTCTGCCCAGAGTCTATGCAAAGGTAACAGTCTGTCTCAGGTCTCTCTGAGATCCTTGAGCAGCTGTGGGGTGTGGCCTGTCCCTCATGCCCTATGTGATTCCCAAAACACTAGCCGAGTAGGAGGCAGCCAAAGGATGCTGGTGGAGGACAGTCACCCTCTGGAGCTCCGTGCCTCTCACTAACCCCAGAGGTCTCTTCTTCCTTCCTCTTTCACCCTCAACTCCTCTTCCAGCCCACTCAGAGCCCAAGAGCAAAGTCCTTGGGAAGGCAGGATTGCTTCCTCCCCCTGGCTCTACCAGGCCCTGCCCTGCCCTATCTGCCACATGCGACTCCCACTCCCAGAAAGCCTACCCAGAGCCTCTGGGTATAGATGAAGCCACCCAGCCCCAAAGGTGGCCTAGGAGAGGCTCAGTGGATCTCTGAGAAAAATACTCTGGGCTTCGTTCGATGTGTCTCAAGTGCAACTTTTTTTTTTCAGGTGTTTTTGATGAGAAAAATCAACCTCTGGACACCATATGGATTATAATTATAACTGGGGGTTTTTTGGCATGCATGGTACTCATCCTTGTGTGCCTATATGTTTGGAGGAAAAAACCAGGCAGGTTTCCTTTCTTCCTACTTGTCTCTTCTCCAAGATTCTAGAGACTTAGAGTCTGGGGCTTCCCTTTACCCCTTGTGGAAGAGGGAGGATGCAAACCATGACTTGGCTAGTCCACTGGGACACCTGGGATGTGACCACACACCTGCTAATCTCCTGAGGAAGGTGTCCTACTGGGAAATGAATGAGCCAGCCTCTTGGCCTGCCTGCCCTTCCCTATGGGTCCCCTCCCACCACATCCTCTAGAGAGACACCTACGGGGTTGGGGTGTGGAAGGCCTCTCTCACTACAGTCACAAGTTTCAATTTTCCTGATTTTATTTTTCAGATTTCTTTCGTTCCTATACTCAACAAGCCCAGAGTCCTGGTGAGCTTCCAGACTCTTACCTTCCAGTCATAAAACAGATGACAAGAGCTGAATGGCAGAAGAAGCGGGCGGGTCAGAGGGTTGGATAAAGAGAGAGGAGGGAGTCAGAATGTCGTTACTCAGATGGACCAGGTAGTGCAAGGGGAAATGACCAGTAACTGTTGGAGTCTGTCCCCTGTGGGACTACAGAGTCCCTTACAAGCCAGTAAACCAGTCACTCACACAATTTCTTGGAGTGGGATTAGGGCCATTCCCCACGCTACTGATGGGAAACCAAGTGCCAGTGAAAGGGCTCATGGCCTGTCCATTATCACCCAGCAAGTCCTGGGCGGGTACAGGATTAGAGCACCAAAGGACCAGAGAAAAACTGCCTGACCCCATGACTCTCCTCAGCCGGGGTATGGGCACTGAGTAGAGAGAGTCAAAAGAGAAAATGTGATATAGAGACAGGAACACAGGCTCTGGATCCAGATTGGCATTAAGTCTCAATTCATGAGTGAGATATATGACATCATGTGCAGAGGACAGGGCGTGAGGTTTAGAGTCAGAAGGCATGCATTCAAGATTTTGTCCAATCACTTCCTGTGTGACTCTGTGCCAAATCAATTGAACTTTCTGAGCCTCCAGTTCCTCATCCCTAATGTAATCAAACCTACCTGAAGGACCTCTGAAAACTTTAATTGTATGATATATGTGAAATAACTGGCTCCATTATGCTCGCCAGTGAGGTTCTCTAGCTCTTGTGTAGGCACTGCTATTTGGTCCAGGAGCTTCCTGGCCCATATATGTATCTGGAAGGAGACTCTGAAGCTTTAGGGCACCTCAGGACCATGTCCCCCAAAAGATGAGGTCAGAAATAGATCACGTGGCTGAGAAGGTTGTGGTTTAACCCAGAACTCCAAAGACTGTCAAAAATGAATGAACCCTAAGGAAGGGTGATGCCTTGAACAACTGCCTCTTTGGGGCCAGAAAGTGTCCTGGGGTAAGCAAGGTCCTGGGGGAGCAGCCCCAGAGTCCTTCTGCCTCTGACTGTGCCTTCCTGTGTTAACAGCAGAGACCAGGACGAACTTAGAGTATGATTCAGTCTCTCCAGGGAACACTGTGTATGCTCAGGTCACCACTCATCCAGCCAGGGTGAGTCCTTTCAGCTTTATACTCTATCATTGTCATTATTTTTACAGTCTTTATTCACAAATGCCACCACAATCATCTGACTAATCTAAATGCCATACGCCCTTGAGGAGAGGAGACAGCAATGAAGGGAGCTGCAAAGTTATGTGCAGAAACTTTCTAGCCCCCACTGCTCTCGCTCCAGTGTAATGTTTGCTCATACCCTGCTTTACACTGTTCTCTAACTGCTTAATGCATCAGTAGGTCTTGTCCCTTCAAGTGAATTACAAGCTGCCTGAAAGTGAAAATTACGTCTTCCTCTCTCTTCCCCTACGTCTTAACATGATGCTCACTAAATACATGCTGAATGGATCAGAGTTCAATTAAGTTTGAGAGTTTCCAAAGGAGACAATTCTGTAGCAGAGGGCTTCTCACTCTAGTTGAAGGAGAAATAGGGGAACTCCCAGTAGTCTCTCAAGTGGGGAAGAGAGGCAAGAATTTGCAACCCCTCCACAGTAGAAGACACTAAAGGCATGAGTAGCCTTCAATCTTCCCCTCCCCGCTAGCAACATAACAGGACGGCCTAAGTCAGGCATCAGGAACTCCCCTGCCATGCATCAGCAATTCCCCACCACCCCAAAATATAGCACCTGCAGGTGGGCACATTTCTAAATAACACCATACATCCTGGGAGGCCAGTCTTCTGAAAAATAAGCCAAGAGAACTTGGCATTCCCCAACTGATGGAAAGCAATGGTCTAGCTAGAAATCTTGGATTTCCCCAAGCAGATCTCCCCTCACAGGCATTTGCAAAGTAGGCTCCCTGAAAGGAGGGAACAAGAGAGGGTACTCTCACTTACTCAGATATTTCTATCACCTTTCCACTTTCCTCTTGAAGACAAGATGAATCAGTCTTCACAAACCAAGAAACTAGTCTCCAGCAAATTTGTTAACTTTTCTTTAGCAAAAAATTGTACTTTGGAGAGTTTCAGAGGTCTTGATAGTAGCCTAAATATTCCTTAACTAATTTTAAATGTCAAAACCTATAAGCATGGGTGACTTCTGCTATTATTGCTTACTTTGTATTCCTGGCAGAGCCGTTCTTAAGACCAGGTGTCCCTCCCACTCTACCAGTTCCCCACACTTGAGGAGAACCCAATGTCATGATGACTAGGCAGTTAGAATCACAGGGACGAGATGGAGCAGGCAATACCTCCAGTTATAGCTAGTAAAGATCTGAGACAAAAGGTATAGCATAATAACCAGCTAGAATATAAGTTAGTTCTTAAAAATGAAGAGAGGAGAGTACAGGTGGATGCAAAACAAGAATGCTTTCTTTCCTTCATATCACCTGCCAACAAGGTCATCCTTCTGTCTCTCTCTGGGTCTTGGGCCCACCGGTTTGCTGGGATATTGTGCTTCTGTTTGGGGCTCGGGAAATGCCACCAAACCTTCACAGGTTTGAGAGCTGGTGGTGTATGGTCTCCAGCGCCTCTTGCTAAACAATCCCTAGCCTTCCTCCAGAAGAACTTTGACATCATCCCTCTTTTGTTATGCTATGTCTCCTAAGAATATAAACAGGCATGAGTATCTCTTTGTCTGTGTGAGCCAAATGGGTATGATAATTTTTTACAGAAGACAAAAATCCCAACATCTGTGAAAAACATTGAGTCCTCCACAATTTACTCCACAATTCAACAGTCCGAAGAGGTAAGCTCACAATTTCCCCCGTTCTTATATTCTTACCTTTCTCCTCAGACCTATGACTTTGCAAATAAAATGCATAAGACCTATAATTTTACAGATGCACAAATACCAGCAGGGTACAGAAAGTCTCAGGACATCATGAAAACATATCCAAGAAGTTATCTTGTCTGAGGATCACCACACATAACTGAGTTTTCAGTCTACTTGTTTTTTAATTTAATCCTGCCTTATGCTGTCAATATCCCTATGTGCCTGTTAGCGCTATCCAGACCTCCTCTGTAGCCATGAGAGGTGGCCTGAGGCTCTGGTCCGTATTAACTTACTTTATTTTCCTCTTTTTCCCATTAGAGTAAACCCATTTCTTCCAGATCAACTGCCCTTGATGACGTCGTCTAAATTGCAGAACGGTCTCAAAGGAACTCAGAGACGACATATCTTCTCCTGATCCCATGGAGGAGAACAGAGCTTGGTTCCTGCCTGACAGCAGAATTTGACTATCTAGGATTATCACTTCCAGTCATTTAGATTTGAACCTGCTTACCTAGGTCAAGCATCTAAGGAATAATATCATTTCCATCATGTGATCCAAATAACATTTTCTAATCTGCTCCAAGCCAAAACACGCTTCAAATAACATGCCTGGATATTGACTTTCTCTTTGGTAACTAAGCAAATGGAGTTTTGATTGACAGAGAGATTATAATTCAGAAAACAACCACTTCTCTCCTTTTAGAAAGCAGCAGGATTGTGACTCATCGGGAGAGAGTAGAGTGTGTTGGTTACGTGTGTTGTCTCTGGAGTTGGATGGGCCCATGCTTGATTCTCATACATCACTTACTAGACACACCTCCTGGGATCTACCTGACCTCTTGGAGCTTTGGTCTCCTAGGCTGAAAAAGTAGGCTGGTAATACATCAGCCCTGCTACACAAACCAGGAAGCCATGTTATCCCTGAATTCAGCTTCTCCATCACCAGGCCCTTTGGATTCAATCTCCAAATAAATATCTTTGACCAATCCACTTCTCTCCAAATCTTGAACCACCATCCTATATACAACCATCGTCATCTCTAACCTGGAATCTCACAACACAGTCTGAACAACTCTCTCCAACTTTTGCTCTTGTCTCCCTCCAATCCATTCTCCACAAGGCAGCCAGAATAATTTTTTTTTCCCTGAGGAAGATTCACCCTGAGCTAACATCTGTTGCCAATCCTCCTCTTTTTGTTTAAGGAAGATTCGCCCTGAGCTGACATCTGTGCCAATCTTCCTCTGTTTTGTATGTGGGTTGCCACCACAGCATGGCTGATGAGTGGTGTAGGTCTGTGCTGGGGAACTGAACCCGTAAACCTGGGCCACTGAAGCAGAGTTCATTGAACTTAACCATTAAGCCACGGGGCCAGCCCCCCAGAGTAATATTTTTAATATAAATCAGATCCTTCACTTGTCTGCTTAAAATCCTAGAAGACTTCCCAGTGCACTCAGAATGAAACTGAGTTTCCATGGCCCCGGACGGTCTGGCCCATCTCCAGTCTCACTTATTATCACTCTCCCCCCACTATCTCTGTTTATCCTTCTGTTTAGCCTCCCTGATCTTCTTTCAGCTCTTCTGTTAGAGGACAGAGTTCTCTATGTTAGAGTTATTTACCTCTGCCTCAAGGTCCTCCCTCTGCCTGCCTGGTTCCTCCTTATTCTTTAGGTCTCAGCTTACATATGCCACCTTCTAAGACAGACCTTCTCAGTCCACTCTATCTGAAGTGGATCCCCCTATTATTCTGTCACACCTTCCATGTCATTTATCACGTCATTAAATATTTATTTTTGTTTGTTTAATTCTGTTTCTCCCACTATACTGTAAGCTTTCCAGGAACAGGAACCATGATGATTTTGTTTATCACTGTATCCCTAGAACCTGGCAGAGTATCAAGCACATAATAAATGTTGGATAAATATTTTTAATAAATAAATGAATATGTAATGGAGTTTTGTAGAATTAAACAGGACAACGTACTTGCAGCCCTTAGCATAGTGCTCAGCACATAAAAGAGTTCAATAAATGTCAGCCCTCATTGTTGTTGTTATTATTAATATTATTAAATTACATTCTTCTGAACAGACAGAATCTTCTCACAAACCTTCAGCACAAAAAGAAAGAAGAAAGGACATGTTGTCTGTGCCCGACCTCCACATCATTTCCTACCTTTTCTCTGCCCAAATTTTTGAATTCCATTCTTTTACCCCATATGAGAAATAATGTTCCTCTTCCCCTGGCAAGAATTCACTGACTTTTTTGTGGGTTTGAGATATTTAAAAAAAATTTTTTAACAGTTTATTGAGGTATGATTGACATACAAAAAGTTGTACATATTTAATGCATACAACTTGATGAATTTGCAGATAAGTATACATTCATGAAACCATGAGCACAACAAATACTGTAAACATATCCATCACCTCCAAAAGTTTCCTCCACCCTCTTTATTTTTTTAAGTTTTAATCCTTTTTGTGATAAGAATATTTACCTTAAGAACTACCTTCTTAGCAAAATTTTAAGCCCACAATAAAATATTGTTCACTATAGGCACTATGCTGTACAGTAGATCTCTGGGACTTAATCCCCTTGCATAACTGAAATTTTATACCCTTTAACCAACACCTTCCCTACTCCCCCTCCCCCTATCTCCTGGTAACCACCATTCACTCTCTGCTGCTGTAAGTTTAACTATTCTAGATTCCTCATACAGGTAGGATCGTATACAATTTGTTCCTTCATGTCTGACTTATTTCACTTAGCATAATGTCCTTCAGGTTCATCCATAACTTTTATTTCCTTTAGATATATACTCAGAAGTGGGATTGTTGGACCATATGATAGTTCTGTTTTTAATTTTTTGAGGAAATTCCATACTGATTTCCACAGTGGCTGCACCAATGTACATTCCCACCAACAGTATACAAGGGTTCCTTTTTCTACACATCCTCATCAACCCTTATTGTCTTTTAATATTTTTATAACAGCCATCCTAACAAGTGTGAGATGTATCTCATTCTGGTTTTGATTTGCATTTCCCTGACAATTAGTGATTTTGAGCACCTTTTCATATAGTTGTTGGTCATTAATATGCCTTTTTTGGATAAATATCTATTCAGGTCCTTTGCCCATTTTTTAATTGGATTGTTTGGTTTTTAGCTATTGAGTTTTAGGAGTTTCTTATATATTTTGGATATTAATCCTTTATCAAATATGTGGTTGGCAAATGTTTTCTCCCATTCTATAGGTTGTCTTTTCATTTTACTGTTTGTTCTCTTTGCTGTGCAGAAACTTTTTAGTTTGATGTAATCCCTTTGTCTATTTTTGCTTTCATTGCCTGTGCTGTTGATATCAAATCCAAGAAATCATTGCCAAGACCAATGTCAAGAAACCTTTCTCTTGTATTGTATTCTAGAAGTTTTACAGTTTCAATTCTTATGTTTAAGTCTTTAATCCATTTTGACTTGATTTTTGTGTGTGGTATATGATAAGGGTCCAATTTCATTCTTTTGCATGTGGATATATAGTTTTCCCAATACCATATACTGAAGAGAATATCCTCTCCCCATTGTGTATTCTTGGCACCCTTGTCAAAGATCATTTTAGTATATAGTTTAGGGTTTATTTCTGGGTTCTCTATTCTATTCTGTTGGTCTCTATGTCTATATAATGCCAGTACCATACTGTTTTGATTACTGCAGCTTTGTAGTAAGTTTCAAAATCAGGAAGTGTGACGTCTCCAACTTTGTTCTTTTTAAGACTGTTTTGGCCATTCAGGGTCCCCTGAGATTCCATATGAATTTTATTACTTTTGTGTGTTGGGGGGGAAGACTAGCCCTGAGCTAATATCCATTGCCAATCCTTCTCTTTTTTTGCTGAGGAAGACTGGCCCTGGGATAACATCCATGCCCATCTTCCTCTACTTTATATGGGATGCCGCCACAACATGGCTTGATGAGTGGTATGTCTGTCCACACCCAAGATCTGAACCTGCGAACCCCAGGCCGCCACAGCAGACCATGTGAACTTAACCGCTGCACCAGGCTGGCCCCTCTATATGAATTTTTTCTATGTCTGCAAAAACATTGTTGAGATTTGATGAAGATTGCATTGAATCTGTAGATCATTTTGGGTAGTATGAATATTTTAACAATAGTAATTCTTCCAGTCCATATAAATTGAATGACTTTTCATTAATTTGTGTCTTCTTTAATTTCTTTTTGCAATGCTTTATAGTTTTCAGTGTACAAGTCTTTCACCTCCTTAGTTAAATTTATTCCTAAGTATTTTATTCTTTTTAATGCTATTGTAAATTGAATTGTTTTCTTGATTTCCTTTTCAGATAGTTTGTTGTTAGTGCATAGAAATGCAACCGATTTTTACACATAAATTTTACATCCTGCAACTTTACTGAATTGTTTATTAGTTCTAACACTTTTTTGATGGGATTTCTATATATAAGATCATGTCATCTGCAGAGATAATTTTACTTCTTCCATTCTGATTTTGATGTCTTTTATTTCTTTTTCTTGTTTAATTACTCTGGCTATGACTTCCAGAACTATGTTGAATAAAAATGGCAAGAGAAGGCATCTTTGTCTTGTTCCGGACTGTAGAGGAAAAGCTTTCAGTTTTTCACCATTGAGTATGATGTCCACTGTGAGTTTTTCATATACGACCTTTATTGTATTGAAGTAAGTTCCTTTATACCTAATGTATTGAGTGCTTTTATCATGAAAGAGTGTTGAATTTTGTCAAATGCTTTTTCTGCATCTATTGAGATGATCATGTGATTTTTATTCTTCATTCAGTTAATATGATGTATCATGTTGATTGATTTTCATATGTTGAACCATCCTTGCATTCCAGGGATAAATCCCACTTAGTCACAATGTAAGATCCTTGTAATGTGCTGAATTTGGTTTGCTAATATTTGCTAATATTTTGTTGAGGATTTTTGCATCTATAGTTTTCTTTTCTTGTGGTGTTCTCATCTGGCTTTGGTATCAGAGTGATGTTTGTCTCACAAAGTGAGTTCAGAAGTGTTCCCTCTTCTTATATTTTTTGGAAGAGTTTAAGAAAATTGGTATTAATTCTTCTTTAAATGTTAGGTAGAATTCACCTGTGAAGCCATTTGGTCATAGGCTTTTCTTTGTTGGGAGGTGTTTTATTACTGATTCAATCTCCTTATTTGTTATTGGTCTGTTCAAGCTTTCTATTTCTTCTTGATTCGATCTTGGTAGGTTATAGGTTTCCCAGAATTTATCCATTTCTTCTAGGTTGTCCAATGTGTTGGTGTGTAATTTTTCATAATAGTCTCTTATGATCTTTTTTATTTCTGTGGTATCAGTTGTGGTATTTATTTCTGTGGTAGCAGTTGTCTCTGCTTTAACTTCTGATTTTATTTGAGTCCTCTTTTTTTTTTCTTAGTCTAGCTCAGGTTTTGTTGATTTTGTTTATCTTTTAAAAAATCAAACTCTTGGTTTTGTTGAGTTTTTCTATTTTCTATTTCATTTATTTCTGCTCTAATCTTTATTATTTCCTTCCTTCTGCTAATTTTCTGCTTAGTTTGTTCTTCTTTTTCTAGTTCCTTCAGGTGTAAAGTTAGGCTTTTTATTTGAGATTTTTCTTTTTTTTAATGTAGGCATTTATTGCTATAAAATTCCTTCCTAGTACTGCTTTTACTACATCCCATAAGTTTTGGTATGTTGCGTTTTTATTTTCATTTATCTTGAGATATTTTCTAATTTCCCTTTTGACTTCTTCTTTAACCCAATAAGTATTCAAGATTGTGTTGTTTAATTTCCATATATTTGTAAATTTTCCCATTTTCCTTATGTTATTGTTTTCTAGTTTCATCTCACTGTAGTCAGAAAAAGATATTTGGAATGATTTCAATCTTCTCAAATTTTTTAAGACTTGTTTTGTGACCTAGAATTTGATCTATCCTTGAGAATGTTCTATGTGCACTTGAAAACTGCTGCTGTTGGGTGAAATGTTCTGAGTATGTCTGTTAGGTCCATTTAGTTATAGTGTTTTCCAAGTCTGCTGTTTCCTTATTGATTTTCAGTCTGAATGTTCTATTATTGAAAGAGTGGTTTCAATTTATATAATAACTTTCATCATTTATATAATAACTTTCATCATTTTATATACAACTTTCTTTGTCTCCTATAACCTTTGACTTAAAGTCTAGTTTGTCTAATATAGGTAAAACAAGCCTGGCCCTCTTTTGCTTACCATTTGCATGGAATATCTTCCCCCTCCTTCACTTTCAACCTAGGCATGTCCTCAGATCTAAAGTAAGTCTCTTGTAGAAGGCACATAGTTGGATCTTGTTATTTTATCCATTCAGGGACTCTAAGTCTTTTGATATGGGAGTTTAATCCATTTACATTTAAAGTAATTATTGATATGAAAGGATTTACTACTGCCATTTGTTATTTTTTCTGTCTATTTTGTAGTTCTTTTCTTCTTCTCTTCCTCTCTTGCTCTCTTTCTTTGTGATATGATGGGGTTTTTTTGTATTTATATAATTTGATTATTTCTCTTTTTCTTTTATGTATCTTCTTTAGGTGTTTTCTTTGTGGTTATCCTGAGGCTTATATAAAACATCTTATAATTGTGACAGTCTATTTTAGGCTAATAATAGCTTAACTTCAATTGTATACAAAAACTCTACACTTTTACTTCTCCGCCTACACACACACATTTTGTGTTATTGATGTCATAATTTACATTTTTTGAATTGTGTGTATCCATTGACAGATTTTTGTATTTATAGTTATTTTAATACTTTTAGCTTTTAACTTTTGTACGAGGGTTAAAAGTGATTTATGCATCACCATTACAATATCACATTATTCTGTGTTTGTCTATATATTTACCTTTGCCAATGAAATTTACATTTTCATATGCTTTGGTATTGTTGTTTACCGTCCTTTTGTTTCAACATGAATAATCCCCTTTAGCACTTCTTGTAAGGCAGGCATGTCTAGTGGTGATGAACTCCTTCAGCTTTTGTTTGTCTGGGGAAATCTTTATCTCCACTTCATTTTTAAAGGACAGTTTTGCTAAGTATAATATTCTTGTTGACAGTCTTCTTCTTTCAGTTCTTTGAATATATCATCCCACCCCCTGCTGGCCTGCAAGGTTTCTGCTGAGAAACATACTGATAGTTTTATGGGGATTTCCTTATGTGACAAGTCACTTTTCTCTTACTGCTTTCAAAATTCTATTTGTCTTTGACTTTTGGCAATTAATTATAATATAATATGTTTTGGTGTAAACCTCTTTAGGTTCAACCTATTTGGTATTCTTTCATCTTCATGAATCTGGATATCTATTTCTCCCCCCAGATTTGGGAAATTTTCAGCTGTTACTTCTTTAAATAAGCTTTCTGTCCCCTTTCTCTTTCTTTGCTCCTTCTTGGACTCCCATAAAGTATATATTGGTTATCTTAATTGTTTTTCATAATTTCCATAGACTTTCCTCACTCTTTTTCATTCTTTTTCTTTTTCTTCCTCCAACTAAATAATTTCAAATGATCTGCCTTCAAGTTCACTGATTCTTTCTTCTGTCTGATTGAATCTATTGTTGAAGCTCTGTATTAAAATTTTCAGTTCAATCATTGCATTCTTTAGCTCCAGAATTTCTGTTTGATTCTTTTTTGTGATTTCTATCTTTTTGTTGAACTTCTCATTTTGTTCATGTATTGTTTTCCTGATGTTATTTAGTTGTCTGTGTCCTCTTGTAGCTCACTAAGCTTCTTTAAAGATGATTATTTTCCATTCTTTTTCAGGCAATTTGTAGATCTCCATTTCTTTGAGGTTTGTTACTGGAGCTTTATTTTATTCCTTTGGTGGTGTCATGTTTCCCTGATTCTTTATATTTCTCATAGCCTTCCAATGATGTCTGCACATTTGAAGGAGCAGTCACTTCTTCTACCCTTTACAGACTGGGTCAGGAGGGGAACACCTTCACAGTCAGCTAGGCTAGAGATTCTGGGGATCTCTCAAATATTTTTTACAGATGTGTCCACTCCACTCTTTTCTGGGGCTGATGTCTTAGGGATTGTGTGCCTTCTTCCAATTCTGCAGAGCTTTTCTTTTTCCCTTTCCCTAGGGCAGTGTTCTGATATGCCAGGGCATTGGGTGCAAGCTCCATTTCTCTCCTTCCCACATGAAGAAGATGTCTTAGGATTATGTGCCTTCTCTCTACTCTGCAGATCCAGGCCAAGTACTGAGTCACTGATCCATTTTCCCTAGAGCCGTGCACAGAGATGCCAGGACAATGGGTGCAAACTCCATTGCTCTCCTTCCCTACTGAAGGAGGAGTCTCAGGGTTATGCATCTTCTCCTAATCCTGCAAAGTCAAGCTGGCTGCTGAGACTCATGCTGGCTGCTGAGATCTGTGTGCTGTTTGCAGGGGCATGCATGAGGTACTGTCTTTGGGGACACATATGGGGCACTGTCTGCAGTGGCACATGCAGGCCAGCTGCTGGGGTCCACCAGTGGGCCAGCTGGCTGGCTGGGTCCACAGGCTAGTTGCTGAGATCCACACATCAGTTGCTATGAGCCCCAGCCCCTTTTCTTTGTTTTTAGCTGCCCCTCAGTGATTCAGGAATGTGAATTCCTTCAGCATTCTGGGTGAGGCAAGACAGAAGTGGGTCTCTTGAGTATCATTCTGAAAGGCTGAGGAACCAGGACACTCATGTCATGAGTCCCTCTCAACTCTGAGCTGTGCCAGCTTGGGGAAGAGATGAAGTGAGTAAAGTGAAACTGTTCTTCTTACTCTTTTCATTGCAGTTCTTCTCAAATTTTGTGCTCCACTGAGGTACTGGAATCTCTCATCTAGACTCCAGAGCTCTTGTAAAGATATTTTTGTTCATGAATGATTATTAAATCAGTATTTCTGTGGGAGGACAAGGGCCAGGACTCTTATTCCACCATCAAGCTGATGTCACTCTAATATACTTTTCTTTAGCATGTCTTTTTCTGACCACACAAAAATAATAAATACTCATTGTAAATAATTCAGACATTCCACAAACAAAACTACCCAAAGAAATTTTGTCCAGAAGGTAAGCTTGTTCTTTAATGTTATCGTTGTAGAATAGAGGAAACTGCACCATTATTAAACTGCTTTGATTGAGGTAAGAAGGCTGTGACTGGCTGTCCTGGGAAGATAATGAGAAAGAAGAAAAACAATTCAGAGATATATAGGGGAAATCATGGGATATAAAAGTTGGGGTATCTCACAGAGGAGATAGGTAAAAGGGTTGTCTGAGGTGATGGCAAAGAGAAGTCCAAAGACAATTGTTGTGCATTAGACATTAAAAAAAACCCATCTCAGGATGGAATATGAGATCAGATGCTCCAATAGAGATGTTTCTAGAAGAACATGAAGGTGATAAATTATTTAATGGACTTAACTGGGTGGAAAATTATATTGAGAATCACTTTTGCAGAGTTAATGGAGGGTGTGGTAAGATAGTCAGATGTTCAAGATAAATCATCTCCCCTTTTAAGGAGCCCCTAGTCACACCCACTGGCAGTCTCAAACGTTTAACATGGCCTACAAGACTCCTACTTACATCTCCACTCGTTTCACAGCATCCCAGCCACACTGGTCTTCATTCAGCTCCTAGAATAATCCAAACTCTCCTTCCTACTTCTATGTCTTGCACATTCAGTTCCCTCTGCAATACCTTCTACACACATACACACACAAACACACACACACAAACACACACACAAGCAGGCTGGCCAATTCCTATTCATTCTTCATGACTCAGCTTCTACATCATTTCTCCAGAGAAGACTTCTCTAATATATTCACTGTCATCCCCAGTTAGGTCAACTATCCCTACTATATGGTCTTATAGCTCCCTGTATTTCTCCAATCATTTGTAAAAATTATAATTTTAGAAGCATTTATGTAATTCTTTGTTTGATATATCTGTATATCTAAGTATACATTCACCAGACTCTAAGTTCCAAGAGAATAGTGACTATATCCCCAGAACTCTACTTAGTACCTAGTTCATCAAAGTAGACACTCAATAAATATTTGTTGAATGAATGAACAAACAATAGATAGAAAGTAAGTTTGGTAGATGGGAGTGAAAGAGGAAATTTAACGACTAGGTAAAGGGCCAGTATATAGAATGAATGGCATTAAGATTGTTAAAATACAACCAATGTGGGTGAATACTGGGAATACCGGAGGGGGTTCCTTCTATTCATAGGGACAGCTCTTCAATGGAGTCACACCTGGATGACAAACCCCAAACTTTCCCACCACAATGGCCTGATCTGCCTCTGAAATCTGAAATTTGAAATTATACCTCCTCCTCTTCCTTGTACTCTCCCTATATTCACTGGTGTTTCCTCTCCCCTTCATGCATTTTAAGTCACCCGGCCCTTAGTCCCTACCTGAATATCTTTCATTCCCTCTTCACAGATCATTGAAGTCATTAACACTTTATGTGTCCTCTTCCTTAATCCAATCCAAAGGATTCCCTATCCTGTATCTTGATGTCCCAGTGACTACACTCAACCTGCAAAGTCCAGGAGAAAACCAACCAACCATGCGGCACACCACAAGTCCATTCAATTTCCCTTTGGGTTTTTGTTCCATTCAATGATACTTTTACTCCCTCGGCTATTCCAAACTCTCTCACTGTTCATGTATTCTCAATAATATCCCCCATATCACCTATCCAGTGGTTCTTAACACCTCGGTTGCTCATTAGAACTACCTGAGGAGCTTTTAAAACTACCAGTGCAGGACTCAACACCCAGAAATACTGATTTAATTAGCCAGGCTGGGACTCAGGTGGCAGTATTTAATACCCTGGTTGATTCTAGCCTACTTAATAGAAGATACAGTCATTTTTGCATGTAAATTACAAGAGGTAGTCTTCAAGAGGAAATTAATCTTCTCAGTGAGGTTATGCATTTATCTTCAGGCACTTTAAGAGAAAACTGATGCATCCTTGTGGATTTGAGGAACTGAACTAGAGCTGAAGCAGCCCGTCTTTTCCCCATTTGTATCTATAGGGCATTGCCCATTTGTCTCCTTCCCTCAGAGCCAGCAGATAAGGATGGAGGAGAAAACAATCCAAATCTAGTGAGTGCTTGAGGAACGGTGGCCTGGGACACCATGATGAGAGTGTTGTAGGGGTGGGGAGTGTCCAGTAATGAATCAAAGAATGAGGAAAGTATTCCCTTGGCATACTTTCTTAAGTCCTAAACCAGAAATCACATACTGGCAGCTGGAGACCAGGATCCTATCTACAGATGTTTGGCCCCCACAGTGTCTTCTTTTATTAGTAACATGAAAAATTGGGACAATTCACCTAGTGATCCTGATTTCCTACTTTCCTTTAAAAATGTTTTCCAGGGGCCGGCCCAGTGGCGTAGCAGTTAAGTTCATGTGCTCTGCTTAGGCAGCCCCAGGTTTTGCAGGTTCAGATCCCAGGCGCAGGCAGATGCACCACTTGTCAAACCATGCTGTGGCAGCATCCCATATAAAGTTGAGGAAGATGGGCACAGATGTTAGCCCAGGGCCAGTCTTCCTCATCAAGAAAAGAGGTGGATTGGCAACAGATGTTAGCTCAGGGCTAGTCTTCCTCACACACACAAAAAATGTTTTCCAAATGTCTGACCACACTGGGACCACATTTCTACAGGACAACAATTATCTGGTGCTGAGTAGCATTTTTCCTATTCTAAATGGGGCTTGCACTCTACACTTCATCCCTGGCCTGCCCTGTCTGCTTCACTCACTTATTACATCTGCCTGATACCTATAAATATTTAGGTTTCCAACCTCTAGCCTAAGCCATGAAGCTTTGCCCCACCTCATGTTGGTCAAAGGAGCAAATTACCTAGTCCCAAAATAACAGTGCTTGATCTCTTTTGCCCACTCCCCCTCCCACTCCCAAACCAACACTTGGAACTTTTAGGACATTTACCTGAAGCTTTTAGTAAAAAACCACTTAACCTGCCTCATGGTCCAGTGTATATGTTGATATGAGGAAGATCTCTGCAAACAGATGCAGAACAGAGAGAAGGTAGCCCTGCACCAGAGTCGTTAGACAGGGACTTCATTCTAAATTTCAAGGTGATGAGAATGGGCTGAGAAGTGACTTCTCAACTAGAGAGAGGGGAATTCTGACCCCTTGACTTCCCTCTTCCCAGAGGTTATCTAAAGACATTTCCTGCGGGAATGAAGGAAGGGAACATTATTATTGACCTATGACTACCAGACCTCTAGGCTTATATCCAAAGCTTTTACTTCCTCACACCTAGCCCCACCACTCTTCTGAAGCTTCACTCTTAAAAGGCACTAATGTCCAGATGCAGGGGTGTTTTCTCTGCGTTCTAGTGCTCTCTGCAGCATTTGACATTACAGAATCCTTCCCACCCTTAAAGTTTCCCTCCTTTTAGCTCTAAGTTGCACCATCCTAATCTCTGTTTTTCTGGCTGCTCCCTACTTCTCCTTGGCTTGGCTTCTCATATTATTCCTGATTTGTTTCCCTAGATTCTGCTGACTGGACACCTCCTGGATGTCCCATAGTCACCTTAAATTCTGCTTTTCTCTCTCCCTTCATTCGCTTCCATGGACTGAATATAATTAATACTCCTAGTGATCCAAGGAAAGAACATCCCTATCAAAGCCCTTCTCAGGATCTACTAAGAATCCAAATCACAGGGTAAATTCATGGCAATTTAAAACAAAGGGGAAAGTAACTTGAATATCTAACTTCTAAGAACAGAGATTTTCAAGGGAGGAAGGGTACAGGAAAGGAGCCTGTTTATGATAGAGGGCGGACTATGTAGTTTCCAAAGGGATACTCAATATTGTAATTTTATATCTATAAAACAAAAAGTACCCCTTTTACAGTTAATCCTACAAATAATTTTATTTATTAAGTAGTTGTTATTTAGTTATTCATTCAGTCAGTAAACAATTAACTGCTCATTGTATGCCAAGTACCACGTGTGGACCTTTAACAAGATACACATGACCTCGGTCCTCAGGCATCATGGGGATGTCAGACACTAAACAAATATATAATAGATCCAAATAGGTAAACAAATAAATATATGATTCCAACGTGTGATAAGTGCTAGGAAGGAGGCCTTCAGAGACATTGGCAGTGTCTTTGAGCATGCCAAGCTGTACCACCTCAAGGTCTTTATACTTGTTGCTCTCTCTCTGTGGAGATCTCTCCCCCCAGCTCCTTGTGTGGCTAGCTTTTTCACATCCTTCATATCTGCACTAAAATCTCATCTCCTCAAAGAGGGTTTCCCTGATTTTCCCACCTAAAATTGCTCCCAGCCTTCCCACCCCCATTCGTTACATCCTTTTACCCTTTTACCCTTGCCCAGCTCCCCCACTAGATTCTAAGTTCAATGAAGGTATGGATTTTGTTCCTTTTCTTCACTGTATTCCTAGAACTCAGACTATTACCTGATACAAAATAGATACTCAATATTTGATAATCCAATGAAGGAACAATTAGAAAATAACAGGGAGAACCCTACCTAGATGGGAAGACTTCTCTGAGGTAGTGGCTTTTTGGGGGTTTTCTGTTTTTAAAAATTTACAAATTATAAACTGTAACAAAACTTCTTATCTGGTGTGGATACACACACACAAAGAATAATAAAACAATTCTCAACCTAGCACATGTCCTCCCTTGAGGAGCCATGTAACTGAATCTCAGGATGATATGTTGTGTAGCGGGTTGACATTCAACATCCATTCCATCTCCCTTCTACATGCCTTCCTGTGCTATAGAAACAGAACATCTAATAAGCTATGTTTCCTAGACTGCCATGAAGCTAAGGCAATGCCCTTGTGTTTTTCTTCACAAACCTTTTGTTGTACTATGTCTGTACAAAGAGTTGGGTTTAATCAGTGTTAACAATTCAGAAATAGAATTCACAGGAATTGGTGACTTGACTATATATGGGAGATGAGGAAGAGGAATATTACTATGATGAGTCAAATGTATCTCAGGGATTGACTGAAATTCAAAAATGAAGAGAAGGAAGTTTGGAGAAGAAGATAACTAATTCAGTCTTGAATGAATTTAAACTGTCTGAAGGACATCCAAATGCTATTCAGTGGGCAGTCAGAAATACAGGAGTAGAGCAAGGGAGCATAGTTGGGGCTGGATAGATAGATTTGGGACCCACATACATTTGGGTGGCAGCTGAAGCCACGAGATTGGTGAGATCATCCAGGAAGTGTGTGTTCAGTGAGAAGAGAAAAGAACTTGTAGGGATCCCTGGATAATTGAGAAGTTACCACGGAAAACGAGAATCCAAGAGATGACCACAAAAGGAATTGATAGAGAGGTAGGAGAACCCACAGATCTCAGAGTCACAACATTTCAAGGAAAAAGAAGTTCAAGAAGGTGGAAGTGATGAAAAATTCTGAAGAAAACTTAAGATAAAATTTTGGTAAGTTGCAAGTCATGCATAACCATAAGATGAGCAATCTTAGCTTTGAATCTCATGTTATAAGACTATAACACCATTACTCCTCCTGTTACAGTCATCTGCTATCCTTGGGTCACTGTCCCCCATTCCTTGAAGAGTTTATCTCCTGGCCAACTCTTACATTCTTCGCACTTACACGCTTAACACTACTCCTTTCATAATTTATCCAAGTAGATGATCCTTTCATTAACTTAGCTTCTCAGATCCTTGACCTCCTCTCCTCCAATGATCTCATCCTCTACCCCTTTCACTCCATTAAGCTTTCAGTTGCACCATCCTAGTCTCCTCTGTCTTCCTGGCTCCTCCTTATCTCTCCTTGGCTTGGTTTCTCTTATAATTCCTGTCTCATAAATTAATTTGTCTCCCTAGATTTTGTTGACTAGACACCTCCTTTAGTCATACCCTTGTACCAAAAGCTACGACCCTTCTATAATCTTAATTTCAAGCATCCCACTCTCTCAAATCACCTCCTTCTATATTTCCATTTCACTCCTTCTTTTACCCCAAATTCAACAATCCTTTAACCTCCATCCCCCAACCTACAGTCTGTTGATCCAACCACCTTTCACTATCACTCATGCCCCTCATGTCATCACTTTCCTCCTTACCCAGTTTAAATTCCATGGCCAGTCACTATCATCACTCCCTCCCATACACCCTCAACTCCTCTGTTCCATTTTGGGTTGTATTTGTCTGGCAAAAAAAGAAAAATCAATACTGCTTGGGCTCTTTCATGCCTGAATTTGCACAACTAAAGGTAGCTGGAGAAAAGCATACAACCATACTATGATTAGTCTCACTTAAACTTGTGATTCCTAACTGAAATGCTGCCAGGCAATTACATTTTATTTGGCTAGTTCATTTTCTCACTCTCCTAAACAACTAAGAGATGAGGGCAGAAAAGTAAAGAGGGCAGGGGCACCAATCTTCCAACACTTCTTCACCCATCCTTACTTTCAAGTTCTTTATTGAGAAAATAGAAGCCATCTGAAGAGTATTTCCAGAGCTTCCACTATCCACCTAGCTTTGCCTAGTTTTGTATCCTACTCTCTCTTCTCTTCTTTTCTGCATCCTTCTCTGTCTTCCTGTTACTATGGATGAATTTAACTGTGTCAGGCAGGGCACAGTTCCTCCCCTTATGCACTAGAATCCATCTCCTCTCATCTACTCAAGGACATTGCTCCAGCAATTCTCCTCTTTCTCTCTCTGCTTTAACAAATTCCCTCTCTACTGGGTCTTTCCCATCAGATTACAAACATGTTGTTATTTCTCCCATCTAATAAACAAAACTCTCTTGATCCCACTCTTCTCTCTAGATACTGCTTCATTTCTCTCCTTCCTTTTACAGTAAAATTTCTATTTTTCTTCTTCCACTCTCTTGACCCATTGAAACACTCAGTTCTCAACTTACTTGACCTATCAGCAATATTTGACATACCCCTCTCTCCTTCTTGAAATGTTTCTTAAATCATCTTCCAGGACACTACACTCCTCTGATTTTCTTCCCACCTACTGGCCACTCCTTAGTCTCCTTTACTGGTTCATTCTCATATCCTCTGCCTTTTAACAATAGATTACTTCAAGGCTCAGTTCTTAGAACATTTCTCTTTTCTACTTATTCTCATTCCAATGATGATCTCTTCTATCCTCATAAACTTAAATACCATCTATATGATGACGATCCCCAAATTTTTATCTCTGATCCCACTTAACCACTAAGTTCCATCTTTTATCAAGCTGCCTTAATACTTCTACACTTGAATGTCTGTCTAAAGAGTATTCCCTATCTCAGTAAATCACAACTCCATCCTTCAAGTTACTCAGGACAAAAATCTTTGACTCCTCCCGATTTCTCAGACCCACATCCAATCTGTCATCATATGCTATTGGTTCTTCCTTTAAAATAGATCCATAATCAGCTACTTCACTACTACTACCCTGGTCCTGATCACCATCATCTGTCATTAAATTATTGCAATAGCCTCCTAATCTGGTAGGCCTTCTTCCTATCTTGCTCTTTTCAATCTATTCTCAACACAGAGTGATCCTTTCAAAACTTCAGAACAAATCACTCCTCTACTCAAACCCCTCCAATGGCTTTTCATCTCACTCTCAGCAGAAGTTCAGGTCATTAGAATGGCCTATAAGGCCTTACATGATTTGAGCCTCCCCCCGCCCCCACTACTTCTCTGACCTCATTTCCTACTAATTTTTCCCTCACTCTCTGTGCTCCAGCCACACTGGCTTCCTTGCCATTCTTGGAACATGCCAAACACACTCCCACCTCAGGGCATTTATACTTGCTATTTCCACTGCCTGGAATAATCTTCTTCCAGATATTTACATGGCTCACTCCCTCATCTCTTTCTGGTCTTTGCTTGAATGTCATTTTCTTAGATCTGAACAAAAGAATGTGGTTGGAGCTGGAGATACAGACTTGGGAACCATTTGCATCTGGGTGACAGCTGAAGCGATGGTATTAGTAACATCACCTAAGGAATGTGTGTATAGTGAAAAGAGAAGATGATTACCTACAGAGCCCTTAGTAATGCCCCTGAGGAAGAGCATCCCAACAAAAGAAGGAAAAAGGAATCGACAGAAAGTTAGAAAAACCAGAAAATCATAGTGTCACAAAATTCAAGGAAAAAGAGAGTTGCAAGAAATAGGAAATGTGTAAATAAATTCTGAAGAAAACTTAATATATAAGTTTGGTGAGTAGGAAGTCATCAGGAACCTTCACAAGGACAGTTTCATTGACATGGTGGGGTTGAAGCTAGTAAGCAATGAGTTGAGAAATGACTAAAAGATATGGAAGCAGAGACTGAAATTGGAGATTACTGTTTTAAGAAGCTTAGTTCAGTAGAGAAAGAGAAAAATTAGATGGTGGCTCGGGGGTGAATGCAGGCAAATGAAAAGGAAGGTTTTGTTCTTTTGGGATTTTTGTCTTTTAGCACAAAAAAAGCTTGAATTTGTTTGTAGACTAAAAGACAGGAATCAGAGGGAGAAGTGAAAGATTCAGTAGAGGAAAGGGACAATTGGCACAGCAAAGATGTGCAAAGAGGATTCAATAGCATCCAACAAATATTTATGGTGGACTACCACACGATGTAAGTGTTGGGATATAATAACGAATGAAATAAACATCAAGTAGTTTGTAGCATAATGGATGTCAGTGACGTTAAGGCCACAACTGTAGATTCTGGTTTTAAAACTGAAGGGAAACAAAGAAAGGAGGAAAGGATTAGTCATAGACAATTGTGGAACTTCGTATTTTTGTGGCATCAATTTTCTCAGCAAAAAAGAGACTGCAATCTGTTGAGGGCAAAGAAAATATGAGAAGGAGGTTTAAGGAAGGTAGTGCAGGTTAAAGATTTGCAGTAATAAAAAGAATAGGAGAGGAAACTAATAAAACTAAAATTAAAAAGAACTATCAAACAGCTCTGAATGCCTCAATAATATTAAATGCCATTAATTTGTCGAGGCTCCATTCTCTACAATTTTGTGATTTTTATCCAATAACACTCAGCACTCAAATACAGAATGTTTTGTAGAACCAGCAGATGGTTGGTGGCTTATAGTGCAGGCAAAGTACAGTGCTAGGATCCAGAAAATAATCCAAGTTGTTGACTTGGGATTGTCCATGTCCAGCTCTTCTTTCCTTTGCCTGCCTCTAATACAGAGACAGTAAAAGCTAAACACTTAATTTCCCAGCTCCCCTGCGGCTAGGGGAAGACATGCAACACACTTCTGGTCAGATGAGACATAAGCATAAGTCTGCAAATGATGCTTCTTTGATTTCCTCCTTCCTTCTGCCTAGAGCATAGATATGCAGCCTAGAGAAGCAGCAGCCACATGGAAACCCTGAGGTGACAAGTAGGAGGACAAAGTCAGGAAAGTGAGGATGACAGAGCAGAAAGGTAGAAAGAACTTGGGCTCCTCACGGTGCTATGGAGCTGCTACATCAGCTCTGGACTGCCTTGCCTCAGGATTCTTATTACGTAGGGCAAATAAACCCTTATTTATGTAAGATGTGGTTTTTGTTTTCTGGTGATTTGCAAGCAGATGTGTTCATAACTGAAAAAGAGGCCCAGGCTATGTAAGTATGTTATCCATGGTGCTTTGGGTTGTAAAAATCAAAAACATTATACAATAGAATAAGGAGAAAAAGGTGAGAGAGGATTTATTGGCTCATATAGCTGGAACATCTAAGAGATAGAACTGTCTTCAGGCCCAGCAAGATCCATGGTTCAACTAATGTCATAAGAACATATCCCTCTTCACCTCTCAGCTCTGCTGGTCTCTGCTTGACTTCATTCCCTCCCAAATCTCTCCAGGTATGGCAGGACAACCTCTAGCAGCTCCATTTTTACATACTCCTTAGAGGTCATGACCACAAAGGCTGACCCCGACCCTTTCTCTCACAGTGTACATATCAATCTCCTGCAAGGATTGCTTGGACAGCCTGGGTCCACACCTATGCCTCATGACCAACAGCCCCACCAATACCATGTGGAACAGAAGAAGAGCAGTTCCCAAAAGATATAGGTGTTCAGCATACAGCAATAGGTCGACTATGGTAGAAAAACAAAGTGAGGCCAGAAAAGAGACAAATAAACTGGGAACAAATGAGTGAGTCATTGGACTAGAGATATTTATGAGGCTTATAATTTGTGTGGAGAAATGACACAAGAGATGGAAAGATAACAAGTTGTGATCAAAAGGTAGGATATAGAAGTTTAATGTTTCAGATAGAGGGAGCAGTTCTAGATGATAATTGGCAAGGTCTAGTTTGTGGATATGGAAGAGAGTGTTAAATATAAAGATCTGGGGCTGGCTCCGTGTTGTAGCGGTTAAGTTCACATGCTCCCCTTTGGCAGCCCGGGGTTCACTGGTTCGGATCCCAGGCACGGACCTACGGTCCACTCATCAAGCCATGCTGAGGCAGCATCCCACATAGAAGAACTAGAAGAATGTACAACTAGGATATACAACTACGTACTGGGGCTTTGGGGAAAAAAAAGAAAAAAGAGGAAGATTGGCAACAGATGTTAGCTCAGGGCCAATCTTTCTAAAAAAAAAAAAAAAGAGGGGAGAGTGCTTTAAAAAATGCTAAATAAATAAAAAATATAAAGATCTGAGTAGAGAAGATCAAGGTATTAGCTCAAGATTATCAAGTATCGATTTATATCTTTAAGGCCTTAAACCAGTAAAACATTTATGTTACCTGTATTAGTTATCTATTGCTATGTAACAAATTACCCCCAACATTTAGCATGTCTTGAAACAAGACATTTATTACCTCACACGGTTTCTGAGATTCAAGAATTTGAGAACGGTTTAGCTGGGTTGTTCTGGCTCAGGATTTCTCATGAGGTCACAATCTCAAGATGCCAGCCAGAACTGCAGATATCTGAAGGCTGGAGGGTCCACTTTCAAGTTCATTCACATGGCCATTGGCAGGTCTCAGATCCTCATCAGCTATTGGCCAGAGACATTAGTCCTTAGTCAAGTGAGTTTCCCCAAAGTCTCTCTATAAGCTGCCCGAGCATCCTCATAACATGGCAGGTGGCTTCCCTCAGGGTGAGTGATCCAAGGGAGAGTGCAATCAAAACCCTGATGCCTCTAAACTGACTTTTGGAAGAGATGTGCCATCCTTTCTGCCATATTCTAATGGTCACATAGAACAACTCTGGTACCATGTGGGAGGGGAGTACGCAAAGGCATAAATACAAGGAGGGAGGGATCTTTGGAATCCATCTTGGGGGCTAGCTACCTCAGTACTCCAGCCATATATAATTCAAAATAAAAACAGTACTAAAGTCAACCCAGCGTCTTGGATCTTAATCCCACTTAAGAACAGGGATTGAGGCCTAGGCCTTTCGATGGGGAGAGATGAAACTGAAAACCCCAAGTAAAGTTAGGACCATTCAATGGCTGCACTATGTGATGAATTGGGGCAGGGGGAATCTATCCACCTGAATTGGGAGATGACAAAGAAGCTTGTCTATCTGCCTGGGCTCTGGGTGGAGGAAACAAAGCATCCTCTGAGAATTCAAAACCATGGGTCTACACCTCATATTGGATTTAAGATTCAAATTTATACTACCCATATGGCCTTGGAATCCTCAAATCAAGAAACTGACGTCATAGTTAGTCTGATATGTGATATCCCTCTGGAGCTCACACACATGCTCAGAAGGGATAGTCCCAAAACCCAGACCAGAAAAGGAGTCTCATAAGAAAAACAACAACAACAAAGATCTGTGAAACATGAGCATACATTAAAAAATTCAGAGCACACAAGGAAATAATTCATTATGAGTAAAAGTCAGCATATTAAAAAAATGGAAAATTAGAGCTCTCAAGCACTTAAAATAATATGTTGACAACACTAACTAAAATATAAAATATTTACACTTAAAATTATTGAAAACATAAAGTAAAACAAAATGCAAGATTTTATAAAATTTAATTTACAGAAATGAAGCATATAATCACTGAAATTGAAAATTCAATAGATATTCAGCCTTAAAAAATAAGGACATCATGGGACCAGCCCAGTGGCATAGTAGTTAAGTTCACATGCTCCACTTCGGTGGCCTGGGGTTCATGGGTTCGGATCCCAGGTGCAGACCTACACACTGCTCATTGAGTCATGCTGTGGCGGCGTCCCACATACAAACTAGAAGAATATTGGCACAGATGTTAGCTCAGTGACAATCTTCCTCACTAAAAAAATAAAAATAAGGACATCATGTGATGTGCTACAACATGGATGAACTATGCCCTCACCAGGCACACTGTTACTGAGCCCTAAGGGACCGGTGACCCACAAGTGGATCCTTTTGCCCAGAGCCACTTGCACCCATACAACAAGACTGGGTTTGGAACAGCAGAGCAGAAACTTTATTCATTGATCAATGAATGGAGGAGGCAGAGCTCATGCTCTAAAACACCTTCTCCCTGAAGGGGAGGTGAGCAGGGTTCTTATGGGGTGTAAAGGGGGATGAGGGGGTCTCTGTGTCATCACTCGAGGCAGGGGGCAGTTGAGGCATGCACAGATCTTCCTTTCTTGCACACAGCACCTTTTACACACACTTCCTTTTGCACACAGCACCCCATCGCCATCTTGGGCCTTTCTGGTTTGGACCAGTTCTGAGGTTTGGCCATCTGGCAATGTTCTTCCTTGGTTCCTATAAGCAAGCACAACTTAAAAACAAAGCTTTAGACATGGAAAATGTTTTTAGGAACTTCTCTGGGTGACAATGCCACCTTCCCAGCACCTCCATGTGTTCAGCAGCTCAAAGCCAGGATTTTTATGGAGACTTCATCCCATAGGAATGATCAATCATTAACTGAGTCGCCAGTCCTCTCCCCTTCCTAGAGGATGGAGGATGGGGTGAAAGTTCCGAGCTCCTAACACATTTACCATATACATGAATTAAGAGTTGGTGGGCTATGACAGATGACTCAAGGACCTCTCCTACAAGGCTTTAGGAGGAAGGCATGGTGTCAGCCATTTTAGCAGCTTAGCTCTACTTTACATATTGTTTCTCCTGGTCAGTTCATCTGAATGTCTGAAGTTTCTGCAAGTCTGGAGCAATCTTTGTAATTCTGCTGGCATAACTTTTAGAACTTGGTTTTAGTACTGTCAAATGACAAAACTAAAGCAACATAGTAACAAGTGTGATGTCTTTCATTCAAAAGAAAACAATCCATGGATTGAGGGCTACAGTGCCTCACAAGCAGTGGTGCACTCTTTCCAAGAGATTTTGGACAAGAGCAAGTTTTATAGAGCGTTAGAAGAGGCAACGCAGACACAGGGCATGATTGGCTAAGAGGTCAGGGATTTCCTTATAAGACTAGCTGATCTTAATTTCTAGGGTAAAATAAGCTAGCTAAGCTGAGTTGGAGGACTGGGATTGGTGTATGTTATGTTTCCTTGTCGGGTGTTTCCCCTAAGTGCAGGCCGATTCAGGTTTAGATTTGGGGCAGCCTCCATTTTGTGGGTCCTGATATGTGAATTAAATTTATCAGTACATATTGCCATGCATTCCTATTGCCACAAGAAAAATGAGGATGGAAAAGTGACCCCTCTAAATTAGAACAACTCTTCTTTTATCCAATATCCAAAGAAAATAATCAAGCCTTATCTCTTGGTGTCATTCTTATGGATTTAAACCATTTTTAAAATAAAGTATTTCTTACATATTTAAACCAAATGTTTCTAAGTCTTCTAGCTTTCTAGAGTCACTCTTTTCTTTAACATTCAAGTGAAACACCTCAAGCCCCATCCCATGCTCAGTTGGAAATCCCTATTTCTGAGGACTGCTGGATGGGTGGGAAGGGAGCAGTGCTTATATTCGCCTGGTAACCTCTCACTCCAAATTACTACTCCTACAGAGTTTCCAACATCTATTGTCATCTCACCTTCTATAACTGTGTTCTCTCCGTGTTATTTCATCACTAGCCTGGACCCTGACCCTCACAGTACCACCAAACAAGAGTCAGTGTGTCTATCACTCTTTCACTTAAAGATGTAAGGAAAATGGCCAGAGTCCACAGCACAGCACAGCATAGGAAACAAATTAAAATTGAGTTCTTTAAAGCACTGTCTTCAAAGTCCTTTGGTCATCCCTGGGGAGAGACATTCTCACTGGGTATCATTTTCCTTAGGTTCTGGCATGTGCCCTTCCCTGGAGCCTATGGTCATTCTCTCTCTCCTCCTCTGAAAGTTCCAGGGCCCCCAAAGCTAGTGGTCTGCCAGAAGCTGCTCATACAGGTTCACATAAGTCAATTGTTAAAATTTCAGGAATTTTGCTAGCCTCTTGCTAAACACAGCCATTACTAAAAACTGAATTATATAAGCTTACATTTAAATAAATCATATTTTTAAAAGGTAATAAGTACTCAAATGCATCACTTCCTAATTATTTTCCTATACTTTAATATTCTATGCTCTTGAGATTATTTATATCTATTGCATCTGTGTAGTGGAAATACTATATAATGGTACACATCTTTATGCAAATGCTACCACAGAAATGGACGAACACTATAAATCAGGGTTTTGCGGGGGGTTTTGTTTGTTTATTGCTACTTTTATTGGAGAGGTGGTTGTCAAACATTTGCCAGCACAACACTCCCCTTCTCCCCAGGGAAAACTGAAACACACCTGTTATTCTATTACAAAGACCAATTTAAACTCTTTGTCACAGCCACACACTCTGGAGACCAGATTTGAACAAAAGAGGCCTCTTGAGAAGCTTTTCTATACCCTAGAGCCTTCCACTCATCAGATTAATTTTACCACAACCATAAAATTTGCCTACTGCCGTGGTTTTTTTAAATGCATTTATATCTCCAACTGACCATGTTTTCTTTAAAAGCAAATACTGAACACATATTCAGTATAAAGATATTTAAGAGAAGTCAGTGAAAGAAGAGGGCAGGGAAGTTTGTCGTGACTTTGGAAAACCTGAATCTCTCTCATTGGAGGGAATTAGGAGAGTCTGAGTTGTTGAGGGAAAAATCCTAAAAACAAAGCTAATGGAAAACCTTCTGTCTATGCGGGGGGATAATAATAGTGAGGGGAGCGCCCCCTTCTATCGTTTATGAGTCATTTCCTATTTTAATTCTTCCTGTTTGTCCTTGGTTTTTCCACAAGTAATTGTTGAGTTTACCTTTCACCCTTACCTCCCCTCCCTGGTCATGATTACCACAGTCTCCGTGCCAGTTGAGTATGCTGGGGACTCTGAAGCACTTTGATGTTGAAAGCTTAAGAAGCCAGAAATGACTTCTGGTTTTGAAAACTTTCCACTTGCTGTAAGCCTATCTGATTAAACTGTAGATACAAGCCATACCTAGCCCTAGTCTGAATGCTTGCCTGCTTTCTCTTTTTCTTTTTTTCCTTCCTTCCTTCTTTCTCTCTCTCCTCGCCCCCTCCCATCCTTCTTTCTTTCTTTTTTCGTTTGTGTTGCTGTCAGTATTTTAGATGTATCTGACTGGGGAGTGCTGTCACAAGGAGAGGAAGTAAGAGTCTGAACATAAGACTCAGAGGCTTATAACTGAACTACTCTTAGTCCATCAGAGGCCTGAGAGAGAGACAGACAAGACAAAAGAGCAAAATAGTGTTCCTGTGAAAGGGGAACCATAAAAACGAAACTTCTTAGCTTTGTTTACCTTTTTCCTAATAATATTAGGGTACCTACATCTGAGAATAATAATAGCTCTACCCTGGGTGGCTACTTTCTTCTGCAGTGTTAGTTCAAGAAGCTGGAAAGAGCATGGGCTTTGTCGTGGGACGACCTTGAGAGCAATTCTGGCCCCTCCTCACTGGCTCTTTGACCCCTGTGGGCTGCTCTACCTCCCCAAGTCTGTTTCCTCAAGGTTGTATTCAGGCAGGCTTTCCTGTCACAACCTACTGACTGGTAATGGCCAGTGTTATCCTGACTGGTCACTGACTGTGCTGTACCAGTTGCTAAATATTTTTAATCAGTCTCGATTAGATTAAATAGTGTGTGTAAAGAGACTATCACAGAGTCTGCCCGGAACATAGCAGTGGATGTTCAATCAATGTTAGTTCTATCAGTTCTTTTCCTACCCACCCACCTTCAAACCTCGTCACCAACACAGTTCTGTTGGGAAGCAGTAAAAAAAAATTATTACCATTATGTTCCACAGCTTACATAAAGGCAAACTCAGACACGGAGGTAAATGGACTAAGAACACGATGGTGAGTCACAGGCACCAGTCCTTGATCAAAGCTCCTCATGCTTGATTCAGAGCACTAACCACAAGACTCTAGACCTCCCTGGTAATCAGTTAATAGTTTTAAAGTGGAAAGAGCATAAACTTTGGAGTCAGAAAGATCGGGGTTCAGATTTTATCCCTGCCACTTACTATCTATATGATCTCCAAGAAATCACATAACCTTTCTAAACCTCAGTTTCCCCTATGTAAAACAGGATGAATAGACCTAAATGTTTAAGTGGGATAATGCATGTGTAAAAGAAGCTTAAAATGGAATTCTTTCTTTTTTAGTTTGAGCTAAGTTTCCAAAAACCAAAAATAAAACAGTAGATGCTAAGTTTTCCCCACATTACTAAGCTTGCCCACTTTTTCAGGAATTTAAAAAGGAGATGACCAAAGTTGGCTTTGTGGTCCTTAACATATCACCTATATCAGGAGTTGAAGCTGAAGAGAAGGAGAAGGACAGAATTTCTTTGGAAAGAATTGTGGGCATGCTGTGTTCTACACAGCATGGGAGAGAGGGACTTCCCCCTCACCTCAAAGCAGGTGGAGGGGCTTCAATAGAACCATAAGTGGCAGGTCATTCAGAGGGACACATGTCCTCTGGAGTTTGGGGTATATAATTACCATGAAGAGAGGCTGTGGATACACGGGCCTGAGGCCACAGAGCAGAGAAAGAAGACTGACCATCCACAGAGAGTGGCACAGGAATGTAGGAATACTTCCCCACACTGGACATAGGCTTTCCAAGGTAGAGTTAACCTGGAGCCAGTTTGAAAGCTCATCACTCCGTAGAAGTCTCCCAAGACCAACTTTAGGAAATTAAGTCCTGAGAGTTAAAGTTAAAATTAGCCAATCAGACAAGAAGCATCACCCACATCACAGGAATTACAGTTAAAGATTACCGGCAGGGGAATCTTTGAAGAACCTACAAATAAACCCCATGGAAAAATTGCCAACAATTGTTAATTTGCCCCATTCCAGATCACAGGGGTACATAAGATGGACTCAAACCTCCATTCTACATCCTTTGGCAATGCAATGCCCTCTTTCATGGCATTGCTTTCATGGTGACTTCTGGCTCCAAATTTCTGCTTCTGATAAATTAGTTCTGTTTATGGATCATTTGGCCACCTGTTTGTATACCTTCCTACCTTAAGCCTAGGAAAGGCGCAGGATCCTTTCCAAAATTTCCACCTAAAAAGCCCGATTTACACAAAGCTGTTTCATGGGTAGAAGAACATTTTGATTGTATGGAGGGGTTTTGGAAAAGGGGTTGGTTTACTCTGAAGCAAAACAAAGTGGCAACTATTATTTTTATCTTCCCTACAAGCATTTCCATCCCATTCTTCTGGTAATAGACTCTTTCCCCCAGGCAAAAATTAGTCACATGATCTGTGTAGGGCAAGCATAGTGCCCTATTTCACTGACATTGATTATTGGACCAAGGGATGGACATGTAATCCAAGGACTAATTAGAACAGGTCCCTGGAACTGTTATACGCATATTGGAACGAAAAAGAAAGCTTGGTTTCTATGGTTGCTGAGCTGAGTCCTACAACAACCATGTTTCCTTCCACATGACAAAGTCCTGTCTGCAGTAAGAAAGAGTAAAGTCAACAAGGAAAGAGAAACAGAGTCAAACAGGGATGAGCAAGACGGGAAAAGAAGGAAGGGACGGTAGAAGGGAGAGAGAGAGAAATCTGGCAATGGTCATTCAAGTTTCTGGTTCCAGGTCCTGCAGCTCTAGTTTCTGTAATTCTTCCTTAGATGCTACAAACTTTCCTAGTATCTTTTCAAACTTTGTGAGCCACTAAGATCACTTTTTTATTTAAGCTTCTTTGAATTGGGTTTATGTCACTTTCAAACATAAGAAGCCTAATGAATACAACAAAAAACTTCCAATTAAATGTTGGGTATCTCTAGCCTTAAAAGTCCTTTTCCTGTTCTACCTGCAGGCATGTTCACCCTATGTAGCTCTCTAGTGTTATACTTTGTTGATAGCTTCACTCTTTTCCCTTGTTCTTCTCTTTCTTTCTTCTCTTCCCTATTCCCTCCTAGGATCAAAACTAAGTTCCTTCCAAGGACTAAAGGGGCACATATGTATGGTGATGGATAAAAACTAGACTATTGCTAGTCAACATGATGCAGTCTATACAGAAACTGAAATATAACAATATACACCTGAAATTACACAATGCTATAAACCAATATGACCTAATAAAATAATTAAATTAAAAATAATTTTTAAAAAACTGAATTCCTTCCCTTTTGTATGCCAAAGAGTTCTGCCACTTTTTTCATTATATCAGTCCTGAAATCCATGTCCTCAGATCACATCCTTTACCATGAGTGGTTTATCCAGGTATTTTCCTAAAGATAGCTCAATACAAGAAAAGTCTTGGGCCATTTGTTGGCTGTTAGGAAAAAAATCCAATCCAGACATTCCCTAACAAATTTTTGGATAATTTGTCAGACGAATTAGTTAGGTTTTCTCATCCATAAAAATTACATTTTAGAGTTAAAGAATCTATATAGATGAGCTAGCCCAACCCCTTTAATAAGTTTAGTTGTTAAAGTTAAGTGACTCATCCAGTACCAAAAAGGAGTTAGTAGTAGTGTCAGGGCTCCTGATTCTTTGTTCAAGGCCTCAGGTCACCAAACAAAAGAATAAGCCTCTGTGACCTGACTATTGCCATAATACAGGTTGATTTAGATTTGCGAACTCAGTGTTCAGAAGGAACCTCTGAGCTTCAGTCCAACTATTGTTGTTAGTGCAATTGAGTCAATTCCTACTCCTAGCAACCCTGTTTACAGCAGAATGGAACCCTGCCATGTCTTTCTGTGCCATCCTCTCATCTTCTGGCGCTCTATCAGACCATGCTCCACTGCTATTCATAGGGTTTACATGGCCATTTTTTTCAGAAGTGGGTAGCCAGGTCCTTCTCCCTAGTCTGTCTTAGTCTGGAAGCTCTGCTGAAACCTGTCCACCATGGATGACATTGATGGTATTTGAAACACAGGTGGTATTGCTTTCAGCATCACAGCAACACACAGCCACCACAGTATGACTGTTGACAGATGGGTGCTGTTGTTCCCAGACTGGGAATAAATCCCAGGCCAAGAGTGGTGGTGAGAGTGCTGAATCTTAACCACTAGAGCACCAGGGTTGGCTCCCTCAACCATAAATGATGTAAAATAGATCACCAGTTCTTGAACGGTTTTAGATATGGAAACTTTTATTTAAATGAAATCCTATACTGACTGCAAATAAAAATAAAATAATGATCATAACAAATATATTAGTTCAGATCCTCCAAGAAACAAGATGCCAAAGATTTATTGGGGGAGACGTCTATGAGGGAAAAAGGAGAAGGAGCTGGAGAAGTGGAGAGACTCTTCAGACCATGATGTAAATCTGACCCTTAGGAAAAAGAGAAAAAAGAAAGAAGAATTGGATTAATAGAGTCTCAGACTGCTGTGCAGTTCTAAGTTTCAACTAGGCTGATAAGTCCTCAAGCCAAAGTCACCCATCAGAGGAGTCTGCATCTTGCAAGTAAAGGCCTGCATTAGTACTCACATCACATTCCATTATTGACTAGGAGCAGCCCATGAAACGTGTGGCTTCAGTACGAGCACAATGGTGGATTCAGAGCATGCTGCTGGAATCATCAATCAATTAGACTTTCTGGAACAAAAGATCTGAGTGGTGGACTTTCATGGCTACCTCAAAAAAAATTTTTTTTAAACAGAAGTTGCATTTGCTTCTTTTCTACATCTGTCACTTCTCTCCTTACTGTGTTCATGTGGAAAGAAATTGAAGATACAGAAAATAACCAAATGGAAGTTACAGAGCTGAAAAACACAACATCTAATATGACAATTCACTAGGTGGGCTTAACAGTTGCAAAAGAAATGATCAGTAAACTTGATAACAGTAATAGAAACCATCCAAACTGAATAATAGAGAGGAAAAGAAACCACTTCAAAAAACAGACAAGGACAGGGCTGGCCCAGTGGCATAATGGTTAAGTTCGCATGCTCTGCTTCAGCAGCCTGGGGTTTGTAGGTTCAGATCCCAGGCATGGACCTACACACTGCTCATCAAGCCATGTTGTGGCAGTGTCCCACATACAAAATAGAGGAAGACTGGAACAGATGTTAGCTCAGCGACAATCTGCCTCAAGCAAAAAGAGGAAGATTGGTAACAGACGTTAGCTCAGGGACAATCTTCCTCACCAGAAAAAAAGAGACAAGGACAGTGCCTCAATGGGGTGTGGCACTGTTAAGCTGTATAACATAAATGTAATCAGAGACCCAAGAGCAGAGAAATATTTCAAGAAATAATGGCCAAAAATATTCCAAATTTGATGACACTGTAAACACACAGATCCAAGAAGCTCAATGAACCCCAAGCAAGATACACATAAAAACCATACCAAGTAATGATAACCAAATTGTTGAAAACCAGTGATAAAAAGAAAACCTTAAAAGCAACCAGGGGGAAAAGGAACATTACATACAGGAGAAGAAAGATAAGAATTATTGCAGACTTCTAGTAAAAAAATGTTTGCAAGCCAGCAGAAAAACAACATCTTTAAAGTGTTGAAAGAAAAAACACTAAATCTAGAATTCTATCCAGAGAAAATATCTTTCAGAAAGGAAGGCAAAATAAAGACTTTTGAAGAAGAATAAAAGAAAGGAAGTAAATTAACTGCACACACAACTCAAAATTATTTAAAAGAATACAAAAATTTACAATAACCTAAAATTCACAATATCTGGTACCCAATAAAAAATTATCAGACATGCAAAGAGGCAGGAAAATATGACTCATAATAAGAACAAAAGCAAATAAATAGAAAAATAACCCAAAAAGGACACAGATGATAAAATAAATAGAAAAGGACACTTGAACAGCTATTATAAACATATACTGTATGTCCAAAAAGGTAGAAGAAAGCATGAGAATATTAAGGAGAGACATAGAAGATGTGACATAGGCCCAAAATGAACTTCTAGAGATTAAAAATACAGTGTCTGATACTGAAAAATTCACTGTGTGGAATTAAGAACTGATGAGACACTGCACAAGAAAAGATTAGTGAACCTGAAGACATAGCAATGGAAACTATCCAAAATGAAACAAAGAGAAAAGACTGAAAACAAAATGACCAAGAATCATTGACTTTTAGTGTAATTTCAAATGGACTAATATATATGTAATTAGAGTTCAGGAAAAGGGGAGGGTTAACAAATTTGGAGAAATAAAGGTCAAATTTTCCAAGTTTGTTGAAATTGTAAACCCATAGATCCAAGAAGCTCAATAAATCCCAACCACAAGAAACATAAGAAAACTGTGCCAAGGTACATCATAATCAAATTGCTTAAAACCAGTGATAAAGAGAAAAGCTTAAAAGCAGCCAGAGAAAAAAGACAAATTATGTATAGAGGAATAAAGGTAAGAATGACAGCAGACTTATCATTGGAAACAGTGCAAGCCAGAAGATAGTGGAGCAACATGTTGAGAATGAGGGACAGACTGTCAACCTAGAATTCTATATCCAGTGCAAATAGCCTTCAAAAACAAAGCTGAAATAAAGACTTTTTCAGACATACAAAAGCTGAAGAAATTCGTTACCAGCAGATCAGCACTACAAGAAGTGGTAAAGGAAGCCCCTCAAGAAGAATGATAATAATACCAGATGATTTAATTAGAAAGAGTAGCACAGCTACCACTCAATGCTTTTTCTTACCCCTCTACTGAGGGGCTCCAGGTAGGGACTCTGGAGATGCCTAAGGATACCTCAGAACCACCTCAGTTGATCCCTTCAGGCCCTTCCAGTTCTCACCTTTTAAAATGACTTGATTCTGGATTGTGTGTTTTCCCTTGGGCACTTTACCTAATAGCAGAATGAACAGACACCAAATAAATATTAGTGAGTGAGTTACAGTTTCATGATGCAAAGAGTTAGGAATAATAATTAATCTAATGTGATAGTTTTCCAAAACCATCCTTTTCCAGTGTTAGTGATATTTACCAAGTATTGTTTTGATCATCAGCACTCAGGGATGTGGCAGAGGAAGTACAAAGAAACAGAAATTGTGCTAGAACTGCGAGTCAGACAAAACCAATAGTAAAAAATCATTGTATATAGTAGTTGAAAGCACACTAAAGCTGACTCTTAAGAAATTGAGCGCTAGGCCAGCTCTGCAACCATTTGACATAAGCTGGAGACCCACTCTTCTCTTCTGGACCTCAGTTTCTGAATGTTTATAATTAGAATGTTGATTAAATGACTCTGAAAGCTTTTCCAGTACTAACTGCCTGTGATTCTACAAGTGTAACTGACTACAGAGTAATCTCATCCTGTCTGTGACTATCACACTCTTTTCGGTCTGACTAGTTGTCAGCAGGGAAATTCCCACAACCTCAGAATAGCCATTGTTTTTGTAATTTAAAAATTAAAATTAGACAACATGGATAAACCTTGAGGGCATTATGCTAAGTGAAATAAGTCAGACAGAGAAGGACAAGTACTGCATAATCTCACTTATATGTGGAATCTAAAAAACAAAAAAAACCAAACTCATAGATACAGAGAAAAGATAGGTGGTTACCAGAGGTGGGGAGTGGTGAGTGGGTGAAATGGTTTAAGGAGGTTGAAAGGTACAAACTTCCAGTTAAAAAATAAATAAGTCATGGGGATGTAATGTAATGTACAGCATGGTGACTGTACTTAATAATACTGTATTATATATTTGAAAGTTGCTAAGAGAGTAGATATTAAAAGTTCTCATCACAAGAAAAAAATTTGTAACTATGTATGGTGATGGATGTTAACTAGACTTATTGTGGTGATCATTTTGCAATATATACAAATATCAAATCATTATGTTATAAACCTGAAACTAATACAATGTTACAATGTGACATATCTCAATTTTTAAAAAAATTAAAATTGATAATTGTTAAGTTTGAAAATCTTTTCAAAATTTATATATCATATAATGTCCTTGAAAGGGCAAAACTATAGGGACAGAGAACAGATAAGTGGTTGCCAGGGTTTGAGGGTAGGGGGAGGAGCTGAATACAAATGGGTAGCACAAGGGAATTTTTGGTGTGATGGAACTATTCCATATCTTTATTGTGGTATTGGTTATATGACTGTATGCACTTGTGGAAACCCATAGAATGATATACCACAAGGAATGAATTTTGTTGTATGTAAATTTAAAACTAAGTAATTTTTAAAAGAGTAAGTCAATAGCTTTGGTGGCAATTCACTTTCATGTTTTTTAAGTTCACATCTTTTGTGTGTGTGTGTGTGTGTGTGTGTGTGTGTGTGTGTGTGTGTGTGAGGAAGACCAGTCCTGAGCTAACATCCATTGCTAATCCTCCTCTTTTTGCTGAGGAAGACTGGCCCTGGGTTAACATCCATGCCCATCTTCCTCTACTTTATATGGGACGGCGCCACAACATGGCTGACAAGCAGTGCATCGCCAGGTGCCCGGGATCCTAACCTGCGAACCCCGGGCTGCCAAGCGCGAACTAAACCACAGCGCCACTGGGCTGGCCCCTAAGTTCACGTCCTTTTAATATATCCTAGACAATTTTCCAAGCATTAAACTTATTTGAACATCTAGTCTCTTAAAAATATCCCAATTCTTAGCATATACTTCAAACATAAATAATGTATAATGTAAAATAAGTACATGTTTTAAAAATATGACAGGTGTAACCTTAAGAGACTTTGTAAAAACAGATTTATTGAGGTATAATTTACATACCTTAAATTCATCCATTTTAAGTGTACAGGTCAATGATTTCTAGTAAATTTACAGAGTTATGCAATGATCACCACAGTCCAATTTTGGAACATCCCATCACCCCAGAAAGATCCTCATGCCCATTTGAAATTTAAGAGACTGCCAAAAAAGTAGAAGAGGAGGAGTCAACCTGGTAATAAATTTGCTAACACAGAATCCCAGGCTTTCAGAGTTGTAAAGGTCTTAAGACCATCTAGCTCAAACTTCCACCCATGTTCTATAACGTGTCTGATAGGTAGTTACCCAACCTATTTGGACAACGTCCGGTGATAATTAAGTGATTACCTTATTTAACAATCCATTTCTTCCTTGGCCAGGTCTATTTATTGCAGTTATTCATGACTTTGAAGCATTGAAGCCTTACATGGACCATCTACCACATGCCCTGACCCTCAGCTCAATAACTTCAATGGGTCCCAGCTCCAGCAGTCTTAAGACTGTAAAAATCAAAAGTATCTCTGTTCTAGGAAAAAGTTGGGAATCTCTGGGACTGAGAATTAAATTAGTATCTAAGGAAGTTACCCAGGAAGTGTTTAAAAGGAATTCTTCTTAAGCACTTGAGGTTTAAACAGAAAGCTGAAGTAAGTAAAGGAAACCTGCAAGCCTTAAAGTGGAAGAGAAGGCTGAGGGAACTAAGGGGAGATGAGCTGGAGCTGCATGATGGCCATAGAGCACATCTGGGGTAGAGGACAAGAAACAACAGAGGAAGAAGTTAGGTGATACCAATGGAAAAATCCAAGGGACGGTTTAAAAGCATTCAAGACAGAATTTTGAAGTCAACCAAGTCAAGAGGACCTGTGAGTAAAGGAGATCAAAAACACTACTGTGTAATTAAATGTGAAACTACAACTAAGATTACTTATATTTTGGTATATTACCCCACCCCATGAATTCCCTCGCTTTCTGATAAGTAGATAATAACTTGCATGACTGGTCCTTTTGTATTGCACTGGACAAGTAAAAAGACTGGTGGAGAGGTAATAATCCTATAAACCACCAAGGGATGCAAAGAGAGCAGATATGCTGGATGCCTGGGAAATTACCAAACCACCAGTGCTGGTTCCATGGGCTTGTCACCTGTCCAATCATGTGCTTAGAAGATCCTTGCATTTGGTTTAATGCTCTGCTGCTGCCATCCTGCAATTCTTAATAATTTTTTGATGAGAGGCTCTGTTTTCCTCTTGCAGCTATTACTGAACCAGGCCCATTTTGCCTGTGGGGTAGTATACTAATCACCAATTCTACAAGTTTTGCAGCAGAGAAAGAGTTTATTCACAAGGCAGCCAGGTGAGGAAATGAGAGAACAAGTCTCAGATCTGCCTCCCTAAAACCCAGGATTAGGGATACTTATGGGAGAGAGGGCCAGGGTGGTCTGAAGTGTGGGGATAGACGATTGGAGGTGAGGAGACGTGAGGTGATCGATGATCCAAGAAAACATAGTCAAGCTCAAGCTTCATGGCTCTTCACAGGACACACGTTCACAAAATGATGGCATTAGCATGATGTGAGGGTGGAGTTTTCAACCCCCCTGACGTCAAAAGGTCACTCACACAGGCCCAGTTGATGGGTCAGTGGCCTCAACCAACTTGAACTGGACAAATCGACTCTCAGTTCCTGAAAAACAACTTAAGCACCCGTTACCATGGTGACCCAAGCATCAGAGATGTTATCTATGTGGAACCTAGTGTGTGTCTGATAATATATTGCTTTCCTACATGACTTTTAAGAATCAGCAGCAAGCTAACAATGGGCAGGCAAATACCTATAGGCTACAATTAACAACTGCCTGAAAAAATAACTGTAGTTACTAGCTACCTAATCATCACCAATTTCACAACAGGCCATGCAAATTTCATAGCTGTTCTTGAAACCCAATCACAAGTTGGGGATGGAGAGATAGTGATAACCACACATCACATTTGCACAGCCCTTTAAGATTTCAAAGTCCTTTTTCACATCTTGCTTGGCCCTCACAACATCTTTTAAGGAGGAAACAAAGATGAGGAATAGTTGTGTTTTGTCCAAGGGCATAGAATCAGGGAATTTTAGAAGAGATGTTATCAATGGTGTGGTTTCTCTCTCCCTGTGTCATTTTGCAAATGAAAAGCTCAGGTTCAGGGAAGTTAGACTTGTCCAAGGTCACACAACAAGTATAACACCAGGAAGCAAGGTGTTTCTGTTCCTGTATTCTTTACACTCTCCCATGTTGTCTCCATGGAAGTTCCAGACTGTGAGCTCCACGACGGCTGGAATCGATTATGTGTTATTTGTTTCTGCAGGATCAGAGTGGGTACCTAGTGAACGCATATATAACTGCTTCCATTTAAAAAAAAAAAAACTTTGTTATTTATATTTGTAATATGTCACTTGATCTTCCCAAGAAGTTTATAAAGTAAATGAGGCAGGTATTGGTATCCTCATTTGCAAGCAAAGGAAAGTTTCAAAGAGGTACGTGTATGGTTACAGAGCTTTATAGTGACTCAGGGAGCAGACCAGATGGGCCTTCACTCTTTCTCATAAACTTCCCACCAACTCTCACCACATGGGAGATCTCCTTTCCAGTTCCTCCCTGGGTACATCAGTGCCGTTCTCCTCAAATGGGTAAGAAATCAGATATTCATTAAGCACTCACTCCAAACAGGCACTGTAAGAGAAACTGGAGCCATAGAAAAAGAAACTAAAATCTACATATGTATAGATACATATGGTCACAACAAAAGATGGTACAGGATTGCATTTGAGTTTAAGTGAAAGAGTCATTGGAGTTCATGTAATCCCACAAATAAGAAAACCAAGGTCAGCCTGAGGTCACATAGAAAATAGTTACAGAAGAGACCCAGGTTTTCTTGCTTCCAGGTCCAGTATGCAGCAGGCAGTGCTCCTCTGGCTCACTACCCTAATTCTTTGCTTGATGACTTGAATTATCCCTTTGTTCTCTCCGAAGTGTCAAATCCTGAGAGTCAGCTATTAACAACAGTCACCACGCAAGTAGCTCTGATCTGTGTGACCTGGTGCAAGGCAGTAGATGGGGACACAGCATCCAGGAGAACTTACAAGTCATTATGAATGTGGGAGTCTGCCTAGAACTAACTCAAGGAAGTTTAGAGATACTCAATACTGATTGTACTTTAGTATTTTCATAATACTACATCTGTAAAATAACCACAAAAAAACCACAAAAAATAAATGGGAAGAGGAAAGAACAGGTATACAAAGTTAATAATTCCATTGTTCTCAAATTTGAACCAGGTGCATTGGTTACCCATAGTGGAAGGACCAATGAAAAATTGATATACAATAGAAGTGGCGGTGCCTATCAGTGGGAAAAGGATGGATTTTTAAAATAAATCACACTGGAATGACTGGACCCCTCCCTCCCTGACACCATACAAAAAGCTCAATGCCAGGAGTATGAAAGACCTGAAGGTAAGAGTCAAAATATAAAGATTTTTAAAAGACAGTATAGGAGAATATCTTCATGATCTTAGCGTAGCAAAGGATTTCTTAAACAAGACACAAAAGCACTAATCATACTCATACATTAAAAATGTTTTAATCTGTTCACCTCAAGAAATCATAAAGAAAGTGAAAAGCCAAGCCACAAAGTGGGAGCAGATATTACAACATATATAAGTGACAAAGGACTAATATCCAGAAATGTATTATGAATTCCTATGAATACACACATGAGAGAGAGAGAACCAATAAAATAAAACAGAGGCAAAAGGCGTAAACGGGCATTCCCCAGAGGACAAAGGGGAAATCCAAATGGCCAATGAAGATATGAGAAACAGCTCAACCTTTTTAATAATCAAAGAAATGCAAAATAAAACCACAAGGAAGTACCATTACACAACTCAGATGAAAAAATATTAAGGTTTGATAATACCACGTAAAAGAGAGGGCAATGGAGCAATGGAAACTCAGTATAAGTTACACCTGCTGGGTGCAGAATAATTTGGTATAGTTTAGTCTCTTCTTCCACTCAGTAATTCTACCCCTAAGTGTACAATCCTAGAATGGAGGGATTCCTGCCGTGTGCTCCAGGAGACCTATACAAGAATGTTCACAGAAGAGTTGCACTTATCATCTCGAACCCAGAAACAACCTGAATACTCCTCACCAGTAGAATGGATAAATAAACTGTGATTTATTCCCATAGTGGAATGTTATACACCAACAACCAAGAAAACTGTAGCTGCACGCATCAATTTAGCTCAGTCTCACAAACGTAATAATGAATGAAAAAAAGCAAGTCTCCAAGAACATGTGCGGTATGGTCCATTTATATAAAGACATAAACAAGTAAAGTTGAACTATATTCTCTAGGGATACCAACATCCCTAAAGTTTAACAGTTGTTAAACTATAAAGAAAAGAAGTGATTCTCACAAAAGTCAAGGTAGCGTTACCTAGAGGAGGGAAGAGAGGATGTGACCGAGAGGGGCACACGGAGAGCTATGTTCTGTTCTTTAAACTGGATGATGGTTATACTAGGATTTGCTTTAACTTTAAGCTAGTTCATTAAACAGTATATACTATTTGTTATACTATATGTTAAATCATGAAATCACCATTTTTATGTGTCAAATCTGAGCAAGTATTGATAACTTCACATGGCTCAATATAAAATATATGTATGTGTGTTTATGCAATACGATTTGTGTATGATATATTTCACAATAAAAAATAAAGATGCATTGGATAGGTGTCAGGAAATCTAGGTCTAAGATGAGTAATTGGGTTCCAACCTGGGTTCTAAGACTACACGGGAGCCCTTCACCCCTGTTTCTATAGAGAAGCAGTATAGACTAGTGGTTAAGTGCTGGGGTTCTGGAAACAGGCAGACCTGGGTTTGAATCCCAGCTCTGCCAGTTATGAGCTGCATGCCTGTTACCTCATTATTTAATTTATTCAGACACTGATTTCCTCGTCTGTAAAGCAGCTGTAGTAGTAGTACCTACCTATCTTATAGAGTTGTTATGAAATGAATATGCAAATTTAAATGAAGCAGTTGTAACAGTGTATATAAATATCTTAGCACAATGCCTGGCACTTTGCAAATAACTGATCAGTGTTAGTCATGTTATTGGGTCTCATTCTTTTCTGTCATATTTCTTTAGAGGGTTTCAGAAAGGGGCAAAAGAAAAATTATGTGAATATGTTTTGAAAAAGCACAAGATTCCATGCAAGCACTCTGACTATTACCATTTCTACCCTCTTACGTGTCCACATTAGTCCATTATCATGTATCACAAAGGCAACACTCTCACCTCGAAGACACTGAAGGCAAAGCAGCCAACAGGAGTTAAGAGAGAACATTCACTGCCTTCCATGCAGGGTCAGATGTGAATGCAACATCTGAGTTTCTCAACAGGGAATTAAACCATACTCTTCCTAACTCCAATCTGCTAGGGCAAAATCAAAATTCTTGAACTCAAGAGAATAAGTCCTTTCCAAAAGCCACCTAGAGGTCAATCAATGTAACCCCCTCAATTGAGGCAAAGAACCAGAGTCCAGAGAAGAGTCTAAAACAATGCCAAGCCGCCTTTCCAGGGAAGCCAGCTGTGCCAGTGAGGCCCAGTCAGCCGAGACTTCCAGGGTACCAGGAGCAGCAGCCCCTGGGTGTACAAAGTCCCTTTTCAGACAGAGCCACAAGCTGCTCAGACCAGGTGGATTTCTGCCTCGCCAGAGCCAGCAGACAGCTTGGCTTTTCTACTCTGAAGTTCTTTTCTTTCTTTTTAAATTTGAAGTTGTTCTATTTCTATACAGAACATTAAAAAAATAAATAGGAAGTGGGAGGTATTTGCCGCGGAAACAGGATGGACTGGGCCAACGGTCCCCACTCCACCCTCATCTTGCACCCTGGGTGCAAGAGAAAGAAAACAAAGCACCATATTGGTTCCTAAGAATTCTGAGTGTGGGATCTGACTTTGGAGAAGAGCAATATCTGATAGAATTGCCAGGGGAATATGGTCAGATGATAAAGACAAGAACAGAGATGTCTGTGACTAGAAAAAGGCCGCAGCCCTGGCTGTGTTATTAACCAAACCAACCATCTTATAACAACCCAAACAGAAAGCAAGAAAAGAACCTGAGAAATAGTCATTCGTGTAGAAGTGAGAAACTCCTGTTTTTACAATTACCGAAGTACCCAAAAGATAGCCAGAGTCAGTCTAAATGTTAATTTTGAGAAAAGCACTCACTCTGGTGAGGCAATGTTTTGCCACCTGGGCAGGATACACAGAAACAAACAAACAAACAAGTCTCTTAACTACCTCACAATGAGTATAGATCACAAAATCGAGGTGAATTTTCATTTCTCTCAGCTACCAGTCCTCCCACCTCAATTTTAAACAATTTTTTTATTCAATGCACCTTTGTAAAGGAAAAACACTCCCCTCCTGTGTGTTTCTCTTTTACTCTCACACTACCACACCGACAATACTTCATTTCATTTCCGACACAGACGTGTCGGTTTTCCACACGTCAACAATTCTCCATGACACCAACTGGGTGTCTGACAATTCACTAGTTCTGACACTATCTACCTGGAGCTAGCGTTGGATCCCACAGTTAAGGGCTCAGTCCCACAAGACTGCCCCACTTCAGATGCCAATCACAAGTCCCAGGTAGTCATCCGTATTTCTGACTGATTGGCTATGAATCGGGGTTCCCATGACCCCTTCCTTGGGTTCAATAATTTGCTAGAATGGCTCATAGAACTCAGGGAAACACTTACATACGTTTACCAGTTTATTATATAATCAAGCATACAGATGAACAGCCAGATGAAGAGATCTATAGGGCAAGGTCTAGGAGAGTCCCGAGTGCAGGAGCTTCTGTCCCCATGGAATTGGGATGCATCAGCTTCCCGATACATGCATATGTTCACCAATCCAGAAGCTCTCTGAATCCCATACTTTTGAGATTTTTTAGAAAGGCTTCATCACATAGGCATGCTCAATCATTAACTCCATTTCCAGCCCCTCTCCCCTCTCTGGAGAATAGGGAGTGGGGCTGAAAATTCCAAGCTTCTAATCTTGGCTTGGGCTGTCTGGTGACCAGTCCTCATCCAGGAGCCATCCAGGAGCCCACTCAGAGTCACTTCATTAGAACAAGACACTGCTATCACCCAGGAAATTCCAAGGGATTTAGGAACTTTGTGTCAGGAATCTGGGTCATAGAGCAAATATTAGAACAAAAGATGTTCTATCACTTGCTCTTATCACTTAGGAAACTGCAAGAGTTTCCGGCGCTCTGTGCCAGGAACCCAGGGCAGATATATAGATATATAGAGAGAGATACATATAGAGAGAGAGATAGAAAGATATATATATATATATACACACTATTATTTCTATAATATATTATAGAATGTAGAATTATTTCTATAATATGTAGAACATATATCTTCTATTATTTCCCAAGTTTAATATGACAGTCACATTATCTGATAGTCAAAACAATACAATATTTTAAATGACAATATCTTTTTAAACTCTCACTTATAAAACATAATCTTATCAAATATTTTATAAGAAAATACATTGACTGATCTTATTATATTAATGTGAATGTTACGCAGAAGAAACATGCTTATACGTAGACTAGAATATAGACGTTAAAAACACACGTGAACACTGTGTGGTGGCTATGTACTAAATTTTTTTCTCTCTCAATTTTAATTTCTTTAAAAATTACCAAAGATATGTTAACTAGTGAATGCAATATCTTTTTTACCCTAAAGTCAGTTAAGAAGCCCAGAAAATATATTCAATTAATATTCAGATGCAATGTAATAACTTAATATTGAGAAATTACCAGAAAAACAATAGCACCTTAAAACTTTACACAGATGGTATAAATGGGTTAACTCTGTAGATCCACATAATGTGCAATATTGCCTATGGCTTATATAAAAGAACCAATTTACAGATACAACTTATTTAAATTATAACTCAATGTAGTTGCAATTATCTCTGTTTAGATTTACGTGCTTTCAAATAGTAGAATAGGTATTTGACCTGTAAGACAACTGTAATGAATTAAGATAGTTCCATATAATCTAGATTTTTGTTAAAACAGAAATACAAAGTTTTCCATTAATTAACATGCCACGTTTGCATTTTTGTTTCATGCTGTGGCAAACACAGGAGAAAAAAGTAGCCGTAATTTAATCCCAAATTCACAAATTAATTTTATTTATTACAAGGTTAATAGATTTTGATTAGAAGTGTAAGTAAAATTGGATTTAAATTTAATTTTCTTGCTTTTATTTTACCAAGTAATGTTAACACTTTCTAAAGCTTGGTTCAAAAGAATTTCTTCCAGGCTTTTAAAATTACAACTACATCTTTTTGTCATTTTTACCTTTTTTACAAAATAGAGTTAGACCTGAAATCTCTTGCATTTATTAGTAGTCAAATCTAGATTGATTCCCCCGCCCTTGGGAGTCTTGGAGACCCCTAGAGATTTGCTGTAAACTGGTGGCTCCTTGTGTTGACATCCTTCCCCCATTTGAAAAGCAGTTCCTGGCTTGCTTCTGGAAGTTGGTTGAGACTGAATGTCCGCCATGGGACGCCAAAGTATCACACAACACAACCGCCCATCATGAACTGGGTATTATCTGAACCACCAAGTAAAAATTAAATGTGCCTCACATCAATCCATTATAAAACAGAAGTGGAATCAAGCAGACTGGGCCTGAACAGGTGCAGAGTGCGGAGCCAGCTGCATACGCAGGCGGCGTAGTAACTGCTCCAAATGCTTTTCCATCTCTTCCCTCATTCCACACCTATGGCCTCATGGTCAGTTCCCTATGAATAATTAATGGAGGAAGAGAAGGTTTGGAGCTGGATCTGCACACTATGGCAGCTCCAAACGGAAGAGAGTGACTTCTCCCCTACAACGTCATTCAGTGGTAGCATCAAAGTCACTGAAAGAAAATCTCTCCAGTAGCCAGAACGTTAAGCAGCATATCTAGTTGTCCACTTTGCTTGCAAGGAGACGCCTGAGGTACGCATCTACATGACTCATGAGCAGTATCTAACAGGTTGGCTACCCAGGCAGACACTTCAAAAAAAAAACCAAAATTTGAAGGTTGGTGAAAAGGAAGTCTGGGAAAGAACTATGTGAAATGGTCAGGGTGTGAAGATATTTATGTCTGATGTAAATGTCCTTTAGAATACTGGGGTTTCCTGGGGCCAGCCCCGTGGCATAGTGTTTCAGTTCTCATGCTCCACTTTGGCGGCCCAGGGTTCACAGGTTCAGATCCCGGGCGCAGACCTACACACTCCTTGTAAAGCCATGCTGTGGTGGTGTCCAACATGCAGAATGGAGGAAGATTGGCTCAACTGTTAGTTCAGGAACAATCTTCCTCACCAAAAAAAACAAAAACAAAAAACAAAAAAACTTGGATTTCCTAAGCTCAGAGTTCCTCAGCTGTGACACAAACCTACTGTATGCAGAGCATCCACCTGGGCTCCTCTGCATCACCCAATGGGACTTGGAGGTAAGGGGAACCGACGCAAACATAAAGCTTTTGCTGTCTGCTGGCTCATGAGTAATAAAGTCCTTTGTCTCTGATCCAGGATTATTGTATCCTCTGTCAGCATCCATGAAACCTTGGCAGGCAACCTTGTTAGCTTTCAAGTGGGATAAAATCTCAGACCCTTTCCAGTTGTTGATAGTTTTGGCAATGAGGATGAAATGCTGAGAGAGACACGGCTTTCTGGAAGAGGAAAGTACAACGGCTCTTTGTGGCCGGGTTGGGAGATATGAGAGACTCCCTGGGATCCAGTAGTAAATGTTCTCACCATAGTGGTGGGCGAGAGCTGAGGAGTAAGTCCCCACGATTCTACCTGTTAATAAGGCTGAGAGGTGAGAGTTAAGATTGAGACGAGCAGTCCAAATGGTGTTTGATTGTTGTTCATTTTCCTCTGATGGGAGCGATGTGGGGCCGCTGAGTTGCAAGTCGAAAAACAATTTTCAGATACCAGCCATTCGTCCGTTAGTGTGTCTTTATTTGGGGTTCAGCATGCGGATAGGCCTATGGGCAGTAGAGAGCTGCAGTGCAAGTGTCCGTGTGGGGCCATTAGATTAGGGCGAGGGGGCTGATGAACGAGATGTAATCTTGCATTCCAAGGTATGGTGTGCCTCAAAGAGCACGTAGGCAGGGGATTAAAGTCATTGATCACCTCCTGAGGTAAATTCCTTCGCTCCTAGCCAGAGGCGATTGAAATGTTTAATCCTAGGGAGTAAGTAGGGAAACTGAGTCGGGCCTATGGAAAGAATCGGAAATTGTAAAGCAAGTCATAAACAAGGTTTTGACCACGTCAGGAGGAGGAGAGGATGTCATTGTGACAATGCAACAGCAAACCCCGCAGCACCAGCCACAAGGCAATTAGGCAGTGGTGACTTACTCAAGATATTTCCAAAGCTAAAATTAATGGTGTCAGTAGTGAGGAAATGGAGCTTTGAGCAAACCCAAACCAGAGATTTGTTTACTTGAGCCTGGACCATCACCAGTCACCTGAAACTGAGAGTCGGTGCTTCCTGACACAGAGCCACTCTCAAGAGTGGTCGAGGCATTGCCCTCTGCTCCAGAGAGAGACGCTATCTTTACCTTCCAAGGCTATTACAGGTTGAACTACTTCGTATTAGTTGTTTATAGAAAGCCTCTCTATGAGGTAACATTCAGCTGACCTTTGAGTGACAAGACCCTGAGAAGTGAAGATCAAGTGGTAATGATTCCAGGCAGAGAACACCTAATGCAAAGATGCTTCATTGCAAATGAGCATGGCATATTCCAGAAATAGACAGAAGGACTGAAGGTGGGGAATGAGAAAAAGAGAGGAAGCAAAGATGACTCCTATGTTTTTTGAGCCTAAGCAAGTAAATGGGTGGTGATGCTGTTTAATGAGACATGATCACCAGGGAAGAAGCAGATTTGGACAGGGAATCAGTCCTGTATGACCATATTAAGTTTGAAATGTCTCTTAGATGTCTTTGTGAGGATATCAAATAGGCACTTAGATATATGAATCTAGAGCTCTGGAGAGAAGTCAGAGCAAGAAATAGAGATTTGAGAGTAGTTGGCATGTAACTAACATTTATTGGGTGCTTACTATGTGCCAGGCACTATCTAAGCAGTTTATGAATGTTTTTAGTTATACTCTTAACATTCATACGGAGTTGGCGCTGTATTAGTATCATCATTTCAAGGTTGAAGAAACAGACAAAATTTCCCAAAGGTCACTCAGCTAGTGGAGGTAAAGTCAGAAGAAAAACCCAGGCGGACTGACTGCAGAGCCCGAGCTCACTACCCCTGTGCTAAGCTACCCACTGCATGATGGTATTTAAAGCCATGGGGCCAGATGACATCACCCAGGGATGGTGTGTAGATACAGAGAAAAGGGTACTGAAGTACTACAGAGTTTAGTTATGGCCTTTCAGAATTTACAGTCCCCTCTGTCTGCTTCTGCATTACCAGACAGGATGCCAATTTATCAATTTGATCTGTCTCATCAGGAACGTGCTGTACAGATGACCAACACCAACTTCCAAACTAGATCTACCAGCTGTTGTAAATTAATAAAGTAGCATTCTTATTTATAATTGCTCTCTTGTATGTATGGCTGGGTTGAGCCCACCCCCAGAACATTATTTCCCTCTGATTAATTGATGAAAATAGTATGTCTGGATCAGTAGTGCCTTCCAAGACACTAACACTCAGTGGGGTCCTGCCTGAAGCACCCAGCAGGCTTTCCTGGGCATCTCTTTAGCCACAATATGTGTCATGACAGGAATTCTGGAAAGTAGGGTTTCCATGTAGCTTATTGAAAATTCAAGGGGAAATAAAATTCTAAACTGAAAATGTTTAACTCAGAATCTTCCCCAAATAGTCCACACTGTTTCAGGAGGTATTTATAAGCTTTGGCAGGGCAGAGACCCTGCCCTCAGGAAGAAGCACGGCAGCTGAGGAATAGCAAGTACCAGGTATGGGCTCTGTGGTCTAAACATGAGGGATTTCCACAGAGCCCCTCCTTTCTTGAGTTTTGAACAACTGGTGTATCTAAGATCAGCAGGGCACGCTAGATGTTCCAATTCTTCTCCCTCTCTCTTTTTATTTTATTCTTAGAACAAAAGATTCGTTTATAACTATTATTTCAGTTGCCAGCACTGACTTTAATAAAATAACAGTTCTCCAGGAAATCTATTGCCAACTTCCTAAGGTCCAATGATTTTGACACTCACTTCTTAGCAATTACTTGGACACAACGTCCTCATTGAAGAGAAAGAGGCTCTCCCTGGTCAAAAAGGTTTTGTGTCCCAACCTTTCAAGCAGAAGTTTTCCCATGGAGCTGAAATGACATTTTTTTTAAGGAAACTTTCGCTGACATTCCCTCTTGGTTAGGTTCCTTTTAAAAGATCCCACAGCCTCCGTACTCCTTCATTACATCCATCACATTTGAAATTACGTGATCCGTAACTGTTTGTGAACAAAGACCACATCTGTATTATTTGTTGCCATATCACCAATACCTAGCATAGTTCCAGGCACACAGAAGGTGCTCAACAAATGTTTGTGGAATGACTAAATGAGTGGAAAACACTGGGCACAGATAAAGCAGCTTCCAGCAACATCAACTATATGATCATTATGGTCTTGAAGTTTGCATAATAATCACTATGACTTTGGCAAAGAAACTTGAGAAGGTATTTCTAAATTATTGACATACGATGATATAGCTTACTTTCATTCTATGCCCACAGCAATTAATGTAAGTATTGAAATACTTTAAGGCATCTTATCTGAAATTCTCCAAACTTGGTAAAACTCCTGAATTTCCTCTGTTCTATTGATCACATTGGCAAGAAATTTATGGCCAAAGATAATTTACATTGTAAGCTGCTTCTACAGTTTCTGTGACCTTTAATGATAAAGTCTCACCAGTTTGGCTCTTTTTTACATCATTATAAAATGTCTCATTGGGTCAGTTAAGAGGTCCATTGAACGGCTTTTGCATAAACTCTACACGTAAGGCCATCTCACAACATAATATTTGAGTCTCTTAAATGATAATTTGATACAGATGGTGCAATCCTATATATCTTTGAGGTCAGAGGGATATAGGATACAGGTACAGGCAGAAGACAAGCATTCCTTCAACAACAGGGCTTTTTTTTTCAGCTTTATTAATGTACAATTGACATTAAATTTTATATATTTAAAGCATACAACATGATGATTTGACATGTGTATACTCTGAAATGATTACCACAATCAGGTTAATTAACACATTCATCACCTCACATAGTTACCATTTTGTGTGTGTGTGTGTGTGTGTGTGTGTGTGTGTGTGTGTGTGGTGAGAATGCTTCAGATCAACCCAGCAAATTTCAAGTACACAACACAGTGTTACTAACCATAGTCACCACACTGTACATCAGACCCCAGAGCTTATTCATTTTCATTATAATAGAAAGCTGCCTCCCTTAACAACAGCTTTTTATTGCAGTAAAAACTCTCCCAGTCAACCTCACCCCAGAATCACACATTCATATATGAGAAAAGCAAACATGAACAGGAACTTGAAAGGAGCAAAAACCACAACTAAGTTAAGCCACGTACCTCTTGACACATTTAATTCCACTCATGCAAATTTCAGCCATCACAGTGGTGATAGACCACCAGACCCTCCTCTTCCCCTTCAGTTGGCTTTATCAGATTTCCAGGCTCCCTGGTGACACACATTAAGGGATCCAGGAGAAATAGCATATACTTTCACTTTTTTTTTTTTTAATCACAAGTGCCTATACCATTACTTTTATTGCTAGATCTGTGTCTAGAACTAAGTAAGGTTATGCTTAGTTTTGTTTTGTTTTTTAATAGACTTTATTTTTTTCTTTCAGTTTTATTGAAATAAAACTGACATACAGCACTGTATAAGTTTAAAGTGTACAGCATAATGATTTGATCTACATATGTTGTGAAATGATTACCACAATAACTTTAGTCAACATCCATCATTTCATATAGGTACAAGAGGAAAGAAAAAAGAAAAAAATTTTTCCTTGTGATGAGAACTTTTAAGATCCACTCTCTTAGCAACTTTCAAATATACCATACAGCAGTGTTAACTACAGTCGTCATCATGTTGTACATTACATCCTTAGTACTTATTTTTCTTACAACTGGAAGTCTGTGCCATTTGATTAGATTTTTTTCTTTTTTTGTGTGAGGAAGACCAGCCCTGAGCTAACATCCGTTGCCAATCCTCCTCTTTTTGCTGAGGAAGACTGGCCCTGGGCTAACATCCATGCCCATCTTCCTCCACTTTATATGGGACGCCGCCACGGCATGGCTGACAAGCAGTGCGTCAGCAGGCTCCCGGGATCCGAACCCGCGAACCCCGGGCTGCCAAGCGCGAACTAAACTGCTGCACCACCAGGCGGCCTCTTTTGTCGTTTTTTTGATGAGGAAGATTGGCTATAAGCTAACATCCGTTGCCAATCTTCCTCTTTTTGCTGAGGAAGATTGGCTCTGAGCTAACATCTGTGCCCCTCTTCCTCCATTTTGTATATGGGATGCCACCACAGCATGCTTCGATGAGCGGTGCATAGGTCCACACCTGGGATCCAAGCCCGCGAACCCCAGGCCGCCAAAGCGGAATGCACGAACTTAACCATGCCACCGCGCCAGCCCTCAGACTTTATTTTTTAGACTTTATTTTAGTTTTAGTTTTAGGTTCACAGCAAGACTGAGCAGAAGGTACAGAGAGTTCCATATGCACCCTGCCCCTGACACATGAATAGCTCCCCCACTATCAACATCCCAGGCCACAGTGGTACATTTGTTAGAATGCATGAACCTACATTGACACATCATTACCACCCAAAGTCCATAGTTTACATTAGGTTTTACTCTTAGTATTGTACCTTCTATGAGTCTGGACAAACTTATAATGATATGAACCCACAATTATAGTACCATACAGAGTAGTTTCACTACTCTAAAAAATCCTAAAAATGCACACTTTCACTTTTAACCACATATTTGCCCTGGGTAAAGCAGCAGCAATGGGCTAATGGTGCCCAAAAGCAAGCAGCAGGGACAGGATACAACTGAAGATCTCATATTCGTAACTTTTTTCAACCAAAGTGGTCTCCCCTACAGGATATCAGAGCACAGATGGCTCTTTTTGAGTGGTGCCGTCAGTTTGCCTATCCAACGCGCTCACCAAATGCTGGCTGCAGTCTCTCTCTTGCCAACAGTACTTACCACCTGTAGGGAATAGTTTACTTCCTTGGGTTACCTACAACAGGTGACAAAATAATGAAATTTCCCAGCTTTACCAGCCAAAGTCCCATGAACTCCTAGAGGAGTGGACAATGTTTTATTCATCTTTGTATCCCACTGCATAGCACAGAGTGTCCCCCCAAAACTTGCTGAGATGAAATGAAAGAAGCCAATGCTTTGCCCAGGTTTCCCACCTCTAAACCAGAACTTTCTCCTACTGTTCCATACATAAGTTTGGCATTTGTTGTTATGAGTTCCTAAGATATCATGTCTGCCCTGCCCTTTGTAATAAGGAAAATGGACCCCACTCCCAGCCTACAGAGAAAACGGAGAGCTGGACAGGGATGAATATTCCCCAAGATCTTTCTATTATGTGGATGGTCCTCTACTATCTCTCTAGCAAGTTCCATGACGGCTTGTGCACTAACACTGTCATGGTTTTCCAAAGGCTGACTTCCTCCCGCCCCAGCCTTTCCAGCAACTGGAAGAATATTTCCATCACATACTTAAACTAACATATAAACAGCCAGGGGCTATTTTAAGCAGCTGGTTTTCAGTTCTGTAGAAACCACTGAACTAACCCAAACGAAAGAATTAATAAGGATTCACTAAGAACTGAGTCTAAATATTCTTATGTTTCCTCATTGAGAGCCCCAGCCCCAGGTTTCCCCTTGGCTGGAAGAGGAAAGGCTGGAAAATCATCACGTCTGGACAGCAACGTCAAGAAGTCCCAGGCGTGATCCTGACAAGGCAGCAAGCTGAGTCCCTGTCTTCAGTGGCATGGGCAGTACTTCCATGGAAAACACGTCCTTTCAGCTAACTACCCTAAATCCTAACTAGCTAAATACCCTCAGTTACACGACAAATGGCTGGGATCATCACTTTTGCTTTCAGCTAATCCCAAGAGAAAATATGATCCCATAGGTCGAGTACTGAGACCTGGCCTTAAACCTATCAATTCCTGGGCCAGCGTTAGAGGAGGTCCGTGAGGTTAAATAGACTCCAAAAGGGTCCACAAAGCTCACCTCAGTGAGGGCAGGAACATAGATAGCTACCGTCTTTATAACAAAAGCACTTCAGTACCAGGCTGGGAACGTCAGAGGCACTGAATAAAGACTTATTAAACTAAAGGGTATTTATTCTGTTTGGCCATTAAAAGCAAGAATAATTTTAGAAGCATGCTAGGGTAGAAATTTGATCACAGTAAGTCAAAAGTCGGCTTTGAGGTAAACCGAAAACAGTAAGAGAAACTATAAGCCTAGTTACAAAAAGGACAGAGCCATGAGAAGGGGGGGTGCAGTTTCAAGGGGAGTTTTTAAATTCATTTTCACAAGAAAAAAAGACAAGTGCAATTTTAGAGGGAGAAGTGGGTATATAATCCCTTTTATATGCCCCGATTGTATTGCTTGTGGTTGTTGTTAGTGCAGCTGAATCGATTCCAACTCCGAGCGACCACGTGCACAGCACAGCAGACCCTGCCCGTTCTTTTTGCACCATCCTCTCACCTTTTGGTGCTATAACAGTGTTTCGCTGCTATTAATAGGACTTTTACGGCCAATTTCTTCAGAAGTGGGTGCCCAGGTCTTTCTTCCTAGCCTGTCTTAGCTGAAACCTGTCCACCGGGGGTAACTCTGCTGATATTTGAAATACCGGTAGCACAGCTTTCAGCATCACAGCAACGTGAGGCTGCCCAGTATGACAACCCACAGACGGGTGGTGGGGTTCTCCGACCCGGAAACAATCAACCACTAGACCACCGGGGCTGGCTGCTATATTGTTAGTTTTTTTAATCCATTATTCTTTCAATATTTTTTTTAATTGAGCACCAACTACAGGTGAGGAACAGGTATAGATGCTGGGAATATTTAGGTGAACAAAACAGATAAAGCCCCTCCCCTCAAGGAGATTGTCTCACGCCCTCTTGATTCTTAAGCAAATTCCTTAAATTTCTTGAAGGAAGGCTCCCTGAGCTCCTTGGAATTCAGCCAGGGCTCATCTGTGCTCTGCCTGTGAACACACCATGCAGGCTTCATCAGGTCATTTGGTCTGTCACCTCCTGTAGACCGGATCTTCCTCCAGGACAAGGACTGAGTCTTGTCTTTGCATCCTCAGAGCTTGGCAAAGTATGGGGCAGGGGACAAGAAGACTAAATCCAGTAAACGGGTCAACTCCACACAGGAAGGCTTATATCTGCTTGTTTGTTCTTAACCTTAGAAGGCTGTTTATGTGCTAAACATTTTGCCCAAAGCCACAGAGAAGCTTGGGTCTGAGTAGAGCTGAGACGAGGGTCCTAATCGCATGATGATGATTCTAGTGCTTGATTGCAAGCACAATGCCAACCGAACATTTTCGTTTTAAATAAATAACTATTGCTAGAGTATTCTTTTGTGTGGTGCCTGAAAGATTAGAGAGATAATGGTAGAAATAAGAAGATACTCAGAGATAAGAGATATACTTCAGGAATTTTTCTTAATGAAATGTGATGAGCTGTCATTATTGACTAAAATCATTAACTATTCCCTGAAATTCCTATGGATTTATCCAGAAAGTAATCTTTCCTTCCTCCCTATCCTGACAACCACCCCAGGGAACAGCTAAGTGAGTCCTCAATTTCCTCTGTTTCTGTTGTCTCAGAATCGGTTCAGAAGAAGCAATTTCGTTTTTCATTCACCCTGAGGAGCAGTGCAGCAACGACGAGCTCACACTGCCCCCTCTCGGCCCACCCACTCCCTAACAAGGAGCATAGAGTCACTCTTTCCTGACCTTTTGGTTGTACTCCTGTAAAAAAAGGAAAACAACAGAATGCCCCCACAAAAGTCAAATGTCTTTATTTTATATAAAAAAAATTTTTAGTTTTAGTTCCTATGTTTAAGAAAAAAAATCCCTAAAATTGCCATAATGTTTAGATCCACTGCAAACTGTAAAAACAAGCTTTTTATATATTAAAAAGAAATTTACATTTTACAATTTTCTACATGCATGCACAAGGTCTCAGCTCTGTAACCCAAAAAAAAAAAAAAAAGGAAAAAAAATCTATATCCAACAGTGGAAAATTCTACATTTACAATCTCACTTGGAAGGGACTCAAAAAGCTCCCTTCCTTTCGCACACAGAACACATCACAACAATCACACACCAAACTGAATCCATCAGCAGATGCTGCCCCATGGGGAGGGCAGAGGAAAGAGAAGACAGACAGACTGACAGACACCATGGACGGGTGAGGGAGCTCATCCGGGCCCAGTAGAGAAGGAGAGAAGCACAAACTCTGGGAAATGGATGTTTCAGATGAGAAGTTTCCAGGATCCCAATGTCTCATCACAGGTACTGTATCAGGGTTTGCAACAGGAACACTGAGGTGGGATGGGGAAGGAAAAATTAAGGGCTGAAGTGAAGGGGGATGGGAAGAAAAAATGAGAGACTAAAAGGAAATACAGTCACAGCCATATAACAATGTTTGATCAACAACGGACTGCACATACAATGGTGGTCCCATAAGATTAATACTATATAGCCTAGGTGTATAGTAGGCTAGACCATCTAGGTTTGTGTAAGTACACCCTGTGATGTTTGTACAACCACAAAATCGCCTAATGGCGCATTTCTCAGAACATATCCCCATCGTTAAGCGATGCATGACTGTAAACAAGAATAAACAGAGAGAACACGAAGAGTAGTTTAAGAGAAAGGGACCAATGGGGATGGTGGCAGAGTGGCGAGGTAGGTGAAGGACTGAGGCACAGCATCCTGGTGTGGAGAGAAGGACAAGTGGTCCAAGGTGACAAAAAGAAAGGCCTAGTAGGTATGGTGGGGATGAGCTAGGATGCCATGTAGTCATAGAAAAAAGACCGCTGGAGAGCCCCAGCCACAGCATCCCCTATGTGATATGGGGGAGCAGGGGGGTGGCAATAGGTGGGCACGTGATGGGACAAGCAAAGTGGGGGACACTGCTCAGAAGGACTGAGTCAGCTGTGCGCCCCACAGCAGTTCACAGCATGAAGACAACTTCCCATATAGGAGAAGCAAAAGACAAACACAGCCATACACTTGACAATTCATCCTGACAGTTTAAAAAATAATAATAATAATAATCAAAGAAGACAAAGATACCACAGTTCTGACGCAAAGGACCAAAACACTACCATTCTCAGTCACAGCCCTTAGTGCTTAGAGAAAGAGTTTCAGGGGAAAAAAAATTTCTTTGTTTTAGGAAAAAGGAATGAAAAAATCACAGTGATTAAAAACATGGCAGGTTCTTAAAATAAACACTCCCCTGCCCCTAACCTAGGGCAGCAACTAAGATCCCAAACACTTTCCCTCTCCCCGCCCCAATTCGTTCCTCAAACCACACCACATCCCACTCCTGCCCACAAAGGCAATCACCCCAATCACCATCCAGGCCCTATTTTGCAGGACAGTGAGGTATTTAGAAATGTGACCCTGAAGGGACTCCTCTGAAACCAGGTCTTTGAAGAGTAGAAAAGATACCTTCCCAGGACCCCAGGACAGAATGTATTTCACTCAAGCCTATCCAAAAACCCACAGCCCCAGCCCAAGGCTGACCTCCAGGCCCTGCCTAAGTCAGCCCCACAACCCACCCCTGTGGGACAAGGTAAACTGGCTAAAGAGCCCTTCTCTAGTAAGTGGTGGGTAGGACAGATGTGCTTTTTCAGAAAGGACAGCAGGAGAAACCCCAGTCACTAGGCTCCATCATGCTCAGGCCACACTATACAGACAGGAGGCCTCGCTGGTGAGAAATCAGTGGGGACCATATCTCAGGGGCACTCCACAAGGCAAGAACCAGTGAGTCTTCCAGGAGAAAGATGGGCCTATAAAGGGGCATCGGGAGTTATTTAGAGGACCGGCCCAGGGGCACACTCCAGCCCAGCCACTAGAACGGTCCTCCACGTGGATCCTGGCTGGAAATACACGGGTGTTTCCTAATTCTATTCCCCTTGGCTAAAATTACATAATTTAAAGGTGTCCGATTTAAATGCTCAAATTTACACTGAATGTATGTATTAGAAGGTCAGCAAATTTTGCTCAAAATGAGACCTAAACTCTTGAGAATTCAAATTGGGTGCAAAGACTATGGGAGCTAAATGGGTGAGGGGCTAAGTACCCACAAAAAGCAGTAATCCTGGTCCCTCACCCCCGTACAGAGGGAGACCAGAGCTCGGAGAACCAGGCAGGGAGAGAAGAGGAGGGGATCCTGGCGGCCAAGGAAAAGAGACCCCTGAGGCAAAGAAGTGGACTTAAGGCAGGGGATGAGGAGGAGCTGCTGGCTCCCCCCCAAAAAGAGATGAGGCAACAGGTCTCTGGAGCTGAGAGAAGAGACAGCAGGACTGGGGGTGGCTGGTGGAGGAAAGAAAAACACTTGTCTAAGACCACGGAGGTGGGGTCAAGGTCTGCAAGCCACTAAATCTGTACAGGAGTCTACATGCCATCCTTCACTGGGAAGGGGGAAGCCTGCCCCTCCAAGGCGGGCAGGTTCAGAGGGTAGGGGTCAGTGACGTCCACAGGGGTCTCTCCTGCCCTTCCCTCAGAAGCTGCCTAGGAAAGACCCAACCAAAGAAAGGTACCATCCCCCAGGGCCCAGGAAAAGTGGTCAGAGAGGGTTTCCACCTCAGTTTGCCTGTGGTCACATGAGACCATACAAATCAGAAACAAAGGTAGAGATGTCAGGGTTAAAGGATGGGATCTTCCCTTGCTCTGAATATATGTGGATGGGGAGGGAAGCTCTAACAGCCTATGTGTGCTCTGAAGGACGGGGGGAAGGAGGATCTAACAGCTGGAAGGAAACAACCCTGGCAGGGAGACCCCTGACTCTGGGGCTGTGTGGGAGGACACGGGAGTGCTGTCCCAGAACCCAGGGTTAGTTACGGGTGGGGTGAGCGGGCAGGAAGGGCAGATTCGCCTGCCATCTGGAGGCCGCGGGGAGCTGCTGCCCGGGAGTTTGGCTCCGTGGATCTCTGGAGTCATGTCTGTGCCCCCCAGAGACACCCAGTCGGGGGCCACTGGGAGAACTGCCACAGAACCGGGGTTCACGAGTGGGGGCTCAGGAGGGCCCTGTGCCCTTTCAGAAGGACTGTCACCCGGGAAAGAGGGAGAGAGGCACTGATTCCTGCAGGGCCTGGAGTGATACAAAAGTGAGGGATGGGAAAAAGAGAGGGAAGTTCCCAGGTACTGTTGACAGCAGGACAGTCGCTCCAGGTTCACATGGGGTCACTAGGGAAGAGGGCAGGAGTCAGGGAGGGGGATAAGTTAATTCAAGTAAAAAAACCAAGAGCAAGAGGAAGAAGGGCGGTAGGAATGTGGCCTGGGAGCCAAGCTCCCGCCCACCGCCCTCAGGAGCCCCCGCGTCTCCCGCTCCCCCTGCTGTTGCACAATCACACCGAGGTCTCAGACTGCAGCCTCATGACAAACTTGTGCGACTTGGGATCCACAAATTCCTCGGAGAGTTTGAAGAATGGGACCTTCTTGGTGCTGACCACCAGGCTGAAGTCCTGGCGTTTTAAGAGGAAAACGATGCCATCCTTGAGCCCGTTGGTCACCGGCTCCTCGCTCACCAGTGTCCACTGTTTGGCCAGCCAGCGTTCCTTGTGGTACTGGATGGTGGGTCCAGCCGCCAGGTATCGCTCCAGGAAGGCCTGAGGAGGGGAGAAGGGGCTGTGTAGGCATCTCTCCCACCCACCCTCCATCCTTCATCCCCTGGGGGTACCACTTCCAAAGCAATCAAGATGTCTTCAGCTCACTCTGCATATGATCTTAGAATCTTAGAGTAGGAAGGGGCCTGAGATCATCTGCCTCAGACACTTGTTTTATAAATGAGGAAGCGAGAACCCACAGAGGCGAATGCCTCAGCAGGGTCAAGACCAGAGCACGGCTCTCCTGACCTCTCATCCTCTGTAATTCCCCCTGCACCATGCTGTGACCCGGGCAAGCCCTCTCTCATTCTTCCTTCCTCTCCGTACAGCTGGTATGGTTAGCACGGAGCAAGTCTGCCCCAGCAGAAAGCCAGACGTGTCATGGTTAAAGTGCAACATCTGCAGTCACTCGGTCACCACGGATGGCTCAAGGGAAGCAATTCCAGGAAGTTGGCAATAGAGTTGAGGGGGGTAATGGCTCAAAAAGAGCACAGAACAAAGAACACCTGGGGGAAGTGAGGGGGGTAAAGGTGGGACTTTGGATCTGGAAATTCCAGAGTCTTTATAGAGACAAGAAATAGGTCTCAGCCATTCCCAAAATAGTCCCAAAGCTCCCTCTTCTCCTCACCACCTAAGAGTGTGCAGAGATGGGGAGGATGGCGTAGGGATGAGAGAAGAGACTATGAGGAGGTGGAGAGGAGAGAGAGGGATGGATGGAGGGTAGGGAAAGAACTGAGAGAATTTGGGAGAAGGAAGGTGAAAAGAAGGGGCCAGAACTGGGGAAAGAGGAAGAATGCTGGGAGCAGAGCGAGCCTACCTTGGGTGTCATGTCATGCGTGATGCAGAATTCAAGGTGCTGCAGGATGCTCTCCATGGTGTGGTAAGGCTGCTGCTTGGTTGTCCGAAGGTACTTCTGCATGGCCCGGGCCATGGATGCGAAGATGGCCTGGGCTGCCTCCCGGGGGTCCATCACCTCCCTGGGGTTCTTCTGCTCCTCCTCCTGCAGCCGCTTAATGTGAGTGAAGGCCTCCTCCACCGCCACCACAAGCCTGGGGCACAGAAGGGGTCTGGACCAGGCGCCCACCTCTCCTCTCCCCCCAGCTCCAGCGCTCCAGCAGCCTGAGCGAGGTCAGGCCTTTGTGCTCTCCCCAAAGCAATACAAACGCATCTGGAGCCAAGGGCTGGGCTTTGGGGGCTGTGTGCGTGTGTGTGTGAGCGTGTGTGTGAGTGTGTACACACATGTGTATGTGAGAGTGTATGTATGTGGTTGGAAGGGAGGGGGACCTTTCCCCCACCAGGGACAGGAAATATCTGTAGAGCTCAGTGAGCCCAGCCCAGGGACTCACAGAAGACAATCTAGTGCCAAACCCAGAGCAACAACCAAGAACTGTGCTATGGGAAAGACGAGTATGGCATCAAACCCTAGGAAAAGCCTCCTTAATAAGACCCCAAATCACACTTCATCGGATAAACAGTTAATAGACATAACTACTGAAACAACAGATTTCTCTTCAACCATGACAGCATGGGCAACGTTAACTAACATCTGTTGGGGGGGGGGTGTGGATATGCAAAGAATTTGCTACAAATCAACAAGAAAAAGGCAAGAACACTATAGAAAAGTGGACAAAGGAGGTGAACACACAATTCACAAGAGGCCTGAAAGGCTGAACAATATATGAAGTCATCACTTGCTAGTAATTAGAGAGAGAATGAAAATGTTAATCAGACACAACTTATCCATCAAAATGGGAAAAATTGGGAAGATGACTATAATCCAAACACTGATTAGGATGGTGGGAGCACTCTATGAACCACTATGCAGTGATACGATGTAACACACCAGATGGGGATAGACAACATGGGTGAATCTCAAAGATATAATATTTAGGACAAAGCAGGAGAAAGAAGCCAATTCACATTAAAAGCATAGAGACACACAAACCAACACCAGTATCTGGAAACCCAGAACCTGGGAACTTCAAGCAGCTTAGGATGGGATTCTGGGCTAAGTAAATGTGTGGATCTGTGTATGTCTACAGTTTCTCTGTTTATTCTTTTGCTTCCCCTGAGTGTCTCAGCAAAGTTACTTTTGAAAAGATCTTTTCGTCTCAGGTGAACCAAGGGACTCCTGGTTACAATCAAGGTAATGGGGGAAGGAAAGGGTTCCCTATGGGCCACGAATGGTGGTGACGTGACAGCACAGGAGATCCAAAGACCCTCGTCAGGGCAGAAGGTAAAGGGGGTAGGGGATGTGTCTGGTTTTCTGCCCACCAGGACCATTTCTGAGACAACTGGAGACATGCTGGAATGTCACAGAAATGGGGCTGGTGATCTCTGAGCTACTGCTGGGGGTACCAGCCTCATGTTCTTACAGAATGTGGGCTACCCTCCTCCCTGGAAGCCTGGAGATCATGTGGGAGGAGGGGCAGAGGGCAGGGTGGATGGTCAAGTCCCAAGGCCCTCTGCTCCCCCTCCCCCATGGAAATCCTGACAGACCAAGGTGGGCCTGGCAGCAGTAGTCACCAAGAAAGATTCTTCAGGCATGACTGAAGTTCACATAATAATGGAAAATGGAAGGAGTGAGAACAGCATTTAAGAATTTACCAAAATATGAGCACTAGAACCTCATTTTTTGCAGGTAAAAATGTACCATCTGCTGAGCAAGCCTTCAAGATCTACTGATAGGACGTCCACCTCCACCAGATTCCCATCCCCTGGTTATTCAATAATCGGTACATTTTGCAGATATAATTAAGTACCAGGTCAGTTGACTTTAAAATAAGGAGATCATCCTGGCAGGCCCAATCTCATCATATGAGCCCTTTAAAAGCAGAGTTTTCTCCGGCTGGCGGCAGAAGTCAGAGAGACCCGTTCCTGCTGGCCTCAAGGGAAAAGCGACCTGCTGTGTTGTGAACTGCCAATGGGACCAGGTGACAAGGAACTGATTCTGCCAACAACCAGTGAGCTTGGATGACAGTCACCTTGATTTCAGTCTGTGAGACCTGAGTGGAGGGTCCAGCTAACCCGCGCCTGACCCGTGGGACTGTGAGATAATAGACGTGTGTTGTCTTACCGCACTGAGTTTATGGTCATCTGTTGTGGCAGCAACAGAAAACGAAAGCACACCCCACCCCTATCGTCATTGCTCATCTATTTCCAGCAGTTACAGAAGCCCGTTGGTCTTGCTCTCCCCAGCCTATCCACACCCAGCAGCCCGCCGCCAGGCACCTCCCCCAGGGACCCACCTGGCCCTCCGCTTGCGCACCCTCCGCTCGTGCTCAGCCTCCTCGTAGTAGTACTCGTTGTGGCTGTTGTCCCGCCTCCGAGCCGCCGCGGCAATCACAGCCCGGGACTGGCCCGTGGAGTTGTTGGTGCTGTTTTCTGCACAGGAGCAGGAGAGAGAGGGGATGGTCACTTCAGAGTGTGGCCTCACTTCCCACTCTAGGAAGTCTGGAGACAGCAACCTGACAGGACCAGAGGAAGCTGTGCCCACCCCCCAGCAAGACTTCCCATTCCCAACCCTCCTAGCCACGTCTGGGGGAGGCCCACAGGAAAGCAACAAGGAGAGCACCAGGGGGTAGGAGTCCTGCACCCGGTGCTCCCAGTGCAGGAGGCTCTGGAGTTCACAGAGCCGAGGGCTTAGGACCAGGGCTGATGAGCAGACACAGAGGAGCCAGACTAGGGGACACAACGTAGCATAAAGGGACAGCAAGTAGAATCAACAGCTAAGACCAGCCACCTGGAGTCAAGGAAAATGACAGAACAGAAGGGGCTGGGACGTGGGCCAGGGAAAGGAGAAAGCAAGGGAAGGAGGGTGAGAAACAGGGAGGAGGTAACTGGGAGTCCTGCTTGGGAAGAGACCAGGAGGGCAGAGGAGCAGGGCCGCTCACCCTCTCCGAGGGAATACACCTTGAAGCCAGACACTTTCTTGGCCAGGACGGACTTGGGCAGGTTGAGGAGGGCAGGGTTGTAGACAGGGAAGTCATGGTAATACTTCTCCAGGATCCACACTGCCACGCGCTGGATGCTGTGGGGGAGACGGCAGGAGGGGGAGAGGGAAGGGACAGACAAGGGGAGCAGGGGAAGGGACACATCAGGGCAGGTTGGCAGGGCAGGAAAGGACACAAGACAGGGACAAGCTGCTTCCAAGAAGCCTGGCTCAGGGCCTGAGGTCTACTTACCAGGCTCCCAAGCCTTCCCCAGGGCTGGGCCTGCTAGTCCTTCCCTGCCGTGCTGAAGCCCAAGGGGAAAAGGGCATTGGGCCTGGGTCCCCAGCCGAGGACCACCTCATCCCCTCCAGCATCCCCCTCAAGATTCCCTACAGGACCAGGAGGTGCTACTGATACTCTGTGTGGCCCGGGGGCATCCTGTCCACAATTTAGGGGGACTGAAGAATTCTCCCCATTATCTCTTCCTCTGGGGGTCCCTCCTCTGGCCACCGCATCTCAGTGACCACTCACTGAGTGCTCACAGAGGCTGTGCCTCCAAGAAAGAGCTAGAAAAGTGATTCCAAAAAGCTCCTGTGCCTGCCCACACCTTTCTCCTCTTTGGTCCATCCCTCTGTAAGATCCGGCTCTCTTAACTGTCCGTTCATCTGTTCACCCCCAACTCATGACTCCCACCCCATCTTGCCCCAGGCCCCTGTGCTTAAGCCTCCCACCAAGCAGCAAACGTTGCTGAAAACCTACTCTGTGCAAAGTACTCAACTCCTTCCCACACAGCCCTCCTAGCCCAAAACCTCCAGCGTCAGCATCACGCCCTCCTGACCTACAGTCCCGTCAGCCTCTTCCCATGCCCGTTCAGCCTGCACCCACACACCCGTACCTGAGATGGCCGACGTTGTAGAAGCGGCTGGCCCCATCGGTGGAGCGCACGACCTTGAGCGTGAACTGAGGCTGCAGCTGGCGCAGCTCCAGCAGGACCACGGCCAGGTAGTGCACAAAGAGCAGGGCATCCACCAGCGACACGGCAAACTGCACCACGCCCTGGTAGCTGCGCTCCCGGGCATCCAGGATGCGCACGCCGTAGAAGAGCCAGTAGGAGACGACGAGCAGGAAGACGAGCACCATGAGCAGGGCGCGCAGCACGAAGACGCGGGGCAGCGAGGCCTTGGGCCGGCGGAAGAACAGGGCCCAGCTGCCCAGCAGCAGGATGAGCAGCTTGAAGGCCACGGAGATGAAGAGGCCCTCACAGGCCGTCCCGCACGGCTCCAGCTCCTCCCGCCACAGCAACGGGGGCAACAGCAGGAAAGCCAGCGGTGTGAGGAAAGAGAGCAGTGCCAGCGTGGCCCCCGCCGCCACACCCAGGTGACGGGAGCAGTCCAGCGGGACGCTGTCCTCCATGTCCTTGGCGATGCGCGTGAGGTCATCGTGGGAGATGCTGTGCTCTGAGGTGCCCGTGACTACCGTTGTCGTCTCTCCCCAGTTGTCATCCTACAGCAGGAGGGGCCACAGCAATCAGGGGAAGGGATATGATGAGGAGGAAGGGAAATAGGAGAAAGGATGAGGGAGGGAAGACAGAGAGAAAAGCATGGGAGAGGAGAGGAGAAGAAGAGGGGGTAATCAACAAATATGCAGCCATCAGAGTATTTACTGAGCTCCACTGTGTGTCCAAGCCTGGCCTCTGCAGGGATGGGACGTCTGAGACCTGGGCCATCAGGAGCTTCACACCAAACAGGAAAAAACTGCATGTGCCCAGAGGACCCTCAGAGCAGAGGGCACAAGATAGATGTCAAGGGAGCTGCTCAGGCAGTGACTGGAATCTGAGGTCAGACTCACCAGGCAAAGCAGGCAGGCTTCCAGGGAACCGTGGGACCTGAGCTGACCCTTGGGGGCAGGTGACATGAAGAAGTGACTGAATCAGTGGTTCCCGGCCCCAGCCGCACACATCAGAATCACCTCGGGAACTTGGAAAATAATACCATTGCCCAGATCCCACCCAAGAAGGTGTCAACCTTTTTTAAAAGGCTCCCCAGATGATTCCAATGTTCATCCAAAATTCAGAATCACTGAACTAAATGATATCTAAGGGCTGGCTACTTAACATGTGATCTGTGGACCAGCAGTGTGGACACCACCTGGGAGTTTGTTAGAAATGCAGAATCACATGGGGGGCCGCCTGGTGGCGCAGCGGTTTAGTCCACGCTTGGCAGTCCGGGGTTCTCGAGTTCGGATCCCGGGCGCCCGCCGACGCACTGCCTGTCAGCCATGCCGTGCCGGCGACCCATATAAAGTGGAGGAAGATGGGCACGGATGTTAGCCCAGGGCCAGTCTTCCTCAGCAAAAAGGGGAGGAGTGGCAACAGATGTTAGCTCAGGGCTGATCTTCCCCACAAAAAAAAAAAAAAAATGCAGAATCACAGACCCCATCCCACATTTACTAAACCAGAATCTGCACTTTAACAAGATCTCCATGAATTGCCCAAACATTACAATTTTAGAAGTACTGCCTTATGTTCCTTCCAGCTGTCACAGCATTCCATGATTTCAGTAGCAGCGAGGGGGGGAGCCCCCAGGGGCAGGAATGACATGAGGTGAAGCCCCCAGAGGACTGTGAGAGCGGGGGATCCATGTGCAGGAGCAGAGCAAGGCAGGTAAGGCCAAGAGCAGCCAGGTGGAGCTTGAGCAGGCCACCCACAGTGCCAGGCTAGTGGTTAGCACCTATCGTCCAGGCATAGAGCCACTCAAGGCTTCTGATTAAGGGAATGTCCTGACAAAAGCAGGATGGTGAAGAGAAGAGGACACCAGGAGGAAGGGAGGGTGGGAGGGTGAATGATTAGCGCAGTGCGTGCGAGACATGGTGCAGACTTAAGGCCACTCTGGGCTGGCTCCACAGGGCCCTCTGAACGCCCACAGCTCAGGGGCTGCCTGTTCCTAGAGACAAGGAGGCGGACAGGCTGATGTCCCCAGGTGGCCTTCAGAGTGTGGTCCACTCAAGCTGTTTCTCTGCAGAAGCTGGACACCATACCACAGAGGAGCCCCAAGAACACTAGTGGCTGTCAGTGCCCACACCCTTAACTCCTGGACAGCCTGGGATTATGGAATCACATTCTGATACCCAGGGGATTTAAGCTACAGGACTAAGACATGGGATGCAGAGTGTAGGAGACTGCCTGGCGGGGTCAATGATTAGGGGGTTGAGGAATCTCCTCTCCCAAGGATGGGAGAAGAGTCTGATCTGCAGATAGTGGATGTGCTGAGGGCTTTCAGCTCAAGAAACTGGGTCTGCTCCTCACCGAAGTGTGACCCCCAGACATACTGCCTACCCTCTCCAAGGATCAAGGGCTTAGGAACTCCTCCCCTACATCAGGTGAGCTGATCTCAGGGTCACTTCAAGAACTCAGGAGGGCAGATCTCAGGGAGAAAACGAGATTGGGAAAGAGGGATAAAAAAACATTTCCCTCGGGTATCATCAATCTGCTCCCAAAACCCAAGAATTAATTCCCAATGCCAGTCACAGAGATTTCTTGTGAGGAAAAAGGTGCTGGGAGTCTCCAGCCTCCTAAGATGCTCCCAAGAAGAAAGAACAGGAGGAATGAGATGGGCAACCTCAGAGTCATCTCAAATCCTGCCTCTGCCCTATTCCAGCACTGCGTTCTTCCTGCTGACCTCCCTATCAGGTGAACAGAGCAGGCCATGGAGGGTAGAGCAGGAGAGACCTGCTCACTCAAGCCCTGGAGAACTCTCTTCCGGCCCCTCCCATCCTTCCAGCCTCACTTCTCCCTCCCCCTTCCTCCACCTACTCCTCCCTTCCTCACCTCCTTTCCCTACGATCTAGGCGATGCCATTCCACAGGCCCACACCAGAGGGCACCAGAATGCCCACACCTTCAGGCTCAAGGAAAACTCAGGGCTCCCACGCCCCCGGGGCCCCACCCACCACGGCCCTCCTACTCCAGATTCCCAACCAGCTGGCTAGCATCAGCCCAGAGGAACCAGGCAATTCCCAGTACACAGTCCAGGTCGCCCCCACCTCTCTGGAGATGAGGAAGAGGCTGCTGCTTCCAAAGGGATCTCTACTGAAATTCTCTGAAGTCTACTGAAACAGGGTCCGACATTGGGACACTAAGCAGGAGGAAGATGTCCTCCCTGATCTGGCCGCTGTCCAAAGAGACCAGGTTTTCTGGCTCTTCCCTCTCTGATGGACCTCCAGCTTCTCCAAGGATCAGTCTGGAAACACCTGGCCTGGACCTCGTCCCCCTGACACTCACCCGCTCATCCCCTCGCGTGGACTCGTTGTCCAGCAGGGGCTCCCCTGGAGCCTGGATTGTCACTGACTTGTCCCCACGGCTCCCATCTCGGCTCTTAGAGCGGTGTCGGTCCCGGCGGTCCCTGCAGCAGGAGGCCAGGGGAACAGGCACAGAAGGTCAAGAGGAGGACTTGGGTCTTCTCAGCAGCCACACCCACCCACCAACCCTGCTCGTGCCCACCTCTCAAGCGTCCCCAACACTCCCTCCGCCACCTGTGTCAGCCCCACTGCTCGCCCACCTGTGCTTGCGGGAGCTGCGGGAGTGGCCCGATTTGTAGGAATAGCCCGAGTACTGGGACTCGGTGTCCATGGCGTCTGAACGCCGCGCCTTGTAGCGCTCCAGGGCCACAGGCTGGGGCCTTTTGGGGGGCCCCACAGCCACCTCCTTCAGCACGGGCTTCTTCAGGCCAAGGGGCACCTTCAGGAAATCAACCGTCACCCTGAGGGACTCTATTTTGCTGGACGGGTGGGCTTGTCTCAGAGAAAATCAAGCGACGCTCCTGAGGAGAGGAAGCAGCTGGTTAGGGGTGGCTGGAGCTCCCTGTGGGGTCAGGGCAGAGGAAGACCGTCCCCAAACAGCAGCCGCAGGAAGCTAGCCACCGCCTGAGAATATTCCACCCAGGTTCCTGCTCTGTCCCGTAGGCCCAGTTCCTCCTGCCCTGCCTCCTAGAAAGAGCAGCCTCAGATTGTGCCAAGGGCTCAGGGTGGAGGGAAGACGACCAGCAAAAGCCACCCAGGATGACCCCCAGGGCAATGCTTTCCTATTCTCAGCCAGGAAAACAAAGGCTCAGAGAAGGCAGGTTCTGGCCAGGCCAACAGGCTGGACCAATGGAGACCTCAGAGAGCAGAAAGCAGCTGGCTTCTGCCCAGAGGCTACCCCAGGCCTCTCCTTCCCCCTCCACTCATCTCCCCCACACTCACAACTTCTGAGTGTGCCCACAGGGGCTGCCTATGGCTGCTTCTCTTGGCACCATCTCCCCAGCGTCCACGTCAAACACACCCATAGTCACTGGCCAGGTCAGGTTGGCTGCTCCCCCTGAGAGTCTGTGTGTGTGTATGTGTGCGCATGCACACTAAGAGGCGGGAGTGAGGGATGGAAACTACGGATAATGTGGTGGGGGTGGGAGGAGAAGGCAAGTAGAAACCATTCTCCAAAAGGCTAATGTCCTGAAATACGCAAGGTTGCGAGTTTATCTGGCTATTCATGGGCTGAGGGGCAGCATCTTTCTTCTATACTTTCACCTTCCAATTCTGCAAAGAATGACCTCTCCTTCTCCCCCCTTCCCCAACTCTCACCCAAATCCTGCTCATTCTTCAGAGCCCAGCCACACCCTCTCACAGAAACCCCCCACCTACTCTAGCACCCAATGCTATCTCTTCCCCTCTGACCCCAGCCCCACTGGGAATCATCACCACCCACTGAGCACTTATTTCCTATCTTCACTCACTGAGTCAACTCCTTCTCAGGCACCTTCTATGAACCATGCACCCTGCTGGGCCCTGGGTATACGGTCGTGAAACAGACCCTGAGTTTACACTCCAGTGGGGCAGATGCACACTGAACAAGTAAACAGGTGAGCATAAATGACGAACTATGCGAGTGATGGAAGGAGAAGAACAGGACGCTATGAGAGATGCTACGGGGAGCAGGGGCTACTGTAAACTGGATGTTTCTGGAAAGTCTGAGAAAATGACACCTAAGCCTGAAGGAAGAGCAGGAGTTAACCAGGCAGAGTGGAGGGGAAAGCCTGTGGAGCAGAGAATCACACGTGGCAAGTCCGAGGCAGCAGAGAGCTCTCCAGTAGAGCCAGAGCTGAGGAAGGGAGAGGGCGGTGGGAGGTGAAGCTGAAGAGGCAGCCAGGGGCCAGGTTATTGCAAGGTCCTGTGGGCCAGCGAAGAGGTTGGGTTTTATTCTAAGGGCAATGGGAAGGCTGCGGAGGATTTTAGCAATGCAGATATGGATTGGGAAGAGGGGAAAGCAGAAGTAGGGAGATGAGTAAGGAGACTACTGTAGTCGTGCAGGCTCACATGGTGCAGAGCAGCAGAGGAGGTGAGAAAGAGTTGGTGGTAGGATCAACAGGACCTAAGGAGGACTGGCTGAGTAGGGAGGGGACTATCAAGCTCTCCAGCCTGAGCAAGAGTGGATGGGAGTGCCTTTACAAGGTGGGGAAGACTGAGGAGGAAGCCAGTTTGGGGAGAAAGTGGACGAGTTCAGCTTCCAGTGTGCTGAGTTCACGGCCATGAGACAGGCAGTCGAGCAGGGAGCTGGGTGTCAGAGGAGCTGCACTCAGAAGAAGTCTGAGCTGGAGGTATGGACACTGTGCAAGGTCAAGGGAATGGATGGGATCATCCAGGGAGAGGATTAAATAAGGGCTCCCTGAGAACCCCAGTATGTAAAAGGAGCAGGCAAAGGGGCTGAGGAGGTGACGCCAGAGGAGTAGGAAGGCCAGAAGAGCAGGCTCTCATGCAGCGGAGAACTCAGAGTGCTTTGAGGTGGGAATAAAATCAGCCAGATCAAGAGCTGCCGAGAGGTCAATTATGTTAAGAACTAAAATGGGTTTGCTTTGTGTCGTCGTTAACTTTTCTCCTGCTAAACTAAACCATCAGCAACTTAAAAAATATGACTGATACATATTTGCATCCACATCCTCCCGTGGGCGCACAGCAAGTAACCGATACCCACCTAGTAAATGAACATGCCTCTCCGACACTCGGGAAACCGCTACGACTGTTAGGAGACGAAGTCGATGCTAAATCCACTCATTTACCCTCGTAGCAGGGTTATCTGGAGGCTCTCCATGGCCTAGTGATGTCTGTCAATATCCCCATGTCAAGGCAAGTGTGTGACAGAGACACACTTAGTGTGACAGAGACATAATACCTTAACCCAACCCTAAACCTTCCTAAAATCCTTTGCCATCAACAGGGCCCTTGTTTATCTCCCTGACTGCAAATTACATGTTGGGCTCCTCTGCCCTGTCTCCTGAGAACTCACTCTACTGGTTTAGTCCTCAGCACAGTTTAGGCACCTCACCTGCTTCTCTCTTGCTGTGGTTCAGCCTATTCTTTCTAGTTCTCCTCCTAAAAACTGAATTTCACCAGGAGGTTCAAACAGAGCAAATGGGTTACAGAGTGAGGGGGTTGGAGAAGTAAAGAGGAAAAGGACTGCCACGGGTTGGGGTCTAAACAGAGACACCAGAACCCGGACTCTCCATCTCCTCAGCCTGCATACTCGTGTCTGCCAGAGCCAACAGCAAAAAGAGCCTGCAGTTTGCACCCAAGGATCGGGGTTCAAAACCTAACTCTCCCATTGACTAGCTGTGCGACCATGGGCAAGTTACTTAACTTCTCTGTGCTCTGTAGCCTGGTACATTGATCGGTAAAATAGGGAAAATAATGACACTACTTCATGGGGTTGCTGTGAGGATCACAGGGGTGAAAGAAGTGCTTTCACAAACTGCTCAGCTAGTAATTAGTTAAGCAATTAATATGCTCTGGCTCCAGGATCACTCACGCTCCCAACCCCAGACACTTCCTCTGAGACTTGGGAAAGAGGTAGTATAAATAAATGCTGCTGTTTGTATGACTAAATAAAGAAGTCACATACACACACACACACACACACACACACACACACACACACCCCTGACCAGAACCACCACTTCAAACACACCCAGGAGGGAAGCTGATGCCATTGTTTCTCCTATAGATAAATTTCAAGCCAGACAAGGGTGCCAGTCCCCTCCCAACCCTTTGTTCTGAGCTGCTCAGCCTAGAGCCCCCTGTGGTTCTCCCTACTACTTATTAAAGACCCAACGTAACCCTGCTCCCCTGGACTGCTTCTCCCACCACGACCAGCCCAACTCAGAGTGCCCCAAAGCACCATAACATGCTCCTCTGTCCACCCCCTACCAAGCAGAGGGGCCAAATATGAACCCAATTTCTGAGACCCTTGCCTGCTATCCCTTCAAGTACCCCAGGGAACTAATCCAAGCATGGGAGAGGTGGGGGGAGGGATGGGAGGGGAACAAGGAGGAGGGCAGAAGTTCCCTTGTTTAATCGGTCTCAGCAATCAGGGGTTTGGAGGGTCTCCCGGGTGGGCAGCGTTCCCAGGGAAGAGAGTGGGGGAGGGGATTGCTGGATGAGATCAACAAGTGGAAATGTCAGAGGCATGACGAGATGGGGAGGGAAGTCCGGACCTGGTGCAGGGCAGGGAGTGCCCTGGTTTGGGGGGTGGGACGCTGTGAAAGGAAATGTGTTGCTTTTCACCTTGCCCCCACTCCCCAAGACACACAAACACACTTACTCCGTCCCTGCTCAAACCAACCATGGATTATCTGGGGTTAAAAGGAGGCCAGAGAGGAGAGAGGGAAGGAAGAGAGAGCCCGTCACAAAAAAGGAGACCCTTCTCCCCTCCAAAGGCTTTCAGAAATAAAATTAATGGAATGTGTCTCAGTATCATCCCAAGGGGATTGGGGGGAGGGCTGGGGGGGAATGTGGGGGCTTTTGTCCCGGCTGCCCAGCTTCTCCCACATTGATCACCATGGCAACCAAAGCCCCCTGTTGCCTAGGTGATGGCAGCCAGGTCCTGGAACCCATACCCAGCATCCAAAGCGAGGGAGGTTATGGAGGTGGGGGGGTTAGGGACAGAGGGGGAGAGAATGGGGTTTCTCCTCTGGCGGCCCCAGCTTTTGTCTGAGCTCTGGGATCAGGTTTCTTCAGGAAACAATCGGAGGCCTCTGGAAAAAATACACTCAGAACCTGGCAACTGGCAGAGGGAGCAAGGCCCTGGGGTGGTGGGGGGTATGGGTGGAGGGAGGTTGGTGTTGGCCAAAATGCAGACCAAGCCTGGACCCCTTCCCAGTACCCCACTCAGAGGAGCAGCTCAGGTGGATAAGGCCTTGGACACAGACACGGGCACCCCCATATGGGGCGTGTGCTGGGACCAATGACTAGAGGGCAGGCGGCTGTGGTCACCACCTCCTTCTCCTGCTGCTCTAGCCCGCAGCCACCCCTCCACCCAGTCCAGATCCTTCAGGCCGGGTGGGGAAAAGAAGCAGGGCAGAGATGAGGATGGGGCTGGAGCGAAGCACTGTGGGAGAAAGGGCGACTCTGTCAGAGAAGAAAAGGTGGGGAGGGGACAGGACACAAACATGCACCTAGAAAGGGCGCCTACTGTCCTCATCTCTACGGAGGATATGGCTGGAGGCACGAGACCAGCAGTGCAGAAGAAGACACTGGGTTGGATTTCAGAAAGGACTTCCAGTCAGACGGTGGAAGAGGACGGGAAAGAGGACAAGAAGCCAATAGGTTTCCTCTCACGGGCAGAGGACCACTGTTGAAACAAATGGCCTTCCTCTCCTCAGTCCAGGAGGAGTGAGGGCAGGGTGGTTCTGCCTGGATGTAGGGGAAAGGGCATGAGCGCCTCTTCAGACCCCTCCTGCAGAGGAGTCTGTGGACCCTTGCCCATTAAAGGTCTCTGATTCCTACACAAGAGGCAGGGTCTTACTGCATGTGCCCTGTACCCCCTTCCCCACTACAACCCATAGGAGGGTGTGGACATGTGGGTGCCCCCAGCCTCGTGGCTCCCTAAGCTTCACCCACCACAGCCCCAGTGCTCTAGTAAATCAATGTGCGTTCCAACCAAAGTGCTGGATGCCCACCTTCCTGGGTGGCACCAGGGGTCCCACCTCCCCGCCCAGTATCCAAGGAGCTAGACGTCTGTCCAGAGACAGAGCACCTTGCCAAGTCATTCAAAGTCACAACTGTCCCTTTGCCACGCTACTCCCTGAGTTACATCAATGTGCTCAGTCCAGGCCTCCCTGTCAGATACAGGTGGGGATGGCAGGTGTCCAGAGCGGGGAAAACACAGACCCTAACGCAGCTCCCACGGAGGAGAGGGAGGCGCCAGAACCCCTGACTGTGCCCACATCCTTCTCCGAGCTCTCCTTCTCCCACCCCAGGCAGAGACAGTGGAATGACACACCCAGTTCTTAGCAGGTCCCAGCACCAAGCTCAAAGAGGGCTTGAAGTTGCAACCCCAAGTTTTACAGATAAAAAGATGGGGCCCCGAGAAAGAAGGTGGCTAGCCCACGGTCACTACATCTGAGGCAGCCCTTTTTTGGCCCGCGTCGTTAGAAAGACCTTAATAACACTGTGACTTTGCGGTGTGCTCCTCTCAGAGGGAGACCAGGTTCCTCCATGACACTCCTTCTGGCTCTTGGAACAGCCAAGACTACAAGGACAGGAAAGGAGAGAATGTGCTGACTCCCGTCCTACCCCCTCTTCTCACCAGTGACAAAAGGACAGACTAGACAGGTCTAAGCCAAACCAGTCGAGACCAAAGAGCCCCTTCCTTTCAAGAGGGCGGCTTCTGCCCCCCCCACCGATCCTGACTGAGGACCCTGATGTTCCTTCATTCATTCCCATCCAGCCTTGCGCCACGGACAGGCCGCCCATCCCAGAGGCCCATGCTGGGTTTTCCCTACCACAGAAAGAACTAAGGTACGGAGTGGGCCAGGACCAGCAGCAGGCCTAGACCAAGAATGGGATGGAGATTTTGCTCCTACCATCATTCCTGTACCCTGAAAAAGGCCCAGTGTCCTTGGGTGACAGTACGGTCCAGGAGGCCAGAGAGAATGGCTGGATCTCAGGGCTGATGGATAGGAAGAGCTGGACCAGAGAGCCCAGGATCTGGCACCAAGTGCCCCGCCCCCACCCTGCTAACCCAGCAATCTCCCAGGACAGCCCCAGACGTGAGCTCACCATCCTTAGAGCCTCAGGGCAGGGGGCAGGATCCTTCTCCTCACAGGGCTACATAGCAGGGCAGGAGCAGTGCTTTGGTCACCCAGGCGTCGCTGCTCACCACCAGACCCCAGTGCGAGCAGCACCACAGGGGAGGGCCCATGGCCTGGGCTCCTGGCCAGGACACCTGAGCTGGCACTCTAACTGAAAAGGAGCTGGGGAAGCCAGAGCCAAGCCCCTCTCCACCTACTTCCTTAATTTCCTTCCATGTAAGGCAGAGGTGAGGCTGGGTACCCTCTAAATCCACAGACACACTTAAACACAGACCCCCATACACGCACACCCACACTCATATTCCCCTGCTGAAACCTGGAATAGCTCCTGCCTGCCCCACCCAGCTCCACCCACCCTGGCCAGGCAGGTTCTGTAGAGACCTGCTCTGCTTTCTCTGGCACCCCAACCCCCACCCCAGCTCTCAGAAACTCCCTGTTCCCCAACACACCACACACAAGCACACACACCATAGCACCTCATTCCCTAGCCTCCCCCAGACCCATTCCCAGTCAGTCTGGAAGGGAACACCAGGGAGAGGGATGAGTGTACAGTAGAAAGAGTGAGTAATCCCTTTGGCATCTGTCCCAGGTAGGGGCCAGAGGGGAGACAGGATGCTAAGCTGGTGAGAAGGTAACCAGGACTTCTAGATGCCTGGATGCTCCATTCAATTTTCACCAGTGGGTAGGCCCACAATTCCCACCCACCAGGCTCTGAGCTTCTTCCTCCCTCAGCTAGGGCAAAGGATTGGCCCCTACCTGCCCACCAGGTAAGCTGTGGAAGAGCCAAGAAGGAAAACAGGCATCTCGAGTTGTCCTCAGGGACAGGAGAAGGTGGACAATGGGTGGTGGGCATGCTGTGTTGACCCACAGGCCAACTTCCTGTGCACTCCATGCTCCCACCCTCATGGAAAACAAAATGCCTCCCTCTCTCCGTAGCCTACTGTCCTAGGTAGGCCCCAACTGTCCCTGACCCCAAGAGACCTTCAAAGCCGGCTCACTCAGCCACTGCCTCAGAGAGAAGGAGCTGGAAAGCAGCTACTTAGGAAGGGGGAGGCAGCCAACCTTAGGTTTGCATGTGGATGGGGAGAGCTATGATGTGGGGACACTGGCACGAAGGCTGGTTTGTATGGGAAAAGCAGTAGGGGGGATAGAAGGATGTGAGACGCAATGTAATTGGGGGCGCGGGTGGCAGACGTGGGTTTCCCCATTCTGATAACCTTCTCCTCATGCCTCAGCCTAGGGCCCCAGATCTGGCAAGTCAGCCAGTTCTTATCTGGGAAAACCAAGCCAGGTGAAAGGCCCAAGTACCAAGCAACCTCCACCATCTTGATAAACCCACCGCCTGAGGTTTTCACTCTTTCTGAGGAGTCTCCACATCCCCCATCCCTTATATCTACCACCTCCATTCCTGGAGTAAAGCAGGTGACAGAATAAGTGTTTCTGATCACACTCGGTTGTTTTTTAAGTTACTGCATTCACACCTCTGACTCAGCACCTGTTCTTGTCCAACTTCTATGTACCCTAAAAAGCCAGAGCCCCCTCTCCAGACTCACACACAAACACACACTCTCTCCTCTGGCCAGGGTGGGGGAGCCAGGAACTCTCTGGTGAAAGTGGAGGTCTGAGGGATATTGTTATGGGGGTGCTGGAAAACTCTATAGACAATGAGGGCCAGGCCCCTCCCAATCACAAACAACAACTCCATGGGCTATGATGGCCGGAGCCCCCATGTGTGAAGTGACTCAGCAGAGAGGAAGAGGCCTGCCCCAGGCTGGTGACAATGAGGTACTCCTCTTGGGAGACTCCATTCCTCCAGGAGACTCCATCTGGCCCCCTCCCTCAGGGGTAGACTTCTCTACTCCTCAGGTTGACATCTGGACTCATGTCCACTTTTCAAGAGATAAGAGAATTATTCAAGTTAGGATTAAAGGCAATAATGAGCAGAATCAGACCTAACTGGAATGCGAGTAGGGAAAAGCAGAAAGAGCACTTTGGGAAACGGAAGAGCCAAGAAGTGAGATAAACCTGGCACAGCCTCCTGGGAGCAGTGTAATCTTAGATGAGTCGCACACCTTCTCTAAACCTCAGTTTTCGTATCTGTAAAATGGGGATAACAGTGCCCACTTCAGAAGGTTAAGAGTTTTCAATGAAATAATGTATACAGAATATCACAGTTAGGCACAGAATAGATGCTCAATAAATGGTAGTTCCCACCTCATTCTCCTTTAGAGGGTGCACAGCCAATCCCCTCCACTTCCTGTTCCCACAGCCTCACTGTGAGAAGATCCCAACCCAGAATAAGACGGAATCACCTTTGGCTACAGTGTTGGCCCCAGCCCCCAACCGATGGACCCTCTCTAACTTAGACCACACCCCAGCATTGGCTGAGAAAGTAGCCTCTTTCCTCAGGGGCTCCTGCATCCCCCGCCTCTCTCTTCCCCTCCCTCCTTCCACACTTACAGTGGGGCAGGGCCTGGGCTCCAATCACCTCCCACTCTCCCGTAGGTGCTAGGCCCAGCTGTATGTGAAGTGGCAGGGGAAGGGGGCCCCAAACCTCCCGCCCCACCCCAGCGCCCAGCTTCTTCCCACTCTCCCCTCTCACTGCCGCACCCTGATTACCAGGATATCCTCAGTTCTGCTGATTCCAAGCCCGCTTCTCCCAAACCCGTTCCCAGCTGTCATGTCTGTAATTACCAGCCTTGCCAGGGGCATCAGACAAGCACAGTAACACCTCATTTCCAAAGGGCTCCACCATACAAGGCCTCTGCCTCCTACTCTGTACCAAGCAGGGTGGAGGAAAGGGATGGAAAGAGTCTCACTAACCCATCTCATTTCTCTCCAGATCACAAGAGAAGGTGACAGAGGGCTGCCCACGTCAGACCACCAAGAGACAGGATAAAGAAGGGAGGGGACAAGTATGAGTAGGATTTACTCTCAGGCCCTTCCTTCACCTCTGCTACCAAAATCTCCCCACGAACAAGGCTACCCACCTGGAGAGAGTGGGAGGGGAAATTTCAGGTCAATTCAGAGAGGGGAAGTTGATGCCCAGTAAAACAGGAAGATGGGTACCCATAGGGATGAGAAAAACTACAGGAGGGAGCAGCCCAGGAAAGAGGAGGAAAGAGCAAGTTTTAAAAAAGTCCTATCCCCCACCCAGATCCTGAGAAGGGGCAACAGTGCCCCAGCCTCTCCTCTCGCTAATACCTCCATCCCCACCAACCACATAGGACTCCGTTTTATAGGTAGGGAAAGTGAGGCCAAATCCCCACTTTATACTTCAAGACTCAATGATACCAAGCTGCAAGTGGTTCACCAACACCCCGATCCTTCTCTCTCATGCTCAGCCTCTACCTGCAGTGCCTCTTTCCCCCTAACTCATCCTTTAAATTCAGCTAAGGTCGATCCACACAGAGGAATATGATTCAGCCACGAAAAGCAATGAAATTCTGATACATACTACAACGTGGATGAACCTTGAAAACATTATGCCAAGTGAAGGAAGCCAGACACAAAAGGTCACACATTGTGTAATTCCATGAAATATCCAGAATAGGTAAATCCATAGAGACAGAACACAGATTGGTGGTTGCCAGGGGCTGGGCGATGGGGAATGTGGAGCAACTGCTTAATGAGTACAGGTTTCCTTTTGGGGTGGTCAAGATGTTTTTAGGTAGAGGCCGTAGTTGTACAACACCGCATATGTACTAAATGCCACTGTTCGCTTTAAAATGGTTAATTTATGTTATGGGAATTTCATTTCAATTTAAAAAAAAAATCCAACCAAGGGCACATCTCCTCCAGGTACCTTCCCTGACACCCACCCCAGGGCTGAGCAATCCTGCTCTATGCTCCAGCGGCCTCCTGAACACACCTCCATATAGCACACACTGGGCTACAGTGAATTGACATGTCCATGCACGTCTCCGCTGTGAAAGCCCATCTTATTCACCCCTCCATCCCCTGGGCTTCACACAGGGCCTGGCAGATAGTAGGCAGCACCCAACAAGGTCTGCCAGAAGAGCAGAACCAAAGCCTAGCTCTCCTCCCCAACCCAGAACTCTCTCCCGTAACTATCACCAATCAGAACCCAAACCACACCAGCTACCATTTACTGAGTGCTCTCTATGTGCCCAGCACCGTGTGAAGTGCTCTCTACATATTACTTCCTTTAATCCTCATAAACGGAGGAGGTAGAGCCTATAATTAACTCCATTTTACAGGTGAGGCTTCAAAAAGTTATCTATTTTCTTTGAGGTCAGAGAACCAGGAAGTGGCAAAACCAGACATTAAGAGCAAACTGAAACCCAGGGAAGGAGGCCACTGGGGGGACCTGGAGTTCCTTGAGGAAGGCCCAGTCTGGGCTTGGAGGATGATGTCTTAAGACACCTAAGAGGCTGAGGAATGGAGTTTGAGAACTTGCCCAACGTCACACCACGATTAAGTACTAATTCCAACCAACTCTGACAGACTCTTCCCTTGGGGCCTCACAGTCTGGGGAGCTGTGAAGGGAGGAATAAGCAAAGGCGGAGACTGGAGTCCCTAAATCTCAGAGGGGCTGAGGACAGTCCCAGATCTCTTCCCTCCTCCCCTGCAAAGCTTGTTAGCCAAGTTCATGCCCCCTCTAACTGGAAGGACCTCTTGGAAACCAGACGAGCAGACAAAAGTCTGTCCTGCTCTAGGGCCAGGGAAGAGGGCCCTTCCTCAGACCTCAAAGGAAGGGCGGCGGGGGGCTCACCAGAGAGGTCTGCCCCCCCCCAAGAATTAGAGGAAAGAGAAGGCAGGAGCAAGACAATGGGAGAGGAGGGGCCAGTGTGGCCACTAGTTCCAGTCTGGAAGTACTTTCAGAGATGGCACTTCCTATTGTCTGACCACAGCTCCTCCTCCTTGGAAGAGCACCCCCACCAGCATGTCATGCATGTAGTGAGAGAACACAGAGCAAGCAAGGTACCCCAGAAGCCAGAGCACAACGTCCCAGAGGTAAGTGCCTCGCTCACCCTAGTAACCCAACCCATCAGACAGTGTCAGGTTTGAGGGAATCATCCAGTCTTTAACTACTCTGCCCCATCCCTAGTCCCAACATTTTCTAACTCCCACGACTCTTATCCCGAGGGCCTTAGGAAAGGTAGAGAGCCCTGAGAACTAAAGAAGGAACATTCCAATTGCACATGACCATTATGGACTCTAACATTCCAATTCCAATTACTCAGAGACCCTAATGGGCATGTGCAATCACAGTCTCAGCTCCAAAAACTGGGTGTCTCCATCTAACCTCTGGCAGCAGGAGGAAAATGGCTGAGAGAGTAAAATGGGTAAACAACGTGTGCATCCTCAAGAAGGAGATGGCCGGTCCCTCTTCTTCACCCCAAGAGAAAAAGAACAAGAGAGAGGAGAGGGAAAGGAGGTAGTCGCTGCTTCTCTTGGGAGAGAGAGATCCACTTCCACACTATCACGATGATGAATATAGCTGCGATGGGTGCCAGCCCCTTCCCCAACACACAGACATTTGCCCTCTTGCAAGCTCAGCCCCTAATCCTCACCCTCAGATCTGGCCCCAGACCACAACTCCATCTCAAACATGCTGCTCACCAGGGAAAAGGGAAACTCTATGAGCAATCACACAGATACACTTCCAGAAACTCCTGGAGAAACACCCTCCACTGCCCTCCCCAGAGCTCTTGTGCCACCTTTTCAACCACATGGACAGGGAACCCAAGCTGTTCCACACCAGGTCTCATCACTCCAGGCATGCTTCTTCCTCTTGCCTCCATCCCATACCAAAATCCCAAGACCCCTCGAGAACTGTAGGATCCTGGCTGGCAGCAGAGCAGAGTTAGTGGGCTCTGAAGCAGCAAACTCCAAGACAGCCTTCCAAGAGAACTGTGGCCGAGGGGGCTGGACTTGGGCTAGGAAGCCAAGAACGTAGCCTCTTCACCCACTAGAACCCAACCTATGATGGTAGAGGTGGAAGTCCCTCTTATTCTTCTCCCTGAGTCCTCCAATCTCCCAGATTCCTCTAGGACTACAACAAGAACCCGTGTTCCCTATTCCCCACAACAAACTCTTTTCTAGAAAAACCCACCTCCCAAAACAGGCGCCTCATAAGATGGCCCACTCACTCCCACCCACAGGTCTCAGATACTTAAAGCACTACTACTCAGATACTCAAACCCAGGCAGGGCCATCCAAGAAGCCTCTGAATCCTCCAGACAGCCCTCCCTTTGGGATCTCTGCCAGGAAAATCTGCCTGCAGAAGCAAAAGGTAATACCCCCAACACACACTCAAAAACACACACACCACTTAAGGCAGGCACACAGACTGGTACTTATCCATCAACACAGGTTACACACAAGAGAACACAGATTCACTCACACCTCTCCCCAGTACACAGGTGCACACACACCTATCCAGGTATGTCCCATTCTGCTCTTACACACCCACCTTCCTCAGTACCTATACACCTCTTTCCCATAAACCCTCCCCAGTTCACACACGTAGACACACATCCTTTCCCCACAGTGTACACATAAATACATATCCAAACACATGGCAGGCACATGGTCAGCTGCTCCCTGGGTGCACATACACTCTGACACAGAAAAACACCTATATACCTCCAAACCCAGGGGCCCACCTGCAGGAGCATGCAGCATGTCAAGGCACACACACTCAAAAACAAAGAAGCACGAACACTGATCCTCCACCAATCCTTTAAAACTCACTAATGCAGAGCCCACAGCCCCCCAGATGGGTAAATATGAGTGGGGAGAGGGATGCCGGCTCCAGTTCCCTGGGCCCCGATACACAGTGCCTGGGTCTCTTGCCGCCAGCTCCATCCTCGAGCTGCACACACCCCTCTACTCTCCTCGGCCAGCTCCCCAGACTCCACATCACACCCTGAACGCATACCTGCCCCCATCGCTCCCCACACTCCCGAGGTGTGTATGCACCCCTAAACACCCTCGTCTTCCAAAACCTCCAGACTCCGATCCTACCACTGCCTCTCGCCCCACCTCCAACACACACTCCCAGGCTCCGGATTCAACCGGCTCCCCCGGGATCATTAAGGCCCCTGCCCGGCCCGGGGCCCAGGAAAGTCCCCGGCTCTCCAGGCCCGGGCTCCGCCCCCTCCCCACGCGCCCCTTCCCCTCCCAAAAGTTGGGGGGGCACTCCGCTGTGCAGTGGGGGAACGGACCGGAAAAGGGTGGCCCCGAGCCCCTTCCCCCATAAGCCACCCCGCTTGCTCGGGGGCCGGGCACCCCCTGGCCCCTTGCATGATTGTCCTCCTTTTCTGTTTCTTTTTTTCTTTCTTTCTTTCTTTCTTTTTTTTGCAAACTTTGCCCGCGCCCCCTCAGCCCGGCACTCACCCGCCGCTGCGAACTGCCCGGTGGGCTCGGCGGGCGCCCCGCTCGGCCCGGCGCCTTTGTATCCGCAGCGCTCCGGGTCGCTCCGAACTCCGCGCTCCCGGACGGGCAGCGCGGACGATGGGGGGGTGTTGAGGGGGGCTCCTGAGTCTGGTCACCCCCTCTTCGTCCCAGACCGCTGCCTTTTCCCCCTCAAGGCCCCGGGGGCAGGGGGCCGGGGGGAATGGGGGGCGCTCAGGCTCCCATGGCGGGACCAAGGATCAAGGAATCAGGGACCAGGAATCAGATCAGGAGCCGGCGGCGGAGGGGGGAGGGGGCGGAGGGGGAGGGGACGAGAGCGAAGGGGGTGCAGGGGGCGGGGGAGCGCGCGCTCCCGGGTGCCGCCTCCTGGCTGTTCCCGCACCCGCCGCCCCTCCCGCCGCCGCGCCCATTGTCTGCGGCCCGGCTCTTCCCGGAGTTGCCACTCCCCCAGCCTTTCGATTCCAGACGCCCGGGGGCCCTCCCCGATCCTGGGAATCAGCAGCGGGGCTGCGACCCCGGCCCCGAACGGTGGCCAAGGAATGCCTCGATTCTTGGCCTTGGCCCAACGTGCAGCCCCTCCGGGGACTGTTTTTCTCGACCTCCCTGTCGGAGACTGAGGCCCCAGACCCCCGGGGATGGCCGTGTTCAATTCTTTAGGGCCACATACCCGGCTACACGAAATCCAATGGAATCTGGGACGTGGAAAAATTGATTTTTCTCCCCTAGGGCTGCGAGAAGGGAGAGTCGTCCCTGATTTTAATTAGTGGCGAAAGACGCTCCCCTCTTCCCTTGCATACGGGGATTTCCCTGACACCAACACCACCATATCCCCCTGCTTCCAAAAATAATTTAATTACTCCGTGTTCTAGCTGCGAGCGGCGACCGCCCAGTCAGTCTGAGACGCTCCCTCATTAACACTTTTTTCCTCCCCTCTGGTTTGAGCGTTTAGATTAATTACAAAGGGAACCCTGCCCTGGGGGAGCGGGGGAGGAGGAGGAGACACCGAGGGCGCCAAGGAGTTTGGATGGCGGAGGAGAGGGGCCCTTCTCCCAGGAAACCTAGGAAAGTGAAAACGCGTTGGCCTGTTGGGTCCCTAAGCCCAAGGAGACAGGGCTCTTGGCCCCAGGGATTTCAGATTCCTTGGAGTTGAGGGTACTACACAGAGATTACAGGATATCACAAAATATCCACCATAATTGGGGCATTTCTGCCTTAGAGCACTCCAAGAAACCAGTTGGGGTTTATGAAGTGGGGCAATGGACTGAACCCACCAAGAGTGACCCCCGCCATAGAAGTCTGGGCTGTGGGAAGTCCATGTTCCCCTTGGAGTGAGTGAAAGCAAAAGTATTATTATTTTGTCATTAGTATTATTGCTGTGCAACCTGGCACTTACCTAGAATAGTAATAAAAGAACTTCATACACTTCTCCCCCACGCACTGGGCAAGGCCCTCTCAACATCTCAACATCCTCCACCTTCCAGTCCTGATAGCTTCTCACCCAACCCTGCGATTAGGTACCAAGGAAGGAGACTTCCAGCCTCTGTTCCTCACTTGTTTGGGGATTTTTACTCCTCCTTGATGAAATTTTTCTTCTGAGACCTAATCTCATCCCTTTTGGTGATCCGTTCTAACCTGCCCAAAGATGAGGACAGAGCCATCTTCATCTGCATTGTGACCATTCAAAGATGGAGAACCTTTAGAAACACTTCTCTTCTCCTTATCCCAAATCCTTGCCTCTTCTTACTCCCGGTTCCCACACTGTGGGTCAGCAAGTGACTCAGCACCAAGACTGCATGAAATAGCAGAATCATCATTTCAGGTACCCAAGTCCCTGCATGCATCCAGGGGCTCAATTGCTTGGTGCCTGTCATGTGCCAGGCACTGGGCTGCACTGGAGGGGTCCCACAGTGACCCTGACAACCAGGTGTATGAGGGACAAGTGGCAGGAGAGGTGGGGCAGGGTAAAGGGAGGTAGGACAGGCTTAGGGTGTTCCCAGACCTGCCCACAGCACACCCCAAGGGCTGGGCAGCAAGTGTGTCATTTGACACAGTGTCGGTGCTGCCCTGGCTGCCAGGGCCCTGACTGACTGTCCAGCAGGTTCAGTATGAACTGTGTTCACATGATGCTAGCCTGTTTCACAGGTCTCAGAAGGGTCCAAAGAATAGGAAACACAGCTTCTGACACCAGAATTACAGATCATTCTGTAGGCTGGCTCAAAACCTGAGTCAGGAAGTCAACAAACAAAGATACCAGGCATCAAATTGGAATAAGCTCCATCCCTCCTTTCTCTTCTCTGAAAGTGAAATTGGGGAATTTCAATTCAATCTCTGTAACAAAAACACTGGATTACAGAGAAGCGGTCCACCACTACAGATTTAACATGTCCCATGCAGCAATTTCCTGTACTGCCCTCCACCCTCATCACTAGGATGGAAACCCATCTGGATTTCACACATCCTTAATTCACAGAGTGAGGAAATGGAGACCCATGTGCCCCAGGGACCAGGGGACCTAGCCTAACTCTTTAGGAGGGAGGTGGGCACTGAGATGACATTCAACCAGGATTTTCCCAAAGAGTCCAACTGCAGCGATAGAGGGAGGCCAGGAGACTAAAGGACAGCAGAGTGGAACAGATTGAACTTTGAATGTGCAGCTCCTAGGAGGACATGGGCAAGTTTCTTAATTTCTTTAAGACTCAATTCCTGTATATAAAATGGAACTAGTAAAGTAACAGAAGGAACCCCCTCTGCATACCCATAGTGCCCCAGTCCATTCCCAATCAAAGGTCCCCTCTCTGTAAGTGCCTAGGGGATTCCTGGTGCTTTGGAGAATCCTGCTCAAGGAAGGGGGCTGCTAGCCAAACGCTAGGACCCTCAGTGGGTCTGAGGCAGCAGGGACAGAAGAGGCAGACCACAGGCCTCTCAGGAGCCCTGGGAGGTTGAGTCTCCTGAGAAAGATGCAAAGGGCTCAAGAAGTAGCAGTGGACCCTCTCCAAAGGAAGGCCCCACCTACAGAGAAATGCCTGCTTTCCCTGCAGATGAAGCTGTTCCCAGAGGTCAGGCCCAGACCATGGTGGCAAAGGTGAGGTCTTCTACTCTAATGAAAAGTGGGGCCCTTTTACAGCACTGCTGTTGAGAGAGGGGAGTCCTTAGTGTCTTGCTCAAACATAAAAGCTTCACACCCTAGCAGGGTGGCCATCAAAGTTTTTTGGTGTGAGTGGTTAGCAATTCCAGTCACCTCCCAGGTACAGCTGATCCCAGTGATGTACCCATATCCCAGGCTAGAACCACCATCTTCTTGCAGCCCTGCTGATAAAACTGGGGACAGTTCAATCTTCCAGGATAATTAGAGCTCTTTCCCCAGCACCCACTTACCTAGAAAGGCTACTCTCAGTAGTTACAAAATTATTTCCAGATCCAGTCTATACTGTGAAACAACTGGACTTTTTTTCGCTTTTAATGAAAAAGGAAACCAATAGCAAAAAAAAAACCTTTAACTGGTTAAGAACCCTGCAATGATGTAGGGTTGTTGTGAGGTGTGTCTCTCTCTCCCTCAAACTCCAGATCTCTTTGAGAACAGAGTGAGCCTCGTTTATTTCTACATTAATGGCACATAAACATCACTGAGTTGGTATTAGTTTCCTTCCCTTCTAACTTCCTTTTCTTTCTCCATTCCTCACCTGTCCCAAACCTTTACCATTCCCTATTCATCCAACCTCTATCAAGTGTGAGCTTCCTCAAATCCCATCCCATTACCACCGATCTAAAAACTTACCTGCAATTAAACCAGTGGTTCTCAACCTTGACTGTGGATTTTAATCATCTGGGATGCTCTGAAAACATACCAATGCCCAGGACCCATCCAGACTAATTAAACTAGAAACTTCCAAGGTGTGGCCTAGATATTGGCTTTTTTTTTTAAGTTGCCTCAGTGATTCTAACGTGAAAACCACTGAATCAAACTCTTTCTGAGTCCCTTCCTCCTTTCTTGGCGGAATAAATGCCCCCCACCTCCCTTGCCTAGGACTAATCCCTCCAGGTGTGCATTAGATTCCCACCTCCATCCCTCATCTTCATCTAGCAGAGATAGCAAAATAAAATACCTCCCTCCAGTCTCCTCTTGCTTCAGGCCTTTCTTTCCTTTCTTTATCATCCAACCTTCTTAGAAGAGTAGATTCCTCACCACCATCCTTTACTCCTCAGCTCCTTGCAACCCAACCATCCGTTCACTATCTTTCCTCCTCCTGACTTCAAATATTGATATTTCCCGGAATTCAGCCTTTGGCCCCTTTCCTCCTCACCCTACATGCTCTCCCACAGTAACATCATTCTCTCCCATGGCTTCAGTCACTGCTTACTTATTAATGCTCCTAAATCCAGATCTCTCTTCTGAGCATCAGACTCATATTTCCAGCTTCCTAATGGACATTTTAACCTGATTATTCTTTGGGTATTCCTAATGTAATAGGTTTACAGGGAACACATTATCTCCCCTCTGCCCCCTCCCCTTGGCTTCTTTAGACATCTTTCACTTCCAAATTTGTATCATTCCCTACCAATCTATCTTCCTCCCCGTTGCCAATGGGATTGTTCTGAAAGAGAAACCAGACTGTAATTCCCTTGCCTAAAACAATCCAGTGGCTGCCCACTGTCTACAAGATGAAGTCAAAACTTCATCTTGGCCTCTGTGTAAGGACCTTCAGTCCCTGACTCGCTCCCTGCAGCCTTGTCTCCCATTACTCCCTGAGCATTCAAAGCCCAAACATTCAACGCACATACATTCAAACTATACACATCTCCTCCTTGTTCTGCCAGCTTGGGGCTCTATTACTGCCTCTGCCTTCACATGGTGTTTCCTTTGCCTGAAATGCTGTCCCCCTCCTTCTCTGCCTAGAAAGTTCCGCTAATCCTTCCAGATGCAGCTGTGGTTTTCTCTTTGACTCCTCCCCAACCTTCCCAAAGTTAGATGCCTCCTCCCCCAAAGAGCCTCCTTTGTGCTCCCAGAGCTCTACATTTTATGACATTGTATGGTAATTTCTTATTTACATATCTGTCTGCCCAGCTGGTCTGTGAGCTTCTGAAGTGGAAGAAACAGTGCTTTATTTATCTTTCTACACCCAGAACTCAGCTCAGTGAATTGCACACCACAGTAAATGCTTGTCTAGTGAAACAGAACAGAGGAGAAGAGCCTGAGAGGAGATGAACTATGGGATGTCTGATGTTAAAGGAATCTGCTTGTAAATAGTAAAATAATAATATTTCAAGGTGGGAAGAGATCTTTCTCCATTTTACAGATGAAGAAACAGGTGCAGAGCAGGTAACTCATTGCCTAAAAATCATACAGCTAATTAGTGCCAGCACCAGAACTAGAACCGAGGTCTCTGACTTCTTGTTCAGTAGTCTGTCAACTGCACCATATTGACTGAGCATTAATTGTTTCATTTGAAATAAAGATACAGGGCAGTGGCTTTTAGCTTTTTGTGGACTTCTGCTCTCTTTGAGACATTGATGAAAGTTGCAGGCTTTCTCCAGAAAAGCACATAGAATTTCACATCCATTTTCAGGGGGTACAGGGAGCTAATGGCTGTGTGAGGAATGGTTTGAAGGAAGAAGGATCTAAAAATGGGGAGACCAGTGAGAAGGCTAATGCAGTAGCTGAGGAGAGAGAGAATGTGAGAGCAAGTGAGCTGGCTCTCAGACTGTGGGACTAGAAAAGAAAGCTTGAATTTGAGAGGTGGGATGCAGGTGGGCTGGATAGGATTGAGTAACAAGGAGGCATTCAGGATGACTCAGAGGCTTCTGGTATAGATATAAAGGGAGACAGTGATGCCACACATTGAATTAGAGGCTACTGAGAGCAGGTTTGAAGGGTAGGTAATGTGCTCGGTTTGACAGGTGTCTCAGATGTCTGGATGGGAGATGTCCACAGGAAGCTGGCAATAACACAAGTACCTTCCACATCTCCTGCCACTCTTTGTCAGACCGTCTGAACCATCTATTATTCCCTGAACCATACTTTCCTGCCTCCATCCCGTTTGCTCATCCCATTTTCTCATATGGTTGTGCCTTCCATTCACCATCACCCTTACCCAAAATATTTCAAGGTCCAATTCAAATGATATTGTCTTTATCCAGCCATTCCTGATACCACCAATTTGACCTAATCTCTCCTCTAAAATTCCAAATCTTTCTCTGAACTTCTCTCCCATATTTTATATATTTGAATTTCAGTTATTTATCTTATTGGGAAAAAACGCAGAAAAAGAGCAAAAATGAAACAATGGACAGATATTACAAGTAGATGACAAATAGCAAGATAGAAATTTTTAAGCTGATTATATCAATAAGTGCATTAACTGTAAGTGGTCTAAACACTACAATTAGAAGGCAGATTTTGTCAGATTGAATTATAAAAGCAATATCTAACTATACAAGACACCTTTAAATATAAAGACATGAATAGGTTAAAGGTAAAAGGATGGGAAAATATATACCAAGCTAACACTAATCAAAATAAAGTTTGAATGGCTATATCAACACTAGAAAAAGTAGATTTCAGGGCAGAGTATTATCAGGAATATCATTTCATAATGATAAAGAGGTTAGTTCATCAAGAAGGCATAACAATTCTAAACATTTATGTACCTAAAAACAGAGATTCAAAATACATGAAGCAAAATCTGATAGAACTGCAAGGAGAAATTGATAAATCCATAATTATAATCAGAAATGTCAATCCTCACCTCTCATTAACTGACAGAACAAGTAGACAGAAAATCAGCAAAGATAAAAAGGACTTGACCAACACGATCAATTTATTTGACCTGATTGACATTCACAGAACATTGCACTCAACAACAGCAGAACACACATTCTTTTCAAGTGTACATGAAACATTTATCAATATAGACCATATCTTGGGCCATAAAAGAAGTTTTGATAAATTTAAAAGGAATCAGATCATACAAAATATATTCTCTTGATCCCAATAGTATTAAATTATATATCAGTAATGGAAAGATATCTGGAAAATCTTCAAATATTTGGAAACTAAATAACACAATTCTAAGTCATTCAAAGATAAAAGAAGAAATGAAAAACGAAATTAAAATTTTTGAACTGAATGAAAATAAAAACACAACATAATAAAATTTGTGAGATGCAGCTAAAACAGTACTTAAAGGGAAATTTATAGCTCTAACAGCCCATACTAGAAAGGAAAAGTTCTCAAGTCATTGATATCAGCTTTCATCTTACAAAATTAGGGGAAAAATGCAAATTATACCCAAAGTAAGCAGAAAAAAGAAATAATAAAGATAAAGCAGAAATCAGTGGAACAGAAAACAGAAAACCAATAGATAAAAATCAATGAAACCAAAACCTAGTTCTCTGAGAAGATAGGTAAAATAGACAAATCTAGCCAGACTGATCAGAAAAACAAACAAACAAAAGACACAAATGACTAATATCAGGAATGAGAGAGGTGACATCACTACAGGTTCTAAAATTCTTAAAAGGAAAATGAAAGAATATTAAGAACAGATTTATACCAACAAATTTGACAACATAGATGAATATAAAAATCCCTTGAAAGTAACAAAATATCAAACTCACTCAAGAAAAAATAGATCATCTGAATCACCCTATAGCTATTAAAGAAATCGAGTTGTAGTTAAAAACTTTCCCACAAAGGAAACACCAGACCTAAACGGCTTTATTGGTGAATTCTACCAAACATTTAAGAAAGAAATAACACCAATTTTACACAAACTCTTCCAGAAAATTGAAGCATAGGGAAAACTTCTCAACTCATTATTTGAAAACAGCATTACTCTGGCACCAGAATGAGACAAAGACATCACAAGGAAACTACAGACCAATATTGCATATGAACATAGATGTAAAAACCCTTAATAAAATTTTGGTAAAGCTAATCCAATATCATATAAAAAGGATCATATATCATGACCAAAAATGCAAGGAGGATTTAACATTTGAAACATTGAAAACATTTCAAAAGACTGGAACAAGAGAGACTCCCCCAAAAAAGAAAAGAAAAGAAAACATATGATCATCTCAATATTTATTGAAAAAACATTTGACAAAAATCCAAAATCAATTTCTGATTAAAAAAAAAAAAAACTCTCAACAAATTTGGAATAGAAAGGAACTTCCTCAACCTGATAGAGGGCATCTACAGAGTAATATCATATTCATTGGTGAAAGACTGAATATTTTCCTCCTAAGTTCAGGAACAAAGCAAGGATATCTGCTCTCACCGTTTTTATTCAACATTTTACTGGAGGTTCTAGCCAGTGCAATAAGGTAAGAAAAGGAAATAATGGCATCCAGATTGGAAAGGAAGAAGTAAACTTGTTTTTATTTAGAGATGACATAATTATCTATATAGAAAATTCAATGGAATCTACAAAAAACCTACTAGAACTAATAAGTGAGTTTAGCAAGGTTTCAGGATATAAGATCAATGTGCAAAAATAAATTATATTTTTACATACTAGCTGTAATTGTTTCCCAGGGCTGCCATAACAAAGTATCAAAAACTGGGGTGGCTTAAAACAGCAGAAATTTATTCTCTCACAGTTCTGGAGGCTAGAAGTCTGATATCAAGGTGTTGGCAGGGCCATGTTATCCCTGAAGGATCTAGAGGAAAATACTTCCTTGCCTCTTTTAGCTTCTGGTGTTTTCTCTTGGCTTGTAAATGCATCACTCCAATCTCCACCTCCATTGTCAACAGGACCATCTTTTCCCTGTGTATTTTTACATCATCTCCCCTCTCTGCGTTTCTGTGTCCAAACTTCCCTCTTCTTATAAGCACACCAATTGTATTGGATTAAGGGCCCATCCTACTCCAGTATGGCCCCATCTCAACTTAATTAATTACATCTGCAAAGATTCTATTTCCAAATAAGTTCTCATTCACAAGTATCCAAGCGTCAATATATCTCTTGGAGGGACACAATTTTAACACATAACACTAGCAATGAACACTCAAAATGTTAAATTTTTAAAAAATAGCATTTATAATAGCATCAAAAAATATAAAATACTAGGGATAAGTCTGACAGAAGACATGCAATGAAAACTATAAAACATTGCTCAGATAAATTAAAGAAGACCTAAATAAATGGGAAGCTATACATTGTTCATGGATTGGAGGATTCAATATTGTTAAGAATTCAATTTTCCCAAAATTGATCTAAAGATTCAATGCAATCTCAAACAAAATCACAGCAATCTTTTTTAATAGAAATTGACAATCTAATTCAAAACATCATATGGAAATGCAAAGGACCTAGAACTGCCTAAATAACTTTGAAAAAGAAGAATAAAGTTGAATAAATTCAAGACTTATTATAAAGCTACAGTAATCAAGACAGCATAGTATAGACATAAAAAAAGACAAATAGATCAATGGAACAGAATAGAGAGTTCATGAATAGATCCACATACATATGGTCAATTGATCTTTGACAAATATGCAAAAGACGAGGCAGTAGAGAGAGGATGGTCTTTTTAATATAGAACAGTTGGATATCTACATGCCAAAAAAAAAGAACATCAATCCATACCTTGCCTTACACACAAAAATTAACTCAAAATTGATTGTAAAACATAAAACTTCCAGAAGAAAACATAGGAGAAAATCTTTGTGACCTTTCATTAGGCAAAGATTTCTTAGCTATGACACTAAAAGCATGATCTGTAAAAGATACAAATGATAAATTGGACTTTACCAGAATTAAGAACTTCTTCTTTCAAAAGACACTTCTAAGAGGTGAAAAGACAAGTCACAGACTGGGGGAGACATATTTGCAAAACACATATTTGATAAAGAATTGTATCAGATTGTACAAAGATCTCTCAAAACTGAAAAAAAAAAAGGAGAGGAAATAATATATAAAACTACAGCAAAGGAAGAAACAAAATTGTTCTCTCAATAAAGAAAAGATGGATTGTTCAATAAATGGTATTGGGATCATTGGCAGGGACCAATTATTTAGTGTGCCACAAACTGAGGAATTTAATTGATTATAGCAGTTCAATTTTATGAAGAACAAAAACATTTTTGTTTAACTCAAAATAAATTGTGCACTTTAAAAAGAAAAAATATTGCACAAAATTAAAAAAACAATTGAATAATTTTTTCAAGAGGCCAAGTCACAGAAGAACACAAACAACTAATAAGCCTATGAAATTGTTATCATCAGCCTCAAATAATAATGAAAATTCTAAATAAAAAAAATTTGATATTTCCTTTTCCCCATCAAATTGGAAAAAATTTTTACAAATAATAGCCATTGTTATGAAAGGTGTGAAGAAATGTAGACCCTCATGTGCGGTTGGACATAGCTTATATTGATAAAGACTTTTGAGAGGGCAATGTGGAAGTATCTATCAAAATTTAAAATGTACATTCTCTTTAATCCAGCAGTTCCATTTCTAAGAATCTACCTTCCAAAAATGTTCACATAAGTGCACAAATATATAGAGAGAATGATGTGCACTGTAGCATTATTAATAAGAAAAGATTGGAATTATCTTAAATGCCCATCAGCAGGAGGATGGTTATATGAATTAAAATACATATGTCCTATGCAGAAGTTTAAAAAGTGAAGATAGTCTCTATATATAGATATAAAAACATGTTTATAATATATTGTTAAAGGAAAAGTAATTAGCAGTACATATTAAGTTAAACAAAGTCTAATAGTAAATGTACAATATAATTTTAAATGTATGCGCTTATATATTTATATATATTTGTAAAATGTAAAATCTGGAAGGATACAGATCAAACAGTTGATATGGATTACTTCTGGGGAGAGATGTGTAATTCATATCTAAATAATCAGTATGCAGGGCTCATACATTTACTTTTAACTCTACGTAATTTAGTGTTATTTGAATTTGTTGTAATACGCGTATATTACTTTGGTAATTTTTAAAACACTTTTTAAAAATGAGTAATTCTGGGGCCTGCCGGTGGTGTAGAGGTTAAGTTCATGCGCTCCACTTCTGGCAGCCAAGAGTTCGCAGGTTCGGATCCCGGGTGCAGACAGATACACCACTTGTCAAGCCATGCTGTGGTAGCGTCCCGTATAAAGTAGAGGGAGATGGGCATGGATGTTAGCCCAGGGCCAGTCTTCCTCAGCAAAAAGAGGAGGATTGGCTGCAGATGTTAGCTCAGGGCTAGTCTTCCTCACAAAAAAAAAAAAGAAAGAAAAAGAATGAGTAATTCTATGGCTTCCACTGAAGTGAAGAGGTGAGACACAGCTTCTGGAGGGAAATAACTTGTGAGAACCCCATGTGAAATATCAAATGGACTGGAATATATGAACAAATATGTATTCTCCAGGTGAACGGTAGCAGGTGGATGTTGTGACAACTCAGCAAATTGAAATGGAAGATAATAAGAGTAATAATCATCCTAATAACCACCATTTATTGAGCTTTGTTATGCGCTATCATTGGGTTAAGGACTTTATGTGTTATCTCTGATAAGGAAACAGAGGCTCAGAGATTTCAAGTAACTCACCCCAGGTCGCACTGAAACCCATGTGGTGGTAGAGAGATGATTTCAGTACAATTCATTGTGGGGAGGGCAATCATGGAGATTTGCATGGAAAGCTAAGGGGGCACAGGAAGAGCCAAGCTTGAGCTATAGGAGGGCACACCAAATTGGGAGGTGTCCTGGAGGAGAGGACACCTGTGTTATCTTGAATGATGAGTAGGATTTAAATAGGTGAAGTAGGAGGAGGAATTACTGAGCAAAAGCCACAGAAGTAGGGAACAATATGGAGTGTGCCAGAGAGCTTCAAGCTTCTAGAATGCTAAAGTGTCAAGTGCAAAGGATAGCATGGCAGGTGGGACTGGACAGACTGGCAGGAGCTGCACCAGGAAGGGACTTTCATACCATGTTGGAGAATTTGGATGAGCATAGAACTGTCTTGATTAGATTTGCACTTTGGGTGGGTCATTCTGATGGCCGTTTGGTTGTTGGTGGTGGTGCCATTGAGTCGACTCTTAGTGACCCTGTGTACAGCAGAACAGAATCTGGCCTGGTCTTTTTGCGCCATCCTCTCCCTTCAGGCTCAGAACAGTGCTTCGCTGCTATTCATAGGGTTTTCATGGCCAATTTTTTCAGAAGTAGGTGGCCAGGTCCTTCTTCCCAGTCTGTCTTAGTCTGGAAGCTTCACTGAAACCTGTCCACCAGGGGTGACCCGGTGGCATAGCCTTCAGCATCACAGCAACACACAGCCACCAAACAGACAAATGGTGTGGTTCCCTGACTGGAGGTGAGAGCACTGAATCTTAACCACTAGACCACCCGGGCTGACTACTGGCAATCTGGAGGGTGGATTTAAGAGGAGGAAGCCAAGGAGGAGATTTTTGGGAGACATCCTAGTAAAGAGGTCCAACTCTTCAGCTACAAATCCAGAGAGCTACCTTCCTTCTGGAGAGTTCCATAGGAAAGCTCCTCAATAGCTCTTGTTCAACTTGTCCTTACTACGTCACTACTACTGCCACCAACCCCACCACAATTCCCTACAAAGTTTCTCCTCCTAGACGGTCTATTTTGAAAGGCAGCACCACTGTTCATCTAGGCTCCCAAGTCAGAAGCCTGGGAGTTGTCTTCTAGCCTACCACACTTAATAAATCACCAAGTCCTGTTAAGTCTACCATTTAAATAGCTTTTCTAAACCTGTCCTCTCTTCCATTCCCTGTGCCACTGCCTAAATACAGATGCTTATCTTCTCTCAGCTGGCCATGCAATAGCCTCCTAAAACTGTTCCCTGCACAAATCTACCCCTGCTCGGCTATCTTCAGAACTGTCCTTAAAGTGACATTTCTAAAATGTGAATCTGATGGTGTTTATCTACTCTGCTAGACAATGTCTACTGGTTTCCCATCACTATGTGGCAAAGTACAAGCTCCCTAGCATAACATACAAGGCCTCTCCTGACCTGGCCCCTGCTTACTTCTCCAGGCCATTCTCCATCACTCTCCTGTTCCATCAGCCCTTGCATCTTATGTCCCAACACCACCAAACTGCTTTTAGTGCACTCTTGCTCACAAAGCCTCCTTGGGCCTCCACGCCTTCACCCACAGTGCCTTCTACCTGGAATATCACTGTCTTAGGTAGAATTCCCTGGGAAACAGATCCTTACACTCTGAGATTGTATGCGCTCTCAAGAATGCTCTTGGGAACACCTGTTAAGTGTGAGAGAAGCTGGATTAAGCAGAGAGAGAAGCTGAAATGCAATGCAATTGCAGCAGAGGCCTTTGGCAATCCCACAGGAGATCTCAAGCTGGGATAGCCCTTTGTGACTGGCCCTGGACTGGGACTTTGTCACCCTACACCAACCAGTCCTTGCATGCAGATTGCCCCAGGGAGGGAGCACAACCTTAGGCAAGACAGCTTTATTATTCCAAAGGCAATTCCTGGAGAGAGACTTGGCTGCCAGTCAACACTCCTGCAGCTGCAGAAGTGAGTGCTCCTGTCCAGTGATGGAGGAAATTTGTGAAGGGAGGTCCTGGCAGCACACCGCAAAATTCTCTGCAAGCACCTTCACAGTCCTGGCAAACCCCTATTGGTCTTCAGAGCCCAGCTCAGGATTTACCTGCTCCCTCCCTCACCAACACTCCCTCTGAGTTAATCCTTCCTTCCTTGCACTACTGCTATTTCTTGCATATGCTTTCACTGTCAGGAAATTGATGTGTTTACATGTCTGTGTCCCCACACCCCCTCCCCAGTAGATGGTGAGGAGAGCCTGGATCTGTGTTTAAGAACCTGGAACAGTGCCTGCCACACACTGGTCATTCAATAAATGTATGGTGCATTGACTAAAATGGGAATGAAGGAGAGAGGTACAAGGTTATAAAAGGAGAAGGCTGGAGTTTAAATGCCAGTAAGGATAAAAGGGTGGTAGCTGGAAGAGAGGCTCTGATCTCAGGGCTCTCCCTCTCCTCTCGCTTCACCTGGGAACAAAGCTGGAGGCCCTGCTTGGAAGAACTGAGTCTCAGGTTAGAGCAGAGCAAGGCTCTGAGCTTGGAATGTCCAAAGTAGGGCAGGAGCCAGCAAAAGACTGTCACCTGTAAATAGTCATCTGGCTGATGGAGCCAGAAGGCAGAGGTAAAACCTAGAGGGAAGGAGAGGAAATTTACCTGAGAGCTGTCCCTCAGATTCCTACATAAAAAAGGACACAGAAACAAACACACCGATGTACACACATACAGCAACCACAGACGTAGGCAAGCATCCCCAGAGACAGAACACACACACACAAACACACGAAACAAATGAAATGGACACAAACATGAAAAATCGATCTGAAAATTATAGATCATTGATATGTGTAAATGAAACACCTGTGAATTCTAGTCTCTATTTATCCCCAGTAGGCAATCAACCCTCATTCACCTTCCAGAAACCCCTTCCAAGAACAGAATTCTGGATTGCAGGTCCCACCACATCTCCTTCACCCTTTGTCCCTAGTCTGGTCTCATCTTCTCTTTTCCAGTTTCTCAGCAGCTCCCAGCCAGAGCAGGAAGAGGGAGAGCGTTTCTGCTTGTGGCCAGCAGGGGGCAGTGCTCAACAAGCAATAATCAGACAGGCTTACAGAAACTTGCTTCAGGGAGGGAAGGGAGGAGGAGAAGCAAGAGCCAGAGCTCCTTAGACCAACACAGCGTTCTGATCACATCTCCAACCCAGGTCTCCCTCCTTTTCTGCTTCTTCAGCCCCTTTCTTCTCCTCAACTGCAGTATCTCCAACCTCAGTTAAGCCGATTTCATAGTTTGGCTCTTCCCAACTTTCTGGAGAAGACTGAGCTAAAGGATCTCCCCCTCATTGTCCCTATGGCCTCTTGTCCCCGCCCATTCTATCTTGGTTTCCAAGATGGTCAGAACTCCTGAATTTTCAGTTGGACTCCTGACTGATGCTCAGGCACCCCCCTGAGGGTCTTGATTCCAGGACCACCTCTCTGGAGATGCATGCATCCTCACTGGTGCATGACTGGTCTGGTGGAGCAAGGGCTGGATGTCAGGCCCCTTCACTCTCCTGGCCTGGCACCTTGTGCAGTGTACAAACTGTGCAACAGTACAACTGCTACTTACTGCCCCTGAGGTACCATTTAAAGAGCACTTATCATGCTGAGCATTGCCATGATGATCTCATTTAATCCTCATGACATCCCTGTGAGGCAGGTCTTATTATCTTCCCCGTTTTACAGATGAGCAAGTTGAGACCCAGGGAGGCATGTGGTTTGCTCATTATGGCACAAAGAGTAATGGTGAGTATGGAGCTGGGACGTAGGTCCTCTGGCTGCCAGGTGTGGGCTTTCTCTCCCCTCTAGCACAACGTTGCTACTGCTGCTGCCCGATATACTGCCTCCCTTCTCCCCCACTCCCTCTCTGTTGCTTCCTTCTTTTCTCAAACTAACAAGTGAGGCCTGTGACCCTCCTGTTAGCTTCTTCTGCTCACACTCCTCATCCAGTGAGATTTCAAGAGCTCAGGAAAGGACACAAAAAGAGGCAGAAAGATGAAGGAAGGGGGTGGTATAAGGGGCCTGCCAGATAGAGGAAGAAGAGAAGGCAAAGGAGGCAGGCACTGAACTGGGGATCGAGAAGGAAGGAACGTGGGTGAAATGAGGGAGCAGAGACCTGGTGCCCACACTAGAAAGGGGCACAGGCAGGGCCTCCATTGTGTGGGCACAAAGAGGCCATATTCCTGGCAGCCTACACAGTGTGTGTGTGTGTGTGTGTGTGTGTGTGTGTGTGTGTGTAAGGGGAGGAGGGGGAGGAGTGGCTAATAGTCCCCCCCCCAACCCCTGGGGCCCTGCTGTCTGCTCGGTTTGCTGAGAAAGAAGGCAGAGGGGAGCAATTATGACAGACAGGACTGGAAGGTCAGGGCCTGCAGTAACTAGGGATGGAAGAGGGCATGGACAGCTGGAAAGGGCATGGCCGTGGATGGAGGAAGAAAGGGGGTGAGGTGCCAGAGCCCCACTCCCCTTGTGCCCCTGAACCGCCCCTCCCCCACCCTACTGTCCCACTTGCTGGATTTTACAGGACGTGAAATGAGGGCCCCAAGATGCATCCTCTTCTAACATTCCCTTCCTCCCTCCTCCCTGTCTGTTAGCCCCGGAGCTCTACTTTCCCCTCAGCCATCAGCCTGGGACTTCCATCTCCCTGACAATCTTCTCTCCCAGCGCCTGGTCCCCTGCTCCCTTCCCCCTCCCACTCCTACCTCCTTCTTCTCCATCCTGCAGAGCCCAGCAGCAGCCGAGGCCAATTGATTATCTGAAGAAATTCGGAGCTAGCAGTAGAACAGCTGCACCTGCCCCCTCTCCCACCCGCAGGCCCTGAGGGATCCCTGAGGGGAGGGGTCCCATAACCCCTTCTGCTTCCAGGGGGGCAGGGTGACGAGAAAGGGAGGCAGGGAGCTCACTTGCAGGACTGTGGCTGCTGCGCAGAGGAAGGCACAAAGCACTGGGAGCCAGGAATGCAAGACACGAGTTCTAATCCCTGACCTTTGTGGACAGCAGTTACCTCCTTTGAAACAAAGATGTTGGATTCAGCAATTTCCATTCTCCCTTCCAGCTCTTGCCCATTGTAGTCCTCAGATTCTCCCTGGCCTCGGTTCAGCCTTCTCTCTTGCCAGGCTCTGGGGAGGGCATTTCATCCAACTCAGATTGGGGAGGAAAGAGGTCAAATCCTTTCCGTGTGGGAGTTCCTCCCTAAGTCTAACTCAAACCTCTCTTGCTGCTGATGTCATTCTTTGCTTATCAGAGATGAAAATGGCACCCCTCAGCATTTCCCTCCCACTGTGTGCCTTCAGCCTTCTCAGATGACCTCGAGTTTACGTAGGCAGGAGTGTGCTCCCTGGTGTCTCCGCATTTGGGTGATTCTCCAGCCTGTCGATTTGGACTCCTCCTCCTTGGAGCAGGGGCTTCCACTGCTGGACAGCTCCAGGTGTTACAAAAATTTTCTTGGAGTTAAAATCTGTTTCCTATAAAACTTCCACCTGCTAGTCCTGGTTCTGCCTTCTGGGGCCACCCAGAATGTCTGTTTTTGTTTCTTCTTTCAATATTCGAAGATGGGTGTCACATTGTCCCTAAATCTCCTCTTGTGAAGACATGTATCTTCAGTTTTCAACTATTCCTGCCGTGAAGTAGTCTCCTGACCTTTTGCCTTCTTGGCCACACAACTCTGAATACTCTCTAGTTTATCATTGTTCTCGTTAAAATATGGGGTCTATAAGAGTGCCACCTGTCAGACCGGGTCCTTTCGGGGAGGCAGAGGGGCATTGGCAGTATAGGACACAAAGAACTTGGCTTTGAATTTTAGCTCTGCCCCCTAACAAGCTGTGTGACCTTGGACAAGGCCCTCCTCCTCTCTGGGCTTTAGTTTCCTCAACGACAAACTGACTGTAGGGCCCCTTCCAGGACTCCTTTTTACGTTCATTCAGTACTCTTTTTTATCCCTTTCCCTATTCCTCTGTTAGTCCCAGGTCTTCTGTCGTGTTCCCCCCATGATCCTAACGTTGGGGAACACAAAATGGGCCAAGAACTGAGATTGCAAGGAATTTTGATCCAGCTCAGAGACAACAACGGGGAAGGCGATGCTTCATGCCATGGCCTTTCTCAGCAGCATGGACTCACAGACACATCTTTAACTTGGGAACCACTGGGACACTCAGCTCCTTCTCAGGCCCACAGAGAGCAGGAGCAGAAGCACAATATCAGAAGGGTCAGAATGTGTCACCCCATGAGTGCCAAGATGGTGGTACATGGGACTTTAGGGGGGGATATCTGAGACCTATGTGTTACACCCTCCCCGTCACCTCTTTACTCTGTGGATCCTTCTCTCTGTCTTCATTTACCCACCATACTGAGCTCTCGTGACCCCATCGGAAGAGCCCAGGACCCTCACTGTCCACCCTACCATAACCTGCAGGCCAGCTTCCCAACCCAATCGAATGATCCACAGCCATACCTGATGCTAGAACGAGGTCACTTTAATTTATCTTTTTTATGAAATAGGAAATGCAAGAGGAGGGAATCACACACAGGACACAGGACACAGACCTCTAGGGCCCGCTCTTGGGGGTATTAGGAAGAAGGGAGGGGGTGGGGGAGGGCTGGAGAGAGAAAAGAGGAAGGTGGGACTGGAGTGGGACTATCTGGGGATGGAGGAAGCTGAGGAAGGATCCAGGAGCCCTGGAGCTGGGGGAGGGGCCCATCTCAGAGGACTTGGGTGTCAGGACAAATGGATCTGAGGAAGGGATATGGGTGTGGTGAGCAAAGGGGATCCCCACACACACCTGGAGGTGCAGAAGGAGCAAGAAAGGGAAAGGAGAAACCAGGGAGAAGCAAGAGAGCGGGCTAGAGCTGCCAGGAGCCCCCTCACTCTACCCCAAAGTGCACAACTCGGCAATAAATAGTAATATTTATAAATAAATAAGTAAATAAATAGATGAATAAATAAATACATAAATAAATAATATCCTTGTAGAGCTAGGAGTTTGGTGTGAGGGAGGAGGGAGCATGGGAAGTGCAGTGGGCTCATTGCTTCCACACAGGTCCTAGGGCCCTTCATTCTAGTGCTGACCCCGGGCTACAGTGAGCAGGTGGGGCTCAGCAACATAGGGGCACAGCTGAAAGCAGCTTACTGGAAGGAGAAAAAAAAATGTAATAAACAGGCCCTAGGGCCAGGAGAGCTGAGTATTCCCAGAGGGCAATAATAGGGCATCCCCCCCTGCCCCTGAGGGAGGAACCAGTGTGGGTTTTGCACATTTGTGTGGTGGGCTGGGATGAAGGAAGCCGAGGTGAGTTGCCTGGGCCTTCTGCAGATTCTCTGGGCTGAGTTTGGGGACATCATCCCCCACCCCAGGATCTACGTTTCCCTTTCTCTAGCTGCACATAGGGAGGGAGATATTGGGAGGGTAGGGGTGAGGGGGCAGGGAGGAGGCCAAATAGCTCAGAGAGGGCAAGGCACTCACTACCAAGTAAGATCCGAGGTCTGTATGTGCTAAGCCTCAGGAACAAGATAGAAAACAGGAAGTTTTTCCGTAATTCCCGGCTACTGAGATGCCCCTCACAGGAGTCACCTCACCATGCACCTGCCTCCCGAGGGCCTGTCCTGCCACCAAGCATGCTAGACAGAGATCTCAGAGGAAGCCCACCCCCAAGCTAAGCCCAGACTTCCTCCCTTCCTGTTCTGATGCCCCTTCCCTACCGTGGGCAGGCGAAGCTGGAAGAGGGTGGAAAGAGGGTGGGAAACAGAGTGGGGTCTGCGGTCTCTGAAAATTTGGACGTAGGGGTGGAAGGGGCAGCAGCCCATGAGAGAGCTAGAAGGAGACGCGAAGTGTGGCCGGCTTAGTAAAGCCAGCAAGGACTGTACACCGGCCACCCCAGCAAACATTTCTACCCAGCTGGGCCCCAAACACAAACTGTAGAAGGTACCCATGAGAATAGTGCTGGGGGGGCCTGGGTCGGTAAAAGAAAGCCGACTTCACGACCAGCCGGTGGGCACTCTGCCTGGGCCTGGGGCCCGTGGGACTCCACGCCAGGGTGCAGGGCTCAGGGAGGAGACGGCTGTTCTAAGCAGTGAGCGTGAGAAGGGACCCCAGCGAGGCCCCGGGAGAAGGGCCAAGTTCAGACGTCCAGCACGTGGTTCAGGTAGGAGATGTAGCAGATGGCCAGGCGCAGGATCTCAATCTTGGAGAGCTTCTTGTCGGGGGGCAGCGTGGGCAGCAGCTTGCGCAGCTCCGCAAAGGCCAGGTTGAAGGCTTCCACGCGGATTCGCTCCCGCGTGGCGTGGGCCGTGCGGTACTTGGCGGTGGCCCGGCGCCGGCGCCGCCGCTCCTCCCGGCTCAGGTGCTGCAGGTCTTTCCGGCCAGGCTCTCCGGGCTCCAAGCCCCGGGCGGGGCCCCCTCCTGGTCCCCCAGGCCCAGCCCCGTCAGGGCCCGCCCCGCCCCCACAGTCGCTGAAGCCTGACTCGGTCTCGGAGTGGGTGGGAGGCAGATCCAGGTCCATGGTGTCTGAGTTGAGCATCATGATGGAAGCCCCCTGCCCTGTGAGATCGGGATCCCCTCCCCACCCCTCCCTCTGGAAGCCGGAAAGCTGGTTGTGGGAGGGGCAGGAAGGGCCTGGGGTGGTGGGGTATGCCACTGAGCTCAGGGAGTCAGAGCCACTTCAGGGTTCCATGGTCAGTGTTCCAGTCGGGAGCCTGGAAGAAAGAAGGGGAATTGATAGGCGCAGAGGGAGGAAGGAGTGACAGCTCAGAGATGGGGAGGGTGTGAGAAAGGATTGACATGGCTGGGATGGGGAGGTACTGTAAGTGAGGGAGAAGAAGGGCAGAAACATGGGGAGGGGCAGGGGAGGTGGGGCAGCCGGAAAGATAGCAGGTGGACACGTTGTAGAGGAGCAGGAGGAAAGATGGTAAGAAGGGAAGGGAATCCAGAAAGTGAGCAACAGAAAAGGAGAAGTGATGAGAAGGACATGGGGCAGGATTAAACTGAGCAAGAGGATTAGGGACCTAAATGTAAGACCTAAGACTATGCAGCTCCTAGAAGAAAACACAAGGGAACACGTCATGACATTGGACTTGGCAATGATTTCTTGGATATGACACCAAAAGCACAGCAACAAAAGCAAAAGTAGACAAATGGGACTACATCAAATTAAAAAAATTTTCACATTAAAGAGCACAGTCAACAGAGTGAAAAGGCAACCTACAGAATGGGAGAAAATATTTGCAAATCATATATCTGATAAGGGGTTAATATCCAGAATATGACAAAGAACTTCTACAACTCAACAACAAAAAATCAAATATGATATACAGATGGCCAGCAAACATATGAAAAAAAGCTCAACATCACTAATCATTAGAGAAATACAAATTAAAACAAAAGAATAGAACATAACAAGTGTTGGCGAGGATGTGGAGAAACTGGGACCCTTGTGCCCTGTTGGTGGGATTGTAAAATGGTACAACCACTATGGAAAACAGTATGGAGTTTCCTCAAAAACTTAAAAATAGAACTACCATATGATCTAGCAATCCCACTTCTGGGTATATATCCAAAATAATTGAAATCAGACTCTCAAAGAGATACTGCCATCCCATGCTCACTGCAGCATTATTCACAATAGCTAAGATATGGAAACAAGCCAAATGTCCATCAACAGATTAATGGATAAAGAAAATGTGGCATATACATAAATGGAATATTATTCAGCCTTAAAAAGGAAGGAAATCCTGTCACATGCTACCACATAGATGAACCTTGAGGACATTATGCTAAGTGAAATAAGCCAGTCACAAAAAGACATATTGTATAATTCCACTCATATGAGGTATCTAAGTAGCCGACTTCATAGAAACAGAAAGTAGAACCATGGTTACCAAGGGCTGGGGGGAGGGGGACAGGGGAAAGGGAGGTGTTGTTCCCTGGGTGTAGAGTTTCAGATTTGCAAGATGAAAAAGTTCTGGAGCTCTGTTTCACAACAATGTGAATATACTTATCATGACTGAACTGTACACTTAAAATGGTAAATTTTATGTTATGTGTTTTTTACCACAATAAAAACATTTTTTAATAATAAAAAAAAAAAAGGAAAAAGAGAAAACTGAGCAAGACTGGAGCCACAGCTCCAAGAGAGGTTGGCTATAACTCTAAACCCTTCCCAGTGGTGGAGGGGGAGCTGCAGGCCTTGACCTTGCGATCCCCTCCCTCCCAGGGCCCCTCTCCACCCTTGCTGCTTCTCTGCGTTGGGGGGAAGCCGGGATAAACACGCAGATTGCCCATTGTAGGGTGGACTGGGACATATGGAGCTCGGCACAGCTGCCCCAGCTCAGTCCCTCCCAGCCCAACACGACCACCACAGACACCAGATCCTACCACCCTGTCCACTAGACTCAGGGGGATGTATCTCCTCTGGCCATGACCGCCCTGCTCAGGACCAGCCCCTTCCTCTAGCTCTGTCCTCAACACCCTGAGCCCTCACCATTCCCTGGCCCTTACTCTGCAAGGAAGATTCGGGAAAGGGAACATAATCAACTGTCCACTCAGCACCGTCCCACAGCCCAAGGTCGGTTCAGACATGGCCTGCAGAGGAGGATGTGAACAGCTTCTTGGGGTCATCATTATGGGGCTTGGCTGAGGTTTGCTTTCCGTGGGGCCAGAGGAGGTCAGGGTGAGGCAGCAGGAATATAGCTTGGGAAAGGCTGGGGAAAGGGCTTTGCTCTGGGGGAGTCTTAAGCAGGAACAGTGGGCCACTCACTGTGAGCTCAGCTGGACTTAGCCAGAAACAGAAGCACTGAGGCCCATCAGTCACCATCCCCCTTCCTCTCCAGCCCTGGTTCTCCTGCCTGACGGACACCCTCACAGGGGTCAGGACCCTCCAGCCTGGCCCCACCCCACTGCACAGAAGACAGGCTCATTTATAGTTGACAAACAGTTACTAAGCTCTGGGGGGAGGGTGTAAGGTCATCAACATTTGACAACATGTACACACACAACCATAACACAAAACAGAAGGTGGTTAGAACACATATTTACAACACACCCCATATTCCAGGGTCCAAAGGAACAAGAGGGGCTGGCAATAGTGTGGGAGGCCCCAAAGTCAGTACCTTCCAGTACACATTCAGTGCCCCACCTCCCCACCCCCATCCTTCAGGAGTTCAGCTGTGAGGTTTCCAGCACATTGATTACAGCCCGATTTCCCTCTGCCCGGTCCCCATGTTCCTTCATCCCTGGTCACTTTGCCATACACTCCCTTCCCCTCTATGTGCTCCCAATCTGACCCCGGTCTCATCTCCCTGGCCCCACTGTCCTCCCCAGCTCCAGTCCTGGCAGCAGCTTCCATTTACCCATCAAGTCCTCACCCCAAAATCCACTTCTGGTCTCAAAGTTCCAGGCTCCGAGGATCAAGGAGAGCAGCAATTCCAAGCATCCAGGATAGGACTTCCTGCCCCACTTCTGCCATCCCCAACCCGACTGAGAATAAATAGGCACAAAGAGTCATAGGGGAGAAGTAGGGAAGAGGGCAGTGCAGGGACGGAGAGACACACGGCGTATGAGAGAGAAGAACTAGAGGGAGGCTCTGGGAAGGGACATGAGCCAGAGAGTGGGAGGGACACGCCCACCCCTCCCCAGCCATGGTTCCCCCTTTACCTAGGAGGACCCTGTGAGGGGATCCAAGCTGGCAGTATGGGGGCAGCGTTGACAGCCCCAGTCTCCTCTGGCTGCTCAGAGCTCATCCGTCTGCAAAGTTAGTGACCAGCTTTCTAGAGGTCTCGGGGACAGCGTGGCGTGGCTGTACAGGCTCCAGGGCAGATGAGAGGGCTACACATGGTGGGGATATAGGGCCTAGGTAGAGGGGGCGGGCTTGGCCAGGTACTGGGGCCACCCACACTCACACACACACACACGCACACACACTCACAGACACATACACACCTGAGCTGGCCCAGCCCTATGTATATATATGGAGATACACACACACACCCCCAGCTCTCCATTGGCTGGCCCAGGCTCCCCCCCCTCATCAATATTAAACAGGCAGGCCAGGCAGCCATTGGCAGAGGGATCTGGGAACCCCCTCGGGAGCTGGGGGCGGGGGTTGGCCCTGGGGGGGGGCGGGGAGTGGGGGAGCAGGGACATCTGTTCTCCATGCATATTTCATAAGCAAGAAATGGAGAGCTGAGAAGGGGTGGGGCTGGGGCGAGAGCCAGGGCAGGATCACAGATGAACCCCCTCAGTCTCCCACACCAGAGGTGGCAGGGACAGAGGCCCCCAGCAAGCCAGATTTCAGTGCCATGGTCCCACTCTGAGTCCCAGCGTGACTTTGAAAGCCCCTTCCCATGTGTCCTTTTCCCTGGGAAGAAGGCTCTCCAAGGTACTGACAGGGAAATCTAGAAAAGCGCTAGTGGACAGCTCTAAAATGCAGGAGAGAACCCTAGAGTCCTCGGCCTCAGTGAACTCTCATCCTTCACAAAGCTGGTGCCCACCAGTCCCTTGGCAGGCCGCCCGTGGCTACTGTTCAGGTCTCCGCCCTTCTCACCCTGGAACTCAATCACCTCACACCCTCTTATCCCAGCCCCCATCCTCCACCTACCCCATCACCAGGGGAGGAGCAGGGTCGGATTCCTGACACAGATCCCACAAGGAGTTTTTCTAGGCTGGCCAGCCCAACCTGACCCACTGGGAATTCAGGGCTCTTAGGAGGTAAGGACTAAAAGGAGCAGAGTGGAGGAGTGCCAAGAGAGGAAGAAGGAGGGTGAGAAGGACACTGGGGGAGGAGGGCAGGGCAGCCCAGGCAGGCTTCGAGTATGCTGGGGCATCAAATGAGCAATAAGAAAACTAGATACAAAATGATATGCAAATGGGCATTGATTAAGTTCACATCAGTAGCTCAGCTGCCTCCAGCCTGTGTGCGCCTGTGCATGCATGCATGTCTGAGTGTGTGTGTGTGTGTGTGTGTGTTGCAGGGTGGCAGGAGCAGGGACCAAGGGAAGCACAGAGAGGCAGTGGGCTGGGTTTTAGTATCTGAAGTTCTCTCCCCGACTCAGCTGTTGAATGTCTTCACTGATACTTTGTGAGTATCTAAAACGAACCATGGCTGGGAGGATTCCAGAGATGGTGCGTTACAGTGAAGAAAGCCCTATTGGCTGTGTGACCTCGAACAAGTAACCTAACCTCTTGAGCCTCAACCATCCTTTTCTGTAAAATGGGGTTAATTACAGCTGCTTCTTAGGTTGCCATGGAGATTGAGATAACACGTGTAGTGGGCTGGGACCTGAGTAGGAGCGCACCCCACCTTCAGGCTGTTGGAGGCATTTGCCATTTCCCTGTGGCTGATCAACCTTTTCTGGGCTTTCTCCAGGGTGAGGCATTCCCTAAGGGGAGTCCTATAATTCCTCCCCAAGCTCCCCCACCCCTCCCCACCCCCAGGTCTGGGAGGTGCCAACTCCCACCTGGGCAGGCCCAGACAGGTGCCCAGGCGCCAGCAGATGGGCTGAGCTGGAGGGGAAAGGAGGCTTGGGGAGGGGAGTTGGGGGGGCAGGGGATCAGGTGGCATCTCAGTTCTTGCATCATCATTGCCATGGTGCTGATTAAAAACCAATCTCCACCTAATGAGCCCCCAGCAACAACAGTTCTACCTCCCCCACCCTCCTGCCCTCCACCCCATCCAAGAAATTGGGAGACCAAGAGACTCAGGAGAGAGTGCCATGGGGGAGAGAGAGATACAGAACAAATGGGAGATGGAGAGGAAATGAAGGGGGAGACAAGGGGAGATAGAGACCCAGAGAGAGAGAAAAAGGATGAGAAAACAGTCACAGACATGGGGTAACAGACATGGGGAAGATACAGAGAAATAGGAAGACACATCACAGGGAGATGGAGACATAGGGAGACAGAGAGATAAAAAAGAGAGGGTGGGAGCAGAATTGCCAAGTTACCAAGGCTTTGTGGAAGCTCAGAGCTGCAAGATATTGGGGGTGGGGGTAGGGACGTGGGGAGAGACTTGAAAAGAGGAGGAGACGGTTAGGGAGACACAGACTTGGGCAAAATGCAGATATGGAGAAACACAGCTATTCAGGGATGGACAAATACTGATCCTGGGAGAGAATCCTGAGGGAGGCCCCAAGACAGCCTGGAGGCATAGACATGGGGGAGGCAGAGCACAGACAGTTGTGAGGAAACAAACAAACAAAAATACCAGAGACAGGAGACAAGGTGGGGAGACACAGTAAACAGAACTATAGAGATGAGGGACTGTTACTGAAATGGGGAGGCCCGGATTCCAAGGGTGAGACATTGAGGAAAACAAGCAGAACCTAGAAAGACCCATGAAGCAGGAGGGAACCATGGGGGGGGCCATGTGTGAAGGGAGGGAGGAGCCAAATTCCTGTTCCCAGCCTCTCTCCTTTCAGGCTGTTTAGTTCAGACCCCTCAGCCCTGAAACCTCCATCCTTGAAGCACCCAGCCCAAGCTGTCCCCAGCGCAAGCGGAGGTCTGATGGTAAAGGGAGGTGACATAGTGCTTTGGAGACCACCACCTCCTTCTCTGCATGTCATCCCAGGATCCTGGACTCTGGGGCCCGAGCCCCAGTCTTCACTTAGAGATTGTTTTCGCTCCTCAGGGGAGTGGCTAAAAAGACCATAAGCATGTGATAAAGAGGAGCTAAAAGCATGGAGTGGTGGAAAGAACTGGTGATTCCACTGAACTTGGGGCCAGACCTGGGTCAAGTCCTAGTGACCTTGGAGAAGTCACTTAACCTTAGCTGAGTGTGTTTTGTCATCTGTGAAATGGGGATAATGTTGCCTTCTTTATAGGGCTTTTGTCACACAATGCATGGAAAGTGCTAGGTAAACTGAAAAGTGCTCACCCCGACCCTTACATTTGTGCTCGGTGATTTAAAGGTGGCAAGAAGTTTCATACACACGTGTAAATGAGGCATTATAATTGACGGAGGCTAGGGGCAGTTCTCAGATCAGCTCAGGTTGTCAGCAGTCCCAGGCCCCAACCGGGAAGGAGAACCCCATGAGTTGCAGGGGTCTTTGCTGTAAGGAGGGCAGGAGAAGCAGAGCCTGGGGATGGGGGGATGACTTGGTGCTATGGTTTACTGTTATTTTGCATTTAATAGGCATCTCTTTTTCAGACTGTTACCATGTCTTTTCATCTCCACATAACATTTTAGGTAGTTTGTCAGAGGAGGAGGGAGGTTGGTGTGTAGGGAAGACACGGGGGCCAAGGCCTAGTCCTTGAGGGTGGGGGGAGGGCCTGGAGGAGCTGGGAAGCAGTGGGTTTGGCAGGAGAGGGGGTGACATATGTGGGGAGCCCTGGGGACCCAACCAGGCAAGCGGCTGGCAGGGAGAGCAGACGGCGTTAACCCTCGCTGTGCCACACCGCCTGACCCTTCCCCCGGAGTGGCCCGTGGCTGGGGTGTTATCTGGTAAGAGACTGGCCATGTTCAGGGTCACAGGAGCAAGGCAGGCAGGAGGAGCCTGGGCAGGAGCTGCTGTGTTCCTGGGAAGCGGCAGCACGTCTTCTGTCTTCTTCCATCTTTGAGGCTCTCTCCTTGCCTGTTTCCACATGGTCTCTGTCAGTCTGTCTTTCTCTGTCTCCACCTCTCTGTGCCTCTCGAAGGTGACAGCGGGTCTCCACTCTGGCTAACTACACAATCTGTCACTCTCTCTGCTGCCAGCCTGGCTGGAAGCCCCCCTTTTCAGCACCCGGTCCCTGAGCCCTCTCTCGCCCCGGCCCCCTAGGCCTGGTCGTCTTTGTCTCCCAAGGCAGCCTCCCCTTTCTTCCTTCCTCACCACTCACCTCTCCCCAGCTCAGAGCCCATCTCCAATCTCATTATGGCCTCCGACCACTGCACCCCCCCCAGCCTCTCCTCTTCCCTCCCCCATCCATCTGTCTTCCCTGCAGCTCTCCTCTTTGTGTCCACCCATCTGTCACCACCAGCTCTGGGCCCACTCCCCTCCTGACCACGCCCGCCTGGCCTTTCTCCCCTCAGGCTCGATTCCCTCGCAGCACTCCGGCCTCCCCTTCCTCCTTCAGCCCTGCTAGGCTTCCCTACGTCCCAGTTTCCCTTCACTATTTTTTTTTTTTTTCCAGACACCCTCTTTCATCTCAGTTTTTCTTTTCTCGCTCTGGTTTCTCTAACTTCTCCTTGGCTGAGTCGGGGGAAAGAGTGGGAACTCTCAGGTCCTAGCCCCCAGCCCCTGAGCAGCCAGCCAGCCCAAGACAGAGGCTGGTAACATTTACTCACAGTTGCATCATCTCCTCAGCCCTCCTGAGATGCCCCCTCCACCGCTGCGCCAAGTCTTCCCTGGTTGGGACAGGGGCCACACCTGCCCTTCTCCACAACGGGGGTGTGGGAGCTCCTCCACCTTCTGCGTGTGGACTCGGGAAGGAATAAAAATCTGGCCTGAGACCCGTTTGGACCCTCATCTTCCAAGCGTCTCTGCTTCTTAAGCTCAACTTCAGCAATTCCTGCCAAGGTTTTCTTGAGGATGGGAGGCTGAGTTTTAAGGTCTCTTTTCTATCACGTTATGCTACGATCTCCCTAAATTCCTACTGTCCCTGGGTTAGAGGACAGTAAGTGCCCCTCAGGCCTCTCTCTCTAGAGGAAGAACTTTCTCACTACCTTAGAAAGCTCATGAATTGATCAACCCTTCAAATCCCCCACTGCCCTGAGTTTAGATGAGAGGGAGAAGGGAAGGGAGGCTACACAGAACTGGACGGTCAGAGCCAGGGCGGGGGGACCTCAGAAAGCAGCCCCTTGTCTGACTCCACATTGTACAGATGAGAATACTGGGGCCCAGACAGGGGAAGTGCCCTTTCCAAAGTCACACAGAGCGTTCATGGCACACTAGAAAATCTGGTCCTGAGCTCTTTCCACAACAATGTGAAGCCCCTCCTTACTGGCCCCGCCCAAAACAAACCCTCCATCCTCTGAACTCGGGTAGAACCTGTTTATAGCGCTGATTTTACGTGAAGCATATGCTGCCCTGGCTGGTTATTTATTTTGTGTTGTGTCCCATCCTGCCATTTAGACTCTGGATCCTAAGTCTCTAAGGGAAGGCACCACATCTCGTACCCTTTTATGATGCCAGGACAGAGTGCCTTGCCCACAGCCATGCTCAATAAATGTTTATTACGGCTGTGGCTGCCAGTGCAGATAAAAGAAATGTCCTAGTCTCTGCCCTAATTTGCTGTGTGACCTTGGGCAAGCCACATCATTCCTCTGGGCTAGCAAATGAATTAGACCATACACAGAATTTCTTACGTCTTATTATATGGTCCCTCAAAGAAACAAAGTCCATGAATAAGGTGGGATCTTGGTACAGAACACCAGACTCTGGATGAAAATATCTCCTCCCAAGATGTGCCTTTGGGAGGAGTGACCCAGATGAGGGCAACAGAAAAGAGTAAATTCTTCACTCAAAGAAGCTGTGGAAGACACATCAGCTGATAGGGAAGACTTCCATCCTGAGGGATGAGGTGTCCCAAGAGGTAGAGACGGGCTGGGTTGGGGCGGGGTGGTCGGTTATTCAACTTTCTGCATGGGTTGGGTGGAAGAAAAGGTGAGGTATGCACTAGCATTGGGTAGGAGTAGGGAGGGAGGGAAGCCCTGTGGGAAAGGGAGGGGCTGGAAAATGACAAATTTGAGAAGGCACAGGGATGAGCAAGGCCCAGAGCAAGCAGGAAGAGGGAGACTAAGGTCAAGTTTGTGGCCCTAAGATGCTGCCACCCAGTCCCATGTGGTCTCCAGGGCACAAGAGGTATCTGGTGAGGAGCCAGTCTATGGTCTCAGAAAGGGGGCCCCAGTGGGTCCTTAGGGGTTCTGTGCCCCTTCCATGGAGCCTCACTTCTCCAAGAGCCATGGAAAGAGCCCAGTTTTTTGGTTTTGTATTTTTTGGGGGGTTGTGAGGTAGAGGAAGCATGGAAGGCAGAAAACAAGCTTGTGTTGAGGATTATTCCCTAGGCAGAGGAGACTGGGATATGGAAGGCCCTACATCTCGTGCCCTTCTTTCTTGCTCACCCTATCGCCTTGATTCTGCCCAACCCTTGCTTCCCTGTTCAGCTCCATCACTGGTTCCCAGCCACTTCCCTGCTTCCCAAAGCTGCCAGCAGGATGAGGGAGCTTATTGCTCTGTCCGCTGGGAGACCTGTTGGCCGAGGGAGGCGTGGAGTCAGCCCAGACGATGGTGGCAGCTGTGCTCAACTCCCGCCAGCACAGCACACAGCTTCTCCAGCTCAAATTGGGAGGGGTGCGGTGGGGGGAAGCAGCGGGGTATATTTCCATATCCCAGAACCCCAAATATGCCTCCTGAGGGAACTTGGAGAGAAACCTGGAGAAAAATCACCTCCTCTCAGCAGGATTCAAAAAGGTAAATAGCCCAATCAGGAAGCTAAGAGGAGTGCTTGGGACTCTGAAAATGGCCAGTTCTTTCCCATCTCTACTGTCTTCAGGCATGTGGGAGACGGCCTCTTGGCCAGCAGCGAGGGGAGAAGGCTGGCTTCCGTGACACTCCTGCCAGTTCTCTTTCCCCTCAGCTCACTCAGCCACTGCCCACCATCATTTAGCAGTGCTGCTGTACTCCAGAATTTTGTCTCTGTGAAGACCCAGGAAATTAGAGCATTTCCAAAGGGCCAAGGTTCTCTTTCTAGAAGAGACCAAAACCACTGTTGTTTGGTCTACAAAATGCCCACCATCAACAGAAAGCCCAAACTCCTTAGCGTGCCATTCGAGGGGCTTCGTGACCTGGCCCCAGCCTCATCTGCTGCTCATCCTCACGGCTCAGGCACACTGAATAACTTACGGTTCCCAAAGGTGACCCATGCCTTTTCTTGGCTCTGCGCTCCCACACCTTGGGAACTCCAAATCGCAACTCAAATGCCTCCTCCTCTGTGCAGACCTTCCAAATGCCACCCCCACTGCCCTGAATCCATGTGTGTGCTACCAGAGCACTCTGGACATACTGCAATTATTCCATTCATTACACTGGATTACATCTAGTTATGAGTCTATCTGTTTCTCCCTTCACCCCACCTGTGAGCTACTCAAGGGTCAGGGCTTCATCTCTGTACATAGCTGGTGTCTCAGAGCGAACAAAGAAATGTCTGTCAAATACAAAGTGGGAAGAATTTATGCTAACATTGTTCTTACAAGAGAGAAACCAGGGCTCCCAGGTTCCACAAGGAGCCCTATTTTCAGGACTTCAACTGTTTTTGACAGAGCCTTACGCCTCAGGCCCTCTGGAGACCCGAGAGCACGTGAGGTAACAATTTTGTGACTTCCAGTCCAGGGTCACTGAACAAGGGGGCCCAAGAAGAAAAACAGGGAATGGTACAGGTCATGTGGGATAATTTATTTTAATGAAACTCGCTATTAATATATTTACACACACGCAAAGGAGAAAAGAAAACAACAAAAATAGATTTTACAGCCTAATAAAAATTACAGTGGAGCACTGTGGGCTGAAGGTGGGATACCACTCAGCAGCACACCCACCCTGATGTGCCACCTAAGGGCCTGGAGACAGGACAGCGGGAGGGAGATAGCAGGCTCAGCCCACAGATCATCCCTGTCCTCCTCCTCAGGGCTTCCTTGTAGTTTTTTCCTGGCATTCAACCCTCCAGGTCCTTCTTCCTAGTCAGGAAGGTGGTTGTGGACAGGGGGTGGGGGTAGAGAGCAGAGGGAGGTATAGGGCAGGAGAGAAAGAGTAAAGAGGATCCTGAAGAAGGGAAAGTTAGGGTGGGCAGCTAGGAGTCAAACAGGAGCAAGAAGCTTCTATTTGTCACCCCAGAATCCGGCAGGTGTGAGGAAGAAGAAAGGGGAAGGGGAGACAGGAAGGGGAGCTGGGGAGGGGGAGTGACCTGTTATCTCTCACTGTCTCTTTTGGGCAGTTCCACCTCTTTACGTTAACCCCAGTCTGGGCCAGGCCCAGAGAGGTTCCAGTGACAAACTAGTGGTTTATGTCCCAGTGGGACAAAAGATCTAGGAAGTGAACTGCAGAGCTGGCAGGAAAAGCTGGGGTCCTCTTCAGTAAGATACAGCTCCTGTCTCCCGGGAAGCAATGAAAAGGACATCGGCTTTGGCATTGATGCAGTAGGTGATGATGAGAGAGAAGACAAGGATGCCGAAGCCCACTATCAGGGTGATAAACTGCAGGAGGAGGAGGGTGGGAAAGGAGAAAGGTGCTCTCAGAACTCAATGCAGTCTTGGATAATTGTTTGGGGCTGGGAGCCAGGACATCGGAATTTTGGAGCTGGTTCCAAGCACCAAGTACTGAACAACCAGAGGCAACATCTCCCCGATCTGGAGACCCAGTCTCCCCATTTAAGAGAAGGAAAGTATTTCTGTTCTTGCTTCCACCTTGTATTACTTAGATTTTAAGCATCCTGAAATTAGGACCCATGACTTTGATTCTCTTGTGGCAATTACTGACTTACTTGTGACAGGTGCTCAGTAAATATTAGACTGACTCATCCCAGCTATGCCAGGTGGAAATGCCAGATAGAAGTAAGCTGTGCAAGGGCTACCAAGGGTCCCCGGGGTAAGGAGTACCTCTCGTGTCTCCCTGGGAGCATATCTCCAGAAAGAACACATACTCAGACTTCCTAAGGGGGCATGCTAGCTGACAAGGGACAGATTTGCAGTAGGTTTGTGTGGTGAATCTGGGGCAAATGTGAGATGGAAAGGGGTATGAGACAAGAGGCAATAGAAAGAGGTCAGAGAGATCTCTGCCACCTCCCCTCTGCCCATCTCACCTCAAGTTCTTTGCTGGCTATCAGAAATATCCGGGCGCGGATGTCTTTCCAGCGGCTCTCAGTCCATGTGGAGTATTCAGTAGAGCCCCACTGCCTCAGTTCGAAGGCTGGGGACAAGGCCCTGGCCAGCCGTGCCGTGGAACGCACACACTGGGGGAGCTGGTCTGTCTCGTTGGAATTCAAAGGGCCCTGAACCCAAGAGTACTCATACAGCTGCACAGGAAGACAGGCCACAGCAAGGGGCTGAGGTGACACTCCCTAACTCATTCCCTCTACCCTTTAGATGGTGTGTTTTCACCCAGGCTACTGTCTCTTCAACACTCAAGTTCAAAGGGCTGCATCCCTCCACCTCCCCATCCCAATCCCTTGGGTCCAGCTGGACCTAGGAGACCCTCCAACTTTCCCTAGGGAAAGGGACCCTTGGGGCACCTCCGACACCCACTACCACTCACGTCCTGGTTTTCATTGGGGACTTTACTTGGATCCTGGCACTGCTCTCGGGTAAGGTTGATCACCTTGCCAGTCAAATTTGCCAAGGCGTACTGTACAACATAAGTGGTGTTGGTGGGGCTGGAGACAGCGATGTAATGCTGAAGAGGCCCATCGCCTGATTGGAGACCACAAGGGAAGGGAGGATTTGGTGGGTGGCAGGTGGGGTGCAGATGGGCAGAGACAGGAAGAGCCCAAGATTGGCAGGAGCCAGAGAAGAGAAGGTTAAGAGAAAAGTATGTAACAAATATCAAGAGAAAGAGAGAAAAATGGGGGGGGAAGAAAATAGAGAGGAAAAAGTAAAAAAAAAAAAAAGCATTAAACCCAAATGACAACTTTTTCTCTGTCCCTTTATTTCGCTAGGGGTCCCATTCCCACACCAGGTGCTTACCTAAGTAGGACCTTAGGTCCTGCCTGAGGATAGACTGGAACCATGAGTTGTTGGCTTTAATCAGGAACCCATAGAGCAGGCGGGTAACCTAGCATTGGGACAGTGAGAAGAGAGAACCTCGTGGCTTGGAGCCCAGGGAGGAGCTACCAGTGGAGATCCAGTCATGGGGTAGGAATCAGACTGGCCAGATAGACTCTGGGGCTGGGGAGATGGTGGCTCACAAGGATGCAGATGAGGCCCATCCGAGAGCTCTCTGAGGCATCAGGTGTCCTCAGTGGCATGTACAGACATGCTCAATTCCAAGGTTTGGGGGACTAGGCAAGGGACATAAAGGATGGGGCAGCCTGTGTGTAAACAGAGAGGGAAAGGAGCCAGGGCCCATTTGCTCTTACTGTTTGGGGATCAGCCTGAATGGTGTCACTGAAGTTGGTTCCTCCTGCAAGCTGGTACAGTGCACGTCCCAGCACCGTGGCCACATCTGCCAGGGCCTGTAGTAGGTGAGGAGGGGGGCTGAATGGCCCACCTCTTCTAATCTCAAACACTAACATTCTAACCATCTTTGCTATGTTCCCCATGCTCCCACCCAGCTTGGGTCAGTGCTACCTTGGCAGTGTCTGTCACAAAGTTCAGGTCCTCTTCAGGGCTCTGCGATTCAGGATAGCTCACATTAATGTTCTCAGCAGTGTCATAAATGCTCTGGTAATAGCTGCCGGGAAAGCCAGCATGAGCCATGGCTACTCTCAGCCAGGGCCCTGCCCCTCTCCTCCCTCAAATGTCCCTTATGTAGGCACTAGGTACCTCATGTTTCATCATCCAGGGGAAGGGAAGAGAGAAAATTAGGATCCCACATTGAAGAAGGTATGGAAAATGGGGAGACAGGAGTGAGAGTCGGAGTGGCTAGTTAAACACAAAGACTTTTCTGACAGAGAAGGTAGAAAAGGTAAATGAGGTCAGAAGGCAGGAGTCCCTTTCCTGGGAGATCTTAAAACAAAGGAGACACTTCTACATCATATACCATTTGGGCTGGACACATAGGAGGATGGCTAAGATGACTTTCAGAGAACCTTGTCTGTCACACATTAGCAGAGCAATTGTAGACTGCTCCAGTGAACATTTCCACTGAGGGCAGCTGAGAGTAGATGGGGATTAGCAGGTCTGTTCACAGACATACAATACTACACTGGGTCCAACTGTCCTGACTCTCCTTGGGGAGCCCTAAGGAGACGGATCTCAGAAGCACAGCTAAGAGGAGAGAGCTCCCAGCCTTTATCAACAATAAATGCCTGCCCAACACAGAATCAAGTCAGCCACATAATCCAGTCCAAATGTATTCACAATGATAAATCATCCCTCCCCCCAAAGTGGTGTGGAGGACCAATATGGAGAAGAGAGCTGACCCTATGTACTACAACTGTCAGTGCCCTACATAAACGAGAAGGTGCTACTTGGCTGGGGTCGGAGAACCACAGCTTAAGCATTTTTACTCAGAAACTCATTTGGAAGAGGGGAAGGGAGGCTGGGGCCTTAGCAATCCAGCCTGAGTAAGAAGTCCCTGCTAGCCCAGGGCTCAATTAGAGGCAGTTGAGGGGTGCCTAGGACCAAGAGACAGGTGATTAACAGGGCCTCACCCCTTATCTCTGGAGTCCCCTCAGTTGTAGGGGACACTTTTACCCCCATATTGAACCACATGCACTTACCATAGGGCAAGAACACACCACATTCCACAGATCTAAGTATCGTCTGCGGCACCCTTGGGCAGGCCCCAGATGGGGACAGCTTTCTGTCCTCCAGCCAAAGAACCCCATCATCACTCTTGTTTGAGATGATGCCCTCTGCTGGCAGCCCTGGGGAACTCAGGCCCCTGGAGAGCCTGGGAGAGGTGGGACCACAAGCGAGGATGATTATGCTAGGAAAGGGCTAAGGGTGAGGATTGTTTTCTAAGATGAACATCAAGACAAATGAGGGGACCAGGTTAGATCTGAATAGGCCACTGAGCAAAGAACACAAATTGACCTGAGATTTTGGAGAGGGTGGTGTGGGGAGAGGGGAGAGCGGTGATCTTTCTTGACACAGAAGACATTTCTCTCTATGGATCCCAGACTGCAGAATAGACTCTCTTCAAGAACGAAGAGGATGCAGGCTGGGTGACTCTTACTGGTTATGGAAGACAGTAAAGTGGTCAGCAAGAACAACACCAGAGAGGTTTCGAGCTCGAAGAAATCGTTGCAGAGAAGATGGTGGGAGAGGCTGGGACTGATTCGGCCTCTTGAGGACTACAGTAGAAATGCCAGCACCACTCTTCTCCAGTGTGGCCAGGAGGTCCTCCACCTGGGGGGAGGAGGGGGATTAACTGATGGGAGGCTGGGGAATGGGAAGCGATAGGTCTCTTTTAGGCCTGAAATACTCTCTACTTCAAGTCCCCTGCTTGGGGAGCTGCCCTAAGCCCTTCCAGATCTAAATTCCTCAATCCTTTTGGGATCAAGGCTGTCTGAATTTCCTACAGCCCCCACCATCCTTTTTAAAGTAGGAAATTAGGGAACAAAGAAGGAAGAGGCCTGTGTCTTTCTGTCTTTATAGGCAACCCCTATTGTCCTCAGGACTCTGTCTTATCTTCAGTAGATGCTTCACTTATTATTTGTTGTGCAGAATTGGAGAGGCAAATAATTATACAAAGCTATGCTGAATGCCACCCAGGTAATCCATTCTGAAAGTATTATCGGAGTCCAGAGCAGGCATGACACTGAAGCTGAGGTGGCAGGAAGAGGCCCATAGGGGAAAAAGAGGCCTAAAACTGGACCTTGAAGGGAGGGAGGGTCTTGAACAAGTAGTGGGGAAAGTGGAGGACAATTTGGGTAGGGAGTCTGACACAGCCAGGAATTGGGCAGGGCAGCCCGGAAAACGGGATCCATGGGGCAGCAAGGAGAGAAAAGAGCTAGTTACTCCCCTGCTCTTAGTGGGTACCCATAGTTTACTAGGCACCGAATGGTCAGAGAACTGCCTACCCCAAGGAAGCAATGGTAAGAGCTGAGCTCATGGTTCTTCCTGGGGAGCTGTAACAGTCGTGGTGTTCATCCTTCAGCCAACACCCAACCTAAGGCCCTGGGCGCTGGTGGGGATAGGGCCAGGGGCAGGGGTGCCCATTTTCTGAGCTGGTAAAACAAGTGATGAGGAGAGATGCTCAGATTACCTGGTTCCGTACAGTCTGATTTTTCTGAGACACGGGGTCTGTATGCATCCAAAGAGCTTGTGAATTTCTTAAGGCCACCTGGGGGGAGGATGAAGAAGTTAACACTTATAATCAGTCTCTCGTTCTGGCCCATACCTGGGAGAAAGAAGTGGGATGGGAAGAGAAGTCAAGGGACGAGGTGATGGTACCTGCAGTGAAGACAACGGAACAACAGAGGAGGGAACTCTAAGTAGGAAGGAAGGGATGGAGGACACAAGCTACACACCTGTCCCAGCTCCACAAATGAGTCAATGTTCTCCAACTGCACAGGAAACTTGCCCTTCTCCATATCGTAGACCATTCTCGAGCTGCCAATGTAGTCAAAAGTTTCCTGAGGGGTGGAGATGGGTGGGCAAGGTAACAGAGATTCCAAAGGGTTATGATAGCCTCAGTTCCTTGAGGCCAGATCATTAAAGTTCTAGGCAAGAAGGCTACTGTCTCATGTCATCTCAACTGCTGGCCAGCTTACAGTCATGTGACTTTCCCTCCTCCCTACCCTGCCTCTCAGCTGTGACTATCCCTCACATGTATGTGTCACAGGACTTCTTGAGTCCAGAAATGGGGAGAGCAGCCTCAGTAAAGGCCCGAGGTGAACATTAGCTGTTATGTGCCCGCTTGTTGCCCCTCCCCCACCTCCACCGACTGAACCACGGCCGCTATGCCCATATTCCAGGGCCACACTGTGGCAGCAATGGGGAGAGGTAGGAGCCTCAGGACTCCTGGGTAGAGATGGCAGTAAAGGGGGCCACAGACTAAAAGTAAAAGGATGCCTCAAATAGAGGGATCAGTGGGGGAGTGAGGGGGCTGGCAGTAAACCAATTCCAGGTCAGGGTGCAAAGGCTTCCTAAAATGGGGGAATCGAAGGGAGACACATGTAGACACATCCAGAAGCTCTCTGCTGAGTGCTGAGATGTTCCCAAGTGATAGCCACTCCCACCTTTACTACCTGCCTCCTTCCCTGCTATTCCACCCCAGCCAAAGAGCCCTCACCCCTTGGAAGAAGACAAACATGACATTGCGGGGCAGGGTGGTCGCATCAGGTGCCTTCTGCAAAGCTTCAGCTGCAGCCAGCTGGGTGACGAAGGAGGCAACGGCACTTTCAGCCCCTGGAGCCACATTCCAGAAAAAGGAACGACTGTCCAGCTGGGTACAGCAGAAAAGGCAGGGAGGTACACTTTGAAAATGGAAATTAGGACAGGGCCCCAGTTCCCCTCTCCTGTTCTAGCCAAGAGAATATTCATGTCCTGGGGCGATGGCTAGAACCCAGGAGTCCCACACTCAGATACCTCTCCATTTGAGGCTCCCTGTTACAGCAGCTCTGAAATCTGATGCCTGAGAGAGCCCTGCCCACCCTGATGAGGGGCCAACACTCACCCGGGTGGCAGCAACCACAACCCTGTCATCAGGGTCTAACGTCCCAGATGTATTTATAGGTTTAAGCATGCTCCATACGTTGTAGTCGGACAGGGGGTCACAGACGATTTCTGAGCAGGACACAAACAGTGAGAGATCAACAGGAGTAAGGGAGAAGGTAGCTACAAAGAAGGCATGGAAGACTTCTCTGACTAGTGCCCCATGGACTCTCTGAGTCACTTTCTCTATCTCCACTGCTCCAGGCCAGTCTCTCTGCTGCCGTCTGCTTCAGGGACGAGCTGCCTCAATTGTTCAGAATTGTAACCACTTTTCCCACCCAATGCTCCCTGTCTGTGCCCAGTCCTTCCCGACAGTGTCTTTCCAATTCCTGGCTGAGTCCCATTATCTCCAACCCAGTATACCCAGCATGCCTCGGATCTGTCCTACCTGGGTTGATGCTGAAGGTGGTCTGGATGGAGCTGCGCCGCATGCAGGTGACGGTGCTGATGACAGCGTGCATGTGTGAGAAGAGCTGCATGGCGCACAGCGGGAAGGCTGGTGTGGAGCCATTCTGACTCAGGTTGTGATCACGATAGCACTACAAGGGGAGATGGACCTCACTGAGGCAGCTAGCTGTGGAGTCCCTCCCATATTTCCCAGAAAGGGAAGGGCCCAGCTTCATCCTTAAGCCACTCCCACATCTGTCCCTGAGCTACAATTGTCCTGGTACAACCACAGGATCTGTAAGATCAAAGAGAAAAAAACTCAACAAGAGGTGCGAAAGGGCACAGACTCAATGACTTAGCTGGGGCAGATGAAATTATCCTACACCAAATGGCCGGACCCAGCGTGGAGCTTCAGCCACCGTTCCTAACGTGATTTGATATAAAGAGCACCGAACAGGAGATCAAAGATCAAATTCAAGATAGCTTGGACATCAACTCGCCGTGTAACTTTGGACAAACCTCTTATGCTCTGTGTGTCAAAATGAAGAAGCTAACCTAGAATGAGAGAATAGTAGAGCTAAAAAGAACTTCAGAAATTACTGAGCTGAATCTCTCAATTCCTAGTCTAATACTAGGGGTACTATAGGGCTCTACACTTTGTTTCGTATTACATGTTCCTTACATTTCTTCCAGTCCAAAAACCCTGTAAAGCAGGCAGGAGAGAAATGGGAGAAGGGAATGTGAGAAAGTAAATGTCTTGGCTCTTCTTGGAGCAACTGTCTTTCAGAGGGTGCACTAGCAGAATGAGACTCCCTTCAAACAGGAGAAGAGCCTAAAAAATAATGCTCTTTCTAAGTAGAATTGCTAGGAGCTGGCAGAGTCATTACCTGCTTGATGACATTGGTTTCATTTTCATCTTCAAGAAGAAAGATGGGGAAACTAAAATCTTCATAAGCCAAGCCATCGCCCAGGGGATTCCACTTTATTTCACGGCAGTGAGCAAACTCTGGCCCATAGGAGTTGGAGTAAATACCTGATGGGGAGGACACGGGGACAGGATGTTGGGACACCAAGCACTTAGGGGTCAGGTGATGGAGGATGGCTAGGATATCACAAGGTTGGGACTATGACTCAAAGAAGCAAGCATCAACCAATCACCACCTGCAGTAAAACAGACACTGGTGTCAGGGAGCCCTAGGCTGGCTGATTAGGGATCTGAGCATGTGACAAAAAGGAAGAATGGAACATAAGTGGAAGGGGAACCAGGAGAGGGAAGGGATGAGTGGCAAAGACAAAGAAACACTATCTTCTGTTTAGGAGTCAGTTGCTCACACTACACACAGACACAGACAGACAGACACATACCCCCTCACCCAGAGACATGAGACTGAAGCAACAATGAGCTATGGGTGACATTAGGCTCCCCTGATCCTCGGGGGTCTTACCAAACCCATCATTGGGACACTGCACACTAGGAGAGAAGCCTGAGGTGGGTCTGGGCTTGGCCAAGGACACTGCAAGACCAGCAATTCGGCTGGTTCTCCCCTTCAGCTTCTCCATCACACTTCTGGAATAGGGAGGGAACGCCATGAAGGAAGATAGGAAGGTTATTAGGCAGCCTGATATCCTGCCCCCAAGGATGGAAACAAATGGGGAATTAGGAGAATCAAAACTATCGACTCATTTCTCGCCTTTTTGATCTCTAACTTCTGAGTGCAGACTAGGACCCAATCGGAGCTCAGGGCTTAATCTCATCTACCCTGTCTCTGAGTGACCCTGTGCACCCCCTTCTTCCTTCCTGGGGTTCTTACTCACTAGAGCTCTACTTATAAGGTCACCGAGATGATTCCTTTTGATGGTGCATCTTTCCTTCTGAGGATCACCCCTAACCCTGTCCTGATCAGACCAGGGAAGCCAAGAGAAATTTTCACTCACAAGTTTAAGGACTAGTCACTCAATCTTCCCCTCTCTGGATGTAGCTTCCCAGCAGGCACATGCACTTCTTACCTGGTAAAGAGCGTGCCCTCCAGCAGAACCACATAAGGGGGGTTGGGGCCATCAGTCAACACCCACTGCAGGTCCTCTTCTTTCTCTACTACGTGGATAATTCCTGTGTCCCCACTAATGGAAGCTGACAGAACAGAATGGGTCAAATTAAAGCTCCCACAGTTGACAATTCTGCCCTTGCCTCACTGATTCTGCAGATCATTTATGCCTCAAACATGTCACGAGGCATTTGGGTTGATGCAGCCACCTCTGGACTTGAACTGAAGAGCTGAATCACCCCAGCTCCATCTGAAGGCTACCAGGAGGGAAGGGAAGACAAAAGAGCCCAAGAAGTCTACTCATTAGGCCTTATTCATTAAATGTCAGAAAGTCTCTGTGATTTTCATTTTCTTGCCCTCTTCTCTCAACTTCATTAGGCATATATACAAAATAGCAGACACCAAAGTTTTCAAACCTGTATTTTCTCCAGGAAATGGCAGGCTCTAGATTTCTAACTCAGAGTTTTCGCACTGAATCTTCCTTTGTGAAAACATTTTTGCAGATTCCCTTGGCCTCAGAAGCCTCCCTGGATCTCCATTCCTTTGCCTTATTTGGGAATGACTTTACTTGCTTTTTGCCAGTTACAGGTAAGGTTAATCAAGAACTTTCAGGTCTCTAGACAGAGCTTCCCAACTGATGGTCCTTAAATGGATTAAAGATATGCTAATATTGATTCCCATCATTTCCAGGGAACTTAGATTTCCAAAGACCTGAGACCAGCCAGGAGCAGACTCATCCATTACCCCAGGATGCCCTACAAATATCATCCATTTCTATATGTGGCAAGATGCCATACAAATAACATTTTCTATGTGTCTCATGACATGACAAAGATTGGGAAGAACTGCACTAGCAGATGGATGATCCACAGTCCAGATGACTTGAGTTCTATGTAGCGATACCCCTTAAGTTCCTAGTGATCCATGTAGAGACATTCTAGGGTCTCCCCATGAATCTTCTCCCCACTCAAAATTGGGTGTGTTATTCATAAACTGTTTTAGAGCAGTAGTTCTCAACCCTGGCTATGTATCAGAATATCACTTTGAAGTTTTAAAAAGTACAGATACTTGGGCCTTACCTCAGACTTATTAAATTAAAATCTCTTAAGGTGAGGCCCAGGTATGTGTTATTTTCAAAACGGGCTACATGTGGTTCTTTATCATATGCAGCCAGGCATGAGAATTATGGCTCTAAAACCAAGGCACTGAAACTTGTAATTTGCATGAGACAAAAACCATAAGTACTTTCAGACTGCCAGCCAGGTAGAATTTTTCTCCCACGGGATCTGGTAAAATCTAGACAAGGAAGCAGGTCCCGAACATTCAACTATGTCTTATACGTAGTAAATACTTAATAAGTTCATGTTGATAGTGATGATAATAAAATATAGAGAAATATCAGAATCTGGAATAACTTTAGTAAAGACCTAGCTACCAATGGCAATTCCAAGTAAAACAAAACACAACAGTCCTTGCCATAGCATTTAAAACATGGGAAAAAGAAAAGCTAGTCTGGCATATAAAAAATATATAATAACTTCAGCTTCAAGGAGGACAAGATAAGCTACCGGACTGAAAAAAACCTGGATTCTAATCTGGGTTCCAGTTGGTGACTGTGCAGTCTTAAGCAACTTGCTCACTTTCTCTAGGCTTCAATGAGGAGAAGCTTTTCCACCCCTATTCATCTCATACTGCATAGACAGATCAAAAAAAGGAAAGGAAAGAAGAGATGGGGTGAGACGGGAGGGGAGGGGAGGAACCTACATATAGCCCCCTTTGAGCACTTTAAAAGAGTCTAATAGAAACAGAGCATTATAATCAGAAAATCAAACCTAGGTCTTTTTCCTTAATTTTATCATGATAGCAACCCTAATTAAAGAGGGTATAGTTTGCTTGGGATGGACAAATATGATGAAGTAAGACTTAGAAATAAGTAGGTTGAAAAGGAAACAAGATCTTAATGAGGAAGTGGCCAGAGTCCAGCCCCTCCCTCTTGTTTCTCTGTAGTGGCACTTGGCTTTATCTCTAGAGGCTATGGCTTTGCTTCCCACAGGGCTGCTGCTCTAAGAACATGTAGCAGAATGACTCATTCCCAAAGAGGATATGTTAGAGCCCAGCTCCGGGAGGATGGGGTCCTACCCTTTTGCACTAGAGTGGGATTCTAGCAAGACCAGTAGTCTGATCTCAGCCCACACTGGACATGGCTCCCTTTTACCCACAAACCTAATCTTAAGAACTAAGTTCGACAAAAAATTTTATTTGGAACTGTTTGGAACAGTTCATCTACTCCCAGTACTTCCTGTAGCAGGGACATGAGGCAATTAACATAGAGTATAGCTCAGGGAAGGAAGGGTAGAAAAGTAGTAACTGCCGCCTTGAGCGAGTCCTTCACTTCCCAGTCTCGGTTTTCTCCCACCAAATTGGAAGGTTTCAGGCAATCATATAGTACTGAGGAGACCACACTATTTACTCAGCATCATCAATCAATATCTATTAAAGGTAGTTTGACTTTCAGCTTTGTGCAGGTATATTCTAACCATTTTTACAGAAGTAAACTGAAATTCAGAGGTGACTCATTTGATGCTGAAGAAGCCAAGAGCTGACTGTAAGTTTCCTGCTTACCTGCAAACTACATTCTGACAGAGTTACTAGCCACAGAAGAACAAAATCTGAAGAGAGCGGGTTAAGCAGCAGAGGAACCAGGATTCAGCCTTCAGATCACAACTTTTTCCCCTTTTATAGTTTTATAACTATGTTGTCATGGTACCCTGTTTTGGAACACATTTACAAAGCATAAAGACAAACCCAAATATTTCACTAATTCTTCTTGCAATCTAGCTTTCTCATTGCCTTCCCTTCAAATAGTTTACTGCCTTAAAGAAGCCCATTTTGGTTCCAAAAAGATCATTCAGAGTACAGGTGATGACTGGACTCCATAAAATACAAGATTTATTTCTCCTTAGGAAACAGTATAGTTTTCTACTTAACCTACTGGCTGGCTAAGAGTCCTGGATTAGAACTTGGACCACCAGCTTCATTGCTTATTGTCAGGATTATCTTGGAAAAGTTACTTAACTTCTCCAAGTTTCAGTTTCATCATTTGTAAAATGAGGATAATAATAGGACCTACTTCATGCGGCTGTTGTGAGTTAAATGAGATGTACATGTAAGAAGCTCAGTAGGTAGCATTTACTAAATGTTAGCTCCTATCAATTATCTTGCCTGGTTTGACAAATGGTTCTCTACCACCTCCAACCCACATAGCCTAATTTGTGTGTGGAGACTCCCAAGCAGGACTTGGATCTTTATATCTAGGGCAGATTGAAATATCAACAGTCACAAACACAAATCCCAACCTCAACTCACACTGGCAGCCAATCTGATGAGTGGCATTGAGCAGACGAACACAGGGAGCTGTTTTATTTAAGGGGATGTAGATCTTCCTCTCCACTGAGTTTCCCTGGCACAAACCTGATCAGAAGATAAAACGTGTTAGAAGAAATCAAGAGACATTGGTACTAGCCTCTAGCATGTCATTAGCTCACTGGATGGCTTTGGTATATCATACTTTCTAAAATGGGATTAATGCCCACTCTTCTCACTTCTTGGGTACATTATTGGAAAGATAAACGCACTCAGCAATATGCCTCAGAAACTACAAATTCCACATACAGCAATTGACAGTGAAGCTAAAAGAGAGAAACTTGATTTATCAAAGGAAAGGCATTTAACCACAGATACACCAGCTTTTGGTTGCATGGGTGACCACACTTCTGCTTTTCTATCCTGTACGTATATTACTAATTAGTTAATAAAAGGGTGCCAGTCTACGAACATAGATTAAAATAAAAAAATCTTTCTGAGACATTTTTCCAGGAGTCTGAAGAGAAGTGACAGAAACTTTATGCCACACACCTCTCAGTTAATCTAACATCAGTAGGTCATCTGTGTGTGCCCACAGTGTGGGGCGGCTATAGTTTCTCCTATGGGGAGCTTTAAAAACAATGTGAGTTTGGGGGAAGGTATGGTCATGGTTATAAACAGGCATGTTTATATTTTAGGGTTTGACCAACTAGAAAGACATATACCAGAAAATAAAGGTGTGTAAGCAAACACTTATGAGCATTGTGAATGCCTAAAGTTCTCGGAATCATTCTTTCACGCTCTAAACAGTTAAGAGTACCCATATCCTATCTTTGTCTCACTTTACTGATGAGACAAACTGAGGCAAAGCACAGAGACGCGGGTTTATGGTGGAATCAACAAAGGAAGAAACGAAGAATCTATTTTCCTAAGCGCCACACTGCACACACAACCAGGCTGCTTTCATCTTAAAAAGTCTAAACGCGCTGAGAAGTGAAGCTGAACTCTGACACATGTCCTTTTTGACTGTAGGTGGGGTGACGGGGGCCATGGGGACAAGGCATCCGGATAAAGTGGGAGAAAGTCGGGCTGGAAGTCCAGGAAGAGGCCTGAAAGAGGAAAAGGGGCGACACGACGTGCCGCGGGGAAGAAAGGACCTTCAGGTCCAGGCAAAGGGGGAACTTCTGTCGTGGGAACGAAAGAGAAAAAGGATTTACAGGGTGGGGGGACAGAGGGGCAGCGGGAACCAGAAGGGAGACGGCGGCGCTCGCGGCTGGGCCGATCCAGAGGGTTCTCCTTACAGACTAGAGCTCATGGGCGGGGGAGGCCTCACCTGCCAGCAGGACGCAGAAAGACAGAAGGCGAAGAAGATCCCGACTTCCCGGGTTAGCCACGGAGCCGCCCCCCGCCGTGGCCATCTTGCCTCTCGGCTGAGCGGAAGCTTCGGTTCCCTTCTTGTCCAGCAGTGGCCTCTCTAGGCCAATACTGGCGCCGTCTCTGTGGCCCAGAGCTCCTTGGACCGGAAGTTCATGTCTGGGGAGCTTCCGGGAGCCGCGGCAGAGGGGCCGCTGACGTGGAGGCGACCGAAGGGCAGCAGGGAGTGGCGGGGCTCGGATTAGCACCTTGAAGCCCGTGGCCTGAAGGATGCTAACCAAATTCGAGACCAAGAGCGCGCGGGTCAAAGGTAGTGGAGAAGAAAAGGGGGAGTATGGAGGCTGGGTGTCAGGAGCGGCGCTGTCGCGGTGGAAGAGAGAGGGTTGACGTGCGGGCCGAATTGGGCCCACCGTACGAACCCAGAGGAAGATGGGAGGGAGGGCGGTTGTCCAGTCCTCTTTTCTTTGTTGGGTCCTTGGGATTTGATTTATCTGTAGTGGTTCCCGCATCGCAGGAGGGCCCTTAGCCCGCTTCCTGTTTTTTCCCCTTCCCTCCTCTCCTAGGGCCTGTGCTCCCGACTTTTATTCTGCTCTCAGGGCCCTGTGACCTGTTGGCTTTTTGATGACCGTGTTGTAAGGAGTGGTCCTGGGGATTGAGTCTCGATCTTAGATGCCATTGGCATCTAAGTCAGCAGCTTTTTCGGAGACGAGCACTGGGTACCTCTCTTAAGGAGACCTTGGCTGCACCATATCAACATTCAGTGCCTCCACTGGGCTTTATTTCCTACCTGGAAACAGGACATTGAGGCCTGTAACCCCGGTAAGGTCTGAGCTTGATAAATTTGCCAGATAAAATACAGGAAGTCTAGTTACATTTGAATTTCAGATAAACAACAAATAATGTTTTTTAATATTGCACGTTATCTGAAATTCAAATTTAACCAGGAATCTTTATTTATTTTTCCTAAATATGGCATCTCAAGAACTTGAGTATCAATGGATGAGGGTGGAGGGCAAATAACTGAAATCACTGTAGTAGTCTCTTAGAATGATAAAGTGGGAAAGGCAGAGAAGTAAGGTCTCCTGAGACTTAGAAAATCTGTCTGTCTATCTTGAACATTTAATGAGATGCAGCATAGAAAAGTGGTTAGGAACTTGGTGTTTGGAGTCAGATAGGCTTGCTTTGGAATCCTGAAACATCCACTAACAAGCTGTATGACCTTGGGCAACTTACTTAACATTTCTAAATCTCTATTTTCTCATCTGTAAAATGTGAAGAATTAACATTCTCCTATAGAGAGAATTGAAACAAGAAAGTATATGAAAAGTGCTTATTACAGTGCCTGGCATAGACTCAGTAGCTCAAAAACTGGAGGCCACTATTCATGTGAGAATAGATTCTGAGCAGTTTCTAAATCTTATGAGAATCTTGATCGTGATGAGTATCATTAAGAATTCCTGGACGGTTGAAATGGGTCTTCATAATCCTTGAGTTTTCTCTTCTCCTCCTGATTTCTTGTTGGGTAGTGGAGAAAGAAAGTGGAAAAAAAAAAACATGTCAGAATATTTGAGAGTAAATATCCATTAATGAGTATTTCTGTATATCATAAGGGAAAAAAATGAACAACCTCATGGAAAAGTAGACAATTTAGAAGAATGTAAATGTTCAATAAAAGTAAATGAAAATATTCTCCACCTTACTAGTAATGAAAATGCAAAAAGAGGTGAGAATATGGGTTTTTTTGGTCTTAGATTAGTAAAACAAACAAACAAAACAACAAGTAACTGATAACATCTCATGTTGGCCAACATGTGCAAAATGGGTACCTTCAGAATCTTGGTGAGACTGTATAATTGATACAGTCTTTTTTGCAATAAAATAGTATCTACCATAATGTTAAATGCATGTACTCTATTCCTGAGCAATCCCACTTTCAGGTCTTTAGCCTAAAGCAGTAATAATGCAAATAGGCTAGATTATGTGTAGGAGTATCTTCATTACTTCTATCATTACTTCTATCAAGTGTCTTCATTAGATCAAGTTTTCTGATAGATAAAAGTTAGGGGAAAAAACTTAAATGCCCATCAGTAGAATAATTTAAAACTGTGATGCATTTATATCTTGCAGTTTTTAAAAAGAATGAGGTTGTTTATATGTACTTAAATGTAATGAGATCCATGATACATAGTTAAATGAGAAAAGTAGTTTGCAGAACATTATAATGTTATCTCCATTTTCATAAAATGATATGGTCTGCATTAAAAATCTGAAAGTATACATTCCAAACTGTTAGGTAGTGACTTCTGTGGACTTCCATTTCCAATCGTAACAGAGACCAGATTTACCTCCCCACTTTAAACAACTTAACAGAACTTAACAGTGGGAAATGAAGGGTTTCAGACATTGGATGACAAGCAGTGAAGGAGAGTGGTTCTTGAGAGAAGGGAAAAAACCAAGATGAGTTCTATGATTGTTTTAGCTTACTACCTGGAGAGAGTTTCCAGGCTGCAGTATACGGAGGTGGGAAGAGCCCTGTGGTCTCACTGAGGAGACCGAGTTTAGAGTTCAGGGAAGCCAAGACAGTTGGAGTTTGCTGGGCAAAAATACCAGAGAAGAGAGAGCTGCGCAGGAACCCTGGGGTTCTGCAGGGGATTCTTTCAGGCCTTTGAATACTAATCTGCACATGCATGTGAGGAAAAGACCAAAGCCTGGGAAAGCACCACTGGAGAGGAGAAGGTAGAACAATCCCTGCTGCTCACATAGAGCTGGGAATAGCGTGTGTTCCTAGTAGCCAGAATGGGAAGATCTCCTAATACTACAGGGCATCACACAGAGACCTCAGATGGGTATTGCCTTAATAGTGGTGTCAAGTTAGAGCTAGACTAAAGGCTACTGGGGCCCCACCCTAACAAAACTTAAAAGCAAGCCTCAAAAGGATCACCTGATTCCAAGTAACTTAACTGCATCTTGAAACAAAGCCCAACAATATTTAAAGGAATATAACAAAAATCCAGCACCTAATAACAAAATTCATAGTGTCTGACATCTAAAGAATGAATGTATGAACATAGGATTAACCTAGCTTTTTCTTTTTCCTATCAGAATTGACAGGAGGTGACATTATGGGGCTTACTTAGCTCATTGAGTCATTCTCTGATTTTTCCCCAGGGCTCAGTTTTCACCCCAAAAGACCCTGGATCCTGACCAGTTTACACAATGGGGTCATCCAGTTATGGGACTATCGGATGTGTACCCTCATCGACAAGTTTGATGAACATGATGGTAAGATAACAGTTTCTAGGAAAAAGTTAAAAGAGATATAAGTATTTATTGTCTTCTGGAGTAGGTTAGAACTTCTTTAGAATTAAAGAATGTGGAAGGGATAGAACTGAAAAATCCTGAATGAGAATCATTTTAGAGATTAGGAAGCATAGCTGTCTTTAACATATATTGCCTGCCTTCTTCCCCAGGTCCAGTACGAGGCATTGACTTCCATAAGCAGCAGCCACTGTTTGTCTCTGGAGGAGATGACTATAAGATTAAGGTACAGAGGGTCTGTCATGACTGGGAGTAAAGGACAGAGGGATGTGGGCTTTGGGAATTGTGGAAGGGACTAAAACATGGGGTATCTCATTCGTATAGAGTTCAGGCTTTTGGCAGTGTTATCCAGAGCACTTATCCAGCAAACATTTATTGAATACTTACTGTGTACCAGACACTGTTTTATTTTTTGGAAATTCCAAAATAAGTAAGAAATGGTCTCTGCTCTCAAGGAGATTTTCTTCTATTTGCGGAGATAAATACATACCCAAATAAGAGCATGTACAGTTTGGTGAGTGATACAATAGAGAGATAACCAAAGTGAAATAGGGAAGGACAATCCAGGTACAAAGATGAAAAGGCATGATATAGCTGGATATGTTTGAGAAACTATAATTAGTTTTGTGTGGATGAAATCTGGAGAAAAGGTGAGAGAAGGGGCAGAAGATGAGAAGGGCCAGATCATGGAGTACCTGTTTGCAGTGCTCAGAATTTTGGATGCTATCATACAAATAACAAGCCCCATTAAAGGGGCTTAAATAGAGGAGTGATATCAGATTCACATATTTTTTTAAAAGATTACTTGGGTGATAGTATAGAGAAAAGATTGGATGAATTGGGCAAGACTGGAGGCAGAGATATTATCTGGAGACTGTTGTATAAGTCCATCTGAGATGAACAGAGCCTGAGCTTAGGCAGTAGCATTCAAAATGGAGAGAAAGAGATGGATGTGAGAGCTTAAGGAAATGAATCAGTAAGTTCGTTGGGCAGATGTTGGTGGGATGGTAAGGGGAAATAAATGAGATGACTTTTATTTATCTCAGGCTTCTAGCTTAGGTCACTGGGTAGAAGGGGTGCCATTAACTAAGAGAGGAAAAACAAGAGGAAGCACAGTTGGAGTGGAGGAGGATGGTGTCTTAGTCTTTCTTAGTCTAACAAATACCACAGACTAGGTGGCTTATAAACAACAGAAGTTTATTTCTTGCAGTTCTAGAAGCTGGAAGTCCAAGAGCAGGGTGCCAGCATGGTTAGGTTCTGGTGAACACACTCTTCCAGGTTGCAGACTGCTGACTTCTCACTGTGTACTCACCTGGTGGAAGGGGTGAGGAATCTCTGTGGAGTCACTTTTATAAGGACACTAATCCTATTCATGAGGGCTCCACCCTCGTAATCTTAGTATCTCTCAAAGGCCCCCACCTCCTAATACCATCACATTGAGCTAACGTTAGGATTTCAACATGAATTTTGGGGAGGACACAGTTGTTCAGTCCTTAGCAGATGGGTAATGAATACCATCTTGGCTCTGATGAGTTTGAGGTACCTAAGGGACAGTCTAGTGGAGATATGTCTGCACTAGAGATGTATTTGGAAGTTGTCATCATGAAGGAGGAAGCCAAAGCAGAAGTGGTAGAAGATACCACTCAAGGATTATGTTGAATGAGAATACAAACCCTCATTTAAGAGATCGAGGAAGTAGAGTTAGTATAGGAAAGAATGATTTGAGAGGTGGGGGATGAACCAAGAGGAAGAAGCAGAAGGCTATTGGACACCAAGAAAGGAGAGAATTTTGGAAAGGAGAAAGTGGTCAGAATAAGATAAAGACCAAGTAACCTTTGGATTGCTTAATTAGGAGGACATTAGTGATCTTAGCACCTTAATGTGAAGTGAGGAAGCAGAGACAAGATAGGCAATTCTTTGAAGAAGCTTGACTGTGATAAAGACAAAAACTGGAGCCAGAGGTTTTGAACCTATAAAGAAAATCAAAATTTTCTCTATTTACTTCCACAAGTCATTTTCTTTAAGTATATGTGTCTAACCAAACCAGTGAAATTTACTTAATAAAAAAGGTAAAGTCTTTTTCAGAAGCTACTTCAAGAAGTTATATATTATAGATTCTACAGCAGAACTTAGGTGACAGGCATGAAAAGTGACAGCTGCCTGCAGAGAAAAAAGGCACCAGAGTTGTAGGAAGGACAGTTCTTTCTGTTTTCTAGATTTTAGGCACTGCATCCTGGGGGCAGTTAGTGGAAGCTCAAACCACCTGATAGACCTCAAAGCTCCTAAGAATATCACTTCATTGTAATATTTCTAGTAAAGTGTTATTTATACTGATGACCATTGAGTATCGAGAATGGTTAACTTGGGTTCCTTATAATCTGTATAAGAAAGGAAAGACTGAGTGACATTTTTTTAAAGTTGTTTTTTCTAAAATCGTTAATTTTTTAAAAAGGAATTATCTTCTGTTTCTATGAAATATCCAGATAAACAAATCAGTAGAGACAGAAAATAGATTAATGGTTGTCTGGGGTTGGAGATTGGAAGGAAATGCTAATTGTCTTAGCTAGCTGGTGGGTTTGTAGTGTTATCTTGCTGTGGTTTTAATTTATATTTCTCTAATGAAAGCTGTATTATCTAGAAAAGTCATGTTTATGGACCATGATATTGTTTGCTATATCCAGATAAATGTAGCATTGGTATAATTCTGATTTACAAAGAGTAAGACAGGAAGCCACAAATGGCCAGAGTCTGAAAACCCTATAGGTCTTTAAGGAGTCACAGTTTTGGAGTTTGATAGAGGACTATAAAGGAGTCAAGACCATTTGAAGCTAGAAATATGAAAGTTTAAAACACTGAACTCTATAAGGGGAAAAAAATGCTAGTTACAGAATTATATTTATGGTATGATTTAATTGTGTGGAACAAACTCCACTGTGTACATGTGTATTTATTTATAGATACTTTGACAGATGAAGGAGAAGGTATTGGAATACTTTCACTTTTAAAAGATTATTAACCTTTTCTCATTTCTGTACATACCTATTGAGCAACTAGTAAGCATTAGCCGCTATATTAGGTGCTAGAGTGTAGTGTTGAGCAGGATGGACAAGGGCCCTGCCTTTAGGGAGCTTACATTCTTGTTTGGACAATCATACTTTAGGGTTGTTTGAGTTTCTTAACAGGAAATGGTAATACTTTTTGTAATTTACAAAAGGAAATTTAAAATTTTTTAAGTAAAAAGAGAAAGAATAGTAACAAGCTGCCCTGGATAGAGTCTCAACAGGTGTTAAATGTTAAAACAGAAAAAAAAAGGCGTCTGACCTCTTACTTTCTCACTTTTTGAGAGGTTTTCTGGATGGAGAGCGTGAGCTATCTTAAATTCATGGTCTTCTTCAGTTGTGTCCACTGATGCCTGGTACTTTGGTATTTGGCTCAACTTCACATCTGAATATGATGTTTTTCTGCTGAGCTCAGCCTAACTGAGCAATGTAGTATTTTCCATAGTGGTAAGTTAAACTCTGTTTGCATGATAGATGAGTACAGACCAAAAATGTATGGGCATTGTTTGCCACCAAGTTAGGGGTCTCAGAGAAGATGGTCCCATATGTTATTGTTTCCTTTGGAGTCACGGTATCTGTCCTACTTTTTTTGTCCTGAGCTAAGGTAAAACACTAAGGGGTCTGTATTCAAGCTAAGATCACAATTATGCAGCAGAAAGAAGAGTTTCAAGTTAAGCCCGGGATTAAATCTTGTCTTATGTTATTAAATAGAGATGATTTCTCCCCCAAAAAAGAAAAACCTTTCCATAATTTTATCTTCAATTTTCCCCTAGCTTTGCCTTTTTTTTCCTCCCCATATGTTGTTTAGCTGATCTGTATTTTCATTCTTGGTCTTTTTCCCTCCAACCTTAAACAAGACTCACTATCAAGGTTCCTACCTATTTAGAAGTGCTAAAATATAAATCCAAACTTTTATTTATTCAGAAACCTGAGCCTTTTAGAGGCTCAAGACCCTTATGTCCTATTCCTTAGTTGGATTTCTCTCTTTGCAGGTTTGGAATTACAAGCTTCGGCGCTGTCTCTTCACATTGCTTGGGCACTTAGACTACATCCGCACCACATTTTTTCATCATGTAAGTAGCCATGGTGGCTCTAGTTTTAGAGTATTCTTCAGTTCCCCAGGAGGAATCTTCTACTTCCTCCTCAAGAACCCATGCTTTCATAACAGAGCTGTTATTGGAGTGGCTTTTTTAGGATCTGCATGGTGTTGACCTTTCTTCTTTGCTTCCTTCTACAAAAGGAAGGACTCAGGGTTATACTGAATTTAATTAGATTCAGTGGGTTCTGTGAGGAAGGCATTGATTCTCTGTGCGGAAAAGTGGAGATTTTATTTCAGGTTTTCTTAGCTAGCAAACAAAAGTTTGTAGGCTAATCCCATGTCAGGTATTATTAAATAGGTGTGTCTGGAGGAAGACTAAGGTAAGATGCCATTTTGATGAGCTAATAAATATTTTAAAGCATTAATAATCATGTACTTCTATCCTAGGACTTTAGGGTCTGGTAGAGGCTGTTTCCTTAGCCAGGCTTACTACCTTCCTTGATACGTCAGATGTCATAGTAGACAGATAGTGAGTTACAGATTAGAGATTCCCAATTAAGCCACTCCTGACCTGACTGGATCTCTCTATAGTTCTGTGCTCTTAGAATTAACTTGTACTATTCCTTGACTCTCAGTAAACTAAGTCTCTTGAATTAAGCTAGAAAGAATATAATGAAATAAACTAGAATTTCTTGGCTAAGTATACTGTATTTCCTTTTTTAAAATTTAAAAAATTTTAGGATAGACTAGGGTAGAATGATTGCAAAAATTACAGCTGAAACATTTAAGAATGATAACCACTCAAGATAATCTATTCTATCGAATTTGTCAGTGCCATAAAGGATTTGCTGAAGACTCTTGCCTAGGACAAGTTGCCATCCAGTTGGAAAGTTATGGAAACCTTATTTTTTTAGTTCAATAAGTATGTGTGTGCCTTGTACTTACTAAGTTCTGTGCTAAATACTGTAGATACAACTGTGAATAAAAAGTACTTTTCTCAACAAACTTATAGAATCTAAAAGGGCTAAATTGTTTTTACATGTTACTTTCTGCTTTGGTTACTGAGACTTGGGAATTTTTTGAGACTAAATGGTCTGACAGAGAGAAGTCAGACCTTAAAACAATATTCCAGTCCTAGAATTAAAGAGAGAAGATCTTTTCACAGGCTCTTAATTTATAAGATTAACTATATGTAAATATAAATATACATACACATACGTAAAAGTAAATGTAAGTATATAACAGTATAATATTATACTCAATCTATTATGCCTTTGTCTGGCTTCCAATCTTAAATCTTATTGGTGAAAGTGCCAGTGTTGGGAAAAGCTGGTAGAATGGTGGGGAAGATAAGATAACTAGCCTGATAAATGAGAAGACTCCCAATAGCAGAGACTTCCTCTGCTAATATAGCTGAGATGTTAGTCGATGCGCCCTCCAAAGAGAGAAATGTTTACCGGAGCCTGAAAGAACATGTTTGTTTAATGTTCAAACCCTTTGTCTGGAATATCTTTCAGGAATATCCTTGGATTCTGAGTGCCTCAGATGATCAGACCATCCGAGTGTGGAACTGGCAGTCTAGAACCTGTGTTTGGTAAAGTGGGAGAGAGGGGGTTCAAAGTGTCTTCATTCTTCTTAGTTTTTTCATAATCAGTTTTTCTTCAGAACAGTCCTCTCTCTTCCCTAATGAGCTATGTCTGCTGATTAATTACTGATTGTATTTGTAAGATGCTTTTACATATAAAATGATAAATATAGAAGCAATCTTATTAGTAACGTGTAAGTCTGTATTTTCCGATAATTTCTTACGAGGGAAAGGAGGTCATATAGCTAGCCTTTTAGAACAAAACTGTTAGCTGGTTTTTAGTTCTTGTCCCATGAAACCTGAGTCAAGGTCTAGACCTTTGACCTGCTTTGTGTTTGGGTCTAGAGCTTTCCATGAAGGTGTAAGGATCATTTATAATGATGCCCTTTAAGAGGAATACCCCATTAAAATCTAATAGGTAGTTTCCAGTATGAATTACTGAGATTCCGTTTATTTTGATGTTTTAATATCTTTAATCTGAGAGGAGAGCTGTGCAATGTCAGTTCTCCTGAAATTAGTAATATTTAAATACTAAAGCATTAGAGGCAAGAAGAGAGCGATTGTTAAAACAGCTGACCTTGGTTATTATTATTAATTCAGAATTGTTAAGATGACTTGCCTTTGCCTCCAAAAAAGTATAATTGGATCTGCATCTGTTGAATGTGGATAATGGTATTTAGCATGTAGGAGTCTGTTGATTCCTGCCTCTAATTTGGTATTGTCTTTCTTTTTTCTTCTTGCAGTGTCTTAACAGGGCACAACCATTATGTAATGTGTGCTCAGTTCCACCCTTCAGAAGACCTGGTTGTATCAGCCAGCCTGGACCAAACTGTGCGCGTTTGGGATATTTCTGGTGAGCTACCCAAGTTCAGGGGACAACTTAGTCATGTCTGGCGCAAAACTGCAATTGCTTAAAATAATGAAGATAATGGCTTAGAACAGGAAAATTTAGAATTTCTGTTTTCATATAGTAGTATCTTTGTTTCTGAGGGTATTAAATCCGCTTTGATGGTTTTTTATGTTAGAGATAGTCCCTAAGAAAAGTGGTTGCTCTAGAAAATTCATTTAATTTGAAGAAAATTTCACTTTTTAGTTAGATCAGTTTTTAGTTAAAATGTGTACACTGTTGGGAGCATTTGATTAAGAATCAAGCTTTCCATTAAAATTTTAAAAAATACTTCTTTGACAGAAACAAATTTTGAGAATAGATTAGTGCAGGGAAACAGGACTCTTGGATCCTGTGGCCTCATTTAGAAATAAGAAAATCCTTCTATTATATTTCTTGTAGTGTAAGGACCAATGGGGAGTTGGGGAGGGAGTTTTATGTCCAGAGTACCTTTTAATGGGCAGGCGTCTGGGACCAGAAGTTAAAATAACTTATAGGTTTGGATAGTTGGGATGATCCCTCCTTTTAGTTTATATACCTTGATTTGGGGATAAGGATTTAAATGGTCAGTGCTGTTTAGAGATGTGAGAAGTTGCTAAGCAGAGAATTTAAATGCAGAGAAAGGACTGTACCTATGAGATTGACATGCTGGATAGATGGAAGTGCTTTGTTGAGAGTTGGAATAGGGCCATGGAACTCTAAATGCTGTGGTTCTCTGCCCAGTTAAATTTACTTATCACCTGCTGAATTGTCTCTTTCTATTGGTTGTTGGAGAAATTCTTGGAGATTGGGTTCTCTGGAAGGCCAGAGGCTAGACTACAAAACACTTTTCATTCTATAAAAGGAAGGCCCTCTTTAGATCCTTGCCCGGTTCTTTGTGGTAATAAGAGTCGCCCTACTGCATTGTATTGCTGAGGTGGGAGATAACTTTTCTCAGCACTGCTGTGTCATGTGGGCTGGGGCAGTATGGTACTTGCTGTATCATTCATGAACAGCAAATCGAAAATTTGGATTCCTGGGTGCAGCATTTAGAATGTTTTAATAGCAGTTAAGATGTAGCATAGAAACAAGCTAAGGGAAAGATGAGGACAGTTGGAGAGTAGAACCTCTAGATTATGCTGTTTTTGCAGTTTTCAAAAGTTCAGAATTAGGAAGGAGCAGTATAAACAAGACTATATTGGAGATAGGGCAATTGTACTCTCTTCGCTAGGGCTTTTGCCATTGCAGTTTTTCGTCAGACTGGCTAGGCTTTTTGAAGTACACCCAGATGTGACCAGCGGTGCCAACAGGAGGGGTTAGGCACAGGCACTGTGAGCCTGTGCCCTCTCCTTACTGCTAGTACCAGGGAGCTTATTTTTCACTCTCCCAGTAACCTAACTATGGCTTTCTGTAGTTTTTCACTGTGCACACATTCAAAGCACCCTCTCTTCTCAGGATATAGGAGCCTGATGGTGTTGGGTCCCAGTTCATCCTGTTCCAGCTGGTCAGGAGCAATTACTGAGAATAGCCTTTCCCAGTTGGGGTTCTGCGAGAGAATTAAGCACTAGTCAAACATTTTGAGTGATTGTTTTCTCAGTTTTTCTAAGCATGATATACAGGTAATGCTGTTCTAGATCATAGAGAAGTTAATTTGTTATATGCATAAAATGTTGCTTTGGCTGTTGGGGCTTAATTCTTTCCTAGAGCACCGGATTGAGAAGGGCCTTATACTGCTCCACCCTTAAGAGTACTGTTGATGCCACCTGATGCTAGCACGGCAGGTTCCCTGTGGTCTAGCTAAAGCAATCTGGGGCAGTTAGAAGGCTGGATTCTCATTGGTGATTGTGAAATGCCCAAGGCAAGAAATCCTTTTCTTTTATAGCAGGAGAACATTTTTGCTTCAGAATTAAGGCTCTAAATCAGAGAAGAGAGGGAGAGAGTGTGACCCCAATTGGGGTTTATACTTGTTCTTGAATGTGTGAAGTGCATGGATTACTATATAATAACATTGCAGTTGCTATATGTAGTATATGTGATAGTGAATATTTTGTGCTAACTTGCTGTACTAATGTTAATGCTCTCTTTAACATTCCTAAGTGTTTTTCTCTACTCACATCTTTCTTGACTTCCAGTAACCCCTTAACCAGAGTGGAAGGAGATGCTTTGGTATTTAACCAAGTGGAAGGAGCTTTTGGGTTAGACTTTTGCATTATTTCCTTTTCTAGAAATCAGCATACTCTTTTTAGCAGAGTTATTTTTGCCTAGGTTCAAATAAGTCTGAACACAGGAAGAGGAATTAGCTTTCAGGTCTGTTACGGACCAGAGCTAATATTTCCAAAAGGGAAAAAAGTTAGTTCTGAGTCAGAGAACGAATACTCTCAAATTTAGAGGAGTGATGAAAATTCTAATTTTTTGAGTGTCTCTCTTTGAAAGGGAACACTCTCTGAGCTAGGTAAGCAATAAGAAAACAGAGGTCTTTAAAGGAAAACCTGTCTTCTTGATACCTCTCCCATGAGGATTAAACCCCATGGGGCTTAGCTTAACCTGAGTCTTTTGTGTTAGCCTGGCAAAGAATATTTGTCTAAAAGGGAATATATTTACAACCTAGATGTAGAAGATAGGTTCTTTTTTTAGCTTGAGCTTACAAGTAAATTGACAGTTAAATTATTTTCATGTGCTTACACCTTTGCATGTCAAGCTCATGTAATTCAGGCTTAATCTTTGAAATGACTACTAAAAAAGTATTAATTTGCTGCCAAATCCTGTCTTCATCCCTCTTTTTACTACTTCCCCTGGTCCCCATTGGGAAGCGTGCGTCAAACTGGTCCATTCTGAGAGTGTCCTCCTCTCCCTCTGGATTTGAGTAGCTGCTGTAGAAATTTTCCATCTGTCGTTCAGTCCTAGTGAGTGGCTTGTCGAAGGCTCAGATAGTTCTTCTCTAAGTATCCTTTCACTGCCTGTCACTATTCATCTGTCTGGTTTTGCCCTTCCCATTTCCCTGGATCATTACTAGCAAGTACAACAAAGGCTTCCATTCTGTCATACAGCTTTCCTTTTTAATGTTTTTAGTGAAGCTTACTGGAGGGGAAGTTCCTCACAGCTGTCTTTGCATCTTCCTTTGAATCTGTTTCATACACCAGACTCATTAGAAAAAGTTGACAGATCCTATTAAAGGGAGAAGTGAAATAAGTGAAAGGAGACATCCCTATGATAATGTATTTATGAAGCCTTGGGAGAGTGCATTTTTTTTAAGCATTGGTTTTATTTCTCTCTACCTATCGGCTAAATGCTCTTCTTGGACAGGGGACAAGATAATTAAAACTGTTGTGTCCTTTTAAGCACTTGTTTCTCCAATGCTGATGTTTGGGTACCCCTATAATATAAGAGAGATATTGTAATTTTAAAACATGGAGATAAATACAATCATTAAATTTAAATTTTTGTATTTTCTGCAGATGCCAAAATTTAGGCTTAAAACTACCTAGGTTTTGGGGCCGGCCCAGTGGCGCAGCAATTTAGTTCGCGCTTGGCAGCCCGGGGTTCACAGGTTCGGATCCCAGGGGCCTGCCGACACACTGCTTGTCAGGTATGCTGTGGCGGTGTCCCATATAAAGTAGAGAAAGATGGGCGTGGATGTTAGCCCAGGGCCGCTCTTCCTCAGCAAAAAGAGGAGGATTAGCAATGGATGTTAGCTCAGGGCTGGTCTTCCTCACCAAAAAAAAAACTACCTAGGTTTTATTTTCAATGATAGCTTTTATTTCCCCCCATTAGAGAGATTTTTTATTTTACAAGTGCCAAGTAGTTTCATCTTCCTCTTTCCTCCAAAATACTTTAAAAGGTAGTATTTTAGTCCCAATTCTACTTTCTTATCTATAAACTGGTATGATTATACCTGCTTGCCTGTCTCAGAGGGCTATTATCTGGATCAAATTACATAACATGTAAACCACCAAGTGCTTTTCAAATGTAAGACAGTAGTATTGTTATCATAATTTTGGTTCTGATGATAGCACAAATAATCAGCTTTTAAAGATAGGTGTAGTTGAGCCATAAATGTGGGTCCTATGCAAGTAAGACTTATTGGGGTATCTTTTTTCCATTGTTTTCAAATTAAGGGCCAATCCCTCCCAGTAAAACTAGCCTTCAAAAGTTTTAATGACAAAATACATGTGTTCAGATCTATAACTAGCCTTCTAAGCAAGAGCTTAAAAGGACATGACAGTTTTAATTATTTTGTCTGCCGCCCAAAAGTCAAGTAGAAGATATGAGTACATTTTTTGCATTGTTTGTAGTTTTACAGTAGCTTCCACCAAATAGCTGTTTTTATATTTAACAGGTCTAGTTTCCTTAACTTCTTTGGAACTTCCTCATGAGTTGCCTAAAAGCTCCCAGTTTGAGAAACACTGAGCTGTGGCATCCCCAAATAGTTTTTGTTTTAAAATTTTTTGAGACAGTAGAAGGAAAGTTGCTATAGATTTCATAAAGTTGAAAGTGGAAATTGAATGTTTACCATTTGAGACCACATTTCAAAACACTGAGGAATGGAATTGGGCATTTTCTCATGTAGATAGCTCTCAAGGTGAGGTTTGTTGAAGAAGTTTCTTCTTTAGAATTGGATTGTCCTTCTTTAGAAAGAAATCCTAGTAGTGGGACTGTTAAGTATTAAGGGCAGAGAAGAAAAAATAGTGAATGTACTTCACTATTTTGAACATTTTTAGAAAGAAATAGACAGGAGCTCTTGAGTTTCTCTTCTCTTTTCAGTCTCTCTAAATTTCTTTTTCCCTTCTCTTTCTTTAATGTTAGTCTATCATGGTACCTTTCTGTACTTCTGTTACTGGGCTCTTTTTGGTAACATTATGTTTGTATCTTTCATCCTACCCCTTATCCCTTCAAAGGTCTAAGGAAAAAAAACTTGTCTCCTGGTGCAGTGGAGTCAGATGTGAGAGGAATAACTGGTGTTGATCTGTTTGGAACTACAGATGCAGTGGTGAAGCATGTGCTGGAGGTACTTATCTCTACAGCTGGAGGCTGGATATGTTCTCTTCTCTAGGGAAACTGACAATGTGCCGTTCATTTATTCATTCCTTCAACAAAGATTTATGCAGTGCTTAGTGAGTGCCAGGTATTGTTTGAGGCTCTAGGATATAGAATAGTGGGTGAGCCAACAGAGGAATGAAGCTTATATGCCACCTAAGGGAGAGTCATGTTACCTTGTAAACTCAATGGGGAGAGAGGGAGAAAGCTGGCATAGCTTTTCCATCACCATCCTAAAGCAGAAGCCATTCTTAAGCCTCTTGCAGTGGTGCAGGGGTAGGATGGTTAATCAGTTTTTTAAAATCAACCATGTATAAGTAACTTGCATGCATGGTAGAAAAACAGAAAAGCATAAGGGAAAGAAACTAGTTTTTAAATCTAATATAGTCCTCACAGCTGTCCACTGTAGTAGATATTTTTAGCCTCATTTTGCAGATGAAAAAATTGAGATTTAGAGAAATTAAGCTATTTACCAAAGTCCACATGTATCTGTTAAATGGAAGAACTAGGCTTTGAGCTTGGATCTGGCTGACTCCAAAATCCAGGTGCATTTCGTTACAGCATAATACCTCTCAAAAGTACTGCTAATTCGAAACTGCCTTATCTATGATTCTGTTACAGTGCAGAATACAACCATATAAAAAAGGTATAAGGTATTTTAAAATCAGCAGTTCTTAAGCTTTTTGGTCTGAAGACCTCTTTATACTCTTAAAACTTATGGAGGACCCCAAAGAGTTTTTGTTTATGTGGGTTATATCTGTCAGTTTTTACCATATTTGAAATTAAAACCAAGAACTTTTTAGGACATGAAATATATAAGGACACATTCTATTAGACATCAGAGCAATGACATCATCACATGTCATGTAGCCTCTGGAAAACTCTACACTCATGAGAGAATGAGTGAAAAAAGGCAAATAACGTCTTAGTATTATTATGAAAATAGTTTTTGACCTTGCAGATTTCCTAAAAGGATCTTGGGGATCATCCAAGAGTTTCTTGACCACACTTTGAGAATTTCTTCTTTAAGTTATAATATTGGTCTTTATTCTTGAAATATTAATAATTAATTGGGGAAATAAGATATAAGTATAAAAGTAACAGAACAAGGCAGTGTATCCCAAATGCAAATGAAGCTGAATTTGGCAGTAGAAAGATTTGGAAATTCCCATGAAAATTTGGGGGTAATACTGGATAAATTGACTTAGTAACTCTCATGTTCAAATGTTAGAGCAGCACAGTCCCTTGAGTCTTTTCACATGAAGAGTAAAAATTAGAGACGTCTTTTATAACCACCAGCATAGTCCATTGGTTTGCTGTGAATAAGGGATATAAAGCCATTTTAGAAGTACCACTTATTTTTTCCACAGGGTCATGATCGTGGAGTTAACTGGGCAGCCTTCCACCCCACTATGCCCCTTATTGTATCTGGGGCAGATGACCGTCAAGTGAAGATCTGGCGCATGAATGGTGAGTGAACCAGTGACAGCATCACCATGTTGTGTCTAAAATATTAACTGCTGGCTTGCAAGGTGAAGTAGCCAGGTCTTTTGGACTTAGTAACCCATTTTCCTAACTTTGGTGGTTATCTTATGCTAATCCTGACAGCATGAGAATTGCCCCATTCCCTTTTTTTCCTGTGATGGCATCCTGATTTTGAAGAGTATAAACATAGTTAAGAGTAAGAATTCATTTACTCAACAAATATTTATTAAGAACCTACTTTGTACTAACCATTGTTCAAGGCTCTGGAGATATAATGGTGACTAAACCAGATAAAACTCTTGCCCTATAGAGTTTACATTTATTCTATAATGGCAGCTAGTGACAAATAAAACAGGGTAAGGGGATAAAGAAAAGTGGAGAAGAGATACTGTAATTGATAGGAGGGTCAGAATGAAAGAGCAAAGTAATATGTAAAGATTCAGAGGCTTAAATAAAGAAAATTGCGCTATTTGAAAGAAGTTGCTAACTTAACATTTTGTAATAGTATGTAGCATTTGTTAGAGGATGTCATTATTCCAAATCCCAAACTTATGGTAGTAGGGAGTTGTGATGACCTAATTCTTTTTTGTCCTTCAGAATCAAAGGCATGGGAGGTTGATACCTGTCGGGGCCATTATAACAATGTATCTTGTGCTGTCTTCCACCCTCGCCAAGAGTTGATCCTCAGCAATTCTGAGGACAAGAGTATCCGAGTCTGGGATATGTCTAAGCGGTAAAGGAGTTTTGGTGTTGTGTGACCAAACCAGGGGAAAGCCCCTTTCTCTCACTCTCTCTTTCTAAAAATTAGATTAGAACACTTCTGTTTGTTTCTCATCATCTTCAGCACGTAGAAAAGTCAAATCATATCTTATGAAAACTTGAAGGCACCTAGAGATCAGCTAACATTTACAAATTTTCCATCAAATAAAAATCTCCATGTGTATTCTTTTTCTCCTCTAAATTTCAGCATGTTCTTCTGTAGCTAGATAAATAAGAAATATGAAATGAAAGTAGTATAGTAGAAAATTATGACGAATGGGGGAAATTGAAATATCAAAATAATAGGGTCAGTTTGAAGATTTCTCTTTCTGTTCCCTGGTAGAATTTATCATGACTACCTTTACTTAGGATATGCAGTTTACTGTCTTTGATTTAATTTTTTAATTAGTATGCTGGCTTACCACATGATACTCTTGTATATGATGGGCTGAAAATTCCTCAGAAATTAATATTTTTCTTGGTGTACCTTTTGCTTTTCTAGGACTGGGGTTCAGACCTTCCGCAGGGATCATGATCGTTTCTGGGTCCTAGCTGCCCACCCCAACCTTAACCTCTTTGCAGCAGGTAAGGGCCATTTCTTCTCTCTTTTTCTTTGTTTTAGTTCAAAGTTTATAAGACTTGAGAGTGGTTCTCCATTAGCTTTGTCTCCAGTAAATGCATGGTAGGATGACAAAGAGAAATAGAATTCTCAGAGCCACATAGTTGAAGCTTTTCTCATTTTTTTTTCTTCTTACCTTCTTGGAGTAGTGTTCTTTCTCCACCAAGGTCCATTTAACAATAAAGCCCATTCTCTGATTAGTACCTAGGAGACATAAGAGGCTGATATTGGACACTTGCAGTTCTCAGACTGAGAAGCTGGAAGCTGAGTTTTATTCATTCATTTAGCAAATACATACTGAGTGTCAGGCCCTAGTCTGGGTGCTGGTATTATAGAAGTGCGTAAAACAATGTCCCTGACTTTATGGAACTTCTATTTGTAGTGAAGAGAGATAGACCATAAAACAATAAATACATAAAACAATGTATGGTGAGAAATGCTTTGAAGAAGAACTAAGCAAAAAGTGAGGGAGATAGAGAGGGATGAGTGTGGGAACTGCTACTTTACGTCAGGTGTTCAGGAAAGTGAAGAGAAATGACAAATGCGTTGACAGTGGGTACAGCAAATGCAACGACTGTGATGACAGAGATGCTTAGCATGTTTGAGGAACATCAGAGATGCCAGTAGGAGCACAGTGAGTAAGGGGCTAAGTAAAAGGAGGTAAGACCAGACCAGATTGTGCATTGCCTCGTAGGCTATGGTTAGAATTTAAGATTTTATTCTGAATGAGTGGAAAGCCATTGGAAGGTGTTAGGTAGAGAAGTGACATGATCTGGTTTGTGTATGGAGAGTAGACTAGGAGGACAAAGATTGAAGGTTTCTCTAAGAGGTGGATCCTGCTAGTAGGGAAAAAAACAAAACATTTTTTAAAAATAGAACCAGAAAGGCTTTTTTGGACAGAGAGAACTGGTTGGTGGTTACCAAGGGGAAGGGGGGTGGGGGGTGGGCACAAGGGGTGAAGGGTTGCATCCATATGGTGACGGACAAATAATAATGTACAACTAAAACCCCACAATGTTATAAACTATTAAGACATCAATAAAATTGAAAAAAGAAGAAAAAATAGAACCAGACAGGCTTTTTAAGTTAGCATCCATTTGTTCAGCAACTATTTTTATGTTCTTGTTATATGCTAAGGACTGAGGAAGGATGGAAACTATTATAATATCTGCCTTCTGGGAGCTCATAGTAGAGTGGAGGTGGTAGACCTAAACGATTACAGTGCAGGATGACAAGTGCTGTAACAGAGGTTTGTACAAAAGCGTTAGGAAAACACAAAGGTGGCCATGTCTAAATGTGGCAGTGTGACAAAGTATTAGGAAAGGATTCACAGAAATTTATTTGAATAAAGATTCCAAGAATTGTGAGAATTTAGGTAAATAAAGGATGCATTTAGGTGTCTTTACTTGTTTTTTAGCATACATATACAATCCTCATCCTTGTGTATCCAGCTTTCTTTCTTGCCTATAACTGATTCTTTCCTCTCTTCTCCCTGTGCCCCAGGCCATGATGGTGGCATGATTGTGTTTAAACTAGAACGGGAACGGCCAGCCTATGCTGTTCACGGCAATATGCTGCATTATGTCAAGGACCGATTCTTACGTCAGTTGGATTTCAACAGCTCCAAAGATGTAGCTGTGATGCAGTTGAGGAGGTAAATCATACTTGTTTCTTCCCTCCAAACCTTCATTTGTCACCATGATACAATACCCACAAACTGGACTCTGTTCTTTTAATGGCATTTTGAGTCTCATCTCCCGTCACAGATGGAATTCCCATTGGCCAAAGCAGCTCAGTTTAATCCCTAGGAGCATGGTGAGCAAGGAGATGGCCATGAGGAGAATGGGAGTTCCCCTGTTGAGAATGCTAGTGACCCTATGCAGAGGAAATTATACTGCCACTGTTTACCAGGTCTCTTGCAAACCAGAGAAGTTTCTTGGTAGAGAGTAGCCCAACTTGATGACAGGTCTTTTTGCCTTTATTTGCATTTTTGTAACTCTTCTTTGCTTTCTAGCAAAATGCACACAACTCTAAACCAAAATATATGTCTGTGCAAACTCTTAACTCTGAAGATATGATAACCTCTGGGATGCCTGGCAAAAGGAACTATCCTCTTGGAAAGCCAGCTGCATCAGCATGCTGAAACATTCATGGTGGCAAACTTTGGCACGAGGGTTTGATAACCACCCTCCAGCATCACTACAATAAAAGGATGGGTTTATGTGAACACTCTAAGGGACAGGAGAAATTAGCCAGAGACAAATCACATCATGTTACTCTGCGGTGTCCACTGCAATTATGTGTAGGAATTTGTACCCAAGAAGAACCAATTCCACTCACTTTAGTGAGTGCTAATCCTACCTTCTGTTGAATAATTTTACTTGTGCTAGGGTTTGCTTTTTTTTTAAACTGTTCAAAGCTGAGATAGAAAAGTCTCCAAGCCTTAAAGGAAAGAAGAGGATAGATACAATATATATTTTTATTCCTGATTATAAAAGTGGTGAGTATGTGTGTAAAGACTGGATAAGTAGGAGGAGGTATAGGAGTAATTCCTTTATTCCTTCTATCCTTATGCCTAATCCCTATTTTCCCTTTTTCCTATGTATATATCTCTAGTGGTTCCAAGTTTCCAGTGTTCAATATGTCATACAATCCAGCAGAAAATGCAGTCCTACTGTGTACGGTAAGTAACCCATGGAGTCCTCCTAGGGTCTCTCCATTTCCCATAAGTCGCTTTTTTCATGCCCTTTGGGAATCTCTAATGGCTTCTTAGAACCTATTTTATGGTCATTTTGAGAGAGTTAACACAGTAATCAGAGGCTCAAACCAGCTAGGCTTCAGTTGTCGTTTGTAAACATGTTAAGGGTTTGTGAACTTATATCTTTCATAAGGCTAACAACTTCTAAACTTAATGGAGCATCAAAAGTAATTTGAGAGAATGTTTAGGACTATATCCTGTGCAAAGGACATGCTTATCTTGATCCCTCTGTTTGGGTGAAAATATTTTGATTTCTGATTTTGAGAGGGATTCCTTTCAGTGGTGTTGCCTTCAGGATCATCAAAGTAGCCCTCCTCATTTCTTGCCATACAATTGCGGGGGGGTGGGGAGGCACGTGAGGAAATGACATTCTAACTTTAGTGCCCAGTTTGCCAAGTTAAAAAGAATGAAAACCTGTCTTTCCCCATATGACTTCTAGTGTCTTATCCTGGTCCTTCTTCCATATCTAATAATCCTGTACTTTCCTCTGGCAATTTTCCTTAATGTCTTGTCTTTGATGTCTTTTTTTTCCCCTTCAAACAGACTTTTAAGTTGATGAGTATACTCAAGTGGAGCACCAGAATGTTAGGGTCTTAGTCTGTTAATTTGTGGAGAAGAGAGCAATCCTTGCTTTCATTCAAATAATATCTGCATCTTTGGAGGAAAAAAAAATAAAGTGACATGAATGCTGAGTTCTTTGGCGATGAGCCTTATAATTTTAGCTGCAGAGATATTCAAATGACCTCTAGGTGAAGGGTGAGAAAAGTATAGTTTCAGATTGTTGTCTGTATAATGATACTGTTTCTTTGGCAGAATAAACTGGTATCTTGGGTTTCTCTCACTAACAATTTAATTTCTCCCTTTCCTCTACAGAGAGCCAGCAATTTAGAGAATAGTACTTATGACCTGTACACCATCCCCAAGGATGCCGACTCCCAGAATCCTGATGGTAGGTGTTCTCTTTGTCTACCTGACTCTGCTTCTGGCTCTCCTCGCCCACATCATCACTCCTCTTCAAGTTTTTCACATTCCATCCCCAGGCCACGGCCACATCACTCATGTCTCTTGGCAGGTGCCGCTGACAGTTGCATCAGAGACGACCGTGGTGTGAAATATTCATGTTCCTCCTCCATTTTATTACTCCAGCTAGATATATATATTTTATAATTTGGTTATTAGAAACTCTCCATTTTCTCTTTCAGCACAGCATGTTATCCTAGTTTATTGTCAGCTGATATGACTTTCACCCTGGTAGTTTCATTTATTTAAAAATGTGGTTCCAATCTTGCATTGTCTCATCCTGGGACTAGGGATTTATGCTCTTCCATCCACATCCCAGATTCGATTTGCTTCCTTTCTGCGTGTCAAAAAGATGAGGCTGCTAGCAGCCCCACACCCCGCCAGGGATCCCAGGATCCAGCTGAGACCCCTGCCTACCTCCTCCATCACCACCATCCCTTGTTGATGTCCTTACTATTAGAATTTGCTGACAGAACATTTTCAGAATAGATTTGAATCTTACTTATGCTCCTTTTAGTTCACTTCCTCCAGTTGGTTTATAGGTCAGAGGTTTATTCCTCAGGTCTCCACTCTTACCAGCATACTTTCATGATATTTTGACAGATTCTGAGAAATATTTTGCCAGGTCTGTCCCTACTGCGGGTGCCACTGTGTCATTATTGCTGCTAATACAATTCACTCTCTTTTAAGTGTGGTCATGGCTAGAAGAGAGAAAACCTATATGGTTTTGGTATCCATAAATCAAGTCTCCCCTATAAATTAATCAGTTCAGCCACATTTTGTGATTTAATCTCTCCCTACCCCACCGCCTTGCTTTTTTTAAAATACCTTAGTTTTGTTTTATTACCACTTTTATTTTCTCTTCTTCATCTTTTGAGGGAGGTAATAATTATTAAAGGAGTAAAGATGCAGCCCAGTGATCGGCAGCAGAGAGGAGGAGGAAGAGAGAGCAAGAACTTGAATAGCATGGTTCCCCAGTCCCTGGAAAAGGGGAGTGTTGCTTGTGATAAGAATTAGTTTTCTAAATTGCCTGTCATCTCCAGGTGCCAGAGAAGTACAAAGCAAGGCTGACCAGCACGTTCTGTCCAGTTTTCTGCTGACACTAATAGATAAAAGAGTATTTCGGTGCATCCTTCTATGTGTCCCCCCTTGAAGCTTCCCAGAGTGTGGAGCCCATTCAGAATTCTTATCAGCCAGTGAAATGTTTGGGAACTGAGGAACATTTTGTAACATTCTTCAGGGTAATAAGAATGATTTATTGGTATTTATGGAGCAACAGCTTGATGCTAAATACTGCCCAGCATAGAGCTCGCCTGTCAAGATTTAGTTGGAAACACTCTGCTCTACTTGGAGGTCTGCATTTGCATGTTAAAAGCAGCAGAGCAGCTGCGTCCTGGGGAGGGAGCTCTGTCTCTACTCCAGTTTGTTGAGATAGGAAGTCCAATGACACTGACAGGCTGCTAGCAGTGTGCCGCAGCTTGGCCAGTGAGCCCCTGCTCGTTAGCCTGATGGAGTATGCTGTCTCCCAAGATGGGTGATCCTTCTGCCAGTACATGGTGTTGGCTGAAATGCAGCCACTTGGCCTAGAGAAAAGAGGCTTGGCAGGGGTGGAGGTTGGGAGTTTGGAGGGGACTGGTGGGGAAAAGTCACTGACAATAGCCTCAGGTTATGACTGAATTAGTTAGGAAGCAGCTGAACTGGCAGAGCCAACATGGCAGCCAGCAAGACTGGCAGCTCCATGGCACCTGGCTCTGTCACCTGCCAGTGGCTCACCACATGCTTCCACCCTTTGGTTTTGTTCTTCTCAGCTCCTGAAGGGAAACGGTCGTCAGGCCTGACAGCCGTTTGGGTTGCTCGAAATCGATTTGCTGTCCTAGATCGAATGCATTCGGTGAGTTAAGACTAAAAGGGGAAACTAATTTTGGGAGTGTGATGGCAGTGGCCTATGTATTGCAGAATAAAGAACATTTTTATTCCTTACTCTCCCCTGAGCATTAGTGATTGTGTCTCACTTCTACCACTGTCCTTAGCCCCACCCGAATCCCCCTGAGGAAAAAAGGCCTTAAAATTGATTAGATCGATGATCACTGTGGCTCTGGACTTAAGAATCAAGCCAAAGTCACTCTTGACAACACAGGAGCCAAAAAACATCAAATTTGAAATAAGTGGGCTTGAGGAGGAGTAGATCCTCTTCCTTATCCTACTACCCCCATTGGTAGTTAAAGTGTAACAGATCCTAAACAAGATAAGCAAAGCTCTCTCAAGAATATATTTAACAAAATTTAAGCCCCAGAAAGTGTTGTTTTCTCTCTCTGGTTGATTGAGGAATTCAGACTTTAGTTGGACTTCTCAGGATATTCCAACTGAGAAAAAAAAGAGCAATCAAGGCCTTTGGAGATCTTGGTTGGAATGGTCTACCTAGAGTGGTGATTGACCTGGACAGGAAAAAAAATACTTTGTCTGTTAAAGCTAAGGAACAGTTTCCCAGGGATGTTGTCAGCTGTTGTCATCTTATACACACACACTTCTCTTAACCCCACATTTAATACTCATTTCAGCTTCTGATCAAGAACCTAAAGAATGAGATCACCAAAAAGGTACAGGTGCCCAACTGCGATGAGATCTTTTATGCTGGCACAGGCAACCTCCTGCTTCGAGATGCAGAATCCATCACACTCTTTGACGTACAGCAGAAGCGGTAACATGTCAGGTGCCCCTAAGCAGATAGGCATGTAGTGGGAGAGAGTGGATAGCTTTAGTGGGAGCTTTTTTCCCTCAAGTGAGTTTTCCTCATGGATTGGCCATTTCTTGTGCTATATAACTCCAAGACTCTTTCTAGCCACTTTTTCCCCTCTGTGATCACTCTCTATCCTGTACATACACACTAGCATTATAACGAGGGGCTTATTTATTTATCTGTTTTTAGAGTACTTATCTGAACAAAGAATGCTCTAAGGACTTAGAATGATAGGGATACAGAGATGAAGGACACAGTTCCTGACTTAAAGGAACTTATAGTCCGATGGTGAGAACAGACATACACAAATCCCTAATAATACATGGGAATGAGGGGCAGGGAGTTAAGGAAGGGGAAAGTGTACAATGTGAGCCAAAATGTTTAAGTCATTGAGCTACAATACAGAGAATGCTTATTTGCTATTATTTTAAGAAATTGGGGTTTACATTAATTTGGAGATGAAAAGGAGCTAGGTCATGACCTGGGACAAGGAATCAGGTCCACTCATGTTTACCTTTCTCTCTCTATTCCAGAACTCTGGCATCTGTGAAGATTTCCAAGGTGAAATATGTTATTTGGTCAGCAGACATGTCCCATGTAGCACTACTGGCCAAACATGGTAAGTCTTCACTATATCCACCCTGGTTTAGAGACCAGTCCCTCCCTCCCCATCCCTGCCAGTCTACTTCACTCACCCTGTCCAGCAGAGCACTCATGCCCTTTGCCTCTTACAGCCATTGTGATCTGTAACCGCAAACTGGAGGCTCTATGTAACATTCATGAGAACATTCGTGTCAAGAGTGGGGCCTGGGATGAGAGTGGGGTATTTATCTATACCACAAGCAACCACATCAAATATGCCGTCACCACTGGGTAAGTTAATTATCTGATAAACAGAGTGGGAGAAGGTGGTTTCTTGAAATCACTGTCCTGTCTCAAGGGATGTAGCTGAAGTCCTAAATTTTCATCATGGAAAAGCTTTGTCTGGCATATATGTGCTAGGGGCATCAGAACATTTTTTTGTGTGTGAGGAAGACCAGCCAGCCCTGTGCTAACATCCATTGCCAATTCTCCTCTTTTTTGCTGAGGAAGATTGGCCCTGGGCTAACATCCGTGCCCATCTTCCTCTACTTTATATGGGATGCCGCCACAGCATGGCTGACAAGCAGTGTGTCGGCTGACGCCCGGTATCCGAACCCGCGAACTCTGGGCTGCCAAAGCGCAAACTAAGCTACTGCGCCACCGGGCCGGCCCCCATCAGAACATTCTTTTTCAACTCTTTTAAAATTGTAAAATATGACACAAATATAGAAAATTACATAGATTATATAGAGAGAATAGAAAATGGTTATATAGTGAACTTCTGTATAACTGCCACCCAAGTCAAGAAATAGAACAGTTTTGACACGCCAGAAGCCCTTTGCCACATGGTCCTTATTGATCACAACTCCCTCTATTCCTCACCCTAAGATAACATTATTCATTTTGTGGTAAGTTCTTCCTTGCTTTTCTTTGCAACTTTACCACCTAGTGTGTGTCATAAAATAATATGATTTAATTTTGCCTGGTTTTGAACTTCATATGGATGAAATCATACTGAATGCATTATTTCATATTTTACTCAATATTTTCATTGTAAGAGTCATCCATGTTGAGCTCTAATTTATTTATTTTTGTTGTTGCATATATTCTATCATATGACTATACCACCATTCTATCATATGAACTGATACTTGTTTTTGTCTATCTAGTAGATGTGTCCTAGTATCTCATTGTAATTCACTTTGCTATTCACTGATTCCTAATGGGATTAAGCAACTTTTCATTTGGCCATCCATCAGGATTTCCTCTTCTGTGAATTCTGTTAAAAGTTTTTTATCCATTTTTTGACTGAGTTATCCTTGTTAATTTTAGGAGTTCTTTATATATTTGAATATTAGTCCTTTGTCAGGGCTATGTGTAGCAGATATTAATATTTCCTCCCATTCTATAGCATATCTTTTTGATTCTCTTTATGATACCCTCTGATGAACAGAAGTTCTTGATTTTATTGTAGTTGAATTGATGAATCTTATCCTTTATGGATATTAGGTTTTGTGTCCTATTTAAGAAATCTTTATTGACTCCAAAATCATAAAGACAGTCTTCTATATTCTCTTGTAGAAACTTTATAGTTTTGCCCTTTATATCTAGGTCTATAATCTACCTGAAGTTGATTTTTTGTGTATAGTGTGAGGTGTAAAGGGCTCAGTTTCACATTTTTCCATAAGGACACTCAGGTGTCCCAGCATCAATTATTGAAAAGACCAGCTTTTGCCCATAGTTCTGCAGTGCCGTCTTTGTCATATGTAAATCGTGTTTACAAGAATGCAAGGATCTGTTTTCTGTGGTCTATTTGTCTCTGATCTAATTCTATAGTCTTAAGTATTGTAGCTTTATAAGTCTTCACATATGGTAAAGCAGGTCCCCAAATTTTTCCCACTTTGTTGTATTTTTTTTATGTTATTAGGTTATTTTCAAATTAATTTTGCCTTGAAAAGGCAAATTTTCAAATTTTTTTTCCTTGAAAAAGTATAATAGAATCAGCTTGTAAAATTCCATGCCAAATAAAAAAAGATCCTGGTGTGATTTCCGTTGGGATTGCATTGAATCTGTATGTCATTTTGGGCATAATTGTCATCTTTACGATATTAAATTTTGTAATCTGTGAACATGGTATAGTAGCTCTTCATTTATTTAAGTTTTCTGAAACATCTTCCAATAAAGTTTTATAATTTTCTTCATGGAAATCTTACATTTCCTTGGTTAGATTTATTCTTAGGCACTTGATAGTTTTTAATGCTATGTATAAGAGGAGAGTATCCATTTAAAAATTTAATTTTCTAATTTTTGCTGATATTTAGAAATACAGTTAAGTTTTTAAGTTGATTTTATTTGAGACATTGCTAGACTCTTATTAATTCTCGTATTTTATTTGGATTTTCTTTACAAATAATCATAGCATCTGTGGGTAATGACAATTTTGTTTCTTCTTTTCTAGTGCTTATACTTTTATATATTTTTCTTGGCTTACTGCACTGACCAGGATCTCCAGCACAATGTTGAATAAACATGGTGATAGCAGACTTTCTTGTCTTGTTCCCAATTTAAAGGGCAGACTTTCAGTGTGTTGGCATTATGTAAGCTTGCTGTAGATTTTTTATAGATACCCTTTAGCTATTAAGGAATTTCTTTGCTATAGCTTGAATGAATGTTGAATTTAATTATTAGACACTTCTGCATAAAATGAGGTAGTCATATGATTTTTCTCCTTTCATTATTAATGTAGTGAATTAAATTGATTTTTTTTTATGTTAGACCAACGTATTCCTGATACAAATCTAACTTGGTCATGATGTTTTACCTTTTTCAAATATTGCTAGTTTTAGTTTACTAATATTTTGTTTAGGATTTTTGCATCTGCGTATATATATATATATATATGAGATTGACCTATGATTTCCCTTTTTCTGTCCTTGTCAGGTTTTGGTATTGACCTTGTGCTTATTTCATAAAATAAGCAAAATAGTATACTGTCCTCTGTCTCAATGAGTTTGTACAAGATTGAAATTAATTCTTTCTTGAATAGTTGGATTAGAATTTGCCAGTGAAGTCATCCAGGCCTGGGGCTTTCTTTAAGGAGGATTTTTTTATCTGATTCAATTTATTTTATGTAACAATTATAGGACTGTAGGGATTTTCTGTTTCTTTTTAATCAATTTTGGTAAATTTTATTTTTTTCAGAATTTGATCATTTTAAAAAAGTTTATGTAATATCCTCATTCTGAAGGATCTATAGTGATATCACCCTTTTCATTCCTATTACTGCTGTTTTCTCTTTTTTCTTAATTAGCCTCACAAGAGGTATGTTAATTTTATCCAGATCTTGCCTTTGTTGAACTTGTCTGGTTTTTTTCCTATTTCTTAATTTCTGCTATTGGCTTTATTATTTCCTTCTAAGTACATTCTTTGGTTTTACTTTTAAAAGAACAATAAAATTTTTGAGATGGGTGCTTATTCATTTTTAGTCTTTTCCCTAATATATGCATTGGAGCTCATTAGTTTTCAGTATTTCTTCTAATACAGTATATGCATTTTAATGCTATAAATTATCCATCAAACATTGTTAGCTATACTCATAAGTTTTAATTTGTAAACTGTTTATTTTCACTCATTTAAAAATATTCTTTGCTTTTCTTCATTTCTTTGTGTGTCAGAACTCTTCACATCTACCCCTCTTTTGCTTTCATCTATAGCTTATAAGGAAGGAGTTAACTGTCCATGGTGGCCTAGTGATTATATATCAGAACTTAAGATTTAATTTTTAGGTCTGATTCCTATCGCCGTGTCTGTTAGCTCCTAGAGTAATAGCTTATGAAGAAAGATCATACCATCTGCCCCATCTTTTCCCACTTCAAACAAAAGAATAAAATAAATAATTATGGCATTTGATTCTGCTCTTTTTTGAATCACTTTCCATTTATACATTGTTCAAAGGACACTTAACAAAAGGGTAATGAGAAGATAAAAGGCTGTGTCCTAGGCTTGTTCCATTTCTTTACAGGGTGGATTTTCCCCCTCACTTGCTGAAAGTTGTGCTCTCTAACTCCTATTCTTAGGGACTATGGGATCATCCGAACTCTGGATTTACCCATCTATGTCACACGGGTGAAGGGCAACAATGTATATTGCCTAGACAGGGAGTGTCGTCCTCGGGTGCTCACCATTGATCCCACTGAGTTCAAGTTCAAGCTGGCCCTGATCAATAGAAAATATGATGAGGTATGAAATGAGAAAGCATACTAGGAGTATTAAGAGGGGCAGCACTCCTTTTTTCCTGTAAGTGATCTCTATTTCCTGCCCTATCCCACCTCAAATGTCTAGGTACTGCACATGGTGAGGAATGCCAAACTAGTAGGCCAGTCTATCATTGCTTATCTCCAGAAGAAGGGCTATCCTGAAGTGGCACTGCATTTCGTCAAGGATGAGAAAACTCGCTTTAGTCTGGCATTGGAGTGTGGAAACATTGAGGTGAGAGAAATATGGTCACGAGCCCCATATCGTTGTAGAGAAATTGAGAAGGTTAGGGTGGCCCTGGGAAGGCATTATTCTATACTTGCTTCTTTAGCCAGTGTGATGGAATTTGGGATCTTTTTAGTCGTTTGATAGAACCATCTCCCTGTTGCTGTTTGCCCATCTACACTTGTGTCTGCTTCTGCCACAGCATTTCTACTGTTGTTGTCATACTCAGTTAGTCTGAATTCAGTAACTTCTAGAGCAGGAGCAAGATAGCATGGAGTTTGAAAATCTCCTTATTTCCTTGATATTTGACTTGCTGATTGGCTGCATAGATAAAGGAGTACTTATTAAATGTTGGGGCCTAGAATCTACAGGCATTATTTTATTTTTGTGTGAGGCTCTGAGCTAACATCCATTGCCAATCCTCCTCTTTTTGCTGAGGAAGATTAGCCCTGAACTAACACCCGAGCTCATCTTCCTCCATTTTGTACGTGGGATGCCACCACAGCATGGCTTAACAAGCGGTGCGTAGGTCTGCGCCTGGGATCTGAACCCACAAACCCCAGGCCGCTGAAGCAGAGTGCACGAACTTTACTATTACGCCACTGGGCCAGCCCCAACAGGCATTACTTTTAAATGGAGAGAGGGCTTAGGGAAATTGACTTTCTAGTTCTGAACTTCCTTCTTTTATTATTTCTTCTGTCTTTCCTAAAGCCCCTGTGGATCTTCAGACCTGGCAAGTAGGAAATAAGGTAGCTAAGCAAGAACTGGCCCTATGGGATCAACCACGGCTAGGCGATGATTTTGTTGTAAAAGTAAATTTCTGAGGAGGATGATAATGTGATGTGATTCTTCTGTCCGTGGATCCAAAGGGATCCTATTTGTTGATAGGATTTTCAGTAGGATTGGACTGAAAACTAGGAGTGATTGAAAGTATAGATAGTTCCTTGGGAGATTTGTTTAGAGGCAAACACTTTGACTGTAGTCCTTGGTTGTGAGTCACAGTATTCTCCAACCTGTTAACTGTGATTCTTTAGATTGCTCTGGAAGCAGCCAAAGCACTGGATGACAAGAACTGCTGGGAAAAGCTGGGAGAGGTAGCTTTGCTACAGGGGAACCACCAGATTGTGGAAATGTGTTATCAGCGCACCAAAAACTTTGACAAACTTTCCTTCCTGTACCTTATTACTGGCAACCTAGAGAAACTTCGCAAGATGATGAAGATTGGTGAGGCCCCAGAAACTAAGAATGGGAAGAGGGATCCTTGGGGGAAGGAGGAAGGCAAATAGAGGAGAGAGAGAACTTAAGAGAGAAGACCTTACTTGATGTCTCTTATTGACTTGGTGCAGCTGAGATCCGAAAGGACATGAGTGGCCATTATCAGAATGCCCTATACCTGGGTGATGTGTCAGAGCGGGTGCGGATCCTGAAGAACTGTGGGCAGAGTAAGTATCTATCCAGGACTCACCAGCTCTGTTGAGGCCTTAGGAAGTATTTTCTCTTCATGGTGAGTTATCCATGTATAGTGGTGAGCTATTTTCCTTCACTGGGCATTTTTTCAGAAGAGACAACATGCTCCTACCATGCTCAGAAGACGTTCTTTAAAGCCAAACAGAGGTATAGCCAGAATATTCAGACTGGCCAAGCACACTTATGAAAACAGTTAATAGTCATGGAGGAGGCAGGAGGTCATGGAGGAGGCAGGAGGTCTTGAAAGGTCTTGGAGCGGATACCCTAGTAAATGCAGTTGGTTGGATGCTATTAGAATTTTATTCTTTTACTTCAAGTCTGGAGGTTTCACTCATTTATTTATTTATTCTTTTATATATTCAAGGGATATTTTTTGAGAACCCACTATATACCAAGCATTATACTAACATTTGAGATACATTAGGGAACAAGAAAGGTGAAAGATGTGGTTTGGACCAAGGTGCTGGCAGTGAAGGGGTGAAGAGTGGTCAGATTCGGCATTTATTTTAAAGGTAGAATCAATGTAATTTATTGAAGGACTGGATGTGGGTTGCGAAGGAGAGGAATCAGGGATGATTCCAAGGTTCTCATCAATACTGATGATAGATCTTAAGGATAAGCAACTGTATTAATTGTCTATTGCTGTGCAACAAATTATCCCAAAACTTGGTAGTTTAAAACAACAAACATTGATTCCTTGGTTTGCAACATGGCTTTGCTGGGTGCCTCTGGCTCAGAGACTCTCATGAGGCTGCAATCAAGGTGTTGGCCAAGGCTGCAGACATCTCGAGGCTTAAGTCGGGGAGGATCCACTCCCACACTCACTACGTGGCTGCGGGCAGTCCTCAAGTCCTCCCTGGCTGTTAGCAGGGAAATGTCAATTTTCTGCCATGTAGGGTTCTCCATAGGGCAGTTCACAACATGGCAGCTGGTTTCCCTTAGAGCAAGTGAGGGCACCCAAGATGGAAGCCACAGTCTTTGTATCCTAATCTCAGATTAGCCGCAGTCTTTGTATCCTAATCCCATCACTTCTGCCATGTTCTGTTCATTAGAAGTGAGTCAGCAAGTCCACTTAAGGGGAGGGGTTTATGCAAGGACTTAACTACCATGAGGCAGGGATCACTGGGGGAACTTCTTGGGGACTGCTTACCACAGCACTATTCACTTGGAAATATACCTATACCACAAAGTCTGTTTTCTCTTCAGAATCACTGGCCTATCTCACAGCTGCTACCCATGGCTTAGATGAAGAAGCTGAGAGCCTGAAGGAGACATTTGACCCAGAGAAGGAGACAGTGAGTCTTTATTTACCTGAGCGTCTCTGATTACAGGATTAACTCTGAAATCTTGGGACAATTTAAACCTACAAATATCACCCTCCCGCCTGGTTACCGGGAGAGGCAGAGAAACAAGTGAGATCAAAGGAGGCTTCTTAACTTTCCCTGTGTGATTCCTGAGAGCTGTTTGCTTTTAACCTTCTTCCACCTTTCAGATCCCAGACATTGACCCTAATGCCAAGCTGCTCCAGCCACCTGCACCTATCATGCCATTGGATACCAATTGGCCCTTATTGACCGTGTCCAAAGGGTTCTTTGAAGGCACCATTGCCAGCAAGGGTAGGTGCCCACTTCTCCCATAGCATTTTTGTCGTCGTTTTATGAAGCACTGTCCTAGCGAATACCGTCAGCTGTTCTGTCCTTTTCATCTGTCTTTTTTTCTGTATAAAGTCTCATGGAGCACTGTGATGCCAACCAGAGTCATGGCACAGTCTTTTAAAACTAAATAAAAGCATTATGAGATCATTAAAATTTGGAAAATAGGGGGAAAAATAGAGATGTCTCTTAGTCCATGCCTCTGACAACCACTATTAACATTTTGGTGTATTTCCTTAGGTTTTACCATATATGTAATCATACTCTCCATTCAATATTGTATCATTCATGACATAAAATCTTAAGGTACAAATTGAGCTGCCTCAAATTCCATCATGTGGGTATCTGCAGATGTGTGCTCCCACCCTCCACCACTCTTATCCTCACCCTTCTCCTGTTTTCTTGGATATGTCTACTAGGTCATTTCTCCTGACTAAGAGCCTAAATAGACCCTGGGGAATTTTGTGCCCAGCCTGCTCTTTCATCCATCTCCTCTCACCTACCCTCTGGCCTCATGCCCTGTACACACTGTAGTGGTGGTAACTTAGCAAAGATCTCAGCAAAAAATTCTGTGAGTTGCTAGCCAAAGGCTGGTAAGTAAAAAATGGTTTAAAAGGCAGTTTTTGGTAGCAGAAATGCCACTTGTTTCCATCCTCTTCTATTCCCTCTCTCTGTGAAACTTAGTGCAAGTTAGCATATATACCACAAAAATAAATAATAAACAAAAACAGTAAGTGGACAGAACTTTGGCACCTGCTTTTGTAAGGATGCAACTTGCCTGCAGAGGAGGCCATATCTCAGATTTGGCTGGCTATAACCAGCCTTTCTGTTCCTTCCCTCTGTAGGGAAGGGGGGAGCATTGGCTGCTGATATTGACATTGACACTGTTGGTACTGAGGGCTGGGGAGAGGATGCAGAGCTGCAGCTAGATGAAGGTAAGAATGCTGTTCTAGGACTTTTCTGGGCAGATGGACTCCCTGCATTGGGACAGGGTTGTGGGACAGTTCTGCAGGGTTCCAATCCATGGGACCAACAAGGTTCCCAACATTTTGCTTTCCTTTGGCTAAGACTGTGTCACTATGCAAATCTATTTTGAGCCTGGATTTTCCTTACAGATGGATTTGTGGAGGCTACAGAAGGTTTGGGGGATGATGCTCTTGGCAAGGGACAGGAAGAAGGAGGTGGCTGGGATGTAGAAGAAGATCTGGAACTCCCTCCTGAGCTGGTATGTGGAATTCTTACCCTTGTAGGTTCTTTCCATTTCTCCCTGTGGAAGCCAGTGGCCCTATTGCCACCCATGTCCTGAGGTCCCCCAAAAAGGAGGGAGTCTAGACCCTCCTAATCTGATGCTTATCTCCCCTTGCAAAGAAAGAAGAATGTGATAATCAGGGTTGTCAGTGGCAGCTTCTGAAAAGGCAGCAAGCTTTTTTTTTTTTTTTTTTTTTTTTTGTGGGGAAGACCAGCCCTGAGCTAACATCCGTCGCCAATCCTCCCCTTTTTGCCGAGGAAGACAGGCCCTGGGCTAACATCGTGCCCATCTTCCTCCACTTTATATGGGACGCCGCCACGGCATGGCTGACAGGCAGTGCGTCGGCGGGCGCCCGGGATCCGAACTCGCGAACCCCGGGCTGCCAAGCGCGGACTAAACCACTGTGCCACCCGGCGGCCCCAAGGCAGCAAGCTTTTTTGTCTGAATTGGAGCTTTGGGTATATCATTTTGTTACTGGTGAAGCTGCTCCTAATTTGAGAGTCTTTTCCCATAACCACCAGCCTTTCTCTCCAGTAGAGGCTGGGGACGAGGTAAAGGGCTGTGTTTAGATTTAGCAGAACAGAGTGCTTTGAATGGCTTAAAAAAATGACTCATTTTTTGTTTTTCCCCTAGGATATACCCCCTGGGGCAGCTGGTGGGGCCGAGGATGGGTTCTTTGTGCCCCCCACAAAGGGAACCAGCCCAAGTCAGGTAAGCAGGGAAACACAGCCCTATCGGGATGTGTGTTTCTGAGCTGGCTATACTTGATTAATGTGTCAAGAGTATCCATACTTTTCTACTACAGATATAGGGTAGGATAGTTGGGGAAGAGAAGGGGCAAAATTTCACTTGGCTTGGGTTTTCTGTTTCTTGTTAGATCTGGTGCAATAACTCTCAGCTTCCAGTTGATCACATCCTGGCAGGCTCTTTTGAAACAGCCATGCGGGTAAGTCTTAAAGTAACCTTGGCTCTTGTTGAGTGAGCTTTGCCTAGGGTCCCAGGGAGATGGTTGACTCATTTTTAACCAAATGGAAATTATCCTACTCACAAGGGCAGAAGTGTGTATATTTATCATGGAAGCCCTTGGTCTTGCCTGAGGAAACTTGCCTCATAAGGCCTTCCTCTTATCTGGTTACTGCTTGGCTGAGTAATCTCTGAAAGTGGATCCTTCCAGCCATCTTCCACCCATCTATAGCCTGCTTTCTGGCTCACATCAGTGAAGTCAGCACCCCTTCATGAGCAGGTGTATGTTTTGAACACTAAGCCGTATTTTATAATAGTGATAACAATAACCACCACAACTGCAACAACCACTAACATTTATTCAGTGGTGACTGTGTGCCAGGCATTGTCCTAAATGCTGTATAGGTATTATTAAATGAGATAGGTCCTATAATTAAGTGTAATTTACTGATGAGGAAACAAGTACAGAGAAGTTAAGTACCTTGCCCAAGGTCAACTAGTTTTTAAGTGGTTGGGCCAAAATCCTTATGTGTCTTTTTCTCTTGTATTCCAGCTCCTTCACGACCAGGTGGGGGTAACCCAGTTTGGCCCCTACAGACAACTGTTTCTACAAACCTATGCCCGAGGCCGTACCACTTATCAGGCTCTGCCCTGCCTGCCCTCCATGTATGGCTACCCTAATCGCAATTGGTAAGGTCCCTTGCTCCTGGCTTCTGTCTGTTCCAGCTTACGCTCGATATTTCAGATGGTAGCCTCACAGTCAGTCATAACTGTCCCAGAGCTGAGGTCTCCTACTAGGAAAAGATGTTCAGCTTGCCACTCTGTGAGGTTTGGTTTACACCTATTGCTTCCTGTTCCCCGGCTACTTTCACAATAGGGTGGTTGTGATCATGTTGCCAGAAAAAGATGTTGAGTCTTAGTGGGCCATCCTCTGTCTTTTTCCTACTTTACCCTTCCAGGAAGGATGCAGGGCTGAAGAATGGAGTACCGGCTGTGGGCCTGAAGCTTAATGACCTCATCCAACGGTTGCAACTGTGCTACCAGCTCACCACAGTTGGCAAATTTGAGGAGGCTGTGGAAAAATTCCGTTCCATTTTACTCAGTGTGCCACTTCTTGTTGTGGACAACAAACAGGAGATTGCAGAGGTAGGAGGGGTCTAGCCACTTGTCCTAGTCTTGGGCACCCCTACATTCTTGCCTCTCCCATGACCTTCCTTTGCCCCTCTCTCTAGGCCCAGCAGCTCATCACCATTTGCCGTGAGTACATTGTGGGTTTGTCCATGGAGATAGAAAGGAAGAAGCTGCCCAAAGAGACTCTGGAACAGCAGAAGCGCATCTGTGAAGTAAGATTTCTGGGCCTCTGAGCAGTACAGAGGCATCCTCCCCTTCACCCTCCATTAGGTCTGAATTCTTTAATTCCAAACCCAGATCTCAATCTGGGGAGTAAGAGAAATTTGGGTCCGTTTTGGTGAGGAGGGGATTTATTTCTCCATCCTTCTTTCTCATCCCATCAGTCCTCCATACCTAGGAGGCAGAAGTTTTCTCTGCTTTATTTATAGTCCTGTTTTTATTTATTTTGTTTTTCATGCATGTGTAGCAGCTTATAAATGACCTATCCCAGCTGTAGCATCAGCCTGGCATGTGTTCATCTTTCTCTCCACCAGATGGCAGCCTATTTCACCCACTCAAACCTGCAGCCTGTGCACATGATATTGGTTTTGCGTACAGCCCTCAACCTCTTCTTCAAGCTCAAGAACTTTAAGACAGCTGCCACCTTTGCTCGGCGCCTGTTGGAACTTGGGCCCAAGCCGGAGGTGGCTCAACAGGTAGATGGGAATTCCTTCAGTGAGCATAGGAGAACCAGATCTGCTCTTAGATGGAGGGAATAGAAGACCAAGGTCCTTGCCTCTGAAACAAAGCACTGAATAACAACATTCATCAAAAAGAGCCAACAGAATGCCATCTTCTGTTTACTAACTGGCATGGGTGCCTCCTTTTGTTCCTGGAAACTGAACTAATAACTTATTCAGACATGGCTACAGTATAAGAGTGACCTACAACCTAGAATAGCTCCACTGTAGCTCAGCTCCACTGAGAATAAGCCCATTACTGTCCTTAAGCTCCAGATATCCCATTACCACCACCACCAACCTCTACATACATGTCCCATTACTTGCATTCTCCAAAAACATTCTTCTTAGGCAGTGGAAGCCAGTTTTAACCCTTTGAGGCCTGACCCCAATAATTCCCAGACTTGGTGGAGGAGTATGGGTCTACATCCATGGAGTCACTTTAGTATTGAGAAGGGGAAAGCCTGATATAACAGGAATGGCGATTGTTACCCCTTCATTTAGGTCCTGTGCAGAGGACGTATTCTGTATTGACTTAGTACAATTGTATCTTGCATCAAAGATACTACTAAACCATGGTGATAAGATCATTTGAGTTGTAGTGTACAGCTTTCAGTCCTCTTAAATAAAATATTCCTTTCCTCCCTTAGACCCGCAAAATCCTGTCAGCCTGTGAGAAGAACCCCACAGATGCTTACCAGCTCAATTATGACATGCACAACCCTTTTGACATCTGTGCTGCATCTTATCGGCCCATCTACCGTGGAAAGCCAGTAGAGAAATGTCCACTCAGTGGGGCCTGCTATTCCCCGGAGTTTAAGGGTCAAATCTGCAGAGTCACTACAGTAAGTACTGTCCTCAAGAAATGCTTCTAGGATATTGTGGGAAAGGGAAGAAAAAGAAGCATGTTGGCCCTTTTCTTCTCCTATGTTTGCCCCTAGCTCCTTGAGATAGTAATACCAGAGAAAGCTCGAGCTTCTTCCTACTGCTATAAGTAACAAACAATAATTCCACTGTGCTCATGGAAGAGTAGAGGGAGTAAGCTTTTTAGGCTTCTCACCCTCGCATGCCTAACTTTTTCCTCTGTTTCCTCTTCCACAGGTGACAGAGATTGGCAAAGATGTGATTGGTTTAAGGATCAGTCCTCTGCAGTTTCGTTAAGTCTCCCTTTGTGTGTGTAGGGTCAATCACCTATTTCCCTCGCCAGAGAATTAGTCTCTCTATCCTTCTAACTCCCTCTTCCTCAACTACCCTTCAGAATATTGACATTTAGCTCTACCTGCCCTAAAACCTAGTGTCCTTTTCTCTTTTATGGCTAATCAAAATGTCTCAACTTGACTTTTTTTTTTTTTTGCCTCTGAGGACCTCTCATCTCAAGGTGACTACAGTTGTGGTCACAGTTGGCCTTGCCTTCCAGCTTAGATCTTTGAAGGAACAAATGAAAACTCAGTGATGAACGTTTGTTTAGTAAATTCCTTCAAGATTTATCCTTTCCCTCCCCACCACCTTTGTATCCTTTTTTGCTAGGAAGGAGCAGGGTGTAATGAATAAGATAGCATCTTTTACTCAGTCACAGTAAACTCTTAGTAAACTTAGTAAACTCTTAGTCACAGTAAACTCCATCCCCCATTTTCCTTGGGCATTTAAATTTCCAGGCAGGTACCCTCTCTGTGGTCAGAAACTTAAAGTCAAGTAGTTTTCCAGAAATGCACATCACTTATATTGATTTGTTCTTTACAACCATTGTTCTTATGTTTTGTTTCTCACACTAAATAAAGTAAATTTCTACGAGAGTTTCGTGGCTGCCATTTATTTCCTGGACACTCTCATGTTCCTACTTACTCCATGCAGCTGCCCCACCAAAGCAGGTATCTTTCCTTCAATAATTATTTTTAATTACAAAAGTAATAAGTGCCCATTGTTTTAAAAAAGGCACATATTTTTCATAGGATATTAAACTGCTTGAGAATGGTAGAAAGCAAGTAGCTCCCCTATTCCATTATTGACTACAGCCTTCCATCTATTGCTAATTATAGCCAGTATTTACTGAGCACCTACCATGTACCTGTCACTCTTCTAGATGTTTTATATGTAATATACATATGTAAGATTAGTTAGTAATACATTGTATATATTACAGTGATTACATTGGCAATACAATGTTTGCTTGTCATGTGCTAAAACTAATTGGGCAGAGTGATGTACTGTGCCTTTGATTAAAATATGTACTTTTTTTCATTTTAATTTCATGTTTTCAGTAAACCATACACTTACATAGTTCAAAAATGAGTAAATATAAAAAATTTTTCTGTGACTTCTTCCTCCCACTCCTTTCTTCCGCCACCCAGTTCCTATCACCTTCCCCAAACAAGTGACTACTGTTGTTAGCTTCTTTATATCCTTCCAGAGATTTTTTTATCTATATGCAAACAGATATGAATGTTCTTCTCTATCCCCCTGTTATATTTAAATGGAAGCATACTATTTAATGATTTTGCATCTCGTTAGTTTTTTCATTTAACATGTTTTAGAGAATTTTCCATATCAGTATATTAGAGAGCTTTACTCTTTTTAGTTCTCTATGTACCATTGTACAATTTACTGTAATTTATGTAAGGTGCCTTCTTGTTGATGGATATTTGGGTTATTTCCAGTCTTTGGCTATTATCAGTAGTGCTGCTATGAATAACTTGAAGATACATGGTACAGGTGGGGAAAGTGTGCCTGGAGGATAAACTAGAAGTGTAATTCCTACATCAAAGAGCACAGGCATTTATATTTTTTTAGCTTTAAGAGTTGCTGTCCTGGGGGCCGCCCGGTGGCGCAGCGGTTTAGTTCGCGCTTGGCAGCCCGGGGTTCGCGGGTTCGGATCCCGGGCGCCGGCTGACGCACCGCTCGTCAGCCACACCGTGGCGGCGTCCCATATAAAGTGGAGGAAGATGGGCACGGATGTTAGCTCAGGGCTGGTCTTCCTCACAAAAAAAAAAAAAAAAAAAGAGTTGCTGTCTTAAACATAGTATCCCCAAACTAAGCCTGCCTTCTCAAAAATTTGCATACAACTTTGATAACACTTTCTCGAGTTATAAACATTCTTTCTGTAAATATAGGCAAGTTTGCTAATAAATTTTGGCAAAAAAAAATTTTTGTAAGTTTAAAAATTAAATTACAGATTTAACTTTGCATACAAACATAAACATTATTCTGAACTGAAGGATATGAAAAAAGTGGCCAATCCATGCCTCCTGAAGCTTATGTAATTGGGAAAACAAAACGGATATATGTGAAATAATTGTGAATACCAGGCAAGAATTTGAAGTTGGTCAATAAACAGTGCAGAGTCATTAATCCTTAAGCAAGAGAGTGATATAAAGAAAATGCTGTAAAATACTGTTTTGTCACAGTGTTAAGGCAAGTGGTAAGTAAATACTGAGATGAGGTGTTGGGAATATCAGTAGTAAAAATATAAAAGCAGAAGCAAGTGTAAGAAATAATGCAAAGGAAGAATCATGCTTGTTTTCAGCTCCATCTTAATTCTCTCAATTACCATCTAGTATTTTCCTTATTAACATGCTTATATTACCACATTAATGTAAAGCCAATAGAAATACCTGTAACATGTGTCTGATATAACTGTAGTCATATTAGAGATACACATGTAAGCAGTTGGGAGTTGAATGAGAAAGTTAGCCTGGAATTGATTATGTTACAGATATTGGGGAGAAAGAGGTCAATCAGGGAAGGATTAGATTATAGAAGTGTAGAATTGAAAACGACCTTAGAGTCCCAACTTAATGTTACATTTTTGTAATCTTAGGCCTAGAGTGGTAAAGGGTTTTAAAGCATTTCAGTGACAGAGTTGGGACCGGAACTTAGGTCTTCTTAACTCCCAGTTCAGAATGTTTTCTTCCAATCACAGCATTTGTTCTTGGAAGAATACAGTAGGAGTTGCACAGGCATGACTTTAAAAGTATGTGCTCTGTTTGGAAGGAAAGAGTAAGTACCTAATTTGGTGCTTAACACAGTACATAAGTGTGTGTTTAGCAAGCTAAGGATGAAAGCCATTAAATGGCTTTTCATTTAGATGTGATTTATCCCTTTTAAACTTTACAGCACTTTATCCTTACCTCTTTTAAGACACTTACCTTTTGTCGTGCTTATGTGTATGTCTAATCATACCTCCACCCTAATCCCCAGTCAGCTACCCTACAGCAGGGCTGGTCCTAATTTCTTTATCCTCCAGTGTGCCCAGCACAGGATTTGAAGCAACAGTAGGTGCCCTCTAAGTGCAAAAATAGATTTGTGTCTGAGGCAGTTGGTGCATTCTGACAGATCTAAATAGGAGAACAATTCCAGAGGAGGGAAGGGATGGCTAGAGTTGTCTCTATCTGAGCCTCCCCCAGTTTCACTCGATTGGAGGTTGGATTCTGTATGGAGAAAAGGAAATAGGTCAGGGAAGGCAGGTCTATTACTAGTACATTCTAATTGCCCTCTTGTTTAGTCCAAAGTCCCCAAGTTGCTTTTTCTGCTTGATTTGATTCAACTAAGATTGAATTCTAAGTTCCTGGCACTGTGTCCTTTTGTCTGACAATTCTAAAGGAGAATAGGAAATGGGAGATATCCACTAGATTCTGCAGAGAAATGTGCCTCATTAGGGTCTGGGAGAGCAAAGAGTGGCCAATGAGCGCCTACTAAATTTTAGGCCCTAGCCTAAGAACTGAGGATACAGCAATGAAGACAACATGAAAATCCTTGCCATCATGGTGCTTAAACTCTAGAGGGGTGGGAAAAACAATAAGTAAAATATATAGTGTAAGTGTTGAGAAAAAGAGGGAAAGGGGATAGGAAATGTATATGTATGTGTGTGGGAAGGGTTGCGGTTTTATTTAGTGAAGCCAAAGAAGGCATTTCAGAGACGACATTTGAGTGAAGTACTGAAGGAAGTGAGAGGAAAATAGAATGTTATGTGCCATAACTGTCATTGGTTATACATGCACAGCTGCTGGTTATTTGTAAGCAGTTTGTCCCAGTCTAGCCTACCTACAGCTCAGGAAGAAATAATGAAAGACCTACTTCTCTAGATAATGTGGAAAGTTGAAAGAAAGAAGGCCAGGCCAGTAAGAAACCTGGCAGAAGATAACAGAAAGTTCTTCTCTGTTAGTTCAATGGTTCCCAAAGAGGAAAAAAAAAGAAAAAAAAAAAAAATCAAGGCTTCCTGTCCCTTTAAAAATGGCGGCTCCGCAGCAGCCGACAATACCATTGGTTGTTAGAAGGGGCGGGGGCGGGGTGGGGCGCCGGCGCCGCGGAGTCCCGCCTCCTACGGCAAGTCGGAGGGAGCAAGATGGCCGCCGCTGGGGAAGACTGTGGTGTTGGGGCCGACGCGGACCGGGAATTGGAAGAGCTTCTGGAAAGTAAGAGCCCGTAATGGGAAAGGCCTGAAGGGGGCAGGTGTCAGGACCCATTCAGGAGGTTCAGTAAACTTGAGATATTTGGGTGGAGCGGGAGAGGCTCTCTCAAGGTTGGACGGGGGCGGAGGGTCTGACTGCGACTCCGAAGAAAATCTCTGGGTCACCCTCCCTTTCCTCCGCGGCGGGAGCCGGGGAGCTCACCTCGGGTCCCTGAGCGGCCCAGACTATTGATCTCCCTGCCGGAGGGGAAACAATAAACCATAGGACGGTGTTTAACGATCCCGCCTCAAACTCCCCTTACTTTAGATTATTAGTAAGTTCTTGAAGTCTAACTTTCTTCCCGCCAGCAGCAACACTCCGTCCTAGGTGGGCAGCGAACCGGGCACTCACGGATTGCTTATATTAACTCCTAACAAGCCCGTAGCGCGTCCTTCTGTGCACTGTCCTGTCCTCCTTAACACAAAAGACACTTCTTTCCGTCTCTCAGTTCTTTCACCTTTCTCTCACCAAGCCCCTTTCCAGTTCTTTCATCGTGTCAAAACTCAAAACGACTCCCTTGCTATTATTTTGAAAAACTGAGAATGGGAGGCCTCAAGGGAGGACACGTTCGCCCTCTTGAGGGTGGATGTTCTTTTCTTCCTTAGCCCTGTCCTCCACTCCTCTTTTGGTTTCTTGCCCAAAGTGGGGCCATTATATTCACCCTAGGCCTGGCAAGCAGAACGGTGGTGAGGACACAGGCTTTTCAGGGAAGAGGTGAATATTTTTTTTCTCTTGCCCAGTCACAGAGATGTGGGCAGGCAGAAAGATGAACAGAACCGGTGAGGAGTGCCAAGTGACTGTGAATTGGCATATGGTTATCTGCAGAGATGAGGCCACAGAGAGCGCTGGGAGCTCTTAGGAGCTTAGCTGAGGAGGGCTAAAGTGGAAAATAAGAGAGTTTAATGCCTTCCGATGGAGTGTAGCGTGGAGTCCCTCAGTTTGTGCTAGTACCAGGACCCATGGGAAGCTGGGTGGGACATCTTGTGGCTTCTGCTTTCTTGCCAAAGGTTATTCTCTTTAGGGTTCCAGAGTGATTTCAGTGGGGTTAAGGACGTCTGTGTTTTCTGCTCCTGTTGGATATTTGTATGGAATTTCTAGGGAATCAATTAGAGTGTGGCAAGGAAGGCACTGTGTAGATGGAGATGTCTCTGCAGAACTTCTTTTAATTCTCCCTTCCCATCTCTGAGAGAGATGCTTGTTCCACCTCAAGGGCTTTCTTCCCCTTTGATCACAATAAATTAGATAATGGGGAGGAAAAGGGAGGCTTGTTGAGGGATGGGCCAGGAAAGGGAGACTCAAAAAAAAAAGGAGAAAACTTTAGGAAAGTTGGCAGTTTGAAAGATTGTTCTTTTAATGCTTTGCCCAGAAACCCCCCAGCATTGCATCCTCATCCATCCCCAACACACATACCATGTCTCTTGTCTCTGAAGGTGCTCTTGATGATTTCGATAAGGCCAAACCCTCCCCAGCACCCCCTCCTACCACCACGGCCCCTGATGCTTCGGGGCCCCAGAAGAGATCGCCAGGAGACACTGCCAAAGTATAAATTCCACCCATTTAAAGGACGGGGAGGGGATGGGCATGCAGCTCTGAGCAGAGGTGGGGCAGGCCCCTGTGGGCCAGAGTGGGGTGGGAGGAGGGTGCCTTGGCCTCATTGCTGAGTGCTCTTGCAGGCCTCAGTCCTTGTGAACCAGGGACTTGAGGTTGAGTGGAGGAATCTCAAGGAAGTTTCTTGAGAAAAGAGCAGATTTAGATGGTTGGATTGGGAATGCCACTCCATATCCTTCTCTCAGTGGCCAGATGTCTTTCTTGCTGTCCTCATTAAGAGAGGTAGTTAGAAAGTCCAATGGAGGTGGGTAGGAGGGAAGCACTGCATTTCCCAGAGCCACTGCCTGTGGCTTCTGTTAGAGGCCAGGTGCAGTGGGGTGCCAAGTAAGAGATGCATTTTGGCCACCCCTCCCTTGCAGGATGCCCTCTTTGCCTCCCAAGAGAAGTTTTTCCAGGAACTGTTCGACAGCGAGCTGGCTTCCCAAGCCACTGCAGAGTTCGAGAAGGCAATGAAGGAATTGGCTGAAGAAGAGCCTCACCTGGTGGAGCAGTTCCAAAAGCTCTCAGAGGCTGCTGGGAGAGTAGGTGAGGAGGGGGCCCCAGACAACTGGAAATATCTGAACAAACCTCTTAAGTCACTGTTGCTTGAAAAAAACCAAAATTCTTAGGTAAGTTGATAGCAATAAGGATATCAATGCCATGGAGTGGGGTGAGGAGATGGGAGGAGGGATGGGACCCTGTTTAATGAAAGGGGTGAGATAGGTAGGAAAGTAATAGAAAAGATGATTGAAAACTGACCATTTTAAAGGTCGCTTAAAGTGTTATTGTAGGTGTCATTGTGGAGAACAGACAGACACACAGTCCATCTAGATAAGTGAAAATGACTATGAAGATAACCATAGTGTATTCAAAGATTTGGAGTGCTAGTGATTCACTAGTAAATGCTCCATATCCAAGCTGGTAACCAGGTCAGTCTAGGTAAGCAAACAGTTAAAATCCTAAATGACCTTGGCTCTTTTGATCTTTCCTAGGCAGTGATGCGACTTCCCAACAAGAATTCACTTCTTGTCTAAAGGAGACACTAAGTGGACTAGCTAAGAATGCTACTGACCTTCAGGTGAGGGGGGAAAAGGTAGGGGACCATAAGGGGCCCACTCCCAGACACTTGACCAACAGAGTCTCAAAGGACAGACTTTTTTGGGTATCATCTCAAGTCTGTCCCTGCTTCACTATTTTGCTACAGGCAAGTTTAAATAGTTCTTTCCATCTGAAGGGGTGGTAACATCCCTAGAAGGCAGTATACTTGCTCACCTCTCTTCTGTCCTTTCTAGAACTCAGGCATGTCAGAAGAGGAGCTGACCAAGGCCATGGAAGGGCTGGGCATGGATGAAGGGGATGGGGAAGGGAACATCCTCCCCATCATGCAGAGTATCATGCAGAACCTACTGTCCAAGGATGTGCTGTACCCATCACTGAAGGAGATCACAGAAAAGGTCTGTGAATTTCTGTGTCTGCTTTTCCTCTTGGCTTTCCATTGTATCAATTTCTGTGGGCTACTTTGTCTGCTTAGAGCCTGCAGAGATAGAGTAACTTGAGTGCACAAGTCCATCTTCTTTTTCTCCCTTGTTTATTTATTTGGAGTGGGGAGAGGTGGGGAGGAGTTGTGTCTCTAAGAGAATAAAGCTACCACACTGAGGATAGTTAAGGTAGAAGGGGAAATCCTTCAGCTCTAGTTTTCTGTAAACTGGTTCAAGACTCTGTTGTTGTCTAATCAACCCCTTTTTGCATTTCTAACTTCATTCATTTCTCCAGCAAGGTTTCACTGAGGATTTACTGGCTTTATGCTTTGAACAATTTAAGAGTAGTTTAAATGATGGTCCCCACCATCAAAGAGCTTATAGTTTACTGAAGAGATAACATATTGGAATAGAAGCTTTTTAGTGACACAGGGCAACGTATGGTTAAGTGTGAAATGAATAGTGTAGACCAGGAGTCAGCAAACCAGAGTATGGGTGGACCAAATCCAACTCTAAGCTAAGAATGGTTTTTACATTTGTGTGTGTGTGTGTGTGTGTGTGAGGAAGACCAGCCCTGAGCTAACGTCCGTTGCCAATCCTCCTCTTTTTTGCTGAGGAAGATTGGCCCTGGGCTAACATCCATGCCCATCTTCCTCTACTTTATATGGGACCCCGCCACAGCATGACTGACAAGCAGTGCATCAGTCCACACCCAGGAACCGAACCTGTGAACCCCGGGCTGCCAGAAGCGGAGCACGGGAACTTAACCACTACTCCACCAGGCCGGCCCCCAAACATTTTTAAAGGTTATAAAATCAAAACAAAGGAAAAAGAAAGCATATGTGACAGAGGCCCTATGTAGCCCTTAAAGCCTAAAATATTTACTGTTTGCCCTTCTCAGAAAAAGTTTGTCATCCTCTGGTGGCCAGTCAGGTGATCTGGTTGGAGTCAATGCTACTTCTCATGCTGAACTCATTTCTTTAGCTTTTCCTTTTATGTCCCTCTCTCCTTCATATTTTATTGTCCTTCCGTATCCATTATTCAGTTAATTCTTCCCTACCCATTCTCTTTCCTTAGTATCCAGAATGGTTGCAGAGTCACCGGGAGTCTCTACCTCCAGAACAGTTTGAAAAATATCAGGAACAACACAGTGTCATGGGCAAGATATGTGAGCAGTTTGAGGCAGAGACCCCCACAGACAGTGAGGCCACTCAGAAGGCTCGTTTTGAGATGGTGCTGGATCTTATGCAGCAGGTAAGGCTTCCTCATGTCGTCTGCCCACTGGTGCTGTCTGCTTGGCTGTTCAGTGGAGGAGATATGTGAAAAAGATGCCATGCTGCCAAACCCAGGTGGAGGAGGGAGCACAAGGGAGGCCACATAGCATGGTCCTCAGGGGAAAGCAGAGAGACCGTAGCTCAGATTTTTCTTTTGGGCTGCTGTGTTGTTTTCTGGGGTTTTCTCTATCTCATGTTCTTCTTCCTTATTTTCCAGCTACAGGATTTGGGCCATCCTCCAAAAGAGCTGGCTGGGGAGATGGTGAGTATATCTTCTCCTAGGTTTTAATCTGAGCCCAAATTTCTAGGATTCTGTAACCTGTAGTGATTCTACCTAAGATGATAATTGTGGCTACTGGGGATGGACCTTCAGAAGCTCTAACCTGAAATATGAGCAGCTATCTAAGTCCCTTCATCTCTTCTCCAGCCTCCTGGCCTCAACTTTGACCTGGATGCCCTCAATCTATCGGGCCCACCAGATGCCAATGGCGAACAGTGTCTGATCATGTGAGACACAACACGTTTTCCTCCCTGATTCCCAGCCATGGTGAACATCTGGAGTCAGCAGAACCACTGGGAGCTGAGGCAGGAGTGTCATCTGCAGGAGTGGTCTGCCCACTGCCCTCTGTCATCCCATCCAAGATTGTGCCATACCAGCTGAGGCTTTTTTCTCTGTCTTTCTAGGAGTAAGGTCTGTTCTGCAGGCCATTTCTGTGAGCCCTATCCATTGTGGTTTCTGCTGCGAACAAAGGCCCAGCTACCCACCAGGTGAAGGAAGGCATCCCTTTTGGGGGGATACACTTCCTTCCCTTTCCCAAAATAATGTTATATATGGCCACACTGATGTTCACCTTTGCACCCAGGATCTTCGTGCCTTGTCTGTACTCCCTCTCTTGGAACTGGGGAGCAGGGACAGAGTCCTGGTATTCTGTATTTCTGTAGTTCTCTTGGGCAGGACCTTTGGGAATGAATGGGGATAAACTTAGCCTGGGCTGGGGCTATAGGTCTGTCACCGTGCCCTCTTGCCTTCAACAGACAGACTGTTCTGAATTCTCTGAAGGGAAAGAAAGTGGGGGCTTTTGCATCTAATCACAATGGGGTTGAAAAAGAAGCCCTGGGATTCTCCTCTCTCCAGGTGCTGAGCCCTCAACGCCCTTTTCCAGCCTGAGAACTCAAGTTGCTGCCCTAGTTCTTTCTACAGTGCTATGTGATCTGGGTGAACCCAGCTTTTTACCTTCCTTTCCCCCTGCCTCTTCTCTTGTCTCCTCTCTTTTTTAAATACCTGTTTATTTCAACCTTTCTCTGAACCCAAGCTGTGACAAAGAAGGGCTCTTCCTGTTTCCCCTCATCTAGTCCATCCACCACTCTCACTGGCCCCCTGTCTCCCTGGCAAACACATATAATTATAGTGTCAGGTCTAGGAAATGAATGACTATTCTTCCCTAGATACATTCTGGCATATTTAAGATGTCTGATTTCCTTTGAATCCTGTCCCTTGCTTCAGGGAAGTGGCTTGGGAAAGGGGGTGAGGTGCATCCTGGGTCCTTTTTCCTGACTAATAAATATTTTAAGTGAGGAGTGTGGCCTGTTTTTCATCCAAGTCTTTTTCTGATCTTCCTCAGCTTCCATAAGCTGCAGTGTGAGGAATGTTAGCAGACTAGTTCTGCATAACATTGTAGTGCTGGGTTCCACACCCCCCACCCCTTCCCCAGCTCAGTCTGTACCTCAGTTGGCAAAGGAGACTGAATGGCCATCTTTCCTCATTACCTCTGAGTATTTGAATCTGGGAAGCCCTTCAATTGGTATTGTATTTTAATATTTCACATTATTATTAGTAGTAGTAATATATTGTTAATATTTTCTAAATTATTTTTCTTTGAACTGACCTTGCTCTTCTCTATGGGCACCAGTGGATCTGTGGACCTTGGCTGCCATATGTTGGTTGACAGTCTGGTCAGACCAGCTGGCTGTCCTGTCCTGGTTCAGCACTCAGAAAATAACTGCCAGAGCAAATTCACATTCATCATCTGAGTCACTTTGAGCTCCTGACATGTCGCTTTCCCCTCGGTTAAGGCTTTTCACTCCTTAAGATTCCACACGTTCTGTGGTATTGGCAAGGAAGGCAATGTTCTTGAGGCCTCAGGCTGTTTGGGAAGGTCCAGCTACTGTACCTTATCAGAGTATGTAAGAGCCCAGGTCTGAATCTGATACTCCTCTACTCTGCAAGAGATGGGAAAAGTACAGGCAGACTTATGATGATGGTACCAGGGCCTGAATGGCCAAAATTCTGTCCTTATATCTCCAGCCAAAAACCAGACAAGGATGGAGAGGAGGAAGGGAGGAGAAAAGGGCCCTGCCCCTTGAACAGTGTGCCTACTGTCCTGCCAGTTTTCTTTTATAAGTTCTCACTTTTGCTGGCCTGACCAGGGCTTACTCCAAGAATCTAAACAGATGCCCTAGTCCACTTTAGTTTTGTTCCCAAGTTACTCATTTTCATTTTTATTTTAATTGAACATGAACAAATTGACCTTAGGTAACTCTCTCTTCCAAAAACACCATCTGAATTATTCTAGGACTTGTGAAGGGATGGAGCAGTCCTCAAACTGTCTGTGGTAAAGGACCAGGTTTTTTGTTTTATAAATATCCAATCCTTAGTACACCAATATGTGTTCTTCCTGTTGCCCATGACAAGTGTGCAGTTCATACTGTGCTACCCACCACGCAAGTCTGACAACACCCAAACTGACCAGCCCTTGTTCAGCAGGGTAAGTCCACTGATCATGCACTTGGATATCACAGCAATGTCAAAATGCTAAAAAGTTTCTAAACACTCTCAATTTGTAACTCATCATGTTGCAGACTGGTTAAAAACTGTCAGACCACCTTTGAGTAGCACTGTTTTGGGGCCCTTCTCAGTCTCTCCATAGCTCCATCAGCCAAACTGATATATTTCCATACTTGTAGCTCTCTCCTATGTGAGGGTTGCCTCTGGTGAGCTTTTTCTTCAACAAGGATGTGTCACTGTAAGGACATCTCTAGTATTTTTCTAGCCTTCCTTTTCTGCTGCTTAAACATAACCATTACAAAGCTTAGGTTTAAGCTATATGTGAAGTATTTATGGTGGTCTCAAACTTTAAAGGAGGTGCCCTTTTGTTCCAAAATTCTGTGTGTTAGAAAACAAATTTTTGGTTGTTTGGACGGTTTCATGAATTAAGAATTGAATTCAAACAAATTTGTGATAATAGGGACATTTTCCTGTGACTCTGGAACATCCTGGCAAGGGCCCCATGAGGTGCTTACAATATGCTGTTGAGATGGCTTTGGGGAGCTTGGGAAAAACAATGGCCCACAGTAAATGAAGCAGAAATGAGAAATGATCAAAAGGCTTAGAGGAAGTGGGCATGCAAGAATGAATGTATATTACACTGGAAAACTCAGTAGCTGACTATGTTCCTCAGGAAGGCTTGGGAAAATTTTTTTGTAAAGGAAAGGCACTAATGAAGGGGTCACCAGCATCTTTGAGCTGTTTAGAAGTGGCTGTCTCTGTGTGTGGAGGCTGATGGAAGGAGATGTTGTTTAAGAGCTGGTTTCCCTAGTAGCAGTGGGGATGATAGGATCCTGGCATAGCAGAGGCCAAACAGCAACACTTAACTCTCAGAAGCAAGGTGGGTGAATTTCCATCAGGGCGACAAGGTCAAAGTGGAGATGGCTAATGGAATGTGGGTGGTCCTGTGGACCAGATAGATGGGCAGCCAAGGAGGGTATTGATTTATATATAATTAAAAGAGACCAAGAATGGTTGAAAAGAAGGCTAAGGTCAGTAACTTCAATGAAAAGTCAGGATTCCTTGCTCAGTTTCCAGACTTGAGACAGTTCTCAGACTCAACATATCAATTGAAAGAGCCGTTGACTTAGTTAACCATATACTAGGGAAAGAAGAATTCTTGAGTTCGAAAACAGGGATACAGTGTTTGAGTTGACACTGATTGGGACCCAAAGCACTGCCACAGCACCTCCCATCCCATCCCATTACAGTAGGGAAATATGGGGTCAGATAGTAAATGGAGTGCTGGCTCAAATCTGTCTCACAGTGGGTCCAAAAACCCACTTTATGATCATTTTCCCAGTTTCCAAATCTATAAACAGAATGGATATATTTGGTAGTTGGCAGAAAGGCTAAGTAGAAGCCCCTGAAACTACACCCCCACCTCTGCCAAGATAGTAAATAAAAAATAATATTGCGGGGCCGGCCCAGTGGCATAGTAAGTTCACATGTGGACCTACGCATCACCCATCGAGCCATGCTGCGGTAGCATCCCACATAGAAAATGGAGGAAGAGGGGCACAGATGTTAGCTCAGGGCCAATCTTCCTCAGCAAAAAGAGGAAGATTGGCAACTGATGTTAGCTCATGGCCAATCTTCCTCATCAAAGAAAAGAAAAAAATAATGCATTCTGGGGGAAATGGCAGAGATTAATTCCACCCTTAAAAACTTAAAAGGATGCAGGGATGTTGGTCGCCATCATATCCTCATTTAGTTTCACCTGTCTGGCCCTTGCAAAAACTGGATGGCCAAGGTGGATTACAATGTACTACTGCAAACTTAAGCAAATAGTAGTCCCAATTGCAGTCCTGTGTTGGATATGTTTTCTTTACTGGAGAGAGTAACACAGCCTCTAGTATAGGTATGTGGCTATTAATGTGTACTATCTGGCCCTTTACAGAAAGTTTGCTGACCCCTGGTCTAGTTAATATGTTCTTTCCATACCCATCAGGAAGGAGAATCAGAAGCAGTTTGCATTTGCAAGTGATGGCAACAGTATAAGTTCACAGCCTTGATCTAGAGCTGTATTAATTCTCTCCCCTGTGTCACAGTGTAGTCCAAAGGGACCTGAACATTCTGCAGAATATTATATTTGTTTGCTTTATTAAGCCTTTGCTACTCAGATATTAAGGATATGCTAATCAGATCTGATGAACAAGCAGTGTCAAGTATTTTTGATGCCTTGGTGAGACACATACACTCCAGGGGGTAGGAGATAAATCCTACATAGATGCAGAGCCCTGCCACATTGGTTAAGTTTTTAGGAGTCCAGTGATCTGGAGCAGTCTGGGACATCCTCTCTAAAGTAGAGGATAAGTTACCGCATCTTGTGCCTTTTACCCCAAGAAACAAGTACAATGCCTTAGTAGACCTCTTCCAGTTTTGGAGGTAGCATATTCTGTACTTGGGAATGCAAGAAAGGCCTCTGCAGCAGGTCCAGTCTGTGATACAAGCAGCCTTGCTGCCTGGGCCATATGACCTGGAAAATTCCATGGTACTAAAGGTATTTGTGGTAGGCAAAGATGCTGTGTGGATTCTCTGGCAATCCACAGTAGGAGAGTTCCAGCACAGACCTAGGGTTCTGGAGTAAGGTGATGCCATCTGCAGTACAAAATTCACCATTTGAAAAGCATCTCCTGACATACTGTTAGGTCCTAATAGAGACTCAGTGCCTAACACAAAGTATCAAGTGACTGTGTGACTGCTTGCCTGTATAACCAGCTGGTTATTGTCAGACCTGGCAAGTCATAAGATTGGGTGGATACAATAGGAATCCATTTTACAATGGAAATGGTACATTCGGGAAGAAGCCCAAGCAAACTTGGTGGGCAGAAGTAATTTAAATTGAACAAGGGGCCCCAGACCTCCATATTCCCTACATCTGTTGCACTGACACCCTTCTCTTAGGTCATACCTATGGCAACATAAGAGTTTCTTCAACTTTTTTTTGTTTTTTTGGTGAGGAAGACTGGCTCTGAGCTAACATCTGTTGCCAATCTTTCTTTTTTTTTTTTTTGCTTGAGAAAGATTGTCCTTGAGCTAACATCTGTGCCAAACTTCCTCTATTTTGTATGTGGGACGCCACCACAGCATGGATTGATGAGCAGTATGTAGGTCCATGCCCAGGATCTGAACCCGCAAATCCCGGGCCACCAAAGTGGAGAGTGTGAACTTAACCACTGTACCACCAGGCCCTTTCTTCAACCATTTGACAGAGGAGGAAAAGAATCCAGGTCTGGTTCATGGATGGGTTGGCTGGATATGTTAGGGCAAGACAAATAATGGACTACTGCTTCTCAACAGCCCCATCAGGAGTGGTCCTGAAAGACAATGATGAGGGGAAGTTCTCTCAGTGAGTAGGGCTTTAGGCAATGTACCTGATCATCCACTTTGTCTGGAGAAAGAAGTGGCCTGAGGTAAGGATATATGTGAACTCACAGTGAGCTGGTTGGTTAGCAGCGCAGGAGCAAGATAGGAAAATGGGGGGAAACAAGGTCTGGTGAAGAGCATTTGGGTGGATCTGTGAGACTGGACTTTAGTTAAAGTATTCATCAAAAAAGTGCTAAATAATCAAATGGACAGGATGGTTTCAGGACAACCTGACCTATCCCATTTCTTGCACAGTGTACTCATGAATAGAATCACCACAGCAGCAGAGGTTGAGGCTATTTTTTGGCCTATTAGCATGGACTTCTCTCTCACCCAAGGCTGACCTAGTTACAGCTATTTCTAAATGTACGACCTGTCAGCAACAAAGAGCAATGCTGATGCCCTAGTTCAGTACCACTGCTCAAGGAGAACAACCAGCCACTTGATGGCAAATTGATTACGTTGAACCTTTTCCACTGTGGAAAAGGCAACAATTTATTCTGATCAGGACTGATACATATTTTGCTTTGCCTCTCCTGCCTAAAGTGCCTCAGCCAGTACTGCCATCCAAGGACTCAGAAATATTTGATCTACTGGCATGTGGTCCTACATAATAATGCCTTGGAACAAGGGACCCACTTAATGGCAAAGCAGGTACAGCAATGGACACATGTGGGATCCACTGTTCCTACCAAATGCCTTTCCACCCAGAAGCTTCTGACCTGGTAGAGCAGTGGGATGAGCTTTTGAAGATGCATTTGTGGTGCCAGCAAGAATGGGGTGCTGTCCTTCCCATACAGTATAAACCTCCATGACCTTAGTTGGGTGCTTTATCCCCAGTAGGTAGAATTCATGAGCTCTGGAACCAAGGGGTAGAAAAAGGAGTGACCCTATTCAACATCACTCCCAGTGATCCACTTGAGGAATTTGTGTTTCCCATCCCTGCAACCTTAAATTCTCTGGGTCTGGAGATTCTGGCCCAGAGCGGGGATGCTTCTACCAGGCACAACATAAGACTCTCAATAAACTTAAAGATGTGGCTGTCATCTAGTCACTTTGGGCTCCTAACGTCAGCAAACTGTCAGGCAAAGAAAGAAGTTACCATACTGTTTGGGATAAGTGACTGTTCGTCATTAGGAGATAGGACTGCTGCTACATTACGGATGCAGAGAGGCATGTGTTGATGCACATGTGATCCCTGGTGTATCTCTTGGTCCTCCTGTACTCAGTTTTAACTGTAAATGAGTAAGTAAACAATTACAGCCTGATAAAGCCATGATCTCCAGGGGCTCAGAACCCTCAGGGGTGAGGGTCTGGATCACCCTACTAGATAAGCCATCTAGACTAACAGAAGTAGTCAAAGGGAAGATGAGTCTAGAATGGGTGGTAGAGAAGGGAGGTGAGGAATATAATTTATAGCTTTGGGAACAATAGCAGCAACTCCTCTTATAAGTGTCCCCAGAAATTGTGACTAACCAGAATGTTGGAGAAAATTCCTGGATAGAGTGAACTGCATGTACAAAGCAAATGGATCTGAGTGATGCTAGAGGTGGACCATAGTAGACATTGCTGGTACCCTATCCAGATCCCCTTTACCAGGAAGTGTGAGTGTTGGCTGCTAATAGCTCACAGCTGCATCCTCTTGAGAATTGCCCTCTGTGCCAACAGGAGCCACTTCTGGAAACTCCTGGAATGTTATGCCCTCCCAGGGACAGCACCCCCGCCAATGTTTGATGTCAATTTCTGCAAAGAAGTCAGTTGGGATTCTGATAGGGATTGTATTATCAGTGATGATATGCAATCAGTAATTTCCTCCTTATCAGCAAATGATACTAGGGTACAAAATTCCTTCCCCCTTTCCTCAAGGTGGGACATATGTGCCATTATATGCCAAGAGTTCCCAGTGGAGGCTAAACTTAGCAGCTGAACCCATATGTTTGCCTAACTTTTTCTCCTGTCCTATCTTGCTTCCCTCACTCCATTACAGGGTTTACTTGAGAGCATTCCTTCAATAAACCATTTGCACAGAATTCCTTTCTCGGGCTCTGCTTCTAGAGAATCCAACCTAAGATAGGAGAAGAGTGGTGTTAACTAAGAGATAAGAATAGCAGCAGTTTGAGTTTGACAGAAAGTAGAGCAAAGGTGAGTTCAGTTTGGGAATGTTAAAGTGCTATTGGTTGGAATAGAAGGGAACATCCTCAACTTGATAAAGAGCATCTACGAAAAACCTACAGCTTTAAGACCTACACCATTAAGACATCATACTTAATGGTGAAAGACTGGGTGCTTTTCCCCTAAGATCAGGAACAACACAAGGATATCAGCTCTTGCCACTTCTAGTCAATATTGTGTTGAAGCCAGGGAAATTAGGCAAGAAAAAGGAATAAAAGGAATTGAGATTAGAAAGGAAGAAATAAAACTATTTGCAGATGGCATGATCTTGTATATATGAAATGCTAAGGAATCCACTGAAAAACCATTAGAACTAATGAGTTCAGCACGGTTGCAGGACATAAGATCAATATACAAAAATCAATTGTATTTCTGTACATTTGCAATGAGGAATCCAAAAATGAAATTAAGAAAACAATTCCATTCACAATAGCATCCAAAAGAATACTTAGGGGAAAAAAGAGTACTTAGGAATAAATTTAACAAAAGATGTGCAAAACTATACTGTGAAAACTACAAAACATTTTTGAAAGAAGGGAGATCTAAATAAATGGAAAAATGTTCCATGTTCATGGAGCAGATGACTTAACATCATTAAAATGGCAGTACTCCCCAATCTCCAAATTCAATGCAATCCCTATCAGAATCCCAGCTGACTTTTTTGTGGAAATTGAATAGCTAATTCTAAAATTCATATGGAATCACAATGGACTCAGAATAAGAAAACAATCCTGAAAAAGAAGAATAAAGGAGGACTCACACTTTCCAATTTCAAAACATACTACAAGGCAATGGTAATCAAAACAGTGTGGTATTGACACAAGAATATACATAGATACCAATGGAATAGAATTAAGAGTCTAGAAATAAACCCATACATGTCTGGTGAACTGATTTTTGATAAGAGTGCCAGAACCATCCAGTGGGGAAAGAATAGTCTTTTCAACAAATGGTCCTGGGACAAGTGGATAGCCACATGCAAAAGAATGAATTCAATCCTTACCTCACACCATATACAAAAATTAACTCAAAATAGATCAAAGACCTAAAAGTAATAACTAAAATCATAAAGCTCTTAGAAGAAAACATAGGGGTAAAACCTTCATAACTTTGGATTTGGCTAAGGATTCTTAGATATGACACCAAAAGCATGAGCAACAAAAGAAAAAAATAGATAAACTGGATCTCATCAAAATTAAAAAGTTTTGTGCTTCAAAGGACACCATCAAAAAAATCAAAAAAGCCCTAGAATGGGAGAAAATATTTGCAAATCATATATCTGATAAGGGACTTGTATCTAGAGTATATACTCTCTCAATAATAAAAAGACAACCCAATTTAAAAATGGGCAAAGGATCTGAATAGACATTTCTCCAAAGAAGACAAAAATACCCAATAAATACATGGAAAGATGTTTGACATTGTTAGTCATCAAAGAAGAGCAAATCAAAACCACAGTGAGATACCACTTCACACCCACTAGGACATCTAGAATCAAAAAATCAGATATCAAGTATTGGCAAGGATGGGGAGAAGTTGGAACCCTTGTACACAGTTGGTGTGAATGTAAAATGGTACAACTGCTTTGAAAAACAGTCTGTCAGTTCCTCAAACGATTAAACATAGAGTTAACTATATGACCCAGCAATTCCACTCCTAGTTATATACCCAAGAGAAATAAAATGAAACATATGTCCACACAACCTTGTACATGAATGTTTATAGCAGCATTATTCATAACAACCAAAAGGTAGAAACAACCCAGATGGCCATCAACAGATGAAAGGACAGACAAAATGTGGTATATCCATACAATGGAATAATATTTGGCTATAAAAAGGGATTAAGTACTGATAACATGCTACAGCATGGATGAACCTTGAAAACATTATGCTAAATGAAAGAAGCCAGTCACAAAAGACCACGTACTATATGATTCCATTCATGTGAAAGTCCAGAATAGGGAAATCTATAGAAACAAAGTATATTAATGGTTTCTTAGGGCTGGAGGGGGATGGGAAGATAGAGAGGTGATAGCTAAAGGGTTTCTTTGTGAGATGAAAATTGACTGTGGTGATGGTTGGACATATCTGTTAATGTACTAAAAGCCATTCAACTGTACACCTTAAATGAGTGAATTGTGTGGTATGTGAGTTTCATCTCAATAGAGCTGTTTTTAAAAAAGTGCTATTAGCTATCAGGTATGTGAGTCTAAAGCTTGAAGGAGAAGCCTGGCTTGGAAATAAAGACTTGGAAGTCATCATTATGTGGATAGTAGTTTAAACTGTGAGAATGGATAAGATCACTTTGGAAGAACACGTAGAATGAAGAGAAAGAGAAGCTTATGAAATAAATGGTCAGAGAGATATAAATAGACCTATGGCATATAGTGTCACAGAAATCAGTGGGATTGAATATCTAGATGGGGGTAATGATCATCACAACCTCAAATGCAATAGGAAAGCCCAATATAAGAAAGAGAAGATTTGGTGGTAATAGCAATTGATTTGGTGATAGTAGCAATGGTGTCCAACAAAGCAGTGAGCCCAGAAACCAGGTGACAGGGGGGAGGCTTTTATCTCATAGCTCCACTAAAATCACTCTTGTCAAGGTCTTAAATAAGTTCCATGTTTCCAAATCCAGTGGTCAGTTTTCAGTCATCTTAACCTCAAACTCTTAAACAGGAATGACAGTTTATAGTGCCCTTCTTGAAACATTTAAAAAATTTGTTTTATAAGACCCCTTGCTCTCTTGGTTTTTTAGTTCTTTCTATCTTGGTTTTTTAATTCTTTCTATTTCCTGATTGCTTCTTTTAAATAAATTTTGCTGGATTTTCTTTCTCTCTGACCTCTACTATTTGGAGTGCCTCAGGATTAGAAAGCTCAGTCTATAGGCTGCTTCTCTTTTCTTGCACATTAACTAAGTGAACACTCTCCATTCTGTGGCTCTCTATACCATTTATACCTAATGAGTCCTCAATTTATACCACCAGTTGTCCTTTCTCCTATGAGCTTCAGATTCATATTTCAATTGTTTACTCAATAGCTCCATTTGGAAATCTAACAGGCATCTCCAGTTTAACATGTCTAAAACAGAACTGGACATTTTTCAAAAAAAACTCCTCCTGCACCTGCCCCCTGGAGTTCTATCTCAGTAAATGGCATTAGTATTTATCCTCTTACTCAAGTCAAAAGACCTGGGATAGCCTGACTCTTTATTTTGCATCCCATATTCAATCAAATAGCAAATCACCTCTGCCACCTTCAAAGTACATCCTGAATCCAACCACTTCCTACCACTTCCACTGCAACACTAGTCCTGCAGGTTTTCTGCAATAGCTTCCTAACTGGTCTTACAGCTTCTATTTTGCCTGCCTTTGGGCAGTTCTCAAAGAATCAACCAGAGTGAATCTCTGCATTTATACATCAGATCATGTCCTTCTTTTACTCAAAACTGTCCATGGCTTCTTAACACTCTTAGGAAAAAATCCCAAGTCCTCTCCTTGGTCTATAAGTCCATAAGTGATCTGGCTGCCATCATGTTTCTCCTAACTAATTTCCTACCTGCTCTTTTGCCACACTGGTCTCCTTGCTGTTCTTTGAATACATGAATCACATGAAGCACACTCAAGCTTCAGGTCAGTTCTTTTTACCTTGCTGGAAGTTTCTTTCCCCAGTGTGTATGACTCAGTCTCTCACTTCAAGTTCAAATGTCACCTCAGCAGAGGGGCCTTCCCTGAACCCCCTATGTAAAAGAGGACACCTACTCAGGTAACTCACTTTTACCCTGCTTTATTTTCCTTTACAGTACTCTTCAAAACTTAATATTATTGTCTATGTGTCCCTGTCCTCCCTCTACTCCCAACCCCTGCACTAATAAATAAGTTCTATGAATGCAAGAATCTTGGTTTGTTTTATTCTCTGCTGCAGCTTTAGTACCTAGAAGAGGGTCTTACATGTAGTAGGAACTCAGTAGTTGTTGATTGAGTGAATGAAAGAATGAATAGAATAGTAGGGCACTAGATAGCTACTTTGTGCTCTGGCCCTCTTCTAGGTCTTGGGGTTACAGATGAAAAAGACATAGTTCCTGCCCTTACAGAGCTTATATTCTAGTAGTATAGTTAGATTACAAATATATAACTGTAGGTTAAATGTTATAGGTAAAAAGTGTTACAAAAAAACCCAATTCAGAGTAAGAGGACAGAGGATGGTGGCGTAGGGTACCATTTTAGTTGGAATAGTCAAAGCTGCCTCTCTGAGGAAGTAGCATTTGAGTAGAGATCTGATTAAGTGGAGATAGGAGTCTAGTAAAGATCCAGTAGACGAATATTCCAAGAAGAGGGAACAAGTGCGAAAACCCTGAAGCTGGACCATGCTTTGAAGTGATAGCGAGAAGGCCAATAAGGCTAGAGCAGAGCTAGGCAGTGGGAGGAGATGAAATCAGACAAATGGGTGCCAGATCATGTAGGGTCTTCCTTGGAGGCCATTGTGATCATTCGATTTTTGTTGTGTGATAAGAAGCTTTTGAACAGGGTAATATGACCTGCCTTCTATTTTAAAAGGTCACCCTGGCTGCCTTATGTTTAACTAGCAAGGCAGTAATGGAAGTAGACAAACCAGCTAGGTGTCTATTGCATTAGTCTAAGTAATATATAATGACATAATAGGATGGCAGCGGTAGAGGAGATGAGCAACGGTCAGACTCTAGCACCCTGGCCTTCTGGTCAAAAATCCCCCGGCCTGGCAGCTGGGGGTAACCTTTTCAGGGATCTTCCGCACACTTCCTTTAGGTGTCAGAACCAAGCAGAGTATACAGCACCTCGCTTTGGAGAAAGAGCCTCGAATAGCTTAGCTGCACCTCAAGCTTCTGAATTCTTTCTTAAAAATGGGTAACAGGAGGCTCTTGAGGGGAAGCGGGTCTCGAAGGTATAGAAACCACTTAAGAAAATAAGGTCCTCAAAGGAAATGGGGTTTTCAGAAGAAATCTGGCGAGGACTGCTTGTTTCCAGTATTCAAAAACAGGGCAAAAATGGAGGTCGCCCAGGAGGTTGCCTCCCAGCTCGTTAGAAATGAAGTTTATTTCCGCCACAACTCTGAGAGGCCGCTAATTCCTATTTGTTTTGAGTATCACGAGTGAAGCAAGCCCCTCTACAGACACAACTTGGCGTCTTCGGTAACGCGCAGGCGCCTTCGCTGTCTCCGCCGTTGTCCTTAAGCCCCGCCCCTTATGCGTACTTAGAGGAGGGCTGGGAGCCGAGAGCTCGCGCGACCCCTCTTCCCTCAGTCTTCTTCAGCACATCGTCGCAAACGGGGCCGGAAAGCGTGACGGCGCAGGCGCAAGCGCAGAGAGCGGAGGCGGTGGTGGTGGCGGCGGCCGCTGGCCAGTGTAAGATGGCGGCGGCGTTGGTGGCGGCAGTGGACGGGGCGGCTGGGCCTGGAACAGTCGGAGCAGCCGCTGGCAGAAGGATGACCCAAGACGGGAAGCAGGCTGCTGAGCCTCGCCGGCTCCCGTGCTTGTAATTGCCCCAGCTGGACAGCCCCCCCCCCTTGACCTACCCGGTCCGTGTCTCGTTTCGGCTTGGGCTGCCTCTCTCTCCTCTGGCCCGTATCCCCTCAGGATAGGTTTGACTCCTCTCCCAAGCTCCCAGGGCTCAAGTCTTCTTCCCCTGACCCGAGTCACCGCCGGGAGGACTGGCTGCCCTTTCCTCAGGTCAGCTCTGGGGTTGCCCCCAAGGGCCTGCCCCTCAATCCACGGGGACGTCTTGCCTCGTCGGGTGACCCAGCTGTGTGTGCTTTTTTCTCCCCTTAGACTGGGGGACGCAGCTCGCCCTGCGTCTCCTCGTCACCTCAGGGCCGCCGCGCAATGCGTCCCCTCCCCCATCCCGAGTTCTCAGGCCCAGCACCTTGTACGGAAGGCCGAGGTCCAAGAAGCTTGGAGTCAGTTGTTGCAGTCTGGTCTTGTACCCTTTGTAATGTAGTTCTCTTCGTTTACCTCCCCTCACCCCCAAATCTTTCAGAACACCGTAGAACGGTCCCATTTGGTCCCTGTTAGTTGGAAAGCATCTGGTGGCTTGAATTTCTGACTCGTATGATTGTTGCTGGAGTCTCTGTAAACAAACCGGCACTAGCGCTATCACATTCTCTCCGGGATTTCCCCCCTGCCCTGTGGCTTCTTGTTCAGAGGTTTGGTTTTGGGTTAGCTTTGAAAAGATTCAGGTTTTCCTTCTAAATAACCTTTACGTTTTAGTGGAGCTGGGAGATTACTTGTCTGGTTTATTTTATTTCGGTAACTATGTTTGTAGGTTATTCAGTAATCAGAATTAGATAAATTACTCTGCTTTAAATAGTTCTGAGGAGGTCTAAAAAATACTAAAATGTATTCATAAATACTTTTTATGTTTAGTAGAAGAGACACCTTTGCCATTTAAACTTTAACTTTTCTCAGTCCTTCAGTGAATCTACAGACTTATTTTCTCAGGAGCTCAGCCTGGCCCTACTTCAGTGATAAAGGAGGAAAGGTGAGTAGGAGTTGAAGGCATTTAAATTCTTGAGTCCAAGACGGACCTTACCCTCATGCTCAAGTGCTGACCACTAAAGTCGTAAAATTCCTACACAATTTCCCAAAGAACTGGGGCATTGTTCCTGGCTGTGTTCCAATTCTGGATAAATTACTTGTACAAGTTTGATTGGCTGTGCATCTTGACTTTCTGTCCTAAACTGTTGCTGTGTATCTTCAAATAACTCCAGTTAAGCCTAGAAATGAATGTCTCCCTCTTTCTTTCATTTGCTTTGTGTGGATCATATTTCTTACATTGTTAGAAGCTGGGAATTAGTTTGCTTGGGTTCTGTTTAGCCTTTTGTCAAATCAAGTCTCTTTTCTCAGGGCTTTGGGTTCTCATCCCGTGTTATTTAGAGGAGAATATTTAGCTGTTTGTCACTGAAAGCTGGGGAGTGATGAGTGATGCTGCCTTTAGTTGGTGTCTCAGTTCAGTCCACCTTAGAATTCCAACTTTTCAGGACATAGTGGTAAATTTTGAGTGAGAAAAAAAAATAGTGGCTGCCCTTTTATAGCTAGTCTGAGGAATTCTTGGTCAGCAGAGGAATCATCCTGTGCATTCAGCAGCCTGGGCTGGTGCCAAAGAAGGAGTCAGAACATACTTGTAAATGTAATTTCTGTAAGACCCTTGGGTTTCTGGTAGCTGAGAATAGTGCTGTGGTTGAGGTTCATGGGATGTGACAGAAGAGCTGAGTGGCTCTAGAAGGTAGGCCTGGCTGATTCTTAATATCTTAGTGATTTGTAGTAGGAAAAGGTTGAGTGTGATGCTGGTGAGTTTTATTCCACACAGTGTCCTGTTTAGAAAATGCTCATTATGAACTAGAATAAGATTATTATTGGTGGTATCTATGTGTATCAGCAAAATATAAAGAGAAAAGTACAGTCTTTAGAGCTGGACAGATCTGGGTTTAAATACTGTACTAAGATTTATTAGCCTTGTGACCTTGGGCAACTTACTTAAACTTCTTTCTTAATCTCCGCATCTCTAAAGTGAGATAATACCACTTACCTCCTAGGGTCATTGTTAGTGTTGTGTGAGAGAACCTATATAAAGCTCTTACATTATGCCTAGTACGTGATAGACACTAAAAGCATATTTTCTGTTTTCTTTACATGTTATTGACATAGCTTTGAATAAGTTATACACTAGTTTACACTTCTTTGCATTTTGCTTTCAAACATGTTTTCCTAATTATTTTTTCAAATTTATTTTTAATTGGTCAGCTTAGATGTATGCTCTGTAGGTGTCTACCTAGGGTTGGCTTCTGAACATGATTCAGGTCAGTCTGGTGGGGGTTCAAGATCAGAGGACAGCAGAATATTAGATGTCAGTCTATGTCTGTCGCTAAATGCATTCTTAAACTAAACATCAGTAAGTTTCCTTCGTTCGTTGCTTCCTTCCTCTTGGTGTCTCTATTAGCACATCTGATCAGAAGTGACAAAGTATTGTAATTCCTTCCCGCTTCAGTGTTTATTTGCCACCTCTGCTCCAGCTACGTCTTATGCCTTTTCCTTTTTGCCATGGAGGGAATACATTTTTCTAAGCTGTTGGGCTCTGCAGTGATCCTCATCAATAGATTATCAGAGAACTAGACCATGAAAAGGTCTCCTTTCTTTCTGACATGAAATCTGGGCTAGGGAGTTAGGAACGCAGAGTTTTTTATTTCATCTCCCCAGCTGGAGCGTCTTAATAATAGGACAGCACAGATGAAAAGTTTTTAACTTTCTATTGTTGGCTTTTCTTCCACATCTTTTTGGGGAGGTAAGGGCACACAAAAATTAAGAAAGTGTTTGTAACATTGCAACGAAGAAAGTGTTGAAGAAAGTGTTTGTAACGTTGCAAGGAAAGCGACTGTATTCCTTCAGGCCAGTGATCAACTTAGAGTTGATCAGCTTTCATTACCACCATCCAGGGTCTAAATTCTCTCCGCTGAAAGGTAAAAAGACTCTTGGGATGGAGGGTGGTGAGGTGGGCTGAGACCGCATTTTTATTATTTGTACTTTTATGAGATCTGGAGATCTATGTTGGATGAGAGGGGTGAGGTGGGGGGAAGAGTGGGAGGAGAAAAGGAAATATGTTGAAAGAGACATAACTTTGTTCCTTATTACTCTATATGCTGGGTAAGAATGCCCCCCCCCCAAGAGTTTCACATTTTGTGCTCCAGGTGACATCTGTGTATACAATGAATCAATATTAGTCTGTGGACCACAACTGTAAAATTCTTACCTTTCTGAAGATACTTTATATTTCAAAGTGTTGCATAAGAATTGTTGCATGTTATTAGGAAGTATTTCCTAGCATGGCTGAAGTGGGAGGTTAGGTATGCTTGTGACCTTTGTTCTCACCACCAACCTGACAGGGCATTTGAGATAGCACTCTATTAAATGTATAAGAATCAGTCCCAGTGCTATGATCCTTGGTGTTGACTAGGATCAACCTAAGACAGAAGCTTGTCTTCACAGAGAGCTCAAAGAAAGCAGCCTTTTTGTTGTCAGTTTAAAACAATACTGGCATTTCAAAAGCAAACGGACTCTAGTAGAAGACATTCTATAGAAGTTTGCTGTTTTGTGAGAGACTGAGATCTTTAGAATTTCACACTGTAGGTCCTGTATTCTGTCAGGTGAGTTAAAGACTTTTAAAATCATGAAGTGACTTGTTAAACTTTGTTTTCAGTAGATAGATTTATTTCTGGATTGTTTCTACCGTAGAAAAGTTATTCTAAACATGTCTAGGATATGTCCAGATTATAAAAGAGTTATCCAAACAGCTTTTTATTGCATAACATTGGTGTTAGAGTTAGTTTTTAAGATGGAATTAGCTTTTTTTGTTAAAGCAGATTATTAGCCAAAATAATCTGTTATTTACCCATTTTGAACCAGGCAACTGAAAAAATTGAGTCAGCAGCAGGCATGGAGGTAGCAACTATGTATATCTTAATTTCAGAGCCAAATGCCAGTGATTTTAGCTTAGCTTTACAGTAATATTGAAAACTTTTCATCTTTTGTTTTCAAGAATGGACCCAATCAACTTCATCACTGTTAAAATTGGTCAGAAAAGGGGGCTACCTGTTCTTCTTTACTGATTCAGTTATTCTAGGAGTGAGAAGAAAGACCTCCTTGAAAGGTCTTTAAAAATTAGTGTGTGATGAATGTTATGAATTGGTCACTTCTTTATAGTGGTCTTTTATCTCTACCTTTACAGGACATAGTTTCTGGGCCAGAAGCCCAATTTTCTCAAGTACTATCTTAACCCCAGGAATGTGTGTGCTAAAGATAAATTAATGAACTGAGTCTGCCTGGAGTTTGCAAATAGGGCAATGGGAATAATTAATATGACAAAAATGGCATCTTAATAATGAAATATAGCATGTCTAATAGATTGGGTTATTCCAAAAATTTTCATCTTTGTATCTGGGAGGTTAGATATTTGTCTTATCCTCTGAGGATACTATTTAAGGAAGTCTGACCAAGTTCTAATGTGAAGCATCCGTGTTTGCCTCACATGTCTTTTCTTTGTTCTTGATTTTAGCCGTCTGGAGAGCTACTGTAGGATTTACCTCTAGTGGTAGCCAAGAGGCTATATTCTCTGGTGTACTTTAAGCATGGTCATATTATTAGGTATGTTTTTAACCTTACTTTGGACCCAGCATTAGACTTTGCCTTCTAACCTAGTGCAGGTAGGAGGACACTTCTTGATGTTTTTAACCTCTCTTTCTTTTTGTTGTATTGTAAGTTGTGCGTTTGGAGCATTACCCTTTCATCTTTCTAGTGTACTTTCCAACAATTTAAGAAAAATTTGAAATGTGAATGGCAGAAACTGGTAATGGAGACTGGATTCTGATGTAAAGGTAAATCATTTCATAGTGGAAACACTATGGAATTTCCTTAGGGATTTTTCTTAGAATCATTTAAATTGAGATAAATGGGCTTAAATGTTATTATAAAAAGTTCCTTAACTCTACTGCCAGAGATGGCACTTAAGGGTTAGAATGCATTCCTAACACATTCTTAAATAATGTTATTAGAATTAAAACCAGTAAACTGTAAACACAGGGCATTTGGTATTACCAACAGGGAGAGAAGGCATTTATCCAAAGGAGGAACAAAGTTCCTTGTTCATCATATAGGTGACGCAGGGCTTCCTTATCTTCCTCATCATCATCTCTAGTGATTGCTTTGAAGTTCTCACCTTGGTTATCCTCTGAACCTTCAAGAGGGAGACTAACTTAAAGAGAGGGAGGCTTATATTGTGGGCTCCTGGGTATATTGCTTTACCCCAGCTCATAGAACATGAATGTGCTTCAAAAGAAGATATTAACAGACCTCTCTGAATTCATTAAAAGGCCAATGAGAGCAGTTAAGCAGATTTCATAGACTTGGAACTGTGTCCTAAAGTTGTGTACAGTGTTTTGAGGATCACTGCTGAGTGGCAAAGAAGCCCAGGCTTCTCTAGGAAATGTAGTCTAGAACCAGAGATGAGAAGCTAGAAAAATAATGTAAATGCCTACCATGTACAGACAGCCTCTTTGCAAACTTTCTCTTTAATCCTCTAAACCAAGTCTAGCAGGGTAGTGGCATTATCCCTTTTACAAAAGAAGAAACAAACTCAAAAATAGGTGGTAGAAATAGAATTCAAACCCAGGTCTGACTGACACCAAAGCCCTTTACTCTGTGTTATACCATATGCTGTCTTTAAAAAACAGGGTTCTTCAATGCCAAGTGATGAAGCAAATGTGCTGAAATGTAGAATTCAGTATTTCTTTTTTGTGAGGAAGACCAGCCCTGGGCTAACATCTGTTGCCAATCCTCCTCTTTTTGCTGAGGAAGACTGGCCCTGGGCTAACATCCATGCCCATCCTCCTCTACTTTATATGGACGCCGCTACGGCATGACTGACAAGCAGTGCATCGGTGGGCGCCCGGGATCCGAACCTGTGAACCCCAGGCTGCCAAAACATGCACTAAACCACTGCGCCACCGGGCCAGCCCCTATAATTCAGCATTTCTTATCGAAGTCATGTAAAGTATAAAAGGTCTATCCACATGATAATATGAATAAAAACACCTGAATTGCTTAAACATGGGTCTCAGGTTATGATTAATTGGTAGGCTGAGTTTTTTAAGGAAATAATTTTAGTGGACTTAAGAGATAGCTGAATCTTTTTATTTTATGATCCTTGAATAGGGAGAAAACCAACATGCTCACTCAATACCTGAGGTAATTCCATGGAAAAGCTGTTCTGACCCTTACAGGCTTTTCTGAGTATACATCTTTCTGTAATTCTCTGTAGCATTTGAATCATGGACCATCCCCACCTTCTTGAAACCTTTTTTCTCTTGACTCCCAAGGCATTTAACACTCTCATTATTCCTTCTACTTCCCTGAGCATTTCTGTCTCCCCCTTCTTTCTTTGTCTTAAGGGTAAGTATCCCCCAAGATTCTTTCCTTGGATTCTCTGTCAGAGCTTTCTTGGGTACTTAATTTGTTTGTTTCATTTTTTTTAGTGAGGTATAATTTATAGGGTATTTGATTTTGAAGCTTCTCTGTACAAATAATTCCCAAATCTGTATCTCTGCCCCAAATTTATTTCTCAAGTTTCAGACCTACATTGGATTTCCACTACTTTCCTGACGTCGATGTGGATTTTTTTTTTTTAGGAAGATTGGCCCTGCGCTAACATCTGTTGCCAATCTTCCTCTTTTTTTTTTTCCTCCCCAAAGCCACAGTACATAGTTGTGTATCATTGTTGTAGAATTGTAGCTCTTCTATGTGGGACGCTGCCTCAGCATGACTTGATGAGTGGTGAGTAGGTCCCTGCCCAGGATCTGAACTGGTGTACCCTGGGCCACCGAAGTGGAACACGTGAACTTAACCACTATACCACCAGGCCAGCCCCTCGATTTGGGTTTTAAACATAATCAAAATCAAATTCGTCTCTTCCTCCACATGCCAGCTTCTCATTTATGGCACTTGATTTCCTCTGGGCACCCAGACTCAAACTTGTCTTTTTTATTTTTTGAGCTTTGTAACTGCTTATTGAGCTAAATACCATCAATTCTACCTCTACAATGTTTTTCACATTGATCCCGTTCTTTTAGTTTCCTTTGCCATCATGCTAAGACAGATTCTCATTGCTTATTACCTCAGCAGCTATAATAGCTGTTAAACTTGTTTCTCCTTCCTTTTTTGTCCGTTTCAGTCCATCTTATTTTCCTTGACGAGATAATCTCCCTGATGCATAACACACACACACACCTTCTACTATACTTTTTAACTAATCAGCTATACCTCACCATCTAGCCAAACCAGATTACCCATGTATTTTCTTGAATATATCAGTTGTTTCATCTTCCATGTCTTTTCTCATTCTAGTCCTGATGAAATGTCTTTCTCATCTCTACCCATTGAAATCCTATCCTTGGGGGCTGCCCGGTGGCGCAGTGGTTTAGTTCACGCTTGACAGCCTGTGGTTCGCGTGTTCGGATACCGGTTGCCCACCAATGCACTGCTTGTCAGCCATGCCGTGGCGGCGTCCCATATAAAGTAGAGGAAGATGGGCACGGATGTTAGCCCAGGGCCAGTCTTCCTCAGCAAAAAGAGGAGGATTGGCAACAGATGTTAGCTCAGGGTTGGTCTTCACACACATAAAAAAGAAAATGAGACAAAAAGACATCGTCCAATAAAATAAAGCTGCAGATAATATATACAGGGGATAGTCCATAGAAGGATAATTAAAAAAAAGAGAGAGAGAGAAATCCTATCCTTCCTTCAAAGCCCAGCTTGAAAGCTAATTCCTCCATGGAAGCTTTCCTTTCCCCCTGAAACTAAATAGAATCTTTTCCTCTGATTGCAGCAACATTCTATTTATCTTTTTTTTATGCTACTGATACTTATATGTCTTCTATCATAGTTGTATACTCATTTTTCCTGTTTGATTATGGTCTACAAAAGGGATTGTGACTGCTCTGTTTATATTTGTAACTCCTGTATTGCCTTGTATGTTGTTACATTACTAGCATGTCTGTGTACAGATGGGCCACTGGGTGGTGCCAGAGGCCTGTAATTTGGATAAACAAGGGAAGCTAGAGCTACTGTACAGTTGGGTTGCCCTGTACTGTCAAATCTTCTGCACAGTGGGAATAGAGATTAATTTTCCTGATCCAGAAACATTCGTGGTTTCTTTCTGCTCCTCTGTCCAGTTTACCAGAGGAGACAGTGTAGTATATTCAACTCTTCCAAGTACTTAATAGAGAGTGGCCCAGAACTAAAGGCCTGCCCCACTATAAATATGCTTTATATAGTATGAGTTTCAGCTTCCTTGGAGTCATCCTTTGAATTTCAGTGCCTCAGGTTCTCTGTCTGATTAGTAAACACTATACTGTTAGAGTTGTGGCTGGTGGCAGGAGTCTGAAATTGACTTGGAGAAGTGTTTATTGTGAAGTAGAAAAGTAGTAAGGTAAGGAGAATGAATTTAAAGTGAGCCATTTCAGCTTGAAAATAGAAATTGGGGATGGGGAAAGTAGGACTGATTAATTCCAGATGGACTATGGGACCTAGGACTGAAAAGCAAATTTGTACTTTGGATGGAGATCAGCCCTGAACAGCTAGCTGTTCAGTTATGAGTGGTACGGGACATCTGTCCTCCCGAGGGAAACCAGGGACTGTCTGGCTCTCAGATATCTCTCTTACTAATAATTGAAGTATTTTCTACCATCACCTTTCAGTTTCAGAGGAAATTCTAAAATCTTGTCTCATTTAAACATGGATATCTCTGTGGGAGAGTTCGGCACTTGTGCTGCAGAATGAGGCCTGCCAAACAAGACGGCTGGACTGGCCTGAGAGAATGCAAGGGTTATGTAACTCAGGGCAACTCAGTGAGAATGAGTTCAGGTCTTAGTAAAGGGATCAAGGACAATAATGTTATTTAGATATCAATGTTTCCACTGGGCCCAAGGTAAGGAAGAGTTATCAGATCAGTTTTCATAGACCCTAGACTCCAAGGGAGTTAAAATGAATTTGAAAGAAATTAAAAGCATAAGTATACAAATTAATAGTCCAACCACTAGAACTACTTTGAACTACTTTAAGCTACTGATATTCTTAGTTGTCACTGAGACAATAGGGTGGGAGACTTTTTATGAGTTTAAGATTCATCTTGCCTTTAATGTGGTTGCTGATAAATCACACAGGCAGCTTTGGTTGCTTCAAAAATCCTGCACTTTCATTTTCAAGCAAGAAAACCTGACATTTTGCTCTCATTTACTGTGGCATATTGACCACTTTAGCTAACTTCTGTTTATAATCACAGCCTTGAGAATTTAGTATTTTTAATTGTTGGATTTTATCTGTCATTTAACACTTTCCATGACTTCTTTTCCTTCCCCTCCTTCTCTCATTCTTTTTTTTTTTTTTTTAGCTAGATTTATTGGGTATAATTTATATACAGTAAAATTTACCCTTTTTTTTCTGTGACTGATTCTGTGGCTTCTGACAAATGCATACTCAATGTAGTACCATCGTGATCAGGGTAGAGAACATTTTCGTCATTCCAAAAAGTTTTCTCATGCCCATATGTAGTCAGTTCCCTTCCCCCACTCCCAACCCCTGGCAGCCACTGATGTGCTCTCTGTCTCTATAGTATATCTTTTCCAGAATGTCCTATAAAGGGAATCATAGTATGCAGCTGTTTGAGTCTTGCTTCTTTCATTTACCATAATATATTCGAGATCCATCTGTGTTGCTGTGTGTATCAGTAGTTCATTACTTTTTATTGCTCAGTAGTTTTCCATTGTGTGGATGGACCACAATTTGTTTATCCAGAACCTAGCTGAAGAACACCTGATTATTTCCAGTTTTCGTTTTTCCTGAGTACATTGCTGAGTGGGATTTTCTAGTTGTTTGATAAGTATATGTTTAACTTGATAAGAAACTGCCAAACAGTTTTCCAAAGTGACTACCATTTTGCATTTCTGTCAGTGGTGTATGAGAGTTGTAGATGCTCTGTTCCTTGTTAGCACTTGATAAAGTAAGCTTTCTTTATTACTGTTTTTAAAATTTTAACCATTCTAATAGGTGTGTAGAGGATTCTCATTGTGGTTTTAATTTGTATTTCCCCAGTGACTAACAATGTTGAGTATCTTTTCAAGTGATTGTTAATTTAGTTGTGAGAGATTTTAAATGTATTCTCGTTGCTGTCCTTAATTAAATATGTCTTTTGCAGATATTCTTGTCTTTTCATTTTCTTAATAGTATCTCTTGAAAAGTGGATTTTTAATTTTTTTGTCTTACTTTTTTTTTCCTCCCCAAAGCCCCAGCACGTGGTTGTATATCTTAGTTGTAGATCATTCTACTTCTTCTATGTGAACAGCTGCCCCACCATGGCAACTGACAGACAGGTGGTGTGATTCTGCGACTGGGAAGCAAACATGGGCTGCCAAAGCAGTGAGTGTTGAACTTTAACCACTAGGCCATCAGGGCTGGCTTGGAATTTTTGTGTGTGAGAGGAAGATTAGCCCTGAGCTAACATCTGCTGGCAATCCTCCTCTCTTTGCTGAGGAAGATTGGCCCTGGGCTAACATCTGTGCCCATCTTCTTCTACTTTATATGTGAGACACATGCCACAGTGTGGCTTGATAAGTGGTATGTAGGTCTGTGCCCAGGATCTGAACCTGTGAACCCCGGGCCGCTGCAGTGGAGCTCTCAAACTTAACCACTATGCCACTGGGCTGGCCGTTGGATTTTTTATTTTATTTTTAATTGATTATTTATTTAATTTTTTTGTGAAGAAGGTTAGCCCTGAGCTAACATTGTTGCCAATCCTCTTTTTGCTGAGGAAGATTGGCCCTGAGCTAAGATCTGTGTCCATCTTCCTCTACTTTATATGGGACACCACCGCAGCATGGCTTGACAAGCAGTGCATTGGTCCACGCCTGGGATCCGAACCGGCGAATCCCGGGGCCCTGAAGCAGAGCACATGAACTTAACTGCTACGCCACCAGGCCTGCCCCCCTTGGAGTTTTTAAATTTTGATATGCCCAGTTAATTTTTTTCTTTCACGGTTTGTGCTTTTTGCATCCTATCCTAAGGAGTATTGCCTAACCCAGTGTCACAAAGAGTATCGCCTTTGTTTTCTTCTGGAGGTTGTATTGTTTTAGCTTTTACATTTAGGTCTATGATCCATTTTAGTTAGTTTTTGTATATTGTACAAACATACAAGTCAAGTTTTTGTTTGTTTGCATTTGGATATCCTGTTGTTCTGTTGTGCATGGTCTCTTGTACAAATCTGTCATCAGTGTTAGGAAAAGAAAGCAGCCACATTGGTTTTAAACGAGATGCTTGGTACCTCTTCCACAAAGTACTCTTATACACTGTATAAACTCTCCCTCTGCTTGTTTTTTGGTTAATATTTTGTCATGTATATGGTTAAAATTTAAGGCCTTTTTCTTTTGAAAACAAGAAAAATCTAAGTCACTGAAGTTTCTTAGGTAGAAATTAAAATGACACTTGGGTCTTTTTTCCCCATCCCCCAATAGTTGACTCTTTAACCTTCAGTTTGGCAGGAGTTATGGTTATTTTTAGAGTACAGGCAGTAGAGCTAATCTAATTAAACTCCCCCAGCTACCTGGGGTGGTGAGCTCATCAGCTCTTCCAAGCTCAGATTGGTTTGCTCTGGACTGGATTTTACATGGAAATTGATAAAGGTAAAAATAGTGGATTTGTTGGGAATGTGTAGTGCATTAAAGAATGAAGAAGGTAGTTTAAGTTTGAGTCAAGTATTGTCCCTAACCTCAGATTATAAAATAAGTTGTATTCTTTGATGATGGAAGTGATTCTAGAGTGGCTCCTATACTTGAGACCTAGGGCACAGTCATAGCATCTTAGGCCTGCTTTAATTTGGGCACTTACTCTAATTCCTGCCCTAGAGTTGAGATTGTTTTAAATTTCTTCATTTTGACTGAAATTTATATAAGAATAACTACTCATTCCCAAAGTAATTATATTTTGTTATTGTCATCATTTCTTGGCTTTCTAGAGAAGTGGTCCCCCAAAGTTGGAATGTATGCACCCCAAGGGGTATGGAAGATGATCCAATGGTATATAGAAAAAGAATGTTGAAATTTCTGTTCTTTTCTAGAAAAATTAAGCTTAATATTTAATGTGAATTGATTAAATGTGTATGTGTACAAACACACGTATCAAGGGTTCATGCTCAAAATTTTCACTGATACAAGTTCATGACAAGTTTTGAAACCACTGCTCTAGAGCATCCTTCTACAGAAATTTTAACATATAATTATACTATCTATTCCATCTCTGGAATTACTAATACTATTTTATAAAAGAAGAAAATGAAGTACAGAGAAGATTAAGCAGCTTATCCATGGTCACAAAGTATGCCAATGGCTTAGCTGATACTAGAACCCTGGAATTCTAGTTTTTCATTCTGGGACTAATTTTGCTAAACTTGGTGGCCCCTAAAATTGACCTTTAGAAGCTATCTGCCTATCAATTCAGTGATTAAACAGAGTTGATATAAACATTCACAGAGTTTTCTCTGTTTCTGAATTTAGCAATAAATTCTGTCAACTTTTTTCCTGAAAGAGAAGATGTCTTCTTGCAAGAACCTTAAATCAGTTTCTCCAAAAGATGAGCTCTGCAACCTCTGGGAATGGGTTGAACCTTGTGGCTCTCCTGTTCCCACTTCTCAGAGCTAGGTGAGCATTAGGCTTTTGGCTCCTCTTGGTCATGGAGACTGGATAAGCAAGTGTTTCTAGAGCCATCATTAGTCTAAAGTTGAGGCAGTCTGGGCTTCTATAGAAGTTGATGAGATTTCAGTTTTGAGAGAGATTCTATGGAGCTGGTTTATTCTTCTTCTCTGGGAGTGGATAACAGTGGGGTAGGAAGTGTGGTGTGGTTGACAGTTTTGATTCTGGAGATGAGAAAACATCAGATCTTTTCTCAGTTGACCATAAGGTACACCTATGACCTTAGTTTTTAATCTTAATGAAGTAGTGCATATTGTTTTCCCCACTTCATAGGACTTTTGCAATTAATGTAATTTATTTAAACCCTCGATGGGGAAGAAGATACTGCTGAGATGCTAAAGAATATAAACAGGGACTACTGAGAGGGAAAAACAAGTGCTGTGTGAGGAATGCTGTACAAAAATATATCATCTAAGTAGGAGGAGGAAAACAGCCTGCTCTGCAAACAGCTCTTCACTGTTTTTCTTTATGTGGATCTGTTTTTTGTTGGCATTGTCTTTCATCAGCACCCTTCCAGGTGTCCTCCCCTCAAATTCAGCCTCAGTCCTGCTCTTGCATTATTTCTACTCCCCCGCCCCGGCCTACTATGAGCAAGATTTGGGCATCTGTCTCTTGGCAGACAACACTTTTTTTTGAAGCAACTTGGATTTCTGTAGAGGAGAGTAGGGGGTAAGGAATAAGGATGGGGCTGCTTCTGGGATAATTGTTATGAGAATGAAAGGGCTGTTGAAAGATTAGAGGCCAGTGTGCCTGGGTACAGGGACTGGAGTCATAATCATACTTTGTCTTTTACCATTGCCTTTTGTCCAAGGCAGTGAAAGGGCTTAACAAAATTCTGGTCTGAATAATATTATTCTTTGCTCATTGGAATTTGCTTGAGGTGGGAGTGAGGCCCTGAAAAAATAATGAATGTGTTACAGTGGTATAAAAGGAAAAAAGCTAGGTACCCTGATTCCTAGTTAGGACTTTGCCAAAAAGACAAATCTGGCAAAAGCTGGTGGAATTAGGTGAAATAATGTTTGCCATTTTATGAAACGGACTGAGATGGTTTAATGGAAATGTTGCCCTTTTCTTTCCTAGCTTTGCACTTGGTGACTATTAGTCACAAGAGGGGAAAAAAAACACCATTTTAGGTTCTTTCTTAGGGGAAGGGTGCTCCTGAGTTCTAATTCGGCTCTGCTTCTTGTAATCCTTAGTTAATATCTGCACCTATTAGTTTGAAGCTAGGCCTCTGAGTGAACATAAAACCCAAGCTCTTACCCCAAGAGCTTGATTTCTTCTCTCTCTCTTGATTTGGGTATGAAATGATATTCAGAGTGTGACCCACCTCTTCATGTTGTGAGAACGAGTGTTTTGTAGGGTTTGTGGATATTTACAGCAGAAGATTCTTGCTTAGAGGGCAATGCTGAAGCCAGCTTTTTGTATTGAGTTAAAGCTCTCTGCTTGCAGTACCTGTCACTTGATATGTGCCTGCTGTTCCAGGTTTTATTTCAGTTCCTTCTTTCTAATCTGAAAAAACACTACCAATCAGTCAGTGAATTAAGGTAAAGAGATGGCAGTTGACCTCCCAAAGATATGTCCTTTTATGGAATTTAGATATGGTGGGGGGGAATCTGATGTGATTTTCAGCAGCTGAGAAGCCCTGTTGAGCACAAACAAATACTTTTTATAAAAATGACAAAAGCTATACATTGTTAAATCTCCTTGTTCCTTTTATCATCTTTCCCAGATTGTTTCCTAATTGTTTCATTTTCTTCCTCTCCCATATCCAGGCTGGCTACAATAAACATCATTCAAGATGTCCAGCAAAGGGAGCAGCACAGATGGCAAAACAGACTTAGCTAATGGTAAGGAGCCAAAATGAAGGTGAAGTTATTTTTGCTATTAACTGAGGTTCTCTGCCTCCCCCAAAGAGAGTGGAGACCTGGATTTTAGTGGAGGGAAGGAAATCTTTCCTAAGAGTGAACCCTTCCTTTGTTGTTTTGAGTATAGGAAGTTACACAGGAAACACCTTGGAATGTCTACTACTTTTGCTCCTTCAACTTCTTTCTGATTTTTTTCAGAAGATCAATAATAGAGCTGTGACTCTAAGAGGTCAGGTGGTTTGGAAATCTGAAAGGTTGTAAGGTTGAACATAACCTAGGAGATGCTGTTAATAAAGAAGAAAAAGAAGATTCAGTTGGTGATAGGAACAGGGAGTTGTTGGGAAGGTGAGGTTCCCCAGTTATAATGAGACGTCTCTTTCCATGGCAGATCACAGTTTGATAGAGATTTTAGATAGGAGATGAAGTTATAACCTAGACAAACTGGAATTGGGGCTTGCTTCTTTCCATTCTTCTCTCCCTTCCCTTCCTTCCCTCCTCCTTCCTTCCTTCCCTCCTCCTTCCTTCCTTCCCTCTTTCACTTCCTCTCTTCCTTACTTCCGTCTCTCCCTCCCTTAGGTTCACCGCTGCGAAGCATTAAATCATTGGGTCTAGGGCAGATTTGAAGGCAGAATATCAAGATTCTGATAGAGTATAGCTACTATCTGGGTTATTTAGCCAATGCTTCAACTCTGACCCAACTTCTAAACTAGAGAAATATCCTTCAAATGGATATACTTGGGCAGCATAGTGTCCAGCATTCCTCAGCACCTTGCAGGTCAGGATTATAGGCTAAATTCTAGTCAATGTGATTGGTAGAGCAATGAAGTTGAGGAAGGGAAAGTGAGATTTTCAACATGCTGTTGTATTGCCCCTTGGTTCTTTTCTTACCACTGCCATTCATTCATCTTCTGTAAAGGAAAATGGTTCGGATTTTTCACTGAGCTTAATTGAAAGGCACAGGGTTCTAGAAGGCTTTGAGGTATACAGTTGATTTGGAGTTTGGCCATTAGCTAGATCAGGGATTGGCAAACTGGCCTGCAGGCCAAATCCAGCCTGCCACTGTATTTATGAAGTTTGTTGGAACACAGGTTCCATTTATTTACATAGTGTTTATGGTTGCTTTTGTGCTCCAACAGCGGAGTTGAGTAGTTGTGACAGAGATCCATATGGCCTGTGAAGCCTAGAAGTTTTACTATCTGACCCTTTACAGAAAAAAAAATTGCCAACCCCTGAGCTCGATCTTGGTCATTGACTATTAGGGTCCTCTTGCTGAGCTTGTGGTATGCTCTGGCCAATATGTTAATATGATAGGGCCTACAAAGTCATCTTAATTTGTTTATCATAATTTTAACAATAAATGATAGAAGTTTTGATGTTTTGTATTTCCTTCTCCAAAGAACTGATAGGTGTGATGTTTTATCTTTCCTCACCAGTCCTAATCTCAAACCCAATTGTATTTCAAAAACCACAACTATTAATCTTCCTCATCATATACAGCAGTCTCAGCAAATGTAGTTCCTAGAAGCAAATTGCTGCACTTTTCCCCTTTTTCTTCCAGTTCCTAGCCAAATTGTTTTCACATTGTGTTCTTAGTTGAGGTGCTTTTTGAAAAGAGGTGTTTATGTCTCTCCCAACCTTCTCTCACTACTTGAACCAAAGCATTTGTATTATCTGTTTTCTGTATTGGGTTTTGCCTAAGAGTTCATTGAAAAGGTGTTCTGTTGCTTCAAAGATCTTCAGAAATTATTTCTCTAATCCAGATGACTAAGCACTAAGGTGCTCCAACTTTGAATCCTTAAACATGAGTGTGGTACTAGAGTTGAAATACTCATACCAAAATACTCATACCCATAGCTGGTCTGCCTTCTCTAACAGCCTTTACTTCTGGCAAGATAAAATTTGTGGTCATCTGAGGAAAGGAGGCCATGAGCATTGTTTAAAATCCTCATTTCCCCTTCCTTTCTTCACACCTTGACCTTAGTTGGAAGTTGTGGTCATTGGCTCTAGAACATTGCCAAAGTGCTCATTGGAATATGATTGGGCTGTTGTTAGACGGGAGAATGCAGTATCTAATTATAGGGCATTAGATCCCTCAAAGTGACTCAGTTATTTTGTAACTACCAACATGGTAGACCTAAAAGATGGTGAACTTTTCTCCTCAGGTACCACTATAGTAGCCCTGCTTTTTATCAGTTTTATATATGCTTCCTGAAAAAACTTAGTCTCAATAAAGAGTTCCTATAACTAAAAATAGTATTAAAATTATTAAATTAATGGAAGCAAGAATACATTTATTAGCAAAAAGTGAGCAAGAACCCACTCAAATTATCACAATTCCCACTAGATTCTTAGTGGATTTTAGGACTTTAGGGAAAGAAATTTTAGGATTTTAAGAGGTGGGAGGTAAGAGATGCTCTATTGAAGTGGGAAACAGTCCAACTCCTCATCCATTGTCAGAATGATTTTATTCAGTTATTTTCCCTCTTTCTCGAGGAAGATGGCTATGCCAACTCTTGCTGGGGATGGCCATTCTTTTTTCTTATATTCAGTTCAATTATTTGCTGTAAATAATGGATGCCCATCCAGCAAAACAGAGCCTAAGGTAGTTGTATCAGGCATACTTTCATACAATCTGCCAATGCTTTGCCTCTTGAGAATTTATTATAATCTTAGGTTGTTCTGCAATTCTTCATTTGTGCTGAAGTACTTTTATTTGTGGGTGACTTTGATCTTAATCGTTTCAATTTCTCATCCTTTATAAGATTCTCTCTCAGAAGATACTCCCTGTAAGTATTGGTAACGGAAGCACTTTGACCAAAGTTGGTTTCTGTGTCTTTTGATGTGATGATTTCTTAGACTAAGGAGGAGAAATCCTTCTGATCACTATCCTATTTCCTTATTTTTCCTCCTCACCTACTTATTCCTCACTAACTTGCAGGAAGCCTGTCTAGCAGTCCAGAGGAGATGTCGGGAGCTGAGGAGGGGAGGGAGACATCCTCAGGCATTGAAGTGGAGGCCTCAGACCTGAGCTTGAGCTTGACCGGGGATGATGGTGGCCCCAACCGCACCAGCACAGAAAGTCGAGGCACAGATACAGAGAGCTCAGGTGAAGACAAGGACTCTGACAGCATGGAGGACACCGGCCATTACTCCATCAATGATGAAAACCAAGTCCATGACCACTCAGAGGAAGAGGAGGAAGAAGAAGAGGAAGAAGAAGAGCATCCTCGGCGCCGTGTACAGCGCAAGCGGGCCAACCGTGACCAGGACTCATCAGACGATGAGCGGGCCCTAGAGGACTGGGTGTCCTCGGAGACATCAGCCCTGCCCCGCCCTCGCTGGCAAGCCCTTCCTGCCCTTCGAGAGCGGGAGCTGGGATCAAGTACCCGCTTTGTATATGAGGCTTGTGGGGCGAGAGTCTTTGTGCAGCGTTTCCGCCTGCAGCATGGGCTTGAGGGCCATACTGGTTGTGTCAATACCCTGCACTTTAACCAGCGTGGCACCTGGCTGGCCAGTGGCAGTGATGACCTAAAAGTGGTGGTTTGGGACTGGGTGCGGCGGCAGCCAGTTCTGGACTTTGAGAGCGGCCACAAAAGCAATGTCTTCCAGGTGAGGCAAGGGAGCAAAATAGCAGTTGAGAAAATCAGGCATGAGTTAGACAAACCTGAGCTGCTGCTTGGAGTGGGAGCTGATAGTGAGTTGTGGTAGGAATTAGACATCAGGATTCGGTCCTACCTTGGCTTCCGTAATGACTTAGAGGAGTTAAATACACTGAAAGACCCATGGCAACCTTTTGTTTTCTTGAGCATAAAGACTATTGGAAGCCTTAGAGGTAGGGTGCTTGGAAATCATCAGAAAGGTACTAAATATGCCCTGGTAGGAGGCATATAAGAGCAGAGGCTCTTGAGCCAAACTGCTTGGGTTCAAATCCTGGCCCTACTCTTCACTAGCTGTGTGATCTTGGGCAAGTTATTTAACCTCTGTCTTCAGTTTATTTATCTATAATATAGGGCTAATTACGTAGAGGGTTATGAGGATTAAATAACAATAGAGGCTAAGCGGTTAGACCTGTGTCTGGTATTTAATAAACATTTGATAAATGTTAATACTGTTGTTATTCTCTGGAGATTTTACTCATCAGCCCCATCCATCATATTGGTACTAGCTGTTTATCCCTAAGCATGTTCTCTTTCCTTCCCCAGCATCCCCTCGAATTTCCCTTTTCTTTGTAGCAAATTTATATTTGCTTCTGAATCAAGATAGATTTTCCTCCTTTTTTCCTTACTTTTCTCCCCTAGTAGGTAGAGTCCTAGTTCGTCTGAGCGCTTATCCTGTACCAGTTCAACCTTCCAGAGTCAACTGAAACGCTCTCTTACATCAGAGAAGTTTTTTCTCTCCCTCTCCTTTAACTCTTGGAAGAAATTAGACTTCAACCAACTGTATCAGAGTAGGAGAGCTAAGTTTTCACCTGTTGTGCAACAAAAGGGGGTGAGTTGGAGTTGTCATCACGTTTTTCCTTCTCAAATTCACCTCCTCATTTTCTTTGTGTGTCCCTTGTTTTATTCTTAACACCGCAGGCCAAGTTCCTTCCTAACAGTGGTGATTCCACCCTGGCCATGTGTGCCCGTGATGGGCAGGTGCGGGTAGCAGAGTTGTCTGCCACACAGTGCTGCAAGAATACAAAGCGTGTGGCCCAACACAAGGGAGCGTCCCACAAGGTAAGTCAGTCCTTGCCCCAAAGGTTGTGCAATCCATATCCTCTGTGGATCTCAACCAAGGCCTTCCCGTATCTCTGCCCATTGTGTCCCCTTTATTGTAGTCACCTGCCTTGCTTTTTTCAGTCCTAAGATTTATAGATAAGAAGGGAGAAAAAGCAGCCACCCTAAACTTCTTGGAAGATAAGTATTTGAGAGATCTATAGATCTTTCACATGTGGCATTCAGTTGATAATACCTAACCCCTCAGCTGAGCCAAGGTTAGTTTGGAGGTCTCTTATGCCTTCTAAACCTTTAAAATGTACCGATTGTATTTAAAACACCTAAACAGCTCCAAGGTGCTAGTGGTTGGCTTCTCACATGTGAGAGCTCCAGCTTTTCTGCTCACAACTCTCAGTGCACAAACAGCACTATTTCTGGAAGCCCTATTTAGAGCTGGGAATATAGGCCAAATAGTCATGGTGGCAGCCACTGAGGAGCTAAGAGCTGCTTAGTCTCAGAGTAGGCACCGTATTCTCCCGTGCCATGAAAAGAGAATGGTGCTCTCTTCTTACAAACCCCAGGGAAATATGTAGGTGGACCTGGAGTATCCTTTTCTAGCCCAGATGGCTCAGCCCTATTTCTTTATTTCTTAAGCCTACCCCCAACACATTAGATAACTAATTGTCAGAACTAAGATGTAGGGAATTAAACTTGGGCACCATTTCTCTCCCCACTTGAGGGTGTAAAATTGATTTTATTTGAGAATGTGTCCTAAGGGCTGATATTATCCTTTGGTAGCACTCTTCAGATCTATGGGGGACTTAGTTGAAATAGCAAATCACTGGTCCTTTTGCCAGGCTGTAAATAATTTATACAGAACAAGAAAGAGTGGGCTTATTAAATTATCTCCTTTTCTGGGATTTTACAACAAAATGGATAGACATTTCTCTTGCTGAGATGTTTTAAATGCAGCCCTTCCTAAAGATAAAGGAATAAACTAGACAACCTCTAATTCTAGTCTTTAGAAACTTCATCCTTTCCCTTTTTTCTCCTTCAGTTGGCCCTGGAACCAGACTCTCCCTGTACGTTCCTCTCTGCAGGTGAAGATGCAGTTGTCTTCACTATTGACCTCAGACAAGACCGGCCAGCTTCGTAAGTATGGCAGTAGAAATTTAACAGAACTGGATCTCTTGGTCTTGAAAATATTCCACATGCTCTAGGTAATGCTCAACTCTGGTCCATCAGAATAATCCCTTTGTGCTTATGATAAGAAGCAGATTAAGGTTTAGGGGAGTTCCTTATTTCTCGGTTGCTATTTGTCTGTTTCTCAGCAGTGAAATATATTCAGTCTACCTTCATTTCTAAAGCAAGGTTCAGTTATCTTATTATATGTGGGCTTTAATAATTTGATGATCTTCCACTCTCCATTCACTTGGATGCCACTCAGCTTTCCCACAAGAAGCACATTATTCTGCAAAGCAGCCTAGAGGTACAGTCCTATGTAGTTTTCAGTTCAGTTACATATAGAAACATGTAAACAATTAAATAATAAATCTTGAACAAAAATATTGATAGCTATAATAGAGCTCTTACCATATCACAGTTCATTTTTTACATGAATTTGAGACTTGTGGGTAAATTATATCCCTTTTCAGCTGTGTGATATCATAGAAAGAACGTAGCATCTTGTTTGGATCCAGGCAGACCTAGGTCAAATCTCAACTCAGACACTACTAGTTATGACCTCTATGACCTTTTCAAACTTCAGTGCTTCAGCCTCACTATGGGCATAATCAATCAATCGCTTTCTCTCTGGTTTCTGTGAGGATTATTGATAAGTGTGTTTGATGTCCCAGCATAGTGTCTGGCACCATGACTGGAACTGATTAAATTGTAGCTATTAGTTATTTTAGTTTCCTTTTTTCATTTTTATTGCTCTTATAATAAATACATCTTGTTTTAAAAATTAAAATAATAAAGTATATGTACAAAATGTAAATGCTCCCTCATGCACACCTCCACTACCCTCCCCACCCCCAACACTTTTCTAGCTATTGGTAACCATTGTTAAAAATTTTGAATACCTTTCCAATCCTTTTTGTATACTTTTATGTATCTTAATATATACATGGACACTTTTCCCCATAAATGGGATAATTATATGTATATGTAAACATACATATATGTATTTTATATATATATAGATATATCTATCTATCTATATATATATAGATAGATAGATATATCTGAAATTTGCTTATTTCACACTATTATGTCTTTTTGGAGATCTTTCTACAGCAGACCATAAAGGTCTGCCTTGTTTTTGACCATGACATATAATCATAGCATTGGTGTACCACAGTTTATTTAACCACTACTTTGTGGATGGATTATTTAGATTATTTATTGTCTTAAAAATATCATAACAAATCTTGTATGTCAATACCAATATTGAGTAAGGGATGTCACTGATTTACATAGCATACAAGTAAAACATAGGTTAATTTAGGGAATCTAATCTTAAAGCTGATTATTATTAGACTTTTGTTTTTAGAGAGATAAGTATAGAAAAAGTTCTTTAGAAAGTGGAAGATTTTCAAAAAACTGCTTAATGTTTTAGGCTTGCAGAAAGGATATACTGGTTACTTATATAAACCTCAAAGAGGTTGAAGGTTGAGAGATAATGGGTTTATACTGGAAAGGCAACAGGCCTGGGTGACAAGGGATCTGCCTTCTAATACTATCCTGCAGTTATCTAGCTTTGAGAAAATCATTTAATCTCTTGAACTGAATGATGTTTGCTATTTTCAGTTCTGAAGTTCCGTGGTTCTCTGATGATAACAGAACTTTAGCCAGTTTTCCAGAGGGGAGGGGAAGGACAAAGATGCAAAAAATGGTAGGAGTTTGTTTGGTCTGCTCTGGTAGAGAGTTGTGAAGCAGAATAAGATCTTATCCGGTAGATCAGATTCAGAGGAAAACTACTGTTAGGCCACAAGGAATTGGGAATTTGGTTCAAGTAATGGGCAGAACAGATGACTTTAGCAGATTATCAAATTTGGAATGAAATGATGTAGGCAGAAAATCTGACTGAGAGTTGACCAATGGATCTCGATGCAAGCAATATTACGTGGGGTAGAAACTAAAAGGGGGAACATGGGAGAAACTTAGAATAGGAGGAGGCCCAAATTCTGCATTTGGGGAATAAGAGACAGTGAGCCTTCAAAAAGTTTTTACCTTAGGAAGGTTGAAGAAGTAATAGAAGGCTGGAATGAGGTGGGGGACTGAATGTGAAGGTTATGGCCAGAAAATCCAAGCTATCCTTATGTGTTAAGCTGGTGCCTGAACATCCACCTATATCAGAGGCATTTCTGTGTGGAGTTGGCATAGGGGAATTTTTCTTTTGTGTATATATGATAGCGGAGTCTCGGGAAGCTGGTGAAATTGGCTAATGTCTTAGGAAAGAAGTTAGATTTGGAGCTGTGGGTGGGATATTCCTTTAGCCAGTGGAAGACAGTTTGAGGTATTCTTCAAGAGAATCCTTTGACTGGATCTGTAATTACTTTTTCCTTTTTGCTGGAATGTACCTACTCATTAAAAAACTGCAAAGCTTAAGCCAAAATTTGATAAATTTATTGCATATGGTTTTGTGTGCTACCTCCCTCTGATGTGAAAATTTTTATTTTCCTACTGTCATGATTAATCATTTTTATAGCACCCCTGCATGTTCTTCAGAGAGCTCAGGGTAGTCTGTGCACTTATCCATTGGGAGGGAGAATTGTTTGTTTTAGGTGAATAAATTAAGGCATAGAAAGATGGAGCTTTTTTTCAGGATTACATGACAGTCGAGCCAGTACTTCATCATCTATCCCCTCAGTTTCTTCATTTTGCTTCCACATGGTGACCTTTATGTTTGTCTGCCCTTCTCTTTCTGAAAATCCAAATTGTTAAAAAAATTGAAATGGTCCTGTGAAAATGAGCAGCGTCTGCTTCTATTCCTTTTCCCTGCGATTAGAGCTGCCTCTTCTCCATTGCTAGTTTTGTTCCTGGAACTCTCTTGATATGTTTTCTGCCTTGTGTTTTTGAGAGTTACATAGGTGTGTGTGTGTTTTCTCTAATGACATTCATTTTTGATGATCTCTGTACACGATTCTTTTAATGGAAGGCTGCAGAGATTTTAAAATCAAATAAAATCTCTGCACTTTGCCTAGAGCAGCTCTAGACTGGAGTGACTTTGACCATATAAAGAGGATGCTAAAATCATTTCTTTACAAAGAAACTCGTTGTCATGATTATATTTCTTTCAGTTTCCATAGCAACAGAAATAAGCAAAACCTTAGAATTAAAAACGAAAGCTAAAGCCCAGCCCCTTCTTTTGTTGTCAATTTACTAATCATTTTTTTCTTTTTTCTTTTTCTTTTTTTTTTTGGTGAGGAAGATTGGCCCTGAGCTAACACCTGTTGCCAATTTTCCCCTTTTTGCTTGAGGAAGTGGCCCTGAACTAACATCTGTGCCCCTCTTCCTCTGTTCTGTATGTGGGTCACCACCACAGCATGGCTTGATGAGGGCTGTAGGTCCACGCCCAGGATCTGAACCCATGAACCTGGGCCGCTGAAGCGGAGTGTGCCAATCTTAACTGCTACACCGGCCCCTCCTAATCTTTATGATGTCAAATTTGACTGGTTGTACAGTTAGATCTGGGAAGAGTATTCACAGTACCACCCTTAAGCTGGGACAAATTATGGCTATTTAGCCAGAATCTTCTGGCTAAAACTCTGAAATTTTATTGGCTTTCTTCAGGGCCCCATGCCCTCCTAAGGATCACCTTTTTTGTGGTACAATCAGGAGATAATTTAGAAATTATTTTCCAACCTTAAAAGCAGCTATCTTCATAAGAAATTTCTATCCTGATTTGTTTCAGATAAGGAAAGAAGAATGTTGTTTTGGATTGCCCTTGTGCTAGAAAACTATGGCTTATCATTCTTCAGTGTGCATTTTTAAAGCTGAGTTTTAAGTGACACTTTTCTGGCATCTGGGAGATAGACTCTGACTGTAAGGTCTTTTCTGTCCACTGTTTCTGTGAGTCATCCTCCCCTCGTTCCCTCCTCCCAAATGATTGGGAAAATATATGTATAAATAAAGGATGGGAAGATGTGGGTAGTATTGTCTGCTTAATGATTTGTTGTCATCATGTTGGACTCCAGTCAAACCGAGGCTACTTGAGGAACAATACCTTCGTATACCTTTAACTTATACTTCTTGAGGAACACCAGAAAATGACTTCACCACATTTTTTTTTTCCGTCCCCAGAGTAGTATTTAGTATACGTATGTGGAGGTGTTTTTTGTCTTTTTCTTGTTCCAGTGTTCAAAACAAACAAACAAAACCACTCTTTTCTTTCTTTCCAAATGAGAATCTGTTTGGTTTTTTATTAGCTGTGTCTGCATTACTCTCTCTGCTCTCACTTGCCATGACCATCTGCATCTCTTGGAGAATATAACTTTTATGTTTTTCTACTCTTAAAGGAAACTGGTGGTGACAAAAGAGAAGGAGAAGAAAGTGGGGCTGTATACAATCTATGTGAATCCTGCCAATACCCACCAGTTTGCAGTGGGTGGACGAGATCAGTTTGTAAGGTGAGTCTGTGGCTCTTTTGTGTCTTTGAGAGTTGGAGACTGATGCATTGTGTACTACCAGGTGTCCTTTATGGAAAGGTTGAATTGCCTAGGATTCCATTAATCACCATCTTGAATTTTTTACCATCTTTCAAAGAGTTTAAGCTCCTTGTGAGGCATTCTGCTCCCTAATGTAACAATGTCTGAGGATGGCTTAACATATTATAGAGATTATCAAGTTTTAAAGAAGTTTGATGAATTGACCAAGGTCCCCACATAGCAGCTAAGGCATAAACCCAGGTTTACTAGCAAATTCTGTATTAGTAAATATCTTCCACCATTTTTATATATAATTAACATGCACTAGATATATATTTTTTTCATTGTTATTGATGTCTTAATAGTTTATAACATTGTGGGGTTTTAGCTGTACACTCTTTTTTGTCGGTCACCATGTGGATGCATCCCTTCACCCCTTGTGCCCACCCCCCACCCCCCTTCCCCTTGGTAACCACCAACCAGTTCTCTCTGTCCATGTGTTCATTTATATTCCACATATGAGTGAAATCATGCAGTATCTGTCCTTCTCTCTCTGGCTTATTTCACTTAACATAATACCCTCTAGGTCCATCCATGTTGTTGCAAATGGGACAATTCTGTCTTTTCTTATGGCTGAGTAGTATTCCATTGTATATATATACCACATCTTCTTTGTCCAATCATCAGTCGAGGGACACTTGGATTGCTTCCACTTCTTGGCTATGGTGAATAAAGCTGCAGTGAACATAGGGGTGCATAAGCCTCTTGTGATGGTTGATTTCATGTCCATTGGGTAGATGCCCGAGAGTGGGATTGCTGAATCATAAGGTATTTCTATTTTTAATTTTTTGAGGACTCTCCATACTGTTTTCCATAGAGGCTGCACCAGTTTGCATTCCCACCAGCAGTGAATGAGGGTTCCTCTTTCTCCACAACCTCTCCAGCATTTGTTGTTATCTTGGTGATTATAGCCATTCTAACAGGTGTAAGGTGATATCTTAGTGTAGGTTTGATTTGCATTTCCCTGATGATTAGTGATGTTGAACATCTTTTCATGTGTCTATTGGCCATCTGTATCTCTTCCTTGGAAAAATGTCTGTTCATATCCTCTGCCCATTTTTTGATTGGGTTGCTCAGTTGTATGAGATCTTTATATATTACGGAGATTAATCCCTTGTCGGATAAACGATTTGCGAATATTTTCTCCCAGCTGGTGGGTTGTCTATTCATCTTGATCCTGGTTTCATTTGCCTTGTAGAAGCTCTTTAGAAGTCTGATGAAGTCCCACTCATTTATTTTTTCTTTTGTTTCCCTTGTCCGAGTAGACATGGAATCTGAAAGGATCCCTTTATGACCCATGTCAATTAGTGTACTGCCTATATTTTCTTCCAGGAGTTTTATAGTTTCAGGTCTCAGTTTCAGGTCCTTAATCCATTTTGAATTGATTTTTGTGTATGGCGATAGGAGATGGTCTACTTTCATTCTTTTGCATGTTGCTGTCCAATTTTTCCAGCACCATTTATTGAAGAGACTTCCCTCTCTCCGTTGTATGTTCTTCACTCCTTTGTCGAAGATTAGCTGTCCATAGATGTGTGGTTTTATTTCTGGGCTTTCAATTCTGTTCCATTGATCTGTGTGTCTATTTTTGTACCAGTACCATGCTGTTTTGATTACTATAGCTCTATAGTATATTTTGAAATCGGGGATTGAGATGCCTCCAGCTTTGTTTTTTTTTTTTTTTCAGGATTGCTTTAGCTATTCGGGGTCTTTTGTTGCCCCATACGAATTTCAGTATTTTTTGTTCTGTTTCCATGAAGAATGACATTGGGATTCTGATTGGGATTGCATTGAATCTGTAGATTGCTTTAGGTAGAATGGACATTTAAACCATGTTTATTCTTCCAATCCATGTGCATGGAATATTTTTCCATTTCTTGATGTCTTCCTCGATTTCTTTCAATACTGTCTTATAGTTTTCATTGTATAGGTCTTTCACCTCCTTGGTTAAATTTATTCCCAGATATTTTATTCTTTTTTGTTGCAATTGTAAATGGGATTGTCTTTTTGAGTTCTCTTTCTGTTAGTTCATCATTAGTGTATAGAAATGCAACTGATTTTTGTAAGTTGATTTTATACCCTGCCTATAGTCAACTTATTTTTGACAAAGAAGTAAGGACAGTACAGTGGAGCAAAGATAGTCTGTTCAACAAATGGTCCTAGAACAACTGGACATCCACATGTAAAAAGAATGAATCTAGACACAAACTTTACAGCCTTCACAAATATTAACTCAAAATGGATGATAGACCTAAAAGTAAAACCCAAAACTTTTATAAAAGTCCTAGAAGATAACATAAGAGAAAACCTAGATGACCTTGGGTGTGGTACTGCCTTTGTAGAAACAACACCAAAGACATGATCCATGAAAGACATAATTGATAAGCGACGCTTGATTAAAATTAAAAACTTCTACTCTATCAAAGACAGTATCAAGAGAATTAGAAGACAAGCCACAGACTGGGAGAAAATATTTGCAAAAGACACATCTGGTAAAGGACTGTTATCCAAAATATACAAGGAACTCTTAAAACTCAACTATAAGAAAACAAACAACCCATTTAAAAAATGGGCCAAAGATCTTAACAGACACCTCACCGAAGAAGATATACAGATGTTAAGTAAGTATAAGAAAAGATGCTCCACATCATATGTCATTAGGAAAATGCATATTAAAACAACAATGAGATACCACTACATGTCTTTTAGAATGGCTGAAATCTGGAACTTTGACACCACCAAATGCTGACAAGTATGTGGAGCAACAGGAACTTATATACATTGCTGGTGGAAATGCAAAACGATAACAGCCACTTTGGAAGACAGTTTATTGGTTTCTCACAAAATGAAACATTCTTACCATATGATCCAGCAATTGCACTTCTTGGTATTTACCCAAAGGAGTTGAAAACTTACGTCCACACAGAAACCTGTACACAGATATTTATAGCAGCTTTATTCATAATTGCCAAAACTTATTAAAAAAAAACCATTCCGATGAGTGACGATGATAATGGGGGAGGCTCTGCATGTGTGTGGGCAGGGTGTATATGGGAAATCCATGTACTGCCCTCTCAATTTTGTTGTAAACCTAAAATTTCACTAAGAAATGAAGTCTTAAAAATAAATAAATAATGTCAAGATCCTTCCTGTCCTCAGAAAATAGGGCAAAAATTAATATTCATCTTTGTATCACTGCTGTCTAGCACGGGGGTTGGCAAACTATACCGACTGTTTTTGTAAATAAAGTTTGATTGGAACACAGCCATAGCCATTCATTGGCATGTTATCCATGGCTGCTTTCATGCTGCAATGGCAGAGTTCAGTAGTTGTGACAGAGACTAAATGGCCTGCCAGCCTGAAATATTTAACTATCTTGCCATTTAAGAAAAAGTTTGCCAACCCCTCGTCTAGCATAATATCTAGAATATAGTAGGTTCTTAATAAATACTTATGGAAGAAAGGGGAAAGAAGGTAAGAATTTCCCCATAAAGGAGAAGGGCAGAAAGCATTAGATCCTGAGGAATACAGAATAGTCCATACACCAAAATATTTAATATTTAAATACTTTTTACTGATTTGCTGAAGTTTATGGTGGCTTGAGTGCTGTTGATTTAGACATAGTTTAGAGGGAAAAAAAATCTGATTATCAGCTGATGTATTTGTTGAAGAGTAGTAATTGGTAGTACAGTAGCTTCCTATTTCTGTTTTCTTTTTTGGTTCATTTAGCAAAGCAGACATTTCCTGCATATTCTCTTTACAAAGGATATTAAGCAAGGGTTTGTGGAGAATACAAACATATATTGATTCATTCATTTCCTCATCCAGCATTTACTGAGCATCTGCTGTGTACTTAGATACACACTTGGCTAGACATGGTCTCTGCCTTTAAAGAGCATTCTGGAGAAACAAATACATAAGGATTAAAAATATTAAGTAACTTACTCAGTATTACTCATCTAGTAAGTAGCAGAGTTAGTATTTGAACTCAGATCAGCCTCCTGAAATATGGTAGGAACCATGTCAGTAGCTGTTATTTTTCACAGAGGAAGTATTAAAGACAAATGGGGAATTAGTATATCAGGTAGAGGAAACATGTGTAGAGGTAAGATAACAAGATGTGACATGAGATGTTCAAGGAAGCATTGCTTTTGTTTTTGGGGGTTTTGGTTTTTTTTTTGTATAATGTATGGGATCTTTGAGAAGTGGTAGGCAGCATTACTAAGGAGTGTGGGCTTTAGTAAAAAGTACAAAATCACGGAAGAGATTTAAGCAGGGAATTTACATAAAATTTTGCATTTTAGACATAATTCTGGTGAGAGAATGAGCAGGGAAATCAATTAGAAGGATACTACAAATAATCTAGGCAAAAAATGGCTACAGGTAGAGAAAGCAGATATAGTCAAGAAATATACTCGGGGTCAAATTTACAGGAGAGAAAGTAGTTGTACAGGAGAGAAAGGACCCGATTTCTGGTTTCACCACCTGAATTTAGGATAGTGCCATTGACAAGGATTCAGGGGAAGGAGTAGGTTTGGAATGAGTTTAGTTTTAGAAGAAGGAGGATGAGTTTACTTTGGGGATCCCATTACAATGTTCAGTTGGCAGGTAGATACAGATCTAGAGCTCAGAGTTAAGTGTGGACTGGAGACATAGATTTAAGAGACGTATATTTGTATATAGGTGGTAGTTAAAGCATTGGTAATGAAATTTGATCACCAAAAGAAAGTATTGAGCAGAATTTTTCCCACCTTTTGAATCTCTGGCCTCTTTGACCATAAAAGGAGAACTATGGAAGAGTACACATAAGAACAGTCTCTGGGCATCCACATACTACTAGTACTCTAGGTTAAAGTTTCCATATATAGAGTCAGAGGAGAACTTAAGACCAGACCTCTGGGGAACATCAGCATTTAAGGGATGAACCAAGAAAGACAAGCCCATGAACAACATTAAGGAGTGGTTGGACGTCCAGGAAAGAAAGTGTTTTGGGGAAGGAGTAATGAATAATGTCAGGACAAGAGAGAAAGGCCTGAAAAGTATCTTGTTGGCGTTGGCAGTTAGCTTACTGATAACTTGGCCAGAGCAGTTTCAGTGGTGAGTTGAGGGTTAACTAGATTGGAATGGATTGAGAAGTGAATAGGAGTGAAAATGTTGAATGTAGATTGCTCTCTTCAGTAATTTGACTGCAAGGGGAAGGACAGAAAAAGCAATAGTAGGAAAGGATAGTCAGTAAAAGGATTTTTAGAAAACGGACAGACAGTGATGAGGAAGAGGTTGAGAGAAATGAACTAATCAAACAGGCAAGGTCCTTGGAGGGATGAGATTAAGAGCAGCTGTGGAGAGCTGAGGCTGTGAGATTGGAGGAGACTGATGGGCAAGGACAGGGACTAGAGCTGTCTTGTTCCTCACGGTATTTCCAGCACCTAACAATACTTGGCAGATAGTATGTGCCATAAATATTTAAATGTAAAGTTTGGATTGGAGAGATGAGTGAAGGTGAAGGTAGTTTGGCACTTGATGAGAATGAAGGAAGGAGAGAGGGAGTCTTGAGGAAATATAGGTGGTGGTTTGTAATAGTTGTTGAGGGGATGAGAGGAAGAACTGACCAAATAAGATTTCAAGAAAGGATTGAAGATCCGCTGACTTATAAAATGCATGGTCTCTGCCCATGAGTAATAAACCCTATTGGGGAGGTTACATACACAGAAAGCTCTATAGTAATGTTATTTCAGTGAAAATAAACAGTAAGTGATATAAAAGCTGAGAGGAAAGCTAAGCCACTTGAAACAGATATAATTGAGGATTACTGCTTGAAATGGGAAGTGCCTGGATAAAAGAGTTAGCGTTTGGAAAGGGAGTAGGAGATGAGGACCTTCAAGGAAGAGCCTGAGCCAGAACCTTGGTTGGGGAACATCCTTGTCTGTGCTGACACCCAGCTGACTGCTGTTCCTGCCACTACAGCATATTGCAACTCTTCAAGGGATCATTTTAAAAATTTTGACATTTTCATTGCTTCTTCCACCACAGGATTTATGACCAGAGGAAAATTGATGAGAATGAGAACAATGGAGTACTCAAGAAATTCTGTCCTCATCACCTGGTAAGATTCATGAAGGGCCAGTGACTCCAGGCTTCCTTGACTTGGCCCCAAAGCTGCCCCCAAACTTGTTGGTATTGGGGGAGGAGCTTGGACTTTCAAGTCAGACACCTGGATTTGAATCCTGGCTCTTCCACTTACCAGCTTTGTGATCTTGGGCAGTCATCTCACCTCTGTTAGCCTCAGTTTTCTTATTGACAACATAGAGATAAAGATCCTTGCCTTGCACCATGATGGTCAGGCCTAATGAGATAATGTGTATATAAAATGGCTAGCACATAGAACACAACCAAACAGAAAGCCCTCTCCCTGCTGAAGTGGTCACGTTTCATCAGTTATACTCCTGTCTCTGTCTGTCTCTCTCTCAATCTCTGGGAGAAGATATAGGGGAGTTTGAAGGAAAACCTGTTTCCTGAAGGTGGTATAACAAATGGGGGGGTGGGGCATCAGTCAGTATCTGCTCCTTATTGCAGGTGAACAGTGAGTCCAAAGCAAACATCACCTGTCTTGTGTACAGCCACGACGGCACAGGTACGTGAGCAGGGCCCAGCTCCTAGGCTGGCATGCCCCCTCTGTCTAGGGAGCTGCTGAGCCAGTGAGGCATGTGCCCTCCAGTGCTCACCACTGTGCTATAGCTCCAAGTGGAGCAGCTGGGGAGTAGTTGCCAATGGTGAGCACACAGTGGGAGGATGCAGCAGATGACCCTTGGAGATTCCAGGCACCACTTGCAGAATGCTGCAGATGATATTCAGCAGGGCCTATCCTGAAGCCCAGGCTACTTGCCTGAGCAGGTTCTTATGCCTTTGACTCATTTCTGAGTTAATGGGTATGATCTTCCTGAGCATTCTGCTACCCCTGGGTTGGCAGTGTGTTCCTAATCTACCCTAGACTGACTTGCCTGCTCTTCCAACTGAGTAAGATGGGTGCTGTACGTGGGTGTTAGGAGGGGGCACTACTGGCAAGAAGCCCCACCCCAACCCCCAACTCCTGGTCCCAGCTTTTTTCAGCCTTTGCCTTCACTGCTGTGTGCTTGTTCTTGGCAGAGCTCCTGGCCAGTTACAATGATGAAGACATTTACCTCTTCAACTCCTCTCACAGTGATGGGGCCCAGTATGTTAAGAGGTACAAGGGCCACAGAAATAACGCCACAGGTGAGGCTGTCTTTTCTAGGTTTCTGTAGCCCACAGTATCTCATTCAAGTTGTACAAATAGGAACTACCTAAAGGAATAGACTGCCTGTCACCGAGGGCAGTGAAAAGGTATCCCTAATTGGCCTGGAGTTTTCATGGGACTGCTGAGCTAGAGGAGAAAGGACTCAGGAGCATTTCTCACCATGCAGTGATGTTACTTGTTTTGGACATAAGGAGACTAGACTGACTATATTTTTCTTATGATTTCAGGCAACTTCAGGATTAAAAGGCCTGTTAGCGAGTCCAAGAAAGCCCTCGTTAGTCAGTGGTACCGAATTGCGTAAAATAGCGGGGTGAACTTGTGCCTCTAGGGAGGAGGAGGAAATGATTCTTTTGAATAACGCAGAGGAGGAGGAGTGGTGATAGTACCTCACCCAAGTTTGCAATTAAGATTTGCCTTTTTTGTTCTATCTGTGGTTCCGAAACTTTGCTGCACAATGGAGTCACCTGATAATCTTTTAAAAATACTGAGGCCTGGCTCCCATCCCCAGACATTCTGATTTGATTGGAATGGGGTACAACTTCACTGGGATTTTTAAAAGCTCCCTACATGATTCTAATGTACAGAAAAGTTGAGGAATCACTACTCTTTGCTGTTGTTACCACTCCTAACAGGTATCTGTCATAATTTTGACTTGGAGAGAGCAGTTACTTTTCCTTTTTCTCTTGAGCTGGGGAGAAGAGAGGGAAAAACCTGTACTTGGATCTTAGTTCATGAGCAGACGAAAGAAAGAGTGCCAGTCTCATGACTGGTATAGAACTGGACATAGTCATTGGGACTCCTGGCTTCTCTTACTAATTTCAGAGAGTGGAGCCCTGTTCAGTCTTGGTAGAAAGCACAGTTCAGATCTTCTTATAGGCAGTTGTGGCATATACCTCCATCGGTCTCGGGTCAGCTGATGACCCAGGAAGCATTGACAAGGTACCAATGAAGTACGTATCCCAAGGATAATCCTAGGACATAGGTCAGTGCTGCCTGGGAGTGGGCAGAGCTGGGGTGATTCAGGTTGGGATAGATAAGGCATTAGTGAGGCCTGTGGTTGTTCAGTAGGGTGTAGACTAATGAGACTGAGGCTGTTGCTAAGGGACTGCAACTCCTCAGCCCTTTGGAGCTCTTCGGGAGAATATAAATAGTCTCTGGGACTGGTATCTTGTTGTAACTATCTATTATACATGCATAATCTCTTGATTTGTTTTGTGAAAATGAAAGAAATTCTTTGGCTCTTAGCTGATGTACAGCTTTTTAATAACTAAATTGTCTATGAGGTAAATATATGCAGGCCTGATGCCAACCCTCATGTGGTTTATTCCCTCATTTATCATTTCAGTAAAAGGCGTCAATTTCTATGGCCCCAAGAGTGAGTTTGTGGTGAGCGGTAGTGACTGCGGGCACATCTTCCTCTGGGAGAAATCATCCTGCCAGATCATTCAGTTCATGGAGGGGGACAAGGGAGGCGTGGTGAGTATGGTGTGCTGGGCTGGCTGGCTCCCTGTTCTCTCCAGTCATTAAGGTAGGTTTTAGCCGGACCACTGAATTTTCATTGTGATATCATGATACCATATCTTATAGGTCTAGCCAGCTAAAAGGCAGTATAGGCTGGGGGTGCTGAGGTTTTGATGAAATGTTTTCTTTCCTTTCCTTTCTTTTGCCCCTCTGAGGCACAGTTTACTGAGAAGAGAAAGGGATCTTAGGGAAGAACCTCTGGTCTGAGTGAGGTGTCGCCAGGCATGGACCTTTTCCGAAAGAAAAACATTCGAGTTCAAGGCACACCATCCTACATAGGAGCATTTTTAGGACAATTGGGAAAATCAGAACATGGTCCATACATTAGATAATGTGGCATTTGATGTTAAATTTATTTGATGTGACAATAGCATTCTGTTTATGTAGGAGAATACCCTGGTACTTAGGAGATATGTATTAAGTATTTAAGGATGAAATGTCAAGCTTATATTCAAATGCATACAAATACACATAATATATATGTATATATAGGGAGAGAACAAATATGGCAAAATGGTTTTTTTTGGTTGATTTTTTTTTCAAGAATGAGCAGCCTGCTTTACAACCCATGATTTTATCACAGACTTTTTGTCCTTTGAATTCTATAGATAACCTTCATAGAGATAGGGCAAAAAGGAAGCGTGAGGATCCTGAGTTGGAGAGTGAAGAGTGGTCAGCTCTTAAGATGTGTCTAGCTAACCATATATATTTTTTTCCTTTTTTGAGACCCTGAGTCAAGAAGAAGTTCAGTAGCTTTCTATTATAAGGTTTTTGGATTGTAGAATATACGAAAGAGACAGTTTAGGAGACTACATTGTACTGATTACCCGAGATAGTCTGGTTAAGAGCCTCTAAGGAATGGCTGAGACAGCTTGGTCACTTCCCTTTCATTCCATGTAAGCTGTGGGGAGCTGGAAAGAGCCCAGCCATCTCTTGATGAGGTTTATCCGGAGAGTAGTGTTAGAATTTAGAATGGTTCCTTGCAGTTGGGATCTCATTCCTTGTTGTGTTTCTTGCCCTGGTTTGAAGCTATTGCACATTTTCTTCTGGTTTCCTCTAAATTTTTGAGACCTGGGACCAGTATAGATCCAAGGCTTCTATGGCCTGAATGTAAGTGGAGAGAAGTCTAGAACTTGAAGATGTGTCTCACTGTTGCCTACTTCATTCCTTACTCTTCCAATAGGTCCTTTTCTATTATCTGCAGTGAACACACCCAAAACACTGGAGTCTTAGAATTCTGCAATAGGCATGTAGTCAGAAGCAAGTCAAAAGTAGCCAGTGAATCCTTTCTTTGTCATAAACTATTGTCTTACATTCTGTTCCAGAGAGATGCAGGACTGAATGCCCTCCCCCAGGCCAGCACTTGTCCGTTCTCCAAAATCACTCTGCAGGCCAGTTTGTTTTCAGCTCAGCCAATATCAGGGTTTGATGGTTAATCCAGGTTCTCAGGTGGGGAGGGCATCTGTTTGGGATGGGTGGGCCCCAGGCCTTAGTTTTTCTGGTCCTAAGAGTGAGGGACTAGAACAAGAGGTATAGAGACTGTACCCTGAAGTGAGTTTCCTGGCTTGTTCTTGCCTCTGTGTAAGCTGAATTATTCATGTGATCCTCACTTGGCTCCCTCTGTTTTTTGTCTCAACCTCCCAGCAATGGGGTTACCAGGCACCAGCCTCAGTGCAGACTCATAGCAGTTCTATATCATAAAGTAGAATATTAGAACCAGAAGGGATCTTAGAAATTATCGTCCACCTTGCCCAGGTCTCTTGACTGTTTTTGGCTCAAACTCTAGTCCTTTCTTTGTTCCCATTCAGGGACAAGGGTGGGGGATGATGTCAAAGGACAATCCTTAGTCACCCAAAAGCAATCTCCTGCTTCATCCCTTTCCCTACATCCCCCAGCCCAGTCATCTAAGGCCAGAGCTCTTCTCTCTGCTCAGGCATTATTGACAGGATAAGTCCTGGCATTCAGACAGGTCTGGTGAAGTGACCAGGTACCCTGGCCCAGAAGCTCTCTGTCGGCTCCCCCTGCAGGCTCCAACTCAGGTACTGTATGTAATTTATTCTGTTGTTCCTCTTGCCATTGGCTTTGTCCTTAGTCTTAAATTCCAAGGAATTTCTTCCCTGTGCTTTTTTATTTTACTAACTTATTCAAGCAGAGCTACTTCAGAGTAGAGGGGTAGCAAGGGCTTATCAGGAGATGGATGAATGAGTTCAGGTTTGTATGTGTAAATTATCACACATGTTTCGATAATATTCCCAGGCAATGAAATTTGTCTAGTGCCTCCTCATGCTCCAGATCCTGGGACCCTTCCACACTTCCTAAAAGAGCCCAAATATAAACTTTGCAGTGAGCTGATATGTGGAGTGAGAGAAGGAAAAAGAGGGAAATGGGGTTTCTGCTTTACCCTTAGGCTCAAACTTAGCTTCAGTCTTTTCTGAGCATTTTGTTTATTTGTGAAATGGAAGACAAAGAAGATGTAATTCTGTAGGTCAGTTTTATTTTCCATGCTGGCCCCAGCTTCCCCTCAGCTGCTCTCTGCGTGTGCAGGCAAGGCAGAAGAGGTTGGTCCAGAGAGAACTGAAAAAGGCTTTTTGCCAGGGGTTGTTTTCTTGGACTATAGGGCAGCTGCAAGGCAGGGTGGGGTGAGGTGAGGAGTGGCTAGGACCAGACTTTCATCCTTGGGTGCCTTTTTTATCTATTCCTTATCTGAGTAAAAGCCCAAAAATGCTTTAGCAGCTAGATCTGGGACTAGCTCTTCTGTGGGGATAGGAGCTGCCGTGCCCTACCCTATTAGGAAGGCTGATGGTTCCAAGTCAGACAGCAGGGGGCATGGGTGCCTTTGGACAGAAGGAAGCTGCCTAAGCCAGAAGGCCTGCCTGCCTGCCATAGTTCATTTCTCCTGCTCAGTGAATACACCCAGAGGGTGGCTGAGATTGAGGCTGTGGGTGCCCCAGGAAGCTGCCTTGCTGTACTATGCTGCCCTATAGTTGAGCCCATTGTGCTTTCAGGGCAGATAGCTGGATGCTTTCCCCTGGGATCTTCAGGGTTCTCAGAGCAGACATGTGCCTCCACTACCCCACCACTCCCCAGTTCAGCCTCTTCCCAGCCTATGCCTTCCTCCAGTTCTAACAAACAGTGCCAAGTGAATGTAATTGTTCTCTGACTCTTCTCTGGGGGCTCAGTGGCAGCTGCTGCTTTCTTCATTTTTAAAAATTTGCCACTTGGTGGAAGCCACTGAGATGGTTTTTTCCAGCCTTAGGCAAGTGGAGCTGTGGAATCTAGAGTGAATGAGGTCATCTGGATCTCATTGTCTTTTTGTGAAGCCAGCAGTAAGTTGGCCAGTTACCCACCCACCCCTAGGGCACTGTCTGGGGATGAGGCCACCCCTACCTACATGTAGGAAATGAGAGATGGGCCTGGTCTTATACCCAGTCTGTGTCCAGTGTTTCTTCCACCCCCAGGGCCCTTTGGCCTAGGCTTGTGATGGGTGGGCCTGCCTTTTCAACTGCTGCCTCAGCCCTAATCCAAGACAATTGTTTAGCTCAAGGTGAGTAGTGGTTTTTAAGTCCTACTCCCACACACACCTAAACCTGTGCTTTCCTTTCCTCCTGAACAGGTAAACTGTCTTGAGCCCCACCCTCACCTGCCTGTGCTGGCAACCAGCGGCCTAGACCATGATGTCAAGATCTGGGCACCCACAGCTGAAACTTCCACAGAGCTTACAGGGTTAAAGGATGTAAGTAGCTGATGGCCTGTGTTCTTTTTTTTTTTTTATTTATCCACATACTGTTACGAGTCTTCATTGTCAGAGGAAGCAGCAACTTGCTGCAATTCTTTTTTTTTTTTTTTTTTACCATTTTTTTTATTGATGTCTTAATAGTTTATAACACTGTGGGGTTTTAGTTGTACATTTTTGTTTGTCCATCACCTTGTGGATGTAACCCTTCACCCCTTGTGCCCCCCCACCCCCCTTCCCCTTGGTAACCACCAATCAGTTCTCTCTGTCCGTGTGTTCACTTATATTCCATATATGAGTGAGTTCATGCAGTGTCTGTCCTTCTCTCTCTGGCTTATTTCACTTAACATAATACCCTCTAGGTCCTTCCATGTTGTTGCAAATGGGACAATTCTGTCTTTTCTTATGGCTGAGTAGTATTCCATTGTATGTATATACCACATCTTCTTTAACCAATCATCAGTCGAGGGACACTTGGGTTGCTTCCACTTCTTGGCTATAGTGAATAATGCTGCAATGAACATAGGGGCGCATAAGCCTCTTGTGATGGTTGATTTCATGTCCATTGGGTAGATGCCCAAGAGTGGGATTGCTGGATCGTACGGTATTTCTATTTTTAATTTTTTGAGGACTCTCCATACTATTTTCCATAGAGGCTGCACCAGTTTGCATTCCCACCAGCAGTGAATGAGGGTCCCCATTTCTCCACAACCTCTCCAGCATTTGTTGTTATTTGTCTTTGTGATTATAGCCATTCTAACCGGTGTAAGGTGATATCTTAGTGTAGTTTTGATTTGCATTTCCCTGATGATTAGTGATGTTGAACATCTTTTCATGTGTCTATTGGCCATCTGTATCTCTTGGAAAAATGTCTGTTCATATCCTCTGCCCATTTTTTGATCGGGTTGTTTGTTTTTTTGTTGCTCAGTTGTATGAGATCTTTATATATGACTGAGATTAATCCCTTGTCGGACAAACGATTTGCAAATATTTTCTCCCAGCTGGTGGGTTGTTTATTCATTTTGATCCTGGTTTCATTTGCCTTGTAGAAGCTCTTTAGTCTGATGAGGTCCCACTTGTTTATTTTTTCTTTTGTTTCCCTTGTCTGGGTAGACATGGAATCTGAAAGGATCCCTTTATGTCCAATCTCAATTAGTGTACTGCCTATATTTTCTTTCAGGAGTTTTATAGTTTCAGGTCTCACTTTCAGGTCTTTGATCCATTTTGAATTGATTTTTGTATATGGCGATAGGAGATGGTCTACTTTCATTCTTTGCTGCAATTCTTTAAGAGCACTACTCTAACACCCTCCCCCACATTCCTGTCATCGCCTCTCGAGGAATAGTCCCTGTTCAGGGGACCAGGGGGCAGCTAGCTTTGAAGTGCCTCTAGTTCGTGGTAGAGTGGGGATGGGGACATCTTTAGGAAGAAGCATTCTATTTTAAAGCCTCTCACCTTCTCAGTGGATGAACCTGGGGCATCCTTTCCTAATCTAATCTAGCTCCACTTCAGCTTAACAGTTCCTAAGGGAAGTTTTCATTGGGACGGAACACGAGCCTTTTCTGATCAGGTTCCTGTTTGTTACCCCCCCCCCCAACCATTTTCGGTTCCAGGTGATTAAGAAGAACAAGCGGGAGCGAGATGAAGATAGCTTGCACCACACTGACCTGTTTGATAGCCACATGCTCTGGTTCCTCATGCATCACCTGAGACAGAGACGCCATCACCGGGTAAGCTGGAGTGGGGAGTGAGCTCCCAAGGGCACTGACCCTCTCAAGAGGGTAAAAAGTTCCAATGCAGACTTCCTAACTACTTTAAGGAGGAATCAGGTAGTATTGGTTGGGTTTCCTATCCACTGTCCCCCATCCCTATCAGAGCCCTGATGTAGCCTTGGAAGAGCCACCAGGAGAAATGGGTGGTGTGTGCTTTTTGTTCTCCATCGCCATGCATGCACAGTGCTGTCTTCATAAAGGCAAAGGCATGAGGGTGGGGAAGGAATTGAGAAGAAATAATAAGTCTCAGGGTGACCCTTCTGCTTTTCTTCTTATGCCAGAAGAGGTCTAGGACAGAGATTAGCCAACTATGGCAGTTGGCATGCTGCCAGTTTTTGTAAAGTTTTATTGGAATACAGCCATATCCATTCATTTATGTATTGTCTGTGGCCGCTTTCACACTACACAGCACTGTTGAATAGTTGTGACAGAGATATGGCCCATGAGCCTATGATATTTACTCTCTGGACCTTTAAGAAAAATGCTGCTGACCCCTGGCCTAGAGGATTTCCAAGGAAATTACTAACAAGCCTTTCCCATCCTACAGCGCTGGCGAGAACCTGGGGTTGGGGCCACAGATGCAGACTCGGATGAGTCTCCCAGCTCCTCAGACACATCGGACGAGGAGGAGGGCCCTGACCGGGTGCAGTGCATGCCATCCTGAGGCCTCGTACCCAGGAGGGGTGGGCTGGGACTGCCAACCCGATCCTGCCTGGACAGCCCTTTCCTGTCCCAGGCCCTTACGTTCAGCAGAAACGCACTTTGGACTTCTTGCTTTAGATAAAAGAAAGACATCCCAGGAGAAGGACAAACCAGTGGGGAGTGAACCTACAAAGAGTACCTAGGAGTGGGAGTTGAGCCTCGGAATGGGGTTCTCTGGAGAGGTCCATAGGACTCAGCAGAAATGGCCTCTCCCCAAAGCCTTTTTTGGGGGGGAGAGGGGAGCTTATTTTGTTAACTGGTTTGGGGTAGGGAATGGGGTTTCCTTTTCTTTAATCTTCCTTGTTTCTTGGTGGGAGGGTGGGGGGGATAACTGGCTATTCAGTACCAAGGGGCCAGAGTAGGGGTGGGTAGACATGCCACTCTCTCTTTGGTTTAGGTTTTTGACCTTTTTTTCCTTTATTTTTTTAAAGTCTGACAGTTCCATTGTTTTTTTTCCCCCTGAGCAACCCCATGCCAAGATCTTGTTTTTCTGGGAAGTCCTTAGAGCCCCTAACCATCCAGTACTCTTCACTTTCCTTTCCACACCCCTTTCATTCTCTGTACTTATCACAGTGTTTTGCACTTGATTATGTATCCTTCACTCTCTTCTCTTCATCCCATCACCCCCTCAGTAGGTCTGGTGAGGGAGGTTGGGGGGAGGTAGGAGGAGGGGCAGAAGTAGAGGAAGAATAGGAAGGATGTTACCTCTTCTGTTACTTTAAAAGAAAAACTTTGGTGGCAGCAGTCTCCCTGTCCCTATCACTGTTAGAGGCCTAATGTTAGAGGCCTAATTTTATATCTATAAATGTATTAAAAGCAAGTGAAACTTGGATGTATCACGTTAAAATTATTGTCAAAGTTTAAATACCTATATATTCTCTATGACTGCAATAAAAGGACTTACAGGAGAGAGTGAGCAAGAGTAATAATGTGGAGGTGACAGCTGGGGTCAGCATACCCTCTGTGTATGGCCATCGGAGATTGAGGCTTACCCGTTATGTTTTAGGAGGCTCAAGAATGGAAGGATCCTCAATTCTGCCCTTCCCTACTTTCCTGCCATGGTTTGAGGATTGGGAAAACAGGAAATTCCTTTCAGCTCTTTGCCTCAGATTTCCTACCTCTCCTTAGGTCTTGTGGGGGTTCCCAGGATGGCTCTTCTAACCAGAGACTGGCCCGTCTTTAAAACTCACTGAACTATAACTTCAGGAAGGGTTCTGCCACTGCGGACTGTCTCTCCTAGTACTGTGTGTGACAGAGAACACACTCTTACCTTTCGCTGCTTGATTCTTTAAGCTATCGAACTCCACACCAGCTCCCTTCCTAACGGGAGAGTATAGGGAAAGACCTCCTGGGTTTGACTTTATACCTTGTCCACCTCTTGATATCTTGAGATTGAGGGACAAGTCTTTAAGAATTGATTAAATAAGGTGGCTAGGGCTGGACAGCTGTCTTATCACTGGTCACTGAATATGAAACTCCCAGTTGAATTCTTGCCCTTAAATGCTTTTGCTGCTATTTCTTTGCCCCCAACCAGGAATTCTGCCTCCTGGGACAGTCAGATTATACTAGAACAGGCCAGGAAGGAAGGGAAGAGTGAAAGGATGGAATTCCCAGACTCTCCTTCCTCCTGCCCCTTTTCCTAGCAGCTCTCAGACCAGATGTTAGCTGCTGCTCTTCCTGCCTGAGATAGGGAATGTGTGGTGACTGAGTGGTCTGTGTTCCTATTGCTAGTGGGGTGATGGAATGGGCTGAAAACCATGCACTCTGGAATTTGTTGTGTATTTTCTCAGTAAAGCTTTTTTTTTTCCTGACTGCTGCTCTCTGTGTGATATGTGGGCCATTCATTTGTGATGGGCTATTTTTGCTCCTTCCAATGTGGGTGCCTGGCCCTGCCCTTATTAGAATTTTAGGAAGTCCAGTCTAGGATTTCCATGTTTCCAGTGCTTGGGCTCCAATTGGAGACTGTTGTTAAGTGGAATAGGCCCCATAGCTCAGTGATACTTAGGAGATGGGGGAGGGGTCAGATACTATTAGGGGTGTTTTCCTGGCCTGTTCCAGGCTGTAGTGAGGGATTTGGGGGTAAGTATTGCTCCCCGTCCCTTCCCAGTCATTCTGAGGCTCCAAAATCCTGGTTATTCACAGAAATCGTAGAATCAATCACGTACAGTACAATCACCTTTATTCCAGGGTTAGAACAAGGCTGTGCACACTGCAGACAGAGGAGCACAGGATAGGGGCAATCTCACAGCAGTACAGGGGGTGGGAGGGCAGGTTTAGTCTTTTTAGATTATTTTGCCTTACAGAGAAATTACTAGACTCTGCTGAAAATGACCCTGTCTCCCTTCTCCCATCTCATCCTCTCCTTTCATCAAAGGAAGAGTCCTTATTCATTTGCATTCTGCTCTCGCTCTCGCTCTTGTTCTCGCTCTCGCTCTCGCGCTCTCACATAACATATCCTGACTGGAAGGACAATTCAAGTCCATTTCCCCCCTCCCAGTTCTAAAAGTATCTCTCTCCTTAAGGGAGAAGCCAGACAGGGCTGGGGAAACTTGGGAAGGTCCTTTAAGGCAAAACTGGAGTACTCGAGGTGTATGTGTTAAGGCAGGTGTCCGCAGCAGTGGCCAGAGGGGACAGGCAGGCTAGGCTGGGCTAGGAGTAGAGGGTGCTCTCCACCCAGTCTGGCTTCTTCCCTCTTCCAACAGCCAGCCCTCCCCTCCCACTGAAGTTTTGCCCCCACATCCTAAAAGCTCCTAACTTAAACTTTCTCTGAATAGTCTCTTGAGATTGCATGTGAATTTAAAGTTAAAAAAAAAAAAAAAGTTTTTGTTCTAACTATGTAGCAATTTGACTCTGCCACTCCCTTCACTGTGGCATTCCCCTCCCAGCCCGGCTCTGGCCTAGACAATAAGTTAATGCTAGATACCACAAAAAAGGGCAGACATGGCAGTGCGGGTTTAATATACATATATGTAGAATATATATGTACACACAGTTAGCACGGTCAGGGTGAGGAGGAGCATCTTGGGACAGGCAGGAGGCTGGGGTCACTGTACTCTAGTGATTCGGCTAGGTGTTCACAAGCCCGAGGTGCCAGGATATTGAGGGAGAGGGGTTACCAAGTCCCCTCATGGAATGAATTGGGGATCAGTGCAAAGGCAAACACTGTAGTTAACTTCCCTTCTTTCTGGCTTGGGGTGTTCTAGACCAGGGAGAAATGGAAGGTTGCCTGCAATAACCACATTGGGACCCTGTAGGTAGGAGCAGGATTGGAGTTAAAACCTAAGGATCTCATTCCCCAACGTCCCTAGATTCTGGGTCAGTATGTGCAACAGTCTGAGTAGGAATAAAGAAGTGGAAAAGGGGGCCCCTCTCACTGCCCTCATTCCCCATCTCAGGCTCAGTGGGGCATGCTCCCAGCCCAGTCTCTCCAGAGCAGAGGTGGGTGGGGGTATCTAATGCTGGGTGCTCCTTGGGGTTTGAACTCGGGCCAGGAAAGTTTCCAGTGGTCCTTTCTCATTAGATCCCTGGCTCATACCCATCCTAGGCCCATGAGAGGGGAGCAAAAAAGGACCTGCTGGTGCCCAGGCCCTCCAACCTGAGGAACAGCTGGAAACTGGACTCCTCAGCTAGTCCAGCATGGGAGTACAAACACTGAACTCTGGCTTTTCTTTGCCCCTTCCAGGTAGGGGTTGGGTAGCCTCTTCACTTTTCCTTCCACTGCTTTTCATTAGATCCACCCACCTCTCCCATGCCTCACCACCACCTGGGCTTCTCAAAGTAGGAAAATACAGGCCCTTTCTGCTCCCACTCTTCTGAGATGTGGGGGAAGAGTGGAGGGAAGGGAAGTAGAAGGAATGTGCCCATTTCTATTTGCATATAAATAGCCCCCATTTCCCTCTAGAGTGGGGAAGCTAAGCCCCACCCCCAGCCCCTGACCCCCATCCCCTCACAAGGAGGAGGAACTAGATGAGCTAGACATATAGACAGACAGCCAGAGCGTGCGCACACGCACACACACGCGCACAGTAAGGGGGTTAGGACCAGGTTAGTAAGTGGGTAGATTGGGGAGGGGGGTTGCCCTTGCCCCCTCTCCTGGAGGATGGGGGAAGGGAGTGGTCCGATGAAGGTCCAACCTTCCTCCTCTTCCTCCCCCTTGCTCAGGCTTTCTTCGGTGGAGGAGCCAATTTGATGATCTCTTCCTCAGAGGGCTGCCGGATAATGTCTGGGGGCAAAAAGGGATGTGTCCAGGGATGGAAGTCGTGGGAGACAGCAGGCAGGCCTATTGAGCATTAGCCTCCATTCTCCCAAAATTCAAGTATTCCAAGGATAATGCATGGGAGGGGCAAAGGTGTATGTTAAAGGCGTGGCCTCTTACCTTTGTACTTCTTGGCACTGGGGATACGGGTTAGCTTGGTGTCCAGTTCATCCTCCTCAGAGATCTTCAGAACACGGGTTCTATAGTCAACCACCATAGTGAGTAGGTCAGGACGGCGGGAGATCTCAAAAATGTGCTCAATGTAGGAGAGGTTGTCTGGAGGAAGGCAGGAGACTGAGGGTCAGAGCTAGGCTTTAGAGGTCAGCTTCCCCTACTCTACCAGACCAGCCTTCTGGAACAAAGGCTGAGTTACATTGGTTATTGGAGAGGGCAACATTGAAAGAACAGGGCCTACTAAGCCAGGAAAAGAAAGCTAAGGCACCAAAAAACAATACAGAGGGCTGTTCCCAGGAAGGGCAGATTGTTGATTAGTGAAGTTTCTAGAGTATGAATTTATAGAGATTTAGGTTAAATACCAGGTCCCATGCTGTGGGGAGGGGAGAATAGAAAAATTGACTTGGCTTCCAAATACCCCACACCCACCCTGTCCCTCTTCCACTTTTCTCCGAGGAAGCATCAGAAAGAATTTCCCAACAGCACATGTGGGACTGGAGGGGTGGAATCTCTAGACAACTCAGGAGATTCTGGGCCTAGTGAGAAAGGTAATTCTGAATGAGAGAAGGCAGAGACACGACCAGAAGGATGATCTCCATGGCTTGGCCAGTTCTAGGAGATTGCAGATGCCCTGAGACCTCCTTTCCTGGCTACTCCCCTCTGACTATGGCAGTAGTCTGCTAACTGTAACACATCCTCCTTCAGCCTCCCTCCGTGCTATCCACACTCTAGTTAGGTAAGTATCTCTGCAGGGCCCTCAGGTCACTCACTTCACCCATCAAATCCCCTCTCACTCAAGGCCCTCCACAGTACAGCTTTAACTTCCCTTTCCAGCCACTTCTAAACATGCCCTGGGACCATACCAGCCAAGCTAAGCAGGACCCCTGCTTTTCCAAACACACCAGACACTCTCCCACCTCTGTGACTATGCCCCTTTGCCTAGCATGCCCTCCTTTGGATCCTGCCTTTGACATCCCACTTGCCTTTCAGGGCCACCTTAAATACTGATTCCTCCCTAAAGCCCCTCCCAGAGCAGTGGTCTCTAAAAGTAGATAAGAAAATGTTAGAATTTGTGGTTTTATTTTAAATTTTATCACTTTTAACTTCTATTTTATTAGTTTATTATATATGTGATAATAGCACAGTAGTATCTGAGTAACATTTTTTTACTGACCAGGGGCAGTGAAGAATGTAAGACCACTACCCTAGAGCCCTTCTACTCTCTTAAGAGCATCTCTCCTATCCTGCCTTCCCAGAGGAGTACACTGTGTGTGTACAGGAGCTCTGAGCTCATTTCTGTTTGCTGAGGGAACTAAGCCTGAAAGGCTGATGGTAGGATGCCTGTCCCCCCAACCCCCACCTTTGTCCAGCTTGTTGTGGCTCTCCAGGAAGCTAAACCAGGCACTGCCTGTAGTGATCTCCTCACTCTTCTCACTGGGGATGTCCTCCTTGCAGGCAGACTTGAGCTGTTCCAGATCTTCAAGAGTGATGTTGTTGGTCAGGTCCTGGAGGAGGGTCCCGTACTCGGCCATGACTGGGGTTGAGAGGAACAAAGGGAGAGGAGGTTGAGCTTGAGTTTGGGCGTCTGGTTCACTCACTGGCATTTCTCATCCCCGCTACCCTACCAGGCATGTGCCTAGAGCCACAGAGGTTGGGGAGGGGCAGGGCTGGAGGGAGGAAAGGAAGACCTAAGGGAGGTGGGATTAGACAGGAAGAAACTCAGAAGCTAGGGGCCAGTCTGGAGCCTAGAGTGACAAGTCACACCTCCTTCCCCCCACCATCTTTTTTGTTTCCCCCCCTCTAACAGTATCCCTGGCAACAGCTCCCCTGACTGAGGAGGCGGTTACCATAGCAGCCTGCTCCCGACTTTCTCACCCGCTGCCTCCAAGTTCCCCCCAGAATCGCCCCACCCACCTGCAACCCCTCCCCCTGTCAAAAAAAAAAAAACACTCCAAAACATCCAGCAGGGAGAGGCTGGCTGTGGCAGTGAGAAGATAAAAAGAAGGGGCTGGAGGGGTTGGTTAGAGCTCATGTGTTCTAGCTTCCATTCTTCCCCAGAAGCAAAGGGGTCCCTCACTTCAACTCCCCAACAACCCACTGATGACTCATTTTGGATGGATGCCTAGTTGCTTGGTCTAATGGTTCCCTGGCCCCTCCATGCTCAGCCCTGTATTTGGTTATAAGGGCCCAGGAGGTGGGGTAGGGAGGGGGGAAGCAATGGGCCACCCCCACCTTTGTGGAGCCCATTTTCTCCCTTGATCGCTGCTGGACCTCCACACAACCCTCTCTCCTAGCCTTTGTGCTATGCCTGCAGCCCCCGCGCCCAAGAATACCAAGCGGCTGGCTCTGGCCCCCTGCCCAGTTCCCAGGCTGGCTGGGTGGTAGGGGAAAGGGGGTTTGAAGCAGCTTCGGGAGAGTCTGGCAGGAAGGGGGCTGCCACTCCTGCTTGCGTCAGCATCCGGCTGGCACTACTACCTTCAGCAAGACCTCCCAAAGGGGACTGAGCAAGGCTAGATCTCATCTAGGCCTTCACCCCATCACTCTTTCTTGAAGATCCTTAGGTGAAAAGGTAGAGAATATTCAAGACCCTCCTTCCGCTCACTAAGATAGGAACTGTGGCTAAAACAGGAAGAAAGGAGGTCAGACCTTAGAATGAACTTTCTGGATTTGATAAAATGTGAAACTCGTGGTGAGTTTAAAAAGGGGGCTTTTTTCCCCCACAATGAATATATATTTCTTTTATAATCAGAAAAGTATAGCATTTTAAAGAGTAAATTACATTATAAACACTGTGGCTAAACCAAAGGGTAGGGCAAGGAGCTAGATGACCTTGTACTTGACGGAGCCTGCCCAAATGTGGCAGATAGAAGGGGGCTGGTTGACACACTCTGTTTTCCTTATTTCTGGCCTATATGCAGGGAAACTGAGGCAGAAAGGCATGCCTGCTACGTAGTAAGGGGCGTGGACCCAGAAGTCCTGATTCCCAGCCTCCTACTTGGACCAGAACAAACAAGCCTCCCTTGATGGCAGGCACCGTGACACACACACAATGAGCCAGGCAGTGGGGCCAGCACAACCCCTACAAGAAACAGGCACGCTCACTTGTACACCCAGGTGCAACCAGACAGAAGGGCCCAGCGGTGGCCCTGCCAGGCTGGGCCAGGAACAATGCTCTCTGACTGTCAGCACCAGGAACCGTCTCTGCCTTGAAATCTAGGTCACAGCAGCAGGCTCTGGAGCCCAGCCCCGCCCCCCACACTGATAATCCAAGGACAGAAAAGGGGGTATGCGAGCAAGGGGGACGGTGGGGAGGGGGTCCAGAAACGGGGATAATAATGCAGGGAGGGGGGGTGTGAGGAGAGCTGAAAAGGGCAGCATGGGAAGGAGGCAGGATGCCCCCAAGACCCTGCACCTGTGGAGGCCACCTTGGGACCAAACCCTCAGCTGGAAAATGGGACAGAATTTAGGGTCATCCTGCCCTGTGTTCACATGGAAGAAGAGTTTGTAAATAGAGATCCTGTGGGAGGAAAGTGCGTGCGTGTGTGCGTGTGTGTGTGTGTGTGTGTGTGTGTGTACACTCCCGGGAGGAGTTAAGATTTAAGGCTCTGAATCTAAAACACAGATTTACAGGAGAGGTGGGCGGGAAGGGATTAATGTGTGTGAGACACCCACCCACAAAGGCTGGGGGTGGGGTGGATAGGAGCTTTCTAAGAGAGTGAAACATACGCGGAGGCCCCTAAGAGAAATGGGGGTGGGAATGTTAGAGTGCCAGGGGAGAACTGTGTGTGCGCCAGGCTCCTAGGATCCCCAGCTGTGGGCACAGGTATGGGCAGGAGGCAGTGGCTGGGATCTGGGGCGTGTGTTTGGATGTTCTGGCAATGGATGTGTACGTGCCAGCACTGGATGTGTGGCTGTGAGTGTATGTGGTCTTTGTGTTTATGTGTGTCTGAACCAGCTGAGAGTATGTGTAAGAAGGTGGATAATCACAGGCTCACATCAGAGAAAAGAGGAAGGGTGAGGGGAGCCTACAGAATGGAGGAAGAGAGCTAGGGTTGGGAGAGGGAACGAGACAGGCTGCCAAGGAGGAATCCTTGGGGGAGGGGGCAGGGAGCACAGAGTCCACGATGAGAAGGCTGAAGCCTCGGCTCAGTGGTTACCATGGCAACCTCAGTTCTGGGTGCCCCCCCATCAGTCGTCAGGACAATGACACCACTGGATGGGAGGGGTGTGTGGAGTGGTGCGTAAGAAAGGACAGAAAGGATAGGAGTAAGGCCCCCCTGAGGGAACAGGGAAAGGCAGCCTGGTTGCCTCCCTCCCTGGAGAGATCCCATTTGCCCAGGCCTGGATGTGGCAGCAGGGGCAGGATAGTTTGGGAGGAACATTTGGAGTACTAGGAGGAGGAATTTCCTTATGTGGCTCTCAAGTCTCACTGATCAACCACTGTCCTCAGGATGGTCTGGCCATGGTGGGGCTCGGCAGAAACCATGTCACCTTCCTCACCTGAGATTCAGAATTCCTTAGGGCACAAGGAGAAGTCTCCTGCCCTCCTAGCTCTGAAAAGTCCAGCTCTCTGGAGCAGTACAGAGGCTGCCCAGGAACACCAGGCAGCCTGGGCGGAGGCCATTCTTGGGACAGGATACCAAGGCAGGAACCGGGAACCGGAGCCGAGGCTGCCAGGAAGTCAGTCCCCTTCCCTCCCAGATCAGTCTGTGCTCTGCTCACCGCTTCCTCACACCTTCCTTCCTTCCTCCCTCTCCTTCCAAGCTGGCCCCAGGTGGAGCCCTGACAAAGGTCAAACCAACTGAGGATGCTGGGGAAGAGGGGCAGGAGGTAGGGATCATTATATACTGACCTTCTCAGATAGGAGTTGGGAGTGACAGGTGGGTGCTCCGTGGGCACTGGGGAAGAGACAGGCCCTGGGGGTACTTTGAGAAGCCTAGCAAAATGGGATAACCACCTGTGGAGGAGGTGGCAGCACCAAAAGAATTTCTGTGCATTTTGACGTTAATTCATGATTATCCGCTCTCCCTAGCATTTGCTTCCAAATTCTCAGTGAACTCAAGAAGAAAGCCTGCAGATTAGGAGCTGCTGCCCCTCCTTCCCTCACATCTGTGGCAGCTGCCTAAAGCTGAGGGGAGGGGCCCTCCCACACAGCTGCAAGGACCTGGAGATCCCTGCAATGGGCAGGAGGGGGCTTGTAGGCACTCAAGTCTGTCAGTCTTGTTGCTTGGAATTGGGGGGGGGGGTGGTAGTAATCAAGGAGAAGCAGAGGGGTGGGAAGAGGAGTACAAGATTCCTATTTTATCTTTTCCCAAATTCAAGCAGTCCTGTAGTTCATCCCTAATTATTCCTTTACTATCATACTCAATTGACTTCTCTTAGCTTCTACTCAGCTTTGGGGAGGAGGAGGAGTGTCTTTATTTCTATAATGAAGAGGAGGGCTCTAAGGCTCCGGCGTCAGTCTGGGAATGAGGGAGGCAGGATACCTTGGCCTCAAAATGTTCGGTTCAGTCCAAGAAGCAAAATGGGTTGCCCCTGGGCAGAGGGACAGGATTAAACCTTTAACCCTTAGTCTAAGAGAAGAAAGACCAAACCCAAGATGGGGGCATCAGGAGACATCAATGCCCTGGCATTGGATCAGGCCAGGCGGAGAAGGGCTGCCCAATGGTGAGGAGGGGGATGGGGCCTGTGCCCATCTCCACTCCTCTGGTTGTCTCTTCCTACTTCTGTTTCTGTTTCTCTCCCATCTCTCTGTCTTCCTCATCCATTTTCTTTCTCCCTGGTCTCTCAGTCTCTCTCTTCCTCCTCTCCTTTCAATGGGCTTTCATCCTATCCCACTTGATGGTAGCCATGAATACTTAGGACTCTTGGGTTCTGTGACTCAGTGGTCCCCATCTGAAGACTCAGAGCTACTAGACTGTTAGGAGGGAGTGAGTGTCCCTGCTGTAGAGAGGTAGAGTAAGTTTGGTGGGGAGGGGCCTGGATTGGTTGGCTGCATACAGGTTGGTGATGCCCACCATTGCATTGGGCAAGATGATCCGTGGGAGTGAGTGAGGGGATAGCATTGCAGGGTGTGACTCTGTGGCCCTCTTCTTGATGCATGACAATATATGTACTCGATGGGCACAGGGAGATGTTAGGGAAGTGAGGAAGTAGGCAACCAGGGCAGCTGACAGCCTAGGGCATCTCTGGCAATTTCCCCAATGGAGTGTTTAACCACAAAGGGAAGAGCAATTAAAGCTAATCGCTCTGACAGCCTGGGGGCCAGACACACACTAGAGAAACAACATACACATATTCAGCATGTTTCCCCTGACTCCCTGTGGTCTCACCACCACCCTGCTTTCATCCTCCCTGATTGCTGAGCCTCTGTGGTCCATTCCCAGCACTCTTCCCACTCTTCTGACCATCTCTGTCTCTCACTTCCTCCCTCTCTCTGTCCCTGTCCGGCTGTCCCTCTCTTGATGTGACTCCCTCTCACACACATTCTCCTCATTCTCTCTCTCTGACTTGGGCTCCATCCTTGGCTGACTCATATTCATTCTTTCTTTTTCTCCCTCTCCCTTTCTTCCACCCCCTCCTCCATCCCTTGGCCACTCTGATGCCCAGAAACCAGCCACTCCCAGCACGCTTAGCTCTAAGTGGACCCAGCAAGAGAGGCCACCAGCAGCCCCTACCCTCCCTACTCACCCACTTTCAGAGCACCAGGCTCACTCACGTTCAAGATCCTGTCTCCCTGTCCTGAAGTGAGACCAGGATTTTCTCCCATCTTTTCCCACTGTTTTAAAGAGAGGCAGTCTGAAGCCCAGGGCTGGGAGAAGATGCCCAGAAAATTAGGGTGGACTTGGGAACAGTGGCCCCCACTCAGCTGTCCTGTTAGACTGCTGTTCTTCCAGGGAGACTTGCACGTGGGAGGCAGAGGGGGTGAGGTGGGGGGTTAGATGTGTAGTGCAGCGATGTTTGTGATTTGCTGCGTGTGAAACAATGTGTGTAAAAGTCACATGGGTGTGTGTCACTGTGTGTGCTGGTGTGTATCTTCTTGTAGGTGTGTGTGTCCTTGTCAGTTTTGACATGGATTATATGAAATTAATTAGGGGTTTTACAGTTAGCTACTTCACTACTCTACACCCCCAGCTCCTTCCTCCTTTCCTCCGGACAAGCTTTCACCAATCCCACCTCTTCCCCAGGTGCAGAGGGCTGGGGTGAGGGCACATGGTATCACCAGCCGGCTTTGAGCCCTCGGAGCAGGGGCGGCAGCCCGGGGAACTGAGGCAGGGCTGGGCCAGAGACCGCCAGTCCAGGCGAGTCCGAAGCCAGAGAAGGGGAGGGAGGGGCGGGAGCTGGCCCGGCCGAGCCGGCTGGGCGGGAAGCAGGCTCCATCCTAATCCCCAGGCCCCGGTCCGACTCCCAAACTGCCGATCAGCGTGGAATGAGCGGCCGAAGTCACGCCGCCTCCAGCACACCTTCGGCGCTAGGGACGCACCGACAGAGACGGAGCCCGTGCGGCCTCACACAGCGGACCCGTCCGGGGCCCCCGCTCCCCATTTGGCCCGGGGCGTCCCGGATCGACGCCCCTCCGAGCCCAGACCCCAAATCTGCCCCCTCCCCGCGACACATCTCCTCTCCGCCCTCTCACCGCCTCCGGGGCTGAACGCTCAGGGCGCGGGCACTCCGGTGTCCCCGGTTCCTGAGCAGCGTCCGTAGCCGCCTCCTCAGCTCCCGCCGCCGCCGCTTCTGCCGCCGCCGCCGCCGCCTCTTCCGCCCGCGGAGCCCGAGCCCGAGCCCAGCGCCGCCTCACCCCACCCGGCCGGCCCGTGATGTCAGAGCCGGGGAGGGGCGGGGGGCGGGGAGCGGCGGGAGGGGGAGGGGAGGCAGCGGGGGCTGGGGTTCTGGAAGGCTCCTGGGATGGGGGACAGAAATGGGGGAGGGCTGGAGTAGGTGCGCTGCTGCTTTCCTAAACCGCAAAAGCCAATTCTCAGATTTAATTCTTTCCCGTGGGACACTCCCCTCCCCTATGACCTTTCCATGGCCACAGCGGCTGGGACCCGGAGAGGCACAGAGTGAGTTAGGGTTTAGGGGTTTGGAAGGCCTTTGATCTCTGGGTCCTCCTTGGAAAAACCTGTTCTCCTCCCACTATGGGTCAGGGGAGCTCAGACTTATCCACACTGGGGGTGGGGTTGGAAGTAGGGATGGGGGCAAGGAGCAACATGGGGCCTACTTCCCTCGACCTGGAGCCATGGATCTTTTCTCTCCAGGATGATACCAGTGGCCCCCTTGTGTTCCTCTCACCTTGCACAAATATACCACCCTCCAGCCTTCCCCCTGCCATGATGTAATTTTATTTTCTGGGGAGAAAAAGAGCAGCAGTGAGCTCAGCATGCAAATATAGACAACTTGCAAAGCCACACTTAGATGTCTCCTAGTTCTGCCCCTCAGCTCAGGCCCAGCATGGCAGCTCTCACTTCCCCTCCACCCCAGGGACTTTCCTCCCCCAGATTTTCAACCAGACTGAAAGAGGGAAGGAAGAAGCAGGGAAGCATCTGTTTTTACCCCCATCTCCAGCCTAAGGGGTCCCACCTCAACTCCAGCAGAGTCTGGCCCTGGGAAGAGGTCTGAGCCCCATCAGCGTCTGCACCAACCCTGGGAAGCCCTGGCCTCACGCCAGTTCCCACCTGGCAGACTCCTCAGGAAGCCTCAGGTGAGCCCCTCGTTTCTTGGGTCTACACTGCTCCTTGAAGACTCAGGCTCAGCTCCTCCTGCTTTTGGGTTCCACAGCCCTTCTCTTTGCTCTTCACCATCTCCTCCCCTAGTGCACCCTGTCACTACTGCTGTGATGGTAAGGCACCCTCATAATTTACCGTTGTATATATCTCATTTGTTCTGTGTTGCAGAGCTAAAAACGATTTTGTCGCCCCATCGTTGAGACTTGAAGTTAAATGACTTATCTACAGTCAGCGAAAGGTTCAGGTCTCCCAGAGGCAACCAGGTACAGGGGACTTGGGCTTCATGCTGGTTCTACTCCTTTCTTGGGCAGGTTATTCCCCTGAGCCTCAGTGTCCTCGCTGGAGGATAGTGATGCTGATTCCTATCTTACAGAGTTCTTCTGAGATCTAGAAATTGTTAGTGTTCTAGGGACTGGCATAGATGGGTACTTAAAACACATGAGCTATTATTTAGTCTGAGGCCTTTCACTGACCTATGCTAGACAGTAAGCTCCATAATATTACTGTATTGGCCCAGTGCCCATACTGTGTATTAAACATTTATTACATGGGTACAAGTTGGATGAATATATGGTTTCTACTCTACACTCCTGCCACCTTCTCTAGGAACACTCCCTGGATTTGTCTGTGGAGGGTGAAAACTTCTCTAACCTCAGGTCTCATTCTTCCGTACTTAGAAATCCTTTCAGTCTCCCCGCAACTCTTTTATACCTGATCCATGAAAACCATAACGTCTGTTAGTTATGAGCTTGTTCAGTTGCTTGGTTCCCCCACCTCGACTCCTTGGTTCCACCACCCTGACTCCTTTATACCTACCCCAGCCTGGGCTGTGCTGGAGAGAATGCGGATCCTTCCTGCCAGGAACTGCAGCAGGTCCAGGTCTGGGGGACCCCTGTTGTACAAAACTCAACGTTTCCTCTCCATTCTTGTGACCACCACTCAGTTCCACATTCTCCCAACTTCACCCCGATGAGTATAACAGTCTCTGATTATATGAGTCGGGTTCCTTGCCTCTGGTATCTCCATCAGCTCCCCTCCCTATATGCATCCTTCTCCTCACTGCCAGATTAAATTTTGCCCATCCTCCCCAGGTTACAGGATTAAACTCAAACACCTCTGCAGTAGAGCCCCATGATGCCCACCCAACCTCACGACCACCACTTGAACTCCTCTTCTTGTCTCTCTGGTTTCTTCTGGGCCCCAATATGACACCCACATTCTGCCAGTGCTTTGGATATCTCCACTGACTGAAATGTCCCCTCCCCAACTCCTTTGCCCCCAGTGAAATCCTACTCTTCATTTAAGGCCTAGAAAATGCTCACTTCCTTTATGAAGCCATCAAAGCCCACTCTGATCTCTCTCCTCTGACCCCATTGTGTTCATTTGTTCCTTCTTTTAACAAACATTTATTAGGGACTACTTTTTGTGTGTCAGGCCCTGTGGACACAGAGAAAAGCCTGGTTTCCTGCCTTCAAGGGGCTCACAGTCTAGTGGGGAGGACAGACATATAAATGAAGAACTATGATAGAATAGACTGAATACCAGAATAGAGGTGTACATAAAGAGTGCAGGGTGAACCCAGAGGAGGGAACTGCAGGAGGGGGCCGCCTCTGGGAAGGCCTCATGGAGGAAGTGTTATTTGGACTCAGTCGACGTTCAATAAAAGCTGCAGGGAGGGTGCTATCAAGCAGCACATAATCACTTAATTGCATACTGCTTTGTATTTTACTTCAATTGTTTAGTGTGTTTGTCTTGACTTCCCAGTGAGGCTAATCAGCTCGAGAGCAGGGACAGGCCCAGCACTCTCTGTTCTCCCAGAGCCTAATAGTGGTGCTGGACAAACACCATGTGTTCAGAAAAGGCTTGTTGACTTGCAGCAGATAAATAATCCAAGCTTCTCTAGGATAACTGCCTGGAGGGAGCCCAACCCCCTCCTATAACAGTCCCCTAACAAGGCAACCACACCTAAATCTTCCAATCTCTGGCTGCCTCTCTCCTACCATAGGGGTGAGACCTCATCAGCAGACACTTGCTCATGCTGCCCCAGATCCTTTATTGAGGCCTCTCATTTGACCCAAATACATTAACAAGAGATTGGTGAGATACAGCCCCAAACACAGTACCCTCCCTTCCTCCTGGCCAGGATAGGACAGTCAGAAGGATATAGGATTTGAAAGAGTGGGGGAAGAGTGTGCACAAGTGGAGGGAACAGAAGAGACATGGGGGCCCACAGATACAGCAAGAGGAAAATCACAAGAAAGAGTGTAGGGAGTGATGGAAGAAACAAATGCTAGATACAGGGACATTGTGGGACAAGAAACAGAAGTCAGATGAGATAGCTGGGCTGGTATGTAGGGAAAAGTAGCTCCTTTCCTCATCAGGTGAGGGGCATCAGAGTCTCAGCACTCAGCATATAGACCCCAATGAGCCCTATGGCAGAGAATGACCTAGTGACCCTGGAGGAGCTCAGGGAAGGACAAGGAAGGCAGGAGGGAGCCTGAGGAGAGCAGGCAGGGCTGGGAGATGGTTGCTATAGCAACTAGTCGTCGTCATCATCATCGTCATCATCGTCATCATCCTCTGTGTTGATCTCACCCTCCAGCACATCCTCCAGCCAGTCCTCCAGTTCCTCAGCGGAAGGCAGGTCCTCCTCGTTGTCCATCTCCAACCATACGCTGTCCGCCTAGGACATGGCACAGACAGGGGACTGGAGCTAAGCCTGACTCAGGTCTTTGGACCCATCCTCCCACTCACTGGACTCTGTACATCCTTCCCTACATCCTCTGTCCCTTCCCTTTATCTGTCAATGGCCAGGGAAACTGTCTAGGTGAAGGTCCAGGTTAGAATAGTGACAGTGGGAGTAGAAAGAATGGTTGGACTGGCAAATAGACCTCCTCCCTTCAGTCTTTCTTCCAAGCTCTTGACATGCTGAGCTTCCTGAAACAGACCTCTCTATCATGCCCTTCATGAAAAACCACTGGTGGCTCTTCCTGGCCTAGAATATAAAGTCAGCGACTCTTCAGTATTCAAGACGTTTCATAACCTGCTTTTCCAGCACTATCCTCAGAGATCTCTAGACTCTCAAGCCATAAAAACTACTTGCCTTTTGCTGAAACTAATATTCAGTTTCCTACTTTTGACCTTTTGCACTAACTTTTCCATCAATTTGGAAATGGCTTCTCATAATTTTTCACTTGTAGAACTCCTGTACATTGTACAATCTCCACTTTAAATGCCACTACTTTTAAACCCTTCTCTGCTTCTCTCAAGCAGAAATCACTGTGATTTCTGTGCTTTCCTAGCATTTTATTTGTATCTTTATTATAGAGTTTATCAGATCTGGCCTTGTAGTTAATGGAATACCTGCCTCCCCAGTTAGACTGAGAATTATATGAAAGCAAAGACCGTGGCTTATTCAATTCAACTCAGCAAACATTTTTGAAGCACCTGCTATGTGTCAATGAGCAGATTTCTGCCCTCAAAACGCTCAAAGTCTACTGAAGGGGACAGATATGATACATAAATAGCCACATAAAAGCCATGTTCTCGATGCCAAATGGGCTCTGGGAATGCCAAGGAGGGAATGATTCCAAATGGGAGATCTGGAAAGACTTCATGGAGAAGAGAGGATTTGAACCGGGCCTTGAAGGATGAGCAGCCGATTCCAACAGGTGGAGATGGGGACGTGTTCAGGTCATGAATCTCTCTCCCTCTATCCAGCCATTAGACTAGGCATGTCTAATTTCTCTTGGAAGGGCTCAATTCCTAGTTGGCAGAGCAGAGGAGAGCTGGCTATGCTGGGAAGCAAAGTTGGGGGTCAACCAGGGATGAGGGAAGGAAACTCACATCAGTAACATTGACGACTCCTATTTGTGGGGCTGACAGGTCGATGTCAAACGTCTTCTCCCAGTATGGAACCAGCTGTAGAGAGACCACGTATGGTAACTTAATGGAGCCTAGGAACACATGAATCCAGGTGGATGTGTGTGAGGGTCAGCCCAGGGACAGAAGGAGGACACTGTGAACCCACAGTGGATGGGGGATGGGTCCTTCTGTAAGGCCTGAAGGGAATGGATAGAGCTAACCAGTTAAAGGGTAGAAATCCCAAAGGGAAAGTATCAGCAGGGTCAGCTGGGGACATTGGCCCCGCCTCTCTGAGGAAAACTAGATAGGAAACCCCTGTTATGATTCTGGATCTGCTAGTGATTGGCCTTGTGACTTTGGGCAAGTCTCTTCTCCTTGGCCCTCAGTTTCTACATCTCTAGACTATGGTAGTTATACCTGGTAATTGCCAATGTTCCTCACATTTCTGTTTGTTCATTCCATTACTCTTTCAATAATGAGTGCTAGGTGTTGGTGATTCAGCTGAGAACAAAGCCGTACCCTGAGACATGGAATCTCTGTGCCTTGATTCTATGATTGTGTACACCACGTGCAGGGTTAATGTGCCCATCTCTTCCCCCAAACTCTGGATTTCTCTAGAAGGAGCCAGCCTTGGGTACATGTACTACCTGCTCAGCCTCTGCTCTAGGAATCATGTGTGTTATGACCCATGCAATTCACTTCCCATCCTGTTTTCCCTTTCTCAGGATGCCCTTCATGCCCACAGTACCCTTGATCATGCAACAGGCATAAACCCCCCAGGGTCCCCCAGCTAGAAGATGGGGAAAGACTCTGAAACAAGCTTCCCTCAGAAAGTGCCATTGTCTAAGGCCCCACCTTAGGTTAGCAGTGCCTGAGCGGGCCTCTTACCAGGGGGAAGTCATCAGGGTCAATCCAGATGATGCTAAGATCAGGGTTATCAGTGTTATCTTGGGCCACAGCCTTGAGGGTCTCTAAGAACTCATAGCCATCTTGGAGGGAACACAAGTGAGTAGTGTGAGGTAGGGCGGAGAGGAAAGGGACCCGGAGGGAATGAGAGTCAACATTTCTTCCCCGCCTCCCACCACTCCACAAGTCTAGCTGCAGGCTGCTTGCACTTTTCCAGGAATGCCTCTCAAGTGAAGCCTATACTCCAACAAACACCCCCACCTCTCCATCTCACCAGTGCCCCCCAAATCCAATCCAGTATTCCTCTCTCACCAGGATCAGCTTCCTCTGCAAAGGCCACAATATGGATTCCATCCAGATCATCCTCCTGTTGGGGGAGGGGAGGCCTTAGTTATGCTCCCTGAAGTTAGAGAGCCCAGAACAGACCCTAGATCTTCCTTGAACCTGAATTTTGTGGGAATCCAGTTTCTGGATCAGGTATATTCTTGTGGTGGTGACCCTTTTCCCAGTGACACTGCCCCCTTCAGCTCCAGGGCCCCCACACCTCTTCTGGCAAATCCTTTAGCCCCAGAGCTTGGAGCTCCTCCCTTGTTATCTTCATCAATTTATGTGTGTCTCCCAATTCCTGATACATTCTTGAGAACAAAACCCTCAACCTTTGCTGGTGCATTGTCATTCCTACAAGCAAGGCATGAGAAACAGCAGGGTGGGATGTTTCTAGGACTTGAGTCTTCAGCCACCCACGCTCCCCCGAGGGCCTGGCCCAGCCCAGGGGCACTCACCCAGGTCTCATACATACTCTCAGGCTTCAGTTTTCTCAAGGTTGACCTAGAAGCGACAGAGAGAGAGTCATACTCAGTGCATGAGAAGGACGTCCTCCCCTCCAGAGGGTCCCCACAGCAGAGGCTGCCTCTGGGTCATGTCTAGGGCACAGACAGCTTATCGCCCAGAACAAAGCCATCTGGCCAAGCCTAAGCCCTGGGCACCAGGCCCAGATCACTGCATGGTTAAAGCAGGTGGGAGAGCAGAGGGTGGGCAAGGGGACTGGGAGAGAGACTTTTGGGAGGACTGGACATCTGAGTATTTGTTCATTCATTCATTCACCCATTCATTCCATAAAACTGAGCGTCTGAGACGTTCTAAGCACCGTGCAAGGTGCTGTGTAGATAGAGCTGAACCAGGCAGACATGTTCCTGCCCTGATGAAGGGGACCATAATCTAGTGGGAGAGAGGGAGAGTGAGTAGTGTTTACACTGGTGAGTGGGTATTTCCAGTGGTAGAGGACTGTGAAGGGAGAGAATTATGTGTGAGTGTAGGGCAGGGTTTCTCAACCTCAGCACTATTGACATCTGGGGCCGGATAATTCTGTGTTGTAGGGTGACTGTCCCGTGTGCACTTGTAGGATGTTTAGCAGCATCCCTGGCCTCTACCCACAAAATACCAGTAGCACTCCTTCCAACTAAAAATGTCTTCAGACATTGCCAAATATCCCCTGGAGGGGAAAATCCTCCCCCTACCTCACCAATCCCTCCATCCCTGTTGAGAACCACTGGTGTAGGGTAATATATGAGAAAGAACACAGGCCAGATCTGGGTTAGAATCCAGTTCTGACACTACCTGTGGAACCTCTTTAACTGAGGTTGTTAAAAAGGTTAAATAAAATAATAGAGATAGAAAGCACCTCACAGTTCCTGTCAGACCACAGGCACTCAACACTCGTCACAATCAACATCACAGTGAGCCGTTCACATTTACGAAGGACCTTCTGTGTGTAGGTCTCAGGGCTAAGTGCTAGGGTGCAAAATATTGTGCAAAATGGTTAGTCTATCAGTGAGCACTGGTACCCAGAAGCGTATTCATCTCCAGGCGAGACTAGCCTCCTGGCTGGCTGAGATTCCCCTAGCCTATCTCACAGACGGGTGTTGTAGCCTGAGGAAGAGCCCACCCTGCTCAGAGGGTTGCCCCTGCTCCCCACCTCCTGTGCTTCTCCACAAAGCTGACAATCTCCTCTTCGCTATTGGGCTTGTCTGGGATGGTCACAGGTTCTTCCATGAAGGCCTCATAGAAATCGATCTCATTCAGCTTCAGGGTCAGCTTCTTTGCCACCTTTGGGGGAGGGGGCAGGGAGGAGTGGAGCAGGGGATGCAGGATCAATGTGAGAAGCAGCATTATGGGGTAGCAGATATTAGGAAGGGAGTCAGACAACCTGGGCCCTTGTCACTGCCACTGTGACATTGGACAAGTGTCTTAACTTCTCCGGGTTTTGGTTGAACAGGAGAGGGGTAGGTTAGATATCTAAAATCCACGAGGCAGGAGAGACCTGAGGTGGTGGTGAGGGTGGGGAGTGTCATGTGTAGTGAGGGACTAGGTCCCCCATATATTCTGGCAGAGCGGGCTGGAGGGCAGCTGAGGGGAGTGAGGGAAACCCAGTGTAGCCAAAGGGAGGAGAACCTTGCTGTCGAAAGTGGCGAAGAAGGGGATGTAGGGATGAAACTCTTCCGCCGCATCCTCGTAGGCTTTGTAATCTGAGGGGGGAATGCAGAGTCAGTCTCTGGGGGAACCAGGGTCTGCCAGGGAACCATCCCCCCTCTGTCTCTCCCTAATTCTTTTTTTGGGAGGTGGGGTTCATCCTGAGATCCACACCCTCTAGTCCTCTGAGAGTGGCTAAAATATAGTGGAGGGGGAGGCAGAATACAGGAGGTGCCTGTCTGGGAAGCCCCCAGGGTGCAGGGAGCTCAGAGCAGCTGATGGAGCTAACCAGGGCAAGAGGAGTTAGGAGGCAGAGCTGCTGAGACTGGGTGAAGTGGGGAGGTGGGAGGACAGGTAAAAGGGGGATCCAGGAAGGGCTCAGTGGAGTCTGAGGGTTACCCACGCTCTGAATCTTTGCTCTTGAAGTAGCCAATGAGTTTGATCTCATCCTCAATATTCTCGAATGCCTGCAGCTCTCGTTCACCCTCAATCAATTCCACAGGGTCCTCTAGGACCTGGATGAGCAGGGACATTGAAAGAAGAGAGTGAGTTTCTGTCCTTACTGGTAGAAGCAGGGAGAGGAAGGCTGGGGAATGGGAGGAAGGAGCTAGCTGTTGATTGTGTGTGTGTGTGAGGTTGGAGTTGGTGGGGAGGGTGTGAAGTCTTAAAGCAAGGCCATTAGGTCCAGGGGAATCCTCACATCAAGCAGAAACTCCACCAGGGTGTCAGCAGAAAACTCGCCATCATACTCGATGACTTCATCTCCCTTGAACACATAAATGCTGTCCTCTTCAGTTAGTCCTGGGAGTGAGCCAGGGGTGAGCCATGATCCCAACATCTTCCCACAGATCCAAGGGTCCAATCCAGGGTCACAGCCCATACCAAAATCCCACTGGGCCCCATTTCCTCCACCTCCCCCTTCCTCACCCCCTCACCTCCACTGCCCCTTAACCCCTACTCCCCTAGTGTCTGTGCCCCTGGATTTAGCCCAGGTGGCTAGCCTGGCCCCCGGGGCTCTCCAGGGAGAAGACAGGTTCAGATGGGGGTGTGAGGGCAGGGCAAAGGGAGATAGAGACTCTAGCGAGTTTTCTCCCTTTCTCTGCCTGCCGTAACTAAAGACAGATATTTATGTTACCTCCTCTGAGGACCCTAGTTGCGGATTCCCAGTCCAGCCCTTTAACCCTCTGCTATTACTGACCAGATGACTTCATTACTGACCACCCCTCCCCCATCCACACCCGGAGTCCAGTCTCAGGCCTGTGCTGCCCCCTGGTGGTCAGTGCTGTAACACCTGGCCAGGGCTCTGGAGGGGGAGGGGTTGGAAGAGGCATTTGCAGAGGCCTCTCCAGCCCCACCTGTGTTCCCCGAATTCCCCCTTTCCTCCAGCACCTAGCCCTGTTTTTTAGGTAAGTGTAAAGACCACCTCCACCTGTTTCTGGGATTTGAGCACAGGTCTCTATAAGGAATAAAGGAGAGGCCAGGACCCCCAGCCATGCCCCTCCCAATTTCAGTAGTTTCTCCCCGTTATCAGAATAGGCACGGTGGAGGCCCTAGCCTATACACGGGCTGCCGCCCAGTCCTCCAGCCTAGGCTTCCCCCAGTCTCACAGGCCAGCTGCCCCTCCCTGCCCCTCCCAATCCCTCCCTTACCTAGTTTCTTGGCTATAGCCGCATCCTTCTCAGAGTCCACCAGCCCAAAGCCAACACCCTTGTCTTCTAGGACTTGGGCTGCTAACTGGAGGGAGGGTTAGGGTTAGAATCGGCCCATGGAATTCTTAGTAACCCCTATTCCCCATCTCATGCTTTCAAGTTGGGTCGTTTGGGACGCAGGGAATAGAAGAGTTAACGTTGACGCTGTGCTAGGATCCAGGGTATCTCCACTTTCCCTACAACCCCACCCTTCTGGTCTTTAGTTCAATTTTAATCCCTGAACATTTATTGCTCGTTTACAGTGTGCTTATTATGTAGAACTTTAGGCCACTGCGCATGATACTTTCAGGTTCTTAGGGATGCTGAGTCTGGCTTCAGAGTGACTGAGGCCCTTCCCTCTTCAGGGACTCCGCGGAACCCTGCACTCCATCCTGATCAAAGGCCACACTCACTGCAGCGGTGAAGCCCTGGAATTCTTCTGAGTAGGAAGAATTCCCAATCTTCCAATGGGAAGAATCTTGGAGGGCAGGAGGGTGGTGGGAGGTCTGGTCATCTTGCTGAGGAGGAAAGCCAGCGCGCTGAGCATAGGGGTCACTGTGGCCACCACTCATCGCCCGCAGAGGCAGAGACGGACAGAGACCAGAGCTGAAAGAGGCCGGGCTCTCCTCATTTGGGCCGAACTTTCCCTTTCCCGCTCTACCTCAGCCTGTCCCTAGGCCCCGGATAGTCACACCCGTAGGTCCCTGTCCCCAGTAGCCTCTGCCTTGGGCACAGCATACAGCTTTACCCCACCTAACACAGTCTCGGGTGCCCAGATTCTCAGGAGGACAGGGAAGGGAGGCCGTTGGCAGGTGGATGGCCAGGGATGCTGAGCACTCAGGATAAAAATACTCAGCGCATTAATCAGATGGTGGTTCCAGCCTCCGGCCGGGGCACACAAATGAGAGCCTGCAGGCCTGGTATCTTGCCCTGAAATACTCTAAGCTCTGGGCAAGCCGAGGGCTCTCTATATGGCCAAGCTAGAGAAGGGGCTGCAGAAGCTTAGACAAGGAGACTAACACATCCCCGTTCCTAGAGGGCTGGGTGACCACATCTCTCAATCATCCCCAAATAGGCTTGTTTTCTTGTTACAATAGCCTCCCTCTCCTTTGGGCCTGATGTCAGCTTGGGGGTGAGGAGAATCTTCCCACAAAGAGAAGGTGGGAAAGGCATTTTGAAGCATCCTTCAACCACAAGAATTTTCCAGTCAGGGAATCCAGCTTGATCCAAGGCAAATGGGGAGTTTGGGAGGTGAGGGAAGAGAGAGGGGACTGAGAGACCAATGGGAGGTATGGTGGTTTCTATTAAACCTTTAACCATGAAATAAATGACATGCAAATAAGATATCAATAACATTTAAATTTGTACTCAGTTTGGATCTCTTTGGGGGTATAGCCCCTAAAGTGTATGGAGAGAGGGCATGTTCTGGCTAGATTGGGGGATCCAATATGCTGCACTGCAGTTCTCTCCCTTCCCCTGAAGAACCTCCCTTTTCCTTTTTTGTCCCCCTTCCAAGGACACCCCAGTCCTAGCCAAACCTAGTACTACCAGCATCCTATAGCATGGAGGAGAGATCTCCCTGCAGCCTCCCTCCCTTCCTCCTACAATTGCCTAACTACAGTGGTACTTTTGGGTTCCCAAGTCTGTTTCTCATTTGGCTAAGGCCACATGCCATTTGTGTCCTATTGGTCAAGACGGGGGTCCTGCTGCACTGCCCCTTGCCCCTAGATACTACCCTCAAGGATCTACATGGAGTTGTAGGATAGAGGGTTGCAGAGAGGGGCTAGGTGTGCTCTGCGGGTCTGCAGACCCCACCACTCACCTCCAGGATCAGTTCCTCCATCTCAAATTGTCTTTGTGAGGCCTTGTCATCCTCGGGGGGCTCGTGGTAGAGCAGTGCCAGCACCTCATACTTCTTGAACACATTCTTGTAGTTCTTTGCGTTGACATTGACCACGCGGTCCACACCATCATACTGAGGAAAGTCCAGCCCTTCCTCCCCCTGCACCCCTGACTTAGGGGTCCCCAGCACCAGCAGTAACAGCAGTGCCAGTCGCAGGCCCTGCACAGCTCTGGCCCCCATCCTGTCTGCAGCGCTCATGAAGGTAGTGGGATGTGGGCCGGCTCTTCTGGTCCAGAAGAAGTTAGCGGTAGTAAGGAGGAGCCCCTGGGTCCCGAATCCTGACTTAGGGGCTCACGGTGGGGGTGGGGTGGGGAATGGCCCAGAGCAGTGGACAGAGGACACTGCTGAGTCCTGGAGAAGCTGGAGGAGGAAGAGGAGCGGGGGCGGGGAGGGAATCGGAGCTGCCCCTGAGATTGGCGCACCCTCAGCCCCACCTGGTCCTGTCTAAATATGTCTCTGGGATTGGCAGCAGAGATGGATAACCTTCTGAGGCCAGGACAGCTCCATGAGGGCCGGGATCCTCCCATCTCCTACACCTCTCCCCCAGGCTCCCAGAGCCTCCTTCCCCTCCCCCTCCCCAATGTCCAGGGCTCCTCAGCCCCGTCCCCATGCCTCTGGCCTGAGAGCTCATCACCATATTAAGAAAGGAAAAAGCTGGAGCTAAAAATAAGACCAGATGAGTCCAAGGTAAATGAAGCTGGGGCTGGGGGAGGGGAGATTTTGGGTAATTAGGGAGGGCTGAGGGAGGGCAAGGTACTCAGAGAGAAGGAAATGGAGGTGGAGGGGAGGAGGTACTCTGGGTCAGAGGTTAAATTCATAAGACAGGACAAAAGGGGGATAAATGACTCTAGGTCCTAAAATCTGGGAGTCTCCTCTAGCTGAAGTCTGTTTCTTTGATCCTGTGGAGGAGGAGGACAGTAAAAATGCAACCCAGCTTGCAAGGAAGAGACCCCTGCACTTCCCTTTAAAGAACCAGGACCAAGGATGAGGTCATTCTCTGAATAAAAGATGGAGCCGCGTCCAGGACTGGCCACCTGGCTCAGCTCCAGCCAGTTTCCTTTGCTTCACTCAACACTCCTAACTCGGGAATGCAGGGGAAGGACAGGGCGTGGGACGAGAAGTGCTGGCCCACGTCCATCCTGTAGAGGTGCAGATTTGGGGTTTCTCTGCCCAGGACGCACAAGATAAGGGGAAATTCATTTGGCCACTGTGCCCTGCTTGCTCTCTACTCTGATCCTATGGGACTCAGTTTTCTAGGGCAAAGTGGGAAGGGAGGATTCCCCAGATGGAATGATTCCAAGAAGAGCAGATAGCGACTATTCATTCCTCTGTCTTCGACAAGACAAGGATTATCAGGTATAAACACCAGGGGAAAAAAATTAACACTGGGAAAACATGAAGAGGTGGGTCCTGTGCCCTGAGTCAAGGATGTTGATTAATTCTGTGCACCTGAGAGCCAAAGCAGAGTTGGGGGAGGCTCTAACTTCCTGCATCCCCCAGCTTGAGGGTGAGGGCAGAGTGGATGAGTTCAGTTCTGGGTACCTAGGAAGGAATGCGCCTCTTCATTCCTTCCAGGGCTCTTACCATGCACAGATAAACAGAGGCATGAGGGAGACTATGGAGAGGCTAGATCAAAGTCAGAAGCCCTCCATCCCCACCCTGAGGTATCTCTGGTGTTGGAGGGACAGTGTTTATTTTGCACCCAGGCAGGGGCATGAAATTATGTTAGAGGAATAACTTTTCCACACTCCCGTGGGGTGGACCTTACACAGATAAGCAAGGAAGGCCATGAAAAAGCTCAAGAACATGGCAGGAGTGGGGCCAAGAGCTGCAGCTGTCACTGGAGCACAAGAGGCCAGAGTTAACCTAAGCAGGACATGTTAGAGCTGAAGAGACCTCAGAACCCATGTCCCGGTCTCACAGGAGAGTGACTAACATGCCCACAGTCCCACAATCAGAGCAAAGACAGTGGGAGAGATGGGCAGACCTGCCCAGAAGTAGATGACTTAGATGACGTCCAGCCCTGATATCTTACTTCTGCTATACTCTGGGGGAGGGGGAAACATTTGGACAGAGACATTGGAACTTTAGACTCATTCCATCATGAATCTGACCTTTTGTACCCCCAAGGGTGTGAGATGGGACCCAGGCCTGCTCCATTTCCTCCTGCAGCCATCAGACCATTTCATCCCATCCTGCTCCCTCTCCTTGCCCTTGGCTGTCCAGTTCCACCCTTATCCTTTCCAGCAGCTGCTCCCCCTCCCCTCCCACTCCCTCTCCTCCTCTCTCTGATGCTTTGCTCTCTACTGTCTACCCAGACACTTCCCTCTAGGCCCCTGCCTTCAGGCCCTCAGAGTTAACAGGCCTCAGCCACTGGTATCAAATGACCCTGAGTTGGGGCCTCTGTATTTTTAACCCACCAGACACCCGAAGCTCCTGCTACTGAAACCTGAGGAGCTGGCCCCTCCAAGCTCCCCCTCCCCACCTCACTCACACACACCCTGGCCCCTCTATCTTCCAGGGTCTGCTTCAGCCATGTCAGCAGCCAGGGAAGGACCCCAGACTGATACAGCCCTGTCCCTAGGAGACCTTGTATTGGAGGAGGGAGGGGAACAGGTGGGACAGAGACCTCTGAGGAGGAGCCCAATGTAGGGGAAGAGTGGTCGGCTATACCTTACAGTGGCCTTCTCTTTGCTAGCCCAGACTGTCCATGGCCCTTCCTCCATCACTGTCCTATTTTTCATTTTGTATTTGTATATTTTTGGCCCAGCCCTCATTGTAAGACCAGTTTGAAAAGTGATGAAAGGCACAAGTTCCAGAACCAGACAGACTTTAGTTTCCTCATCTATAAAACGTGGGGGAGGGTGTTAAGAATACATTTGTTGTGTGGATTAATGGATGGTGTGTGTAAGGCCCCTGTCCCTCTGCCAGTCGTAGCGCATAGTCACTTAACACTTGTGCTTTGTTTTTGGTGACAGTCTGCGATCTCCCCTAGCTTTCCTTAGTGTTTCTCTCTCGCTCTGTATACTTTTGGGCACAGCCAATCCTCTCCTCTAAAAGAGAATGAACTGACCCACAGGGCAAAGTGGAGGGGCTCACAAAGCAAAAGCCGGCAAGTGGGTGAAGAGGAAGGAAGAGCCACTGCCGAGGGTAGGCAGGAGACTCCTAGGGCTCCTCACCCACCTGAGATGCAGCAAAGTGCTGGGCTCTGAGACCAGGCTTTTAGGAATGTCCATCACCCCTTGTGAAGCCTGGTGCACGAAGGGTCGATGTGCTTCACCTAAAGTAAACGCTACAGGGATTCGGATAGCATTCTTACAGCCTCTATTTCAAGGCTACGCTAGAGAAAACGGGCTGATGCATGGGATGGGGTCGAGATGCCCCAATGACAGGGGGCAGAGGGCAGGGACCACCAGTCCCCTCCTCAGAGGAGGGGCTGTGGCTCCACATTCACCACTCACCACCTGATCCTTCCCAAGTCTTTTAACCTCTCTGGACCTCAGGTTCTTAATCAGTAAAATAAGGTCTCTCTAGCACTAAAACTCTATGACTCTATAAGCTGGTCTGAGGAACTGAGGGGGTGGGGCTAAATGAGGAGCCCATGCCAGCACTGGATGTGGGTGTGGTGGCCCCTCTATAGGGTGTGGCTCTGCTGCTCCTCTCTCACAATCCCCCCCTCCATATCTCTGATCCCAGCTTGACTTTGGGGGCAGTCACTTGTCCTGTCCTCGCTCTCCATCAGGTTGGAGAGTGACTTTAAGATGGGGGATAGCCCTCAAGGGGCAAAGATGCTTGATTCTGATCCCTTCGCAGCCTCGACTTCAGCCCCTGAAAGACTTCCCCTGCCTGGTTACCATGAAGATCTAGGGAGAGAGCATCACAGAAATCTCCACTCTCCAAAAATCAGATGCAACACATCCAGCTAGGCGAGAGATGTTGAAAACATTTACTCTGTAGACTGGCTATGGGATTCAACAGGACAATGCTCCTCCCTGCTGGGCTCCAGGCAGATGCAGGCAGGGCTTCCCTTCAATCCACCCTGTCTCCTCCCCATGGTGCCCTCATTCCAGCACCAGGATTACCTGTCTCCCTCTCATCCGAGGTAGTTCATCCTAGCATCTCTGCCCCAACTTATATGCTTTCTTAGATGTTGTGCCAAACTTATAACCCCTACCCCAACCCGGCCCTCAGGACACCGCTATGTCATGTGAAGCTCTTCCTCTGCCTGGTTTAGTAGTAGGTCTCCCTCTCCAGCCAGCCTGTGGGAGAGAAGAGAGCAGAGTGAACCGGAAAAGGCAGCAGGGGAGGCAACCAGGCATCCGGGCAGAAGGGTGGGTGAGGACATGGTGGGAGGCCTGAAGGTGGAACCCAGGGCACTGAGGATTGGGAGGAGCAGGATGGTGGAGTCAGGACTAGAGAGCCACGGTCCAGGCTCAGCACAGGCCAGGCAGTGAGGCGGGAAGAAAGGCAATGGGCATGGAGGAACCGGGCTGAATGGGAGAGCCAGTTAGGAGGCCAGTGACCACTAAGTCAGAGCAGGGTGCAGGGGAGCCTCACCACCAGGATGATGACGGATGGTGAATTTTCTGACTTCATCATAGATAAAGATAAGAATGCTGTAGGGAATGGCACAGAGCCACCAGGATATCCTGTAGAGCAAGAGTTTGGTCAGTGGGGCAGGAGATAGAGGGGTGAGAGAAGGGCAGGGGCAGAGAACAGCACATGGGAATTGAGTGTTTCGCTTATTGTGTCCACTATGTGCCAGGGACTGTGCTGGGTGCTGGAGACAGTGAGGTGAGGAGATCAGGTTGACCTCTACCTTTCAGGGGGCCAGAGCCTGGTGGGAGTGAGGGAGGAGAGGTCTAAGACACAAACATAAAGAGCCAATGATAACAGATGTGATAAATGTCATAGTAGAGGTACGTGCAGAGTTCATGGAGGTTGTCTTCTGACTTTTGTGGAGTTGTTCAGGGAGACCCCTTTGCTTTCCGGGTACGCTAGGCCTTGAGCACACAAAGGGGAGGCTGTCCAAGCAGGATGGATTGCTCTGAGACTAGACATGTGGGGATATATATACTCTTCCATATTGCAAAGATGGGGACTTTTTTTTCTTCCTGAACCTCTTCTATAATTAGAGACCAGGAAGATAGACTCTGGGGAAGGCTTGAATCAGAACTACATTTGTCCTCCTGGATGACAGAGAGATGGCCTAGATCAGCACTGTCCAATGGAAATATATTGCAAGCCACATGTACAATATGATATTTTCTAGTAGCCGCATTAAAATAAGTAAAAAGAAATAGGTGCAATTAATTTTAATAATACTTTTTATTTAACCCAATATATCCAAAATATTACCATTTCAACATGCAATCAATATGAATGTTATTAATGAGGCATTTTACATTCTTCTTTTTATCCTAAGTTGTCAAAATCCAGTGAGTATTTTACATGGACAACACATCTCAAATCAGACACTAAATTTTCAATGGTTAAAAGGAAATGTAGTCCAACCAAAACAATAAAGATGTATTTAATAGAAAAATATTTGACACTGCTTTAGTTTAATTTTAAATTAACTAAAATTAAAATAAAATTACAAATTCAGTTTCTCACTAGCCATGTTTCAAGAGCTCAATAGTCACATAAGGGTAGTGGCTACCATATTGGACAGCACAGGCCGAGGCCATGGTTCATTCCATATACACACACATACACACCCCAACAAACATAAACAGTTATATACATACAGTCACCCATTCATTCAACAACAATTGTTGTATGTCTACTCTGTGTCCATGTTAGGGCCTGAGGAAATAAAAATAATGACATGATGGTCTTTGATCTCAAGAAGCTCAGGCCATCAGGGAAGAGAGGATAAACACACAAAATAATCACTATATTAATAATCATAATATTAGATGATGAGTTTTATGGTCAAGGTATCTACAGAGTGTTTGGGAGCACAGTTAATGCTTAACTGCATTTACTATTACTTATATATAGACATTTATAGCAACAATAATAAGGCTACTATTAACAAAGCTCCCGCTATGACCCAAGCACAGTGCTTGGTGCATTACACGCATTTCTAGATATAATTCTCACAACCATCTACCAGGTGTGTATTATTGAGACTTTGCAGGTGAGGCTGAGGGTCAAAATGGTTATGAACTCGTTCAAGGTCACAGAATAATACAGAGTACAGTTGAAATTCAAACCTGGGATTGTTAGTATCTAAGGCCAATGTCTTTTAGTAAACATTGACTGACCACCTACAGTATACAAAGCATTGTGTAAAACACTGCAAGGGACAGAAAGGTGAGCAAAGTACGGAAATGCATAGAAAACGAGTTGGAAGAATACACACTAAATCATTAACAGAGGCTCCCTATGCAGGAGGGGGGGAATGGGAGTGGGAGTGGGAGTGGAATGGGAGTTTTGCTTTTTCCTCTGTAAAATTTTAAAGAGAAATTTTTCACCACAAGCATATACTAAAGTAAAAAACAAAAACAAACAAACAACAAATGTCAGACTTAAACAAAAGAAAGTACCAGACAATAAGAATTTCAGCATGCCCACTTACGTATGTGCACATTAAAACATTCGTGTAAGTACAACAGAATTAGCATAGATCAGGCATAGATCAGGCTATTTTTATGATTACTTCAGTTCTGAGCAATACGTATCCTTGGACAGCTACACCACACATCATCATAAAAAAGATGCCACTCTGTTAAGCACTGGTAAGTGTGCTAAATTTGCATGTCTAGTGGGTTGTGATCACTTGGCACCGCCCCTAATCCTTCCCTAAATAAGATGTATTTGTCTGAGCACAGATGAGTCTCCTTATACCACTGAGTGCAGCCCCATTTATCCAGGTAGCTCCCTCCCCACCCTTGGCTAGTGACTTTCCTGTTCAAACACAGGTTTCCTCTCACATGCTGTCCCTATGCCCAGAGATTCCCCTACTTGCATGCCCTCCCTTACTCACTTGAGTGGGTACATTCGCAGAGCCACGTCCATGCCTGGAGTGTAGCACAGAAAAGCAGCCAGAAAGGTCTCCTCCAGGATCCCAAATATGAGGATCTTGTTTCTGTGTTGGAGACAGAGATGGAGACGTAGGGGAAATGGCAGGGCCCTGTGGACAGATGTGGGAGAGTGTGGGACTGTTGCATGGGCGTTCACCTCATGCCCTGCTGGAAGAAAGAGTTGCGACGAGTCTTGCAGATGATGAGGTCGGCCCACTGCACAATCACGATGCTGACAAAGAAGCCTGTTTGGCATGTGAACTCCAAAATCTTCCGCTGCTCAAATGTCTGTGGGGATGGCAGGCAGAGGGGAGACGTCAGTGTGAGAAGAGATTCAGATACACCTCAAAGGCTTTTTCCCTCTCCTGCCTTCCAGGGCCCCATGACTGCCTTAGATCTTTAGACGCCGACAGCACTTTGCACATATCTCTGTGTTAGCACTTTTCATGTTGTGTTATGAGGTGTTTATGTGTTTTCCTTACTTGACTCAGAGCTCCTCAGGAACAGGCACTTTGTCTTATTTATCTTTGTGCCCCCTCCCCATGCTTAGTTCAAGTGGTATGGCTCAATAAATACTTGCTAAATTAATAAGAAGGGTAGTGTAAGAGAAGAAGGTGGACTTAGAAAGCAGAGTCAGAGGAAATAGCTCAGAAAGGAAATGGGGCCAGAGGGGAATCTGAACACTGAGGGGAAAGGAATGCCCGAAGGGTGGTACCAGATAGGAGACATTCATTCGTCCATTCGTTCATTCTTTCATTCACATTTTACACATAAGGAACTTAGAGTCTAGTGGGGAGGATAAATATGCTATGTCAGCACCACAGGTAGGTTATAACACAGAGATCACAGAGGCTATGAACACAGAAGAGATGCATCTAAATCAAACTGGAGAAAAAGCCCATGTTTCAAAAAATAAAACAGCATGTTTATAAGTAACTTGTAGATTTGGTTGTTATCTGTCTCCCCTCCCACGCCATCCCCCTAACTACAGTACCAGTGCCATGAGAACAGTAACTTGGTCATTTTTGTTCACTACCGTATCCCCAGGGCCTAAACAGCACCTGGTACACAGAAAATGCTTGACAAATATTTGCTGAATGAATGAATGAATGAGTGGTGATCAATGGAATTATTGGTGACACATATTTAGAAGGAAGGAGCAATCCTTGCTTCTAGCAGTATGTAGAGTACTTCCTGGGTGGGTGGCTCTATACTCGATTATCTGAACATGACAGCAGTGGAAGACGCATAGACCCTGCCTTTATGGAATTGCCTCAGGACAATTTTTCTCAACCCATTTTGCAATACTTCAAGATGTCTTTGATATAATTTGATGTTACTTAAAATTAATTTTAATTACCTTTAATTTACTGAATAAATATATGTCAAGCTGCACCTTGGCAGCAGGGAGATGGTATCAAGATATAAAACCAACAAGGGCTTGAGTTGAGGAATGAGGAGATGTTAACAGGGCACAGTGATGAGGATTCTGGGCATCACTGTACCCTGGAGCAGTGTTGGTAGCTGGGAACACTGACATCTGATGGCCTCATGAGTCTCAGCTAGTGGAAGTCAAGTGTGTATGATGGGCATTTTCCCAACAACGCAGATTTTAACATACTTTTGAGAAACCTGCAATTAACTTGGTTTAGAGGCATCATGGTGAAGCAGGAAAGTGCTAGGCAGGAAGGTAGAATTCTGAGTCCAGAATTCTAGGCCAATTCTTCTAGGGATACACTGTGGGACTTTGAGCAAGCATTAAATCTTTCCAGACTCAGTGTCCTCATTTATAGAATGATGATAATAAACTATATGTCCTTTATAGACTATGTCTTCTCTTTGGTTCTATAATTCTAGCAAACATCTTCCACTGTCTTAGAAACTGGGACAGGAGTGTTTACAGATACAAAAAAACATACTTAATAAAATTCTTGAACACATAGTGTCAGTTAGAAGGCTTCAGTTTGAGCCTCATTTGTCTTGAGATTTAGGAAAGACTACTACAGAGAGGTATCCTCTAGGTTTAAAAAAGTTTAGAATGATGAGGAAGGGATATCCAAAGAAAATAGGTTTTCAGATTTGAAGTCATATTATTTGAACTCCCATGGAGGGAAGGAGCGTAACGGGAGAAAGAGGACCCAGCACTCATTTCTGGAGCAATGATGGTTAGAACCTGGAAAAACAGAAATTAGCCCCCAAAAGTTGACATGAAAAAGAAGACTGCCAGGCCCACAGAAGCCAAAAGATCCAGGAGAGTAAGGGCAGACAACAGACAGTAGGAATGAACAGAAATGAAGTCATTGTAATCAAAGAGAACATTTGCTGATGTGAGTGGAGATTGAAGTCAAATGTTAGAATGCTCATATAGGACTGGAGGTGAGGCATCAACTCTGTCTGGTGCCTCCATTCTCCCACTTTTCAAAAATTTACTAAATCCACTTTTCCCTGTCACTTCCTCACTCTTATTGATCACTATCTACTACCCTACCCCTTTTACTCACCCACTGCTGTCCATAGCTGTCCTCCAGGTCATTGACGTATGGATTTTCCCAGTTGTGGCGGATGCCCAGCAGATCAGTAGGCTTAAAACCATTCTCAGCGAGGATCACAAAGTAGGTGAAGAATCCAGCCAGAGCCTGGATCATCCCTGTGAATGACAGAGTCACAGGACAGGGGAACCTGGTTCAGAGAAGGACTTCAAAAGGCAGACCATGGAAGGGGTGGTAGCTGGGACTTGCTTCTAGCTGGGTTGGTGTGTGTTTGAGCTGTAATACTGAAGATTCTTGCCATCAATGATCTGATCCCGTCATCTCTGTGGGACTTGCCTCCAAGCCCTGACATTTGTTTCTAAGCTCTAACCCAGAGTCACGTTTGAATCATATAATCTTAAGATTGGAAAGGATCTTAGAGGGGATTTATTCCCTCTGCCCATTGAGTGGGTGCTAGGCTCCTCCCTCTCCACTTCCTATGACATTAGGATACTCATCAAGTCCTCTTCTCTCCTCACATCTCTCCCTTCTGCCCCTTGCCTCTCCCTTGGTCAAAACTTCTATCCTCCATGCCTGGACCATAGCAATAGCTGACGTTAATGTTTGTCTACTAACTACTGAGCTGTGCACTGTGTAGATACCTGTGGACATTGATCCTCATAATAGGTATGAATTATTATCTACATTTCATAAGTGGGAAAACTAAAGCACAAAAAAGATTCAGTCATCATCCAGGGTCATATGGTGGATGAAATTGGGTGGTGAAATTGGGATTCAAATGTACATCTGGCTCCTAAATCTGTGCTGTTCCTATGTATTTCCTCCTCTAGATACTGGGATGATCTCCCCTGTCCCCAATCTCTTCCCTGTCTGTCCTTCACCCCACCCCCTGAAATATCCCATTGCACCTGGCAACTCAAGAACAGAGAGCTCTAATGGTTCTCAAATGTCTTTCAAGGCTGGCCCCAGTATAAATGCTACTTGTATCTACAGCCTTATTTTCCACTCTTCCTTTACCAGGAATAAGGGCTCCACCAAACTGATTTATTCCCTCTCCAATAGCCAGGCCATGTTAATTTCCCCTCTCCTCTGGTCCCCCATACCTGACCATACATTTACTAGTCTAAACTATGTTACAACACCAAGTTTAAGTCCTATTTCCTCCATAAGGCCTCTCTGACTAGCTTCATGATTGCTGAGGCCCCTTGCTTTGTACTCCTGAAGCATGTCCCGTCTATACTCATTACTTGGCACTTGGAAAGATGCTGTCATTTTATGTATGTTTGTTCCTTCTTGACTACACTCTTAAGTCAAGGGCCGATCAGAGATCAATGGTTCTTTGCTGTCACTGGGCTTAGCACAGTTAAGAAAATATCTCCCTGACTTCCAAATGGAGATGGCTCCAATGACCAGGCAGGGGCAGCCACTCCCCACTCCCTTCACCCCTCATTCCTCTGGCCGCACCAATCTGTCCATAGGCCATGCCGATGAGACGGTGGTTCACCAGTTTCTCAGTCTTTGGATTCCGTGGAGCCCTCTTCATGATGTCACTTTCAGCTGACTCATAAGCCAAAGAGATAGCAGGGACCTGGAGGATGGAGGGTGGGAGTGACAGGGGACATAAAGTTCAGAAGGAAACTCAAAAGTAACTCAAGCTCTGTCCCTTTCCCTGCACTCAGGATCTTTCCTGCTCCTCAGTCCATCTCATAGGAGCTCCGTGAGCCGGGTCCCAGTTTGGTTCTCACCATGTCAGTGCCCAGGTCAATGCAGAGGATGGTTATGGTGCCCAGAGGCAAGGGGATACCGAGGATGATGAAGAGCAGGAAGGGGGTGATCTCGGGGATGTTGCTGGTCAGGGTGTACGCAATGGATTTCTTCAGGTTGTCAAAGATGAGGCGGCCTGGGGAGGATGGTCAACCTTCTGTGAGACAACTTCTGTGTCTCTCTCCTGGACAGAGAGACCACTATAAAGCAGTGTCACAGTCCATGAAAGGGTCTGCAGGTCCTAGACCTTGGCGGTCCCAGTTTTGTTTCTAAATTATGTGACTATTAATTAGAGCAATGCTTTATTAGCATGTCATATCAAAAGAATTTCAGAAGGCTAGTTCAGAGTGTTGAGAATTCACCAGGGGTCCTGGTGCCCTCTAACCAACCTTTACTGTACTCTTTGTTCTTGGATTCAGCATGGCTAATGTCATCTGATCTCTGAAAAACTAAGCAGAGTTGGGCCTGGTTAATACTTAGAGATGTCTGAGAAAGTTGATATAAAAGCCATTAGAAGATTAAGGCTGACATGGAAAGAACCTGGGCTTGGGTTCCAATCCCATTTCTGCCATAAGTAGCTTGTGACCTTAAGTGCCCCCTCACCTCTCTGAGCTGCATTCCTCCTGCCTCGCAAGATGGCTTGAGTCCTTCCCTGATGACCCTTTCAAATATCGTAATCCCTCCCTGCACTCCTTGCTTCATTTTTTTTCCATTGCATTTATCTTCTTTTAATATACTATACAATTTACCTTATTGTCTGCCACACTCCAGTAGAAATTAAGTTACATGAGGGCAGGGATTTGTGTCTTTTTATCCCCCACTGTTATATCCTCAGCATCTAGAACAGTGCCTGGTACAAAGTTGGTTCTCAAAAAATTTATCAAATTAAATGGATACAAAATACTCAGTGAAGTGTCAAGATCATACTAGGTCTCAATAAAATGGTATTATTATTATTATGTGGATTATCATAGGTTTTAATAAGTTAACTCCAGGCAGAAATCAGGGAGCAGAATTCTGGAGTTCTCCTATTCACCAATGGGTATTGTTTTCAGAATTCTCTGGGCAAGAGGATACTTAATTGGGCTCATGCAGTCAATTCATAGATCAGCCTCTAGTTGATCCTGATATATCAACATCATTCAGGCAACAGGTTCCTAGGGGCGCCTCATGACATTGTGGAGTATGGAGTAGTCCCAGGGGTATGGCTACATTTTGGAACTTGCTGTAGACCCATTTGAATCTCTGTGCGAGAAGAAAGAAGATACTATGCTATACCAGAGTCCCAGTCTCCCTCACAAATCTAGACTTTCCTCCAGTCTCATAAAAAAGGGCTCCTGATAGTGATGGTCTAAGCACTGGCTGAATCTAATTTACAAAATTTTGTCTTACAGTGATTTTTCCCAGTCTATACAGGATCATGGAGGTTGGATGGTGGGCAAAAGGAATGAGAGTAATGTATACCAACTCTCACCTGAGTCTGAGGGTCAAGTCCCAACCCTGGGCACCCTGCTTCCTCACCCTCCTCCACGCCTGTGACAATGGAGGCAAAGTTGTCGTCCAGCAGGATCATGTCGGCTGCCTGCTTAGAGACATCAGAACCAGTGATGCCCATGGCAATGCCGATGTCAGCCTTCTTCAGTGCTGGGGAGTCGTTCACCCCATCACCAGTCGCTGCCACAATGGCTCCCTGGGTGAAGCACAGAGGAACTGAAATAATTACTGTGTCAGATTCAGGACCAGTCCCAAAGATCAGCTTGATTTCATCCTCCCTTGTTTCTAGATGTAATCATGCTTGATTTAGGCCTCTTGGCCCTTCCTTCTCCTGCTCCTCCTGAGATATTAAAACTCTCAGAGAGCCCCCAAACTGATGTCCATCTCAGGAGTTCAAGATGGGATGTTCTCTGCAGTCTCCTCTAGCCCAGCCCACACGTTCCTCTGCTTAGTTTGTGGCTGGGCTATGCCATGTGATTTCTGCCAGATTCCCCAAGGCTCCTTGTCTCCCTTACCCGCCTCTGACATCCCTCTACAATTAGGAGCTTCTGCTGAGGGGAGGTCCGAGCAAACACAATCTCAGTGTAGTTTTGGAGGATCTCATCAAGCTGCGCTGAGCTCATATCCTTTAGTTCTGAGCCATGCACCACAATGGCTTTGACATCCCTGGGGAAAAGAATTTCAGAAGGCTAATTCAGAGTGTTGAGAATTCACCAGGGGTTCTGGTGCCCTCTAACCAACCTTTACTATAACTTCCTTGTTTCTTTTTTCAATCCAATCTCCTCACTTGTCCCCAGCCCTTCTCTGTCCCCAGATTGACACACTGCATCCCCTCCCCCCTCGCCCAACCACTCTTCCCTTTTCTCTGCCTCTTTCTTTATCCCACTTCCTCTGAAAACCCACTGACACAGTCACTTGGTCATTTTCCTATTATGTTTGACTTTGCAATAAGTAAACCCTGTACATCTTATCTACTGAAGGAGACTCCAAGAACTTTAGTAAGTGGGATCTGGGTGGGGCAGGTTGAGGATGGAGGAAAAAAAATGGCAGATCTGAGTTCTTTAGGGGTCTCACCTGGTATTAATCTGGCTGACAGGGACCCTGAGCCGGGCAGCAATGTCCTCTGCTGTCTCGGTGCCTTCTGAAATGATGCCCACACCCTTGGCAATGGCTTTGGCTGTAATGGGATGATCCCCTGTTACCATAATCACCTGAGTTGGGAGGGGAGGGAAGAGAAGCAGAATCATCTTCAGGGAGATCCTGGATGCCTCACCATTCTCTCTGAGAACTAACAGATCACTGCTTGCATTCCACAGGGTTTTAGTAGCTCATTCCCAAGAACTTGTGCTATAGATAAAAAATCTTGCTACTGTGGCTTCAACCCTCGGGAGTGGGTCAGGACCATCAGACCATGAAAAACAGGACAGTTTGGGTTCTAGGCTTCCCAGGAATAAATCAGGGATTTGGGTGTTTTACTATATTCAGAATTTCATTTAATTGCTCTAGAAGCTGTTCTGCTTCTTTAAGCTCAAAAACAGAAACACCTACACATAGAACAAGTGATAATAAAGGAACGTCTGGAATAATCCATCTGCCTACAAAATTTCATCTAGGCCCAGGTGCATTCTGATCCTCACTCTACCTCTAGTCTTCCCACTGCCTCCCTGCAGCCTCTGGGTACCAGCCCTTTTTTGGATACCTGGCACCAGCCCTAGTCCTGTCCCATTGCTCCCCAAAGATCAGGCGCCTGTGCTCTGTGCTTTCCTAGCATTCTGTTCTTTCCATATTTCAGCACTTGTCGCTTCTCCATATGGTGATGGCCTGTCTGTCTCTCTTCCCCCACTGGACTGAGAGCTCCCTGAGAATGTGGCCATGTCTCTGACTCCTCGTTAAGTTTCCTGCCCTTGCACAATGCCTAGCACATAGTAATCCATCAACAAACAATTATTGAATGAAGGAATGAAGGCTTCCTGGGAACCACTGCCCACGGTTCCCAGTGCCCTTCGAGCACACAATTTTTCAGGCTCTGACGGGAGGAAAAAGGAAACTACGTGACTGTGACTTAACTATCCAACTGCTTGCGGGAGCAGGGGCCCTGCAAAGGTCAGTCTGTTTACTTTCAGAGGATGGAAGTGAGCCTTGAAGGAGTTTTCCCATGGGCCCTCCTCATTTCAGACTGGCCCCCCTGGCCTACTGGAAGAAGACAACAAAGCTGAGACCCCCAGAGACTCAGGAAAGTCACACTATGAGCTGATACCCACACCACGGATTTTGAGAATCCTGGCTCAGTTTCAGGGCACTGGATCCTCACCAAGCTTGGCCTGTGGGGCAAAGGGTAACTGGTGAGAATCTGGGAGGGAACTGCATATAAGATTAGAAGATTCCAGATGTGACTCAGACTGAGCCCTCAGTGATTCCTTTCAGGCTTGCAGTGCCCTGACAGCTTCCCAGTGGCTCATCAAAGTGACCTGGGACCTGTAGGACAGGTGTGGTATCCTGATACATTCCTGGTATCTAGCCCAGTTTGACCGTTCAAATGGACTGTTCTATAGTAGTTTCTGGCAGTACCACCTCCGCGCCAGGCTGGAGAAATGAAAATACAAAGTCAATCACCCCAAGAGTGAGTTGCTAGGACACAATTTCACAGAGCATTGAGATGCATACATACAATAGAAGCGCAGTTCTACAGAGAATGGCTCCCTTTGAGGTAAAGGGCATCTAGTAGTTTCTGGAATTTGTCAAGTACTAAAGGAATTTCATTTCCAGCTTCTTGGTGCTGACTATACCTCTGATGTTCCCACACAGCTTTGCAAGCTGCTCTCTTCTTCCCTTGTACCCTTTCCCCCCAGATTGGACCCATCTGAGAGAAATGTTCCAGTGTTGGTGACATTACTGTAGGCCCTCACTGCTTGACTGCAGTTCTTAGAGGAGGCCAGCTTCATAGCAAGGGCCAAGCATCTTCATACTACTGAGAGCCTCAGTTAGTGGCAAATATAATGGGATCATTTTATTTTCGTTTTTTAAAATCACATTTCTTCCAAAGGGCTCTACCGGGAAATCCCAGTCCCACAATCATTTCCTTCTTAAAACTTTGCTACCATGCAACCATTACCTGACCTCTTTCAGCAGCCTTGTAACATTCATCAGTTCTGCATCTACGCCATTTTGGAGTTGACCCTGGAAGAGTCTACCCTACAGGACAACACCCTGTATGTCCATTACATTTTGTCCTCCTTGAAGGATGGCATCATGTGTATGTCTTACACTTCCCTATAGGGAAAAGGGGATGATTCAAACTTTCTCACCAAGTCTACCAAATTCCTGTCAGCTTAGAGTCCAGAAGAAGTAAGAAATTATAATGAGACCTATAAACCTATAACCAGAACAAGGACTGGCCCAGAAAGCCCTGAGACCTCCTGTTTCAGCTGCCAGCTTGAGGCCAGCACCGAGAATCCTCCTCAGACTACCACGGGCTCCCTCTGCCTCAGGCTTTGACGATATCCTGATCTGGCAAGCATCCTGACTAAAATCACCCTTGTCTTGTGTTTGGGCCTCCGTACCTGTAGGCACAATTGTAACTCTCTTCTTGCTAAAGGGATCCATAAATTCCCAGATGAGAAATTTTAGACTACATCCACAATATTATTCCTCATTCTAAGAGCCCATCTCAAAGCTCAGAAAATTCACATGAACCCCTTCTCCACTTATCTCCCACAATATGATGTGGTAGCTTATAGAACCATGGGGCAATATCAAGATGACTTGGTTATCCTACACAGATGTGTTACAATAATGGTATCTCTGCAAAGAACTATACCACCCCAAACATCTTATAGTAATTAAGGAGTTCACTCAGAATAATTTCCTATATCTATTCCTTGGTTCCCACCCTACTGACTAATCACTGAACTTAGCGAGGCCCAGGCTACCCCCAGACAAACTGCCAACACTCAAAAGTCTAAGATAAAGCCAGTTCTAACAGATAGCATCTAGTTCTCCTTAAATACCTCCAGTGTCCCCCCACCCTGCCATCTGCCCTCCCCCAAGTCCAGGATCCAGAATACCAGGTATGAGCAGGGAAGGTGTCAATATCTAATCTATGAAGATGTATATGAGTCTTAGGATTTGACCTGGGAGACAGATATGGAACATCTCAGAATTAGAGGAATTCTACTGCTGCTATTCCATGAAGTCCAAGGCCCACCCTGACCAAAGAGGAATTTCCACCTCTGAGTTTGTTCTGCAGCTGTGTTTCACTCTTGGACCAATTCCTTTGGTTTTTAGCTTTTACTCCTGGACATATACCTGTTAGTGCAGCTGCTCACTCCAGTCAGATCCATTGAGGGCCCCCAGCTCTCAATATCTCATTCTTACTATTGCCTGTTCCAGACCCCCGGCCCACTTGACCTCACCCTTTCTACAACCCATCCCAGCAGCACATTCACATGATATCTTCTAGCACTTTGCTACTCCTAGTGTGGTCTGCAGACCAGCAGCAATAGCATCACTTGGGTGCTTGTTAGAATGCAGAATCTCAGGGTGTCCAAGATGTACTAAATCAAGACTTGCATTCCAACAAAATGCATAGGTGATTCATATGCACGTTAGTTTGAGAAGCACTGTCCTAGGAAACTGATTCTCAAACTTGTCTGCACATTGGAATCTCTAGGAAAGTTTTTAGAAATACAGATGCTTGGGTCCCACCCTAAGACTTTCTAATTTAATGGGTCTGGGGTCTAATTTAAAGCTCCCCTGGTGATTCTCATGTTCAATGCAAGACAGGATTCTAACTATAAAGGAAACGTACTATTAGGTTCTCTCTTGAGGCTGAAAATCAGAAGCTCAAGGAAACAGAAATCAATTCAATTAAACCAAGATTATTAAGAACCTACTCTGTGCAAGGCTTTCTACTGTTGCTCCAATTTGTGACCAATGGGGAGTTTCTGGGATGGTAAAGTTTACCTTAATCCCTGCACTACGACACTTGCACACAGCCTCAGGCACAGCAGGGCGGGGAGGGTCAATCATGGATATAAGCCCCACAAAGCAAAAGTTATCCATGGGAAAATTGACTTCATCTGTGTTAAACTTGAATCCCTTCGAGAACGTGGTAGGCAGATTCAAGAAGCAGAACCCTGGAGAGAAACAGAAGAAGGGACCAGTAGTCATTCAGCTATGTCCCTATCCTGTTCACCCCAACATCTTAGACTTTACACCCCTCAAATGATAACCATTTTGATGGCATTCTTTCCAAAGGCTTCTCCTACAGCCCCTCACCTAGCACACGTTCTCCCAAACCTCCTAGTTCCAAGTAGGCATTTTGGAAGGCTTCTTTCATTTCCTCATCCATTGAGTACTCCTGCCCATTCAGAAGATAACTAGAGCAAAGTGACAAGATCCTCTCAGGAGCCCCTTTCATCATCAGCACGTAGGCCTGCGAACTGTCCTCCTGCAGGTGGATGGATATCTAGGAGAGGAGAGGAAGCATCAATGGAACAGGAAAGAGCAAAGGTCATGGACAAAAAAGCAAGGGAAAGGTTTTTGAGGGTAAAACCAACAGGCAATATGTTTCATACCCTCCACTTCCTTTATCCCCTAACCCCAACACAGCGCCCCCCCCCCAGGCAAATCTGACCCATGGTCGAGCCCACCCCTCCTCCTTTCCAGGAAACCCCAGCCTAGTATTTGCACTCCAATCTCTGTTATCTTTTCGGCCAGACTGGAAGCTGAGGGCAGAGCCAGATGCTCTCTTTCTCTGCTTCCTCTGCCTGGATGGCTCCAGAGCAGCAGGAGTAGGGCTGGCAAAGATAGCTGAGTAGACAGGAAAGAAAACTTAGAGTCCAAAGTCATGTTCTAGGGCCTTTAGGAATGCTTTATAGCTTTATGATCTCAGGTCAGTCCATTTAACCCCTCAAAACCTTAGTTCCTTTGATAAAATGTAAATGGTCTGCTTTGCTTACTTCACTGGGTTTTTACGAGAGATAATATTTGTAAAAGAAACTTTGAAAACTGTGAAGCACAATTCAATCATAGATTAGTAACTCTAGTCCCTTTGCCACTCTCTCCTAAAAGCAAGACAAGTACCCTGAGGGGTTGGACGTGCGGTTTGCGAGTCAGGGTCAGTGCTATGTGGTTGGGGGAGGGAAGGGTTTATTCATGAAGTGAACCTGAGGAGACAACACACAAGGAGGAGAGAGAAATAAGATCAAAGTTGGTTTTGCATTTTCCCTTGATCTCTGATCTGGGAAAAGGAACCATCTATGAGGTTCCTCTTATGATCGACAGGAAATTCCTGCTATGTAGTCAGTTGGGTAACAAAATTAGCACATTGAAAGGAAATGAGCCAGAGAGAAGGCCAGACTGCACTGCCCAAGAATGAGCAAGGTGGGAAACCTGTGAAACGTGGTTAAAACTGTTCCATTAGAAACTTTTAAAAAATTGTTTAGTTATATTCAAAATATGCTTAAGCAGTTAGGAGGAAAAACCTTAACTCATTTAAGTAGAAAGCTGTAAAAGGTTTAAAAAGTTTAATTTTCTTGAGCTCTGAATACATATTTGTTGACTATTTATTGGAGATTTTTGGAGATGACAGCAAGACCTATTTAAGCTAGTAACTTGGTCACAGAAAAATCACCTCTTGATAGAAAATTGCAGATAGAAAAGATGGGAGTCTGGAAATATCAGAACAGAGAAACTTCTTCCTTAAATTTCAATCTCAGAGAGGAAAAGAGACCAAGTTCTGCAAACAACTAGCAGGCTAAGAAGTCTCCTGCAGACTGGAGCCTCTAACCACCCTAAGAGCCAGCTACTTAATGCAAGTATGCAGTCAGTAGGGAGCAAAGGTAGCCAGAGGGGTTATCTTGGCCCCTTGCAAGCCCCGTCAGAGCTGGGTGGCCAGTGGGCTGGCCAACACACTTGGTGGACCACAAGGGAAGATTTTACTGTTTCAACTTGATATTCAATAGCTCAGAAAAGGCACTAATGTAGTCATTTTGGGGAAAGTTGCTATTTTGTTGGATGTCCCATTGAATGTCGTGGATATGTTTTATTTTAAATCATGTGGAGGGAGAGGTACCTAATTCTTTCCAGTCAAAGGCTTTAATCAGGCCCTGCCAAGCACAAAATTCCTGTCTGGTTAGTGAGGCCACTAAACATCAGAAAAAAGTGGAAATAAGTTTGCAGTTTGGGCCTAGGAGACCTATCTTATTACACTGACTGAAAGCCAGTTGAGACAAAAAACTATGGCTCTATTTCTTTAACTCTTACTTGCTCAGTGTTCAGTGTGAAAATATAGGTAATTGGGTTTCTAAAAATCTATATAGCTTTTGTTATTTTATAATGGTTTTTCTTTTTGGTTACAATTTTTTTTCTCATATGATGAAAACTTAAGATCTACTCTCTTAGCAACTTTCAAATATAAAAATATAAAATGCTTCATGAATTTTCGTGTCATCCTTGTGCAAGGACCTTGCTAATCTTCTCTGTGTTGTTCCAATTTTAGTATGTGTGCTGCCAAAGCAAGCACTATTATGCGTTTGTTGAGGAAGACTAGTCCTGACCTAACATCTGTTGCCAATGCTCCTCTTTTTGCTGAGGAAGATTGGTTCTGGGCTAACGTCCATGCCCATCTTCCTCTACTTTATATGGAACGCCACCACAGCATGGCTTGACAAGCAGTACTTCAGTCCATGCCCGGGATCAGAACCTGCAAACCCTGCACCGCCAAAGTGGAGCGTGTGAACTTAACCACTACATCACCAGGCTGACCCTGGTTTTCTTTTTTTTTTTGGTGAGGAAGATTAGCCCTGAGCTAACATCTGTTGCCAATCTTCCTCTTTTTGCTGAGGAAGATTGGCCCTGGGCTAACATCCATGCCCATCTTCCTCTACTTTATATGGGACGCCACCACAGCATGGCTTGATAAGTGGTATGTAGGACCGCACCTGGGATCTGGACCTGCGAACCCCGGGCCGCCAAAGCGGAGCACGTGAACTTAACCACTACGCCATCGGGCCAGCCTCTATTATGTGTTTTTTAAGACAGAAAAACGAAACTGACTTTTGTGAGTCTTATTGCTTTTGTTACCCACACCTGAATGTCTGACCTTTATGGTAGTGCATGAACTTGGAGAATTCCAAGTTTGAGCAAATCATGATTGTTCTCCAGAATTCAAACCTTAGCTGGCCGAGCTCCAGTCATGGTAACACCCCCGTTCCCTACTTTGCACCATAACCCCCTCTTTAAAGTGTGCCAAGATTCTCATGGGGGGACAGAAATACGGGCTTTCCTGTTCCTCTCATGGATCTTATTGTTAGTGCCACCACTGTCCCTCACTCAGCATTTCTCCTCCTCTTGTCACGCCTCCCTGGATAATGGACAAAATGCTCCTGAGAAATGAAAAAAACCTCACATACATGCTGGAGACCCCTGATCGCCTACCTGATGGCAGCTGCTAGAACTTCAGGCATGGAATGAAAGAAACTACTTGATGACTAATGAAATAAGACGCCTCAGGGAAGTGTCTTGCAAATCCAACCGGATTCTGCAATAGCAAATCTCGAGGTAGCCACAGCTCCTAAGAGCTGCACACGCCTCTAACATGACTTTCACCAACCAGCCTTTGCTACCTATGGACATTTCAGAGAGTATTTTATGACTTGCTCTCTCCACAAGAGGGGCAGCCTCAAGCTCCCTTAGGACTGAATGTCTCTTCCTTTATCACCTACTCCTCCCTCACCTGTTTGTCACATACTCTTGAGGTAAGGCTTCCTCTTAATTGGGATGCTGGTTACCCACGGTCTCTGTTCTACTGCTCAGAGGTGAAGCTGAAGGTGAAGGCAATGCTCCCACTTCCCCAAATGATGAGCCCATTCCCCCACCACCATTCTCCTACCTTTGTCAGTTCTATACCTGGTACTTGTTGGTAGAATTAAAGGGAATCTCTGCCACCTTGGGGCTTTTCTCTCTCATCTCCTTCACAGAGCTGTAAGACTGCTCGATGAACTTGAGGAGAGCTGACTCAGAAGCATCCCCTGTTATTGCCCGCTGCAGGGATGGGGTTTGTATAGTAAGTTCAAGGGGCGTGGCACCTGGACTTGCCTGTGGCAACAAGGAGAGGGGCAGAATGGGGAGGGGGTACCTGGGGGAAATCACTGAGGGCCAGGAAAGAGGTTTTTGGGAGAGAGCTGGTTATACCCTGGACACTGAGGTACCCTCTACCCCCTTAGGTCTGACTAACACCTTAGCTATGGGAAGGGTCTCCTGATCAGCCTTAAAGTCAGCCCGGTTGCAGAGGCCAGCGATTCGGGCCAGGATAAACCAGGTGGCAGAGTCCTTGGCAAATGTATTTGCTAGGGAGAAAGAACAGACTTATGAGCAGGGGATAGGAGAGTTTAAAGCAGGGAGTTATTCACAACCTGTTCTGTACCCAAATACTTCACAGAGACCACATTTCCTTTCCTTCACACCTCCCTTCTCTCCACTTACTCTCCAGCTATTTTTCTCTCTGTCTGGACTCACCATTCCCTCTCAGCTCACTCACCACATTCCCCCAAATCCTCCCACTCTTGGCCCACCAATGCCACTAGTCACCAGTCTGTTCTTCACTGGTGTCAGCCTTATATACGGTCTTATCAAACCATAAGTGGGCGACGGTCATGCAGTTCTGGGTGAGGGTGCCGGTCTTATCAGAGCAGATGATGGAGGTGGAGCCCAGCGTCTCCACCGCCTCCAGGTTCTTCACCAGGCAGTTCTTCCTCGCCATGTGCTTGGCTGTCAGGGTCAGACACACCTAAGGCCAGGAAGAAGCGAGAGAATAAACGGAGAGAGGAGATTGGCTACTCATACCACTTCGTGTTTTGGGAATTTGATAGTTTTTATTGCTATTTTAATTTTTTGTACTTATTTCCCTTTTATTCCCACCTAGTCTTCAGAAATTCCATCTGTGGCTATGCTAAAGGAAATTAGGGAAGTGATTTTGGTTTGTGCTTTATGGCCGAGTTTCAAAACAAGAGTGTACTCCTTTACCCGGGTAGCACAGAGAATGATCACCTTATTCTCCCTGGAATATTCCACTCCCCAGTGATCCTTTCATCTTTTCTACTCAGCAGCCTCTTTTTCATTCAAGTTCAGACCACACCTCTTTCTCAAGTCTAATCTTTCCAGGGACCACATCAGTAGCTAATCTTTTATTGTGGTATAAGACGCTGTGTGTGAAGTGGGTTGTACCAAAAGGTGAAAAATAAAAGGAATGGAAAGGAGAGAATGATGAAATTGAGAAGGAATATTGCAGCACTGAAAAGAACTTGAGAAATCATTTAAACCAGAAGATTTTTTGTTGACCATAAATTCAATGAAAGTCAGGTGTGTGGCAAGGTTGTTTTAAATCTAATGAATTCTGAGGCTGTGGTTATGTAAGCACAGAATTCTAATCATAGGGTTGATTTACTTACATAATATCACTAGTCCTGATGTTTTTGTGCTAGTCCAACTACACCACGGTACTATTCTCATTTCTATTTTAAGAAGGATATTGATAAACTAGAGCAAACCCCAAACAGGTGATTAGCAAGACAGGGATCTGAAGACCATGTCATATGAAAAATGGCTAAGAGGAAAGGGATTATCTCACCTCCTACCTGGAGAGTTTGAGGGTATGAATGGCTACTGTCAAAAATCTAAAGGGTCAGGGCTAGCCCCATGACGTAGCGGTTAAGTTCGTGCGCTCCACTTTGGTGGCCTGGGGTTCCCCGGTTTGGATCCTGGGCGCGGACCTACTCACCACTCACCAAGCCGTGCTGAGGCGGTGTCCCACATAGAAGAGCTACAAGTCTACAACTATGATACACAACTACATACTGGGGTTTTGGGGAGAAAAAAAGAGGAAGATTGGCAACAGATTTTAGCGCAGGGCCAATCTTCCTAAAAAAAAAAATCTAAAAGGTAGTTTGTAGAAGAGAGAGACTTGACTTATTTTGTTTCTTCAGGTGGGAAAACTGGGACCAAACAGGGAATCATATTTCTGCTCAACACAATGAAATCTAACTAGAGCAATCCAACAATGAAATGAGCTGAGACAAAAGGGGTTGGCCTCCCATTAGAAATAATCATCCTCTCCCATGGACTTTATACAGGATATTCAGCATTGGTTGAAAAGTTGAATTTATATGGGCTTTGAAGTCCTTTCCAATAAGATTCTATAATTCTAAACTAATCTTCCTCTGTAAACTGATGAATAAATTGAGGCCTGGGGACGTTAAGTGATCTGGCCAAATTCACTAGCCAGGACACCCAGAACTGGAACTCACTCCCAGTGACTGAGAATCAAATGCTGTCTGCATCACAACTCACTTCCTCTCTCCTTGAGAAGAAAGAAGGCACCAGAAAATGTGGGTGGAGGAAGTCAATGTAATTTGGGAGCTAAATGATTTGACACCAGTATACTTGTCAGGTGGTGTTCAATAACAAAAGAGATCCTAGTGATTTCATTTCCCTGGGGTGGTTTGTCTGCCCTGAGGCCACCCTCCACCCTGGCTACTCACGGTGACAGTGACCAGGAGCCCCTCAGGCACATTGGCCACAATGATGCCAATAAGAAAAATGACAGCCTCTAGCCAGCTATAGCCCAACATGAGCGAGAGCCCAAAGAAAGAGACACCAAGGAAGGCGGCCACCGCTGTGATAATATGGATGAAGTGTTTGATCTCAGCAGCAATGGGGGTCTGGCCAACTGCCAGGCCTGATGTCAGTGAGGCAATGCGGCCCATCACTGTGGAGTCTCCTGTAGCAATCACAATGCCCCGGGCTGTTCCTGTGGATAAAGGGGGAAGTCTGAATTGGGAAGTCTGTTGGGTTTGGTTCCTACAAGGAGAAAGCTATCAATGGTCAAAAACAAAGTTGAAACTCAAGACCCTGTGAGAAGTTCTTACGTTCTATTATCTTCATATTTAGTTTATAGAAATAAGGGTCTCATAGTCTGAGAAGTCTCTGAAGAGATTTCACAGCTCTCCAGAGATACCCAAGTTTATTGCCTAATTGCCTTCACTGTCAAGAAAGTCTTCATCACACTTAATCCAAGTATCTTCTATTGCCTATATATTTCTAATTTTGCCCTCAGCAGCTAAATAGTTTCTAGATCCCCAGGAATAGTGGTTACCCTTCTGTCAGAGTCCTATGTTCCAATATCCCCTTCTCCTCTAACCCAGTGACTCTCAATCAGGGGCAATGGCAATTTCTGGAGATATTTTTGGTTGTCACAACTGGGGTGGAAGGGAGTTGCTACTGGCATCTAGTGTGTAGAGGGCAGGGATACTGCTAAATATCCTGCAGCTCACAGGACAGCCCTCCTCTCCCCCCACAACAAAGGATTATCCTGCCCAAGTGTCAGTAGTGTTGGGGTTGAGAAACACTGCTCTGACCTGAGCCCCCTCCCTGCTTTGCTGGCCAGAGCCAGTCTGACCCCTGCTGGGTGGCACAGGCCATAACAGCTGGGCCTCTCTGCTTTTCTCTCCACCAACACGGCCCTTGAGTCAGAAGGGGAACTTGGACATCATGTTTGGCTTTACACACACCATGCAGGACACTCACCTACACAGCTTGAAATGAGGGGCCCCACAAGGTTCCTTGCTCAAATAATTCTTCCTGCTTTACCATAATGGCTGAAATATCTACCACTAAAGTTACAGTTGGAATCACCCAGAAAAACAACATACTATAGAAATGGCATTTATTTCAGAATTAGAAAGACTCAGACTCTGCCCTGGGGCAAGTTACTTAAAGTCTCTGAGACTCAGGTTTCCTCATCTTTAAAATGCGATGAAAGCACCTAAAAAGCTGTGAGTATGAAATGTTTTTAGAAGAACCCAGAACAGCGTTGGGCACATAGTAGGCACTCAAATATTAGTTTCTTTCTTTTCTTCATTTAGATGAACTTAGGGTTTCCAGAAGGATGAGTATAAAATCACATGTGTGACTTGTGGGAGTGGCTCTAATCTGGCAGCCCCCACAGTTGTTGTAACACAGGGCAGCTGGTCCATTCCCAAGGTCACCTTCAGCTACACGAGTCTGAGAGCAGGTCCTGCTCAGCAGACAGGTCAGGTCAATGTTCTGCAGAAGAGTAGTTCTGGAAAGCTTCACAGTATTAGGCACTTTCCAGATGAGCTTCAGGCAGGTTGCTAGAGGCATTCATTGAGACTTGCAAAAGGAAGATACTGAAATAATTTAGGTGCTGAGAGGGTATTTTGATTTTGGGGGCATGTAGAGTATGGTGTCACCTCTATCTGTTTTGTGCCATGGTTTAGTCCAGTTCTTCATTTTTATTCCTTCTGCTATGGTTTCCCCATGCTTGGAGAGACAGGATTTAATAACTAATTCCAATGTGTGGAGAGACGGGGTAGGTTGATGTCAACCTTGGGAAAGGTTAAAAAGGCCAAGCCTCTCATATTCCAGGCCAGACTGACTCCTTCATACACCTTCTGTATATTGCCAGAGAAATAGCTTAGGCTCTCCAAGAAGATGCATGAGAACTCAAAGAGAGATTTTGTCCCAGCAGCCCCATCAAGGTCCACAATGATGAGAGTAGGGAGGCAGGATTCTAGGGAAAAGGTTCAAGTTATGCTACTAGTTTGCAGATTGCACAAGAATTCCTCAATTTAACAGTCAAGAGTTCCTTCAACCTAGCTCTACCCTCTTGGCCACATCTTGGATCCCTCTAGTCTCCTATTAGAGTCTCCTCCATTCCAGCCAGACCCTTGTGCCTCAGATGGAATGCCACCATCACTTTCTCCCTTATCTGAAGCATATACTTTGCTGACCAAAAAAGCCTACTTTGGAAGGACAAATCTGAACAAATTTCTTCCTAAAGTTTAATAATAGAAATCTAGTGTTTTTGGAGGAAGCTTGCTGACTTGCATCTTTCTATATAAATGTTTTAAAATTTTATTTTAATATATATTTTATTTTCTAGTTGGATTCTTCTTCAGTCTCCTTTCTATCTTGTATGTGGGATGCTGCCACAGCATGGCTTGATGAGTGGTGCATAGGTCCACACCCAGGATTTGAACTGGTGAAGCCCAGGCTGCCAAAGCGGAGCATGTGAACTTAACCGCTACGCCACTAGGCCAGCCCCTCTTCTTCAGTCTTAATGTTACTCTCATCCTTTAAGGTATTTCCAAATTAAATAATTTTATTACCAGAGAGGTCATTAGCTAGCTTTATTCCAGAGGGGGGTCTGTGGAAAGAGCATGGGTTGTGGAGACAGACCTCCATTAGAATCCTTGATCCTGGGGCCAGCCTGGTGGCATAGCAGTTAAGTTTGCGTGTTCTGCTTCAGTGGCCTGGGATCGCTGATTCAGATCCTGGGCGCGGACCCACTCACTGCTCATCAAGCCGTGCTGAGGCGGCGTCCCATATAGAAGAGCTACAACTCTACAGTTATGATACACAACTAGGTACTGGGGCTTTGGGGAGAAAACAAGAAAAAGAGAGGAAGATTGGCAACAGATGTTCGTGCAGGGCCAATCTTCCTCAAAAAACAAAAAGAATCCTTGATCCTCCTCTTTTCGGTTGAGTTGTGCTCTTGGTAATTTCTTTAAACCTTAGTCTTTCATGTGTAAAATAGGGATAATATCTGCTGTATAGTGTTGTGAGAATCAGAGGTATCTGTAGCACTTGACACATACTAGGCATTCAATTAAAAAGTAGCTATTTCTTGGATACCCAAACATTTATTCTTAAGCATGAATAATGGTTTTCATGTGTCCAGTCTTGCAGGCCTCCTTAAGGGGAAAGGATGAAGAAGAGGTTGACATAATGATATTGAGTCCATTGTTACCATCTTGGCCAGAACTGCCTCCCAGTTCAAGGATGTCCTAGATTCTAGGAGCTAAGCCAAAGTGTGGGTGGCACCTCCGGTAACTCAAATTTCCAGTGCCAATACCCTCTCTTGGAATAGTAGGGAGAAGTTAGGGCTTACCTCAGGAAAAGAATGACCTAGCAGGACTGAATAATCTTCCTCATTTCTGTGCTATTTTGAGTTCATAGAGCACAGTCACATTCACTAGCTGGAATAATAATAACAATTACAGGGCACTTACAATGTGTTAGGCCTTGTGTTAAGCATTTTATATGTATTATCTCATTTAATCCACATAAAAATCTATGGGGTAGGGACTTTTATTATCATCACTGTGCAAATGTGGAAATGATGGCTTTGACCTTTCACCAAAGGTCATACAGGTCATGAGTGATGAAGAACCTAGACAGTGTAGCAGCTGTTACCTACCCTACCACCTTTAGAAGATAGAGAGCTCTGGAAATCTTTGTTTCAATCTCTGCTTTTGAATCTAGGCTATTTATGATGTGATACTCACCTTCCACACAGTTGGTGGAGAAGAAGCAGATGTTTTGTGTCTCCAGAAAGTTCTCATGGGTGAAATGAGGAGAGCGGGATTGGGGCTCTGACTCTCCAGTCAACGATGAATTGTCCACCTGGGATGGGAGGGAGGATGGGTCATAAAATGAGCATGGGAAGAAAGACTCATTTATAAAGATGATACATCTTTATCTGCCACCAGCATCACCATTATTGACATGCAGGCAGAAACATAAATTTACACACTGGCGCCTTATTGTCTCTAATCTCAAATTTGCCCTTGTAATTTCTCAAGGTTCTGAACAACAAGATCATACTTTCTTTAACCAAGCCCAGGTCACTACAGGGCCCTAAGACCATACTTGGTCCCCTCCCAATAGCTTTCCACATCCCCTCACCTTACATCCTTGTGCAGAGATAAGCCGGATGTCAGCGGGGATTCGGTCTCCACCCTTCACTTCTACCAGGTCTCCCACCACCACATTTTGTACACTGATCTGCATCTTTTCTCCACCCCGAATTACCAGAGCTTGCTGTGGGAAGACAGTGCAGGGTCATTTCCAGAGCTTTCTGCTTCTCCCATCCCTCTCCTGGCATACAGCCTCCTGTTCCTGGTCTCCTTCCTCCTGACTTCCCTTTCTTACACGGTCACTCACCACATCATATCTGAAGGTCTCTTTGGGAGATTGCAAATTTTTACCATTGCTGTCTGCAGGGCCTTTTGCAATGTGACTTTGATGCTCTTCCTGTTAAGAGATGGGGTCTGTCTCTCCATCCCTACACTTGGGCTTGGCTTCATGGCTTGCTTTGGCCCATAGGAATTAGCAAATGTGATGCAAGCAGAGGCAAAAAAGTGCTTGTGTGTTGAGGTTTGCCCTGCTGCCCCTACCCCACTGCCACCACATCAAACAAGCGAGAGCTAGCCTCCTGGAGGAAGAGAGATCATGAAGAGAAAGGCCCCAGCTGTCCCATTCATCTCAGTTGAGACCCCAGACATGTGAATGAGATCATCTTATACCATCCAGCACCAGCTAAGTTCAGCCCAGATTAGAAGAACAGCCCTGCCACAGAAATGTAAGAAATAACGTTTGTTGTTTTGAGCCTCTAAGTTTTGGGGTGGTTAGTTAGGCAGCAAAAGCTAACTGATAGTCTCCAAACTCCTACTTCATGCTACCAAAACATTTTCCCGGAACTCTTATCCAAGGAAAGAATTAAGTTATGTTGCCACCAAAGGGAGAAGAAGACCTGGGCTGTAATGCTAGAACATGATCATGTCGTCGGGAAATTTTGGAGCCAGTTCCTTTCCAAGTTTCCAGCCCTCTGCCTAGGAACCTCTTTCTACTGTCATATTATTTCCAGGTACTTAAAAAAAAAACTTTTTATTTGAAAATAGTCTAAACTTTCAGAAAAGTTGCAAGAGAAAAAACTGTCCCAAGAACATCTGTATAACCTTTACCCAGATTCACCTATTAACATTTTATCCCATTTTCTTTGTCAGTCGTTTTCTGTCTCTACATATGTGTGTATGGGAATAATTTTTTTCCTGAACTATTTGAGGATAAGTTACCTATATCATAATCTTTTATCCTACATAGTTCATAGTGCATTTCCCAAGAATTAGGATATTAAATAACCACAATACAGTTATCAATCTCAGTCAATTTTACATTGATATAACACTTTAATCTACCGTCTATATTCCAGTTTTGTCAATTGACCCAATATATTCTTTACAGCTTTATTTTCTCCTCCAGCATAGGATTCAGTCTAGGGCCAGGTATTCCATTTAGTTGTCATGTGTCTTTAGCCTCCTTTAATCTGGTACATTTCCACAGCTGTTCTTTGTCATTAATGTCATGGACATTTAAAGAATCCAGCCTCCCCAACCTCCTTTGCCCCCTCCCTTTTTTTGAATAGAATGTTCTTATTTAGGGTTTCAGATTATGCTCATAAGATTCAGATTATGCATTCTAGACCAGACTATTTCATAGGCGATGTTGTGTCTTTCTCAGGCCTGATAGAGTAAAACCTAAGTGGACCTCACCCTCATCACCAGTCTCACTCAGCTTACTCATTGTAGGATGTAATTCTCCAGGGGACTTAATAATCGTGTATTTGGCCACATTCTACACATCCTCTCACTAGATCCTCCCACACCAATCCTACCTGAGGCACCATGTTCTTAAAAGACTCCATGATCTTGAAGCTCTTGGCCTCCTGATAATAGGAGAAGCAGCCAGTGATGATGACCACGACAGCTAGTACAATGCCCAGGTACAGCTGGGGGTAGGGAAAGAAAGGGCTCATCTGTAGGTGCTTGTCTTCCTCTTCATTCTCAGAAAGTCAGCTTGCAAGGGGAATAGCCATTTCTCCAGGTGGAAGAAACCACAGGACTCAGTTGGAAAGCACAGGGGCTGAGAAGAGCCTGAGATAGGGCCGGCTCACTCAGCTTCCTGGTGAAGGAACCCCCAGTGATGATGAGGGGCCAGCAAAACCCTAGGTCTGAGAAGGTCTGTATCTTCCTCTCCAGAAAGGCTATTCATGGGATGGGGAGCAAATAGTGAGAGAGATGGGGAGGAAGGAGACAAAGAGACAAAATTCTGGGAAAGAGAAAGAGACTGCAAAATGCTTTGATGAACAGTTGGGAAGATAATCAAAGGAGAGCAAGTTTCTGGGGGAAACTATGTATCCAGGGAGCTGAATCAGTAGCTTTCTAGATAAAGGGCTAAGGAAACCAGGAGGGACCATGGGCTCCCTTAGGAAATCCTGGGAGTATTAGGAATTTGGGTCAGAGGACTTTAGGAGTGCTAGGCTGCTGAGCAGAAGAGTATCAGGGGCTAAGCAGAGACTGGGCTGGGCAGTAGCAGTTGAACAGACTCACATTATCTTTGGTAGACTCCTCATTGAAATACATCTGGATGCTATAGGCCACGAAGCAGAGAATGGCACCCGTCCACAACAGGATGGAGAAGCCACCAAACAGTTGTTTACAGAATTTGACCCATTCAGGAGTGGTGGAGGGTGGGGTAAGTGTATTGGGTCCATCTCGATTCAGTATTTCCTGTGCCTTTTCGGGGCTAAGGCCCTGTGTGGAGAAGAAATAGGGATGGATAGAGAACCACGAAAAGAGAAGCAGCTATAGCAAATGGGAACTTGGCTTCAAAACTCAGACCTGCCATTTATAGCCCTAGGATAGGTCGAGAGACTAATGAAGCTCTCTGGAAGTTCTTCCTAGATAAGTGGGATTTTAAAATTTGCATTATAGAAGGGATATCACTTAGCATGCTTACGTAGGAAGGATTTTTAGTTTATGGATTGATTTCACAAACCTTTTTGAACACCCATCTTGGTCTAGTACTGTGGTACCAAAATGAGTAAGAATGGTCCCCAGCCTAGGGAGCTCCAACTCTAGGGCGAGATAAATATCAACAGTTTATAATATAATGTGCAAGACTAATGTAATGATGAGATAGCATACATAATGTTGATAACACATGGACATTCACACTTTGACTCTTTAATTTAGAAATAGGAAAAAAAACCAACTAAATACATGAACGCACAGATTCTCGCTGTAGCCTTGTATACCAGCTTGTGTGCTTTTTCCTCTAAATTAAAATGATAGTAGAACCTACCGGAGGATTGTAAAACACACTCTCCTTAATCACCATCAGCCACTCCCCAACATCCCCCTGAAAAACATACAATTTTAATAAAAACAAGACAAGCCTCTTTGCTCGTGTCCAGTTACCAGATGGCCACTCCAAGCCTCTCCAATGAAGAAATTCTAGAGCTAAGAGGAACTTACATTTTGAGGGCTTTTATTTAAGTGTTTTATTTGTGATCATTGTATTAGTGGTTCTAGTAGCAGCAGCAGCAGTACTAGTAGTAGTCATTATATGTGGTTTTGCTGTTAAACCAGGGGTTCTCAAAGTGTGGTGTGGGGACCCACAGGGTGCTGAGACCCTTTCAGGGGGTCCACAAGGTCAAAGAATTTTCATAATAATACTAAATTCATTGTTTTCCTTTTTCACTCTCATTCTTGAGTATACAGTGGAATTTTCCAAATGTGTAAATGTGTTCATTTTAATGGCACATAATATCACAGCAGATTTAATACTGAAAATATGAGAATCCAGCTGTCTTCTATTAAACAGCTAGACATTAAAGACGTTTTCAAAAAATGTAAAATGTTACTATTTTTGTTTGAAAAGCACAGTTGCCATAAAAATATTTTCACTAATATACAATGCGTTTACTCTTGTTTTTAAATGAACTAGGAAATATTTTTAAATTTTCTCAATTTTAATTTCCAATACATTAAATATAGATAGGTGTAACCCACATAAGCATAAGCTCTTTGGGGTCCTCAATAATAAGAGTGTGAAAGGGTCCTGAGGACAAAGGTTTGAGAAGCCCTGCCCTAAACCATTCTTATTTTCTTATCTAATCCTAACCTCTCTTGGGGGTAGTTAACATTATCATCTTCCAAGTGTGTGTCCTGTGGAACTTGGCTGGGTGGAGGTTAAGGGTAAGAATATGGGACTCAAAGTGAGGGGGCCTGATTTCTAGCTCCACTTTTGTCCTGAGAGCCTCAAAGTCTGGGATGGAGACCCTCCGCCTCCCTCAGGTTGTTCCTTCACTCACCTTTGTCAGGTCCACAGAATACTTCCTGCTCAGCTCTTCCAAAGTCAATTTATGGTCATTCTGAGGAGACAGTGGAGTCATTGAGGGAGAGGTGGGGACCCCAGGTCATTTCCAGGGGAGGGGGAGAAACATTTGGGGGAAGAGGGATGGCTCTGGCCTATGTGATTAACTCTCAAGGTAAGATGTTAAAAGGCTGAGGGGTGGAGGAGTCTTTTCAGAGGGTAATGTGTCAGCATCCATTTTGGGTGTTCTCACCATGACCACTTCCTTCTTTAGCTCCTCCATATCTGTCTTGTTTTTTTTCCTCTTCACCCTTCTTTTCCTACCCATTTTCGGCCCCCTTTTAGGTCTTGGGCTTGGATTCAGCTGACGGGGAGTCACCTTCCCCCTTTTCTTCCCAAGCTCCATAGTTATCCCTGGATAGAGCTCACCCAGCTCAACTGGTGGGAAGAAAGCAAAAAGAGTGAGGGACCCGGGGACGGGAGGGGGTGAGAGGGAGAGGAATGGTGGCCAGAGGGAGTGAGGAGAGAGGGGACAGGCAATGAGAAGGATGAAGTGGTGGGCAGAAAAAGAGGGAGCAGAGAGAAAGTGGAGGGAATGGAGGAGTCAGGTGGTAAAGAAGTGAGGGGAAAGGAAAGGGAGGGAGGAGAGGACTGAGGGAGAAAACCGAGAGAGGAGTGCAGAGGCCGGAGGTGGGAGACGGAAGAGACAGAGAGGCAGTAAGAGGTAGGAGCAGAAGTGTCACGAAGGAGGGCGTGGAGGGCTGAGAGGAGCCTGGGGCCCGAGAGAGTTAGGGAGGGTGGAAGGATGAAGAGATGCAGTTGAGGAAATGAAGCCTGAGGACCTAGGGGAACAAACAAGTGGAGGGGGAGAGGGAGTGAGAGGTTCCCTTTGTCTCTCTCCTCTGAATTATAACCAGACATCCAGTGACCGACAAAGGATTCCCTACGCAGCACAACAGGCCCTGAGAGATCCAGGTAGCTAGACATCTGAAGGTGGGTGGACTTGACTGCCTGGCCCCCTCCCTCACCTCCGGTGGCAGCGATCCAGGACGCGGAACCCCAGGCAGCGGCCTGCGGGACTGTGAGTGGAGGCAGGGCAGCCCAGCCCCACGCACCAGAGGCGGCGCTAAAGCCGGAGGAGCGGGGGCGGCGGCCCAGCGGCCCCCGGCCAGCACAAACGCCCGAGCCGCGGCCCCGCGCGCGAGCGCTCGAAAAGCGCAGGACGCGGCGGGAGCGACACGCGCATGCGCGAACGGCTGAGGCGCGAGGAGCGGCGGCTGCGGGTTAGCTGTGGTCCCGCGCGCAACGCCCCCGGGGAGGCGGCAGCTGCAGGCGGCAGCCCAGTGCGCACTGGCGCCCACGTGGACGCCCTGAGGGACAGCGGCTGCAGCATCGCCTGGCCCTGCCCTGCGGCATACAGTTGGTGGAGCGGCCCATCCGCACAACTGCATACACAGTTGTGTATGGGGCAGGGACACCCAGCTCCCAGTAGAGGCACCATGGTCACAAACTCCATCAGCAGCAGGGACTGCATATAAGTCCCTGGGTATTAAGCCCTCACATATTAATAATCACTGTAAATGTTAATAGATTGAATTCTCCACTCAAAGACACAGAGTAGCTGGATGGATTAAAAAACAAGACCCCAAAATATGCTGCCTCCAGGAAACACATCTCAATTCTAATCACAAACATAGGCTCAGTGTGAAGGGATGGAAGATGATGCTCCAAGCAAATGGCATACAAAAGGAAGCAGGTGTAGCCATATTAGACAAAGCAGACTTCAAGATAAAAAACATAATGAGAGACAAGAAGGGGCAGTATATAATGATAAAAGGGACATTCCACCAAGAGGACATAACACTTATTAATATATATGCACATAACACAGAAGCGCCAAAGTATATAAAGCAACTCTTAATAGACCTAAAGGGAGAAATTGATAGCAACACAATAATGGTAAGAGACCTCAACACCCCACTTACATCAATAAGATGTAAGATCATCTGATAGATCATCCAGACAGAAAGTCAACAAGGAAATAGTGGCCTTAAATGAAACACGAGACAAGACGGACTTAATAGACACATATAGAACACTCCATCCAAAAAGAGCAAAATACACATTCTTCTCCAGTGCACTTGGAACAGTCTCAAAGACATAACCATATGTTGGGAAACAAGGCAAGTCTCGATACATTTAAGAAGATTGAAATCACATCAAGCAGCTTTTCTGACCACAATGCTATGAAACTAGAAATCAACTATAAGAAAAAAGCTGGGAAAGTCACAAATATGTGGAGACTAAACAACGTGCTACTGAACAACCACTGGATCAATGAAGAAATCAAAGGAGAGATCAAAAAATGCCTGGAGACTTGGGGCCGGCCCAGTGGCATAGTGGTTAGGTTTGTGCGCTCCACTTTGGCAGCCCAGGGTTCACGGGTTCAGATTCCAGGTGTGGACCTATGCACCACTTATCAAACTATGCTGTGGCAGGCGTCCCACATATAGGGAAGATGGGCATGGATGTTAGCCCAGGGCCAATCTTCCTCAGCAAAAAGAGGAGGATTGGCAACAGATGTTAGCTCAGGGCTAATCTTCCTCACCAAAAAAAAAAAAAAAGAAAAGAGAAGAAAAAAATACCTAGAGACAAATGAAAATGAAAACACAACATACCAACTCTTATGGGATGCAGCAAAAGTGGTATTAAGAGGGAAACATATAGCAATACAGGGCCTACCTCAACAAACAAGAAAAATCTCAAATAAATAATCTTAAAGTACACCTAACAGAACTAGAAAAAGAAGGACAAAGCCCAAAGTCAGCAGAAGGAGGGAGATAATAAAAATCAGAGCAAAAATAAATGAAATTGAGACTAAAAAAACAATAGAAAGGATCGATGAAACTAAGAGCTGGTTCTTTGAGCAAATAAACAAAATTGACAAACCTTTAGCCAGACTCACTAAGAGAAAAAGAGAGATAGCTCAAATAAATAAAATTAGAAATGAAAGAGGAGAAATTACAACAGATATCACAGAAATACAAAGGATTAAAAGAGAAGGCTGTGAAAAACTGTATGCCAACAAATTGGATAAACTAGAAGAAATGGATAAATTCTTAGAACCATACAACCTCCTAAAACTGAATCAAGAAGAAATAGATTTCTTCTATGGTGAGAGCAATTAGGTCAGAAAAAGAAATAAAATGTACCCAAATTGGAATGGAAGAAGTAAAGTCTCACTGTTTGTGGATGACATAATTCTATATATAGAAAACCCTAAAGAATCCACTAGAAAACTAAAGAAATAATCAACAACTACAACAAAGTTGCAGGGTACAAAAATCAACATGCAAAAATCAGTTGCATTTCTATACACTAATAACAAACTAGCAGAAAGAGAAGTCAAGAACACAATCCCACCCTGTGTTCATTGCAGCATTATTCACTATAGCCAAGAAGTGGAAGCAACCCAAGTGTCCCTCGACTGATGATTGGATAAAGAAGATGTGGCATATATATACAATGGAATACTACTCGGCCATAAAAAAAGATAGAATTGTCCCATTTGCAACAACATGGATGGACCTAGAGGGTATTATGTTAAGTGAAATTAGCCAGAGAAAGAAGGACAAACACCACATGATTTCACTCATATATGGAATATAAACGAACACAAGGACAGAGAGAACTGGTTGGTGGTTACCAAGGGGAAGGGGGGTGGGGAGTGGTTACCAAGGGGAAGGGGGGTGGGCACAAGGGGTGAAGGGATGCATTCACATAGTGACAGACAAATACTAATGTACAACCAAAACCCCACAATGTTATAAACTATTAAGACATCAGTAAAAATGGGGAAAAAAAATCCCATTTATAATCGCAACAAAAAGAATAAATTATCTAGGAATAAATTTAAGCAAGGAAGGAAAGACCTATACACTGAAAATTATAAGACATTATTGAAAGAAATTGAAGGAGACGTAGAGAAATGGAAAGATATTCCATGCTCATGGGTTGGAAGAATAAACATAGTTAAAATGCCCTTATCACCTAAAGCAATCTACAGATTCAATGCAATCCCAATCAGAATCCCAATGACATTCTTCACAGAAATAGAGCAAAGAATCCTAAAAGTTATATGGAACAACAAAAGACCCCAAATAGCTAAAGCAATCTTGATAAAAAAGAACAAAGCTGGAGGCATCACAGTCCCTGACTTCAAAATATACTATATTGTAATCAAAACAGCATGGTACCGGCACAAAAACAGACACACAGATCAATGGAACAGAACTGAAAGCCCAGAAATAAAACCAGATATCTATGGACAGCTAATCTTCAACAAAGGAGCCAAGAACATACAATGGAGAGAGGATAGTTCTCTTCAATAAATGGTGTTGGGAAAACTGGACAGCCACGTGCAAAAGAATGAAAATAGACTCTTATCTTACACCATACACAACAAATAACTCAAGATGGATTAAGAACTTGAATGTAAGACCTGAAACCATAAAACTCCTAGAAGATAATATAGGCAGTGCACTCTTTGACACTGGTCTTGGCAGCATCTTTTTGAATACCATGTCTACTCAGGCAAGGGAAACTAAAGAAAAAATAAACAAATGGGACTACATCAGACTAAAAAGCTTCTGCAAGGCAAAGGAAACCATGAACAAAATGAAAAGACAATCCACCAACTGGGAGAAAATATTTGCAAATCATATATATCTGACAAGGGGTTAATTTCCAAAATATGTGAAGAACTCATACAACTCAACAACAACAACAACAAAACAACCCAATCAAAAAATGGGCAGAAGATATGAACAGACATTTTTCCAGAGAAGATATACACGTGGCCAACAGGCACATGAAAAGATGTTCAACATCACTAATTATTAGGGAAATGTAAATCAAAGCTACAATGAGATATTACCTTACACCCATCAGAATGACTATAATTAACAAGACAAAAAATAAAAAGTGTTGAAGAGGATGTGGAGAAAAGGGAACCCTCACACACTGCTGATGGGAATGCAAACTGGTGCAGCCACTATGGAAAACAGTATGGAGATTTCTCAAAGAATTAAAAATAGAAGTACCATACAATCCAGCTATCCCACTACTGAGTATTTATCCAAAGAACATGATTTCAATGATTCAAAGATTTATGCACCCCTATGTTCATTGCAGCATTATTCACAATAGCCAAGATGTGGAAGCAACCCAAGTGCCCATCAACAGATGAATGGATAAAGAAGATGTGGTATATATACAGTGGAATACTACTCAGCCATAAAAAAGACAAAAATCGTGCCATTGGCAACGTGGATGGACCTGGAGGGTATTATGTTTAGAAAAATAAACCAGACAGAGAAAGACAAATACCGTATAATTTCATTCATATGTGGAAGATAAACACATGGATAGGGAGAACAGATTAGTGGTTACCAGAGGGAAAAGGGGTTGGGGGAGGACAAAAGGGGTAAAGGGGCACATATGTATGCTGACGGATAAAACTAGACTATTAGTGGTGAACACAAAACAGAAAACAGAAACTGATATATAATAATGTGCACCCGATATTACACAATGTTATAAACCAATATGACCTCAGTAAAGTAATAAAATAAAAAAAGAAAAGAAGTTGAGGGTAGCTTTGAGCCTCAGTGATGAAGGGGAGATGCACAGGGCGCTGAGCAAGTGGGAAATGGCCAGATGGGCTCCAGGGTATGCTGGGAGCCCCCCAGCCCTGCGGGCACCAAGGCAACAGCCCGGGTCAGTCGTCACAAAGGCCTCATGAAAGTTCTAACTTAGAATCCAGACATCTGCCTCTGAGTCTGGGGGCGATTGGAGCAGGTTCTGCCCCAGAGAGAATTTCAGTCTGAGGGCAAGACTAGAACAAAGTCCCAACTTGGTCCTGCCAACTTCTGAGACTTAGAGGTACCTGAGATAGCTGCCTCAAAAATAAAGCAGACACTCTGTTTGTGAGTGTTTTACTGAGGTGCACTTCTCCACCAATGGTGATTTTGAGTTTTTAGTTTTAGGAGATGAGATAGCAGACTAGGTCAGACCTTGGGCTTTTGAATCAATCCTGGGTTTGAATCCTGGCTCCTCCTTACTGGCTGTGTGGCTTTGGGCAAGTTACCTCACCTCTCTGTGCCTCTCTTTCCTCATCTGTAGAGGGGGATAGCATCTACCTCATATGTGGCAAGAGTAAAGATTAAAGTGAGGTATTTTATGTAAAGCACAATGTCTGCTATATATATATATATCATTAGTTTTATTTGTGGCTTAATGTGCAGCTTTTCTCAGTGAGAGTAAAATATGCCTTTCCATGTGATAACACTGTATTTTCTCATTTTAATATGACATAGTTATCACTTCTGTTCACTTTCTTTGACATCTAGGTAAATGGTTTGACTGTATTAACTTTACATATGTTTTACGTGTAAATTATATACTACCTACTTTCAACAAGGATCTGAAGTAGCTGTATATTTCTGTCACTCATTTATGCATTTTTTCGGTTATGAGTGTCATATATTTTCCTTTTCTATTGTTCGATATTTATTTAATTGTATTTCAGTTTGTCACCCTTTTTAAAAATATGACTCTATCTGAAAACATCCATCTTGGTGCAGATGCAATCCTCCTTCAATATTCAGAAATAGAAACTTTCCCTTCCCCATTGGGACAAATGATAGTTTGTTTCTACGACAGATTGGATATGATTTTTCTTCTTTGTTAAAAATATACACAATAAAAACTGAAAGTCCCACTTTCCCTGCCTCCAAACCTAGATTCCCTACCACTGACATTACTGCTCTCGACAGTGTGCTACATGTCCTTCCAGTCTTTTTTCTGTTTGGACAAATAGATATCTAAGAGGGGATGCATTCTTAAATTTTTTTTTTTTTGGTGATGAAGATTAGCCCTGAGCTAACATCTATTGCCAATCCTCCTCCTTTTTTGCTGAGGAAGATTGGCCCTGAGCTAACGTCTGTGCCCATCTTCCTCTATTATGTATGTGGGATGCCTGCCACAGCATGGCTTGATGAGTGGTGTGTAGGTCCATGCCCAGGATCCAAACCCTCAAACCCCAGGCTACCAAAGTGGAGCACACAAACCTAACCACTACACCAAAGGGCTGGCCCTATATTCTTAATTTTTAAAGAATCATTCAACTCCCCTTTCATTTATCAATCTGTCATGTGTGTAAAACTCTTTTTTTAGTGGCTGCAAGGCATTCCATATTCTTTATTGACTATAGTCTCTTCTATCATTCCCACTATTGGTGGATTTATAGGATATTTTACTTTTTTTTTAACCATTAAAAACACTGCTGCAGTGGCATCCTTATATATAGATGTCATTAGGCCCTTTAGCTTCAATTTCTGTAGAATCAATTCCTGTTGCTGAATCTTAGGATATTCTCATTTAAAATCTTGAAAGATTTTGCCAGATTGCTCTTCAAAAGGACTCTTCTTATCTATGTCTCGGCAACAAGATGCAAGAATGTCCACTCCCCACACCTTTGATTACACTGGATGACCTTGATCTTTTACATTTTTACCATTATCATTGGCAAAATTTGGTATCTTTTAGTTTCAATTTGCATTTCTTTATTGCCTAGGTGGGTAATTTTTCTTATATTGATTGGCTTTCTGGATTTCATCTTTTTGTGAATTGTTGTTCTTATCATCTGCCCAATTTTCCCTTGTTTTCTTTTTCTTATTGATTTGTAGGAACTCCTTGTCATATACATAACAAATATTTTCTCCCAGTCTTTGTGTTTAATGTGGATCATAAAATCCTTAAGAGCAAGGTTAGAATTAAAGTTAAAATTACCAGGTTCATGTATGCATCATCTACGAGACAACAGCCCTCAGCCCAGACTTGCACGTAGGACTCCCAAAGCAAATTTATTGACATATAATCAATTGAAATTATTTTTGGAAACCCCATTCTGTTCCACAGATATTAGCTCAGACGTCTACCTCTTCAGAGAGGTCTGACTGCCAAATCCCAAATAGCCCCTTCCACACACAGCCCTCAGTCTATCGCTTGTGGTCTTCACCACACTTTTCTCCCTCTAAAATTACCCTGCCCATTTATCTGTGGACTTATTGTCTGTTGCTCCATGATGGTGGGGACCTTTCCTGGCTTACTCACGGCTGTATATACCGCCCCTAGAATAGTGCCGGGCACACAGCAGTTGCTCCACAAATCGTTCCTAAATACATGTTGAATGAATGATGAATTTTCAGGTTTTAGCTTTTTTTTTTTTTTTTTTTGTGGGGAAGACTAGCCCTGAGCTAACATCCGTCGCCAATCCTCCCCTTTTTGCTGAGGAAGACTGGCCCTGGGCTAACATCCGTGCTCATCTTCCTCCGCTTTATATGGGACGCCGCCACAGCGTGGCTGACAGGCAGTGCGTCGGCGGGGCGGGCACCCGGGATCCGAGCTCGTGAACCCTGGGCTGCCAAGCGCGGACTAAACCGCTGCGCCACCGGGCGGCTCCTCAGGTTTTAGCTTTAATGTTATAAGGTTTTGATAATTGTCACTTTGGTCTGATGTTTTAAAATCTGTTAGGGAAAATATGCTAGCATTACAGTTATCTACTCATTTGTTTCATAATTACATATTAAAAAACTCTGATATTCTTGCCTGATCACTCTTGCAGTCATGACCAACATGTCATGTTTTATAAAAATGCAGTGAGGATTTTAATTGCTGTAGGATTGACTCTGTATAGTAACTTATTTTTATCTTTACTACATTCTGTCTTCCCAAACAGCAGTCACATTTAGCTCTCCATGTATTCAAGTTTATCTTTATTACTCTCATTGTGCTTTTAAATTTTCTTTAATAAGTACTATATGTTGCAAACGCAAAATCTTGAGTATGATTTATTTTGGCCCTGTTGTAAATAGAGGCTCTTTGTACTGTATTTTCCATCTCACTAATATTTAGGGATGTATTGATTTTTTAAAAATTGATGTCTTGTACCCTGTAACTTTGAACTCACTGCTTCTAGGATTTTTTGTGGTTACTGCTGTTGCTTTGTTTTGGTTGACTTCCTTGGATTTTTTTAAGGTATTTAATCATGTCCTTTACCAAAAGAATAAGTTTTTATTCTTCAAGTTTGTCTCTTTAGATCATTTAAATACAAAATCCCAGGATTTCAGATGTTGTTGCTATTGCTTTTCTTATAGTTGCTATTATTAGAGTTTTCTAGATTTACTACATGCTTTCCTCTCTCCTCTGAGCATGATTACATTTTCATATAGGCTTTTTCCTCCAACACTTTAATCAGGAATAGATGTTGAATTTTACTGATAACCTTCTCAACGTCTGTTGAAGTGATTATGTAATCATTTTTCTAGTTAACGTTCATTGCTAGTTTTCTGCATAATATACTGTTCTTGCATTCCACTATTCGGTGGTAGTCGAGTTATATATTTTTATTATATTCTATCAAAACTCTATTTGTCTTATAAAATAGGCTGGGCAATACAAAATTCTTTTCTATATTCTAGTATTGTTGAAATAATATAAGGATGTTTTTTGAAGAATTTGGAAAAAATTCTCCACTGAATTCACTGGAGCTGAGGATGTTTTCGAAAGACTTGTTTTGTATTAAATGTCTTCCTTTGATATTGGTTTAATCATCTTTCCTATTTTTTGCTGCATTCTTAGCATGACGAATATTTAACTTGTCATCTGCCTCTGATGAATCATCACATTTCCTATTCTGCAGATAAAAAGGAAAGGAAATAGAAAGCATTTCTGCTTGGGTCAGAGGTTGGCTTTAACTTCTAACGTTACACCCAAGAGTCAGCTTCTCTCATCTTTTTGCTAAGACCCTCCAGCAGATTGTTGAATCTCTTTGTATCTTTTTTCTTAACCCCCTACTGTGTCTTTAAGATCATGTCCTTTCCTTTTCTCTAGCTCTAACCACGTGGGTCTGCCCAGCCCCTCCTGCTCAAATACTGATTGTCCACAAATTCCTGGCTCCCTCCCCAGCCTCTCCTGTTCACTGAACCATTGGGCTCAGCAGGCTCCCTCGGTGCCCACAGATTTTTCTGTTCCTGCAGCTGAGTGTGGCATGGTGGTTAAGAGGGCTGGCCCTGGAGCCAGGCTGATCTAGGTTTGAATCCTGATTCTGATGCTTACCATCTTTAAAACTTCGAGTATGTAATTTAACCTTTCCGAGCCTTAGTTTCCTCATTTGTAAATTAAACATAACCATAGTCTCCAATTTACTGGATTATGAGGATTCTTTCAGTCATCCAACCAATATTTATTAATTGCTTAATATGTTTCAGGCATGTTTTAGGTGCTCAAGATAAAGGTGGTGAACAAAAGAAAAGAAATCCCTGTGTGCATGGAACTTATTCTGGAGAAGGAGTCAGACAAACAAACAACAATATATATATATTTAAATTATATGTATGTATTTTTATATATTATCTGTCTACCATCTATCTATTATCTATCTATCTATCCATCCATTTATCTAAATTTGAGATAGTAAGTATTTATGAATAAAAACAAAGAGAATGGGGAAAGAGGTGCCAGAAGTGTTATTTTATTTGGGGTGGTCTGTGAGGGCCTTTCTGAGGAGGTAATGTTTAAGGAGGCATCCGAATGAAGTGAGGAAGCCAGGCACGTTAATAACCAGGGAAAAGTGTTGCTGGCAGAGGGACTATCAAGAATAAAGGCCCTGAGGTGGGATTAAATGAGACTATACAAATAAAGGTTTGATGCAGTTACGGCACAAAGTGAGCTGCAGTTAACGCTCTACAACTACTCCTACAATCACCATCACCACCGCTGTTGGAGTGGTAATAAAGGGGCCAAGAACAGACTTCTGACTGCTATTCCAAGATCCTGGCATAGGGTTGTAACTGTTGGCGTCTTCCTCTCTCCCATTCCTTGGAGGAATGCACATCACCCATCCACCCCTCCATCTCCAGCACACAAGCGTCCCTCCCTACTGCCCATCACACCCTGTCCATGACGGTTTCCGAAGTCTTCTACTTGGGTGAATTTCAAGGACTGCATCAACTTTTCCCTCCATCCCCTAAAGAAAGCACTCAGAATAGGGCTCTGCACACAGTATAGACTGTTAATTGATGTTGACTGTCGGGGCCCCTCAGTCCACCATCTCCTCCCCCGCACCCCTAAGATTGAGAGTGGCCTGATTTTGGTCTGGAACAGAAAAAGCAGAAATGGCCCTGAGGATTTGGGCCTAAATAGACTCATGGCTCTTCCCTGTCCTGGACAAACCTTTGAGGCTCTTGGGGTGGGATCAGCCGTGTGGAAGGAGGCTCCTACTATTTTTTCTTCTAGGTCATTTTGCAACCTAACTTCTTCCCCTCTAGCTTTCTCCACTGACACCATCTGCTCCCAGATTATTTCCTTCCTATCCCTATCTCCTGCCCTCTCTTTATTGTTTCCTCTATAAGCCAAGTCCTGCCACAGCATACATTTCAATGCCCAATTTGGGAGGGAGGCAAGTATCAAGTACAGAAATCAGAATTATGGAAGGGATTTCTTTTTTCATAAAGAAATGCAACTTTATTATTTTCAAGTACATATGTAGTACTTCAAACTAATGTCTTACAAAAGGTCACCAAGTAAAGGTCTGGCTGATGTTTCTTTAAGAAATACCTAAAAACCGATGATAATTAGCCCATGCACTCACTACTTCTAAATGGATATTCTTAAAGTGCCTGAAAAGTACTGTTTTAGGTAGACTAAATATGCCACCCTAGCAATATTGTTTATGCCCTTAATTTACTAAACAAATGCCATTTTTATCGATTGTGCAAAGATAAACTTGACCACAGTCAATAAATCTTGAATTAATCAGGCCCAAGTTAATATGGTTTCCCATTTAGTTTTCCAAGCCCAAGGCAATGACTCACTTATTTCAAGGTACTTCTAATAAAGGAGAATTCCAGTGTAATGAAGTAATAGCCTCGGGAGTTTGTTTATGGGCCTGACCTAATGTTTGTCTTTTGTGCTTCCTTCCTTTCTGCCTCAGGTCTTCCATTTTCCTAAGGTGTCTCTGCCACTTGCTTGGTTCATCCGGGTCTTCCTCTACAGGACATTCCCAGTGCCTTCCAACCAGGCTTAGAGAGTGGGCAGAGCTGCCTGCAGAGCAAAGGGTTAGGTGGGGAGGGGGTAGGGGAAGGAAAAGTATCTCCCGTAGGAACCCGAAACCAACTGCCCATCTCAGGGAAAGTGGGCACAGTGATCATCAGCTGAAGGGCATTTGCTAGGGGAGGAACAGCCCTGTCATCTGAGAGGTCAAAGGCAGGTCTCCTAACACCTTCCCTCTTGTTGTCCAGAGGTTCTGACCACGTTTGTAACCTAAGCTGATTCTGCATGTCCCTGGAAGACAGGAGGGTTCCGGGAACTTCTCCGCCCCAATTCCAGATGGTTGCCAGAGGACTCCTCTTCCAGGGTTGGCTTGGCAGTGCTTGGGAATGACGCAGGTTCATCCGCATGGGCACGAAGGGGAAGGGGGTGGGAGGGGCAGAGAATGTACTGGCAACTATCCCTCTTGGAACAACATGGAACTCTGAGGATTTAGCATTCAAAGGGCAGAGTGTTAGCAAACTGCGCGCGATTGAGAGAGCTGGAGCATCTGTGACACCTGGGCCTTGTGGACCAAATAGACCACAAACCAAGGTTCAGTGGGAACTCCATTGCACATGGGTGTGGGATCTCAGTGAAGCTCCCTTGATTGCCTTCTGGTCCTGCCTCTGCTGCTACTCTGATGACATTTGAATTTGGTCTGCAGGCAGGGTGCTCTAAGAGGGCAGGACACAGAGCTGGAGCCCACGACTATCTGGAGACTCGATACATCTATCAAATGTCCTGTCATTGATGGTCTCTCCTTTCCTGTCTCTCTCCCTTTGTTGTTTCCCTCCTCCGCCATACCCCAACCTCCCACCTGTCTGCCCAGCTCACCTCTGGAGGTTCCTAACTAGCCTTGACTGGGAGACGGGCCAGCTTCTCCAACCAGCTCCCCTTTCCAGCCTCAGGCCCTAGCACTCACCAGGAGGAGCCACTTGTGATTTCCAGGTCTGAGGGGGAAGCAGGGTACAGAGTTGGGCAGGAAGCAAAGGAGGGGTGAAGGTGGGAAGTGGGGTGAGGCTGGAGAGATAAAGGGACATTGGTGATCTGAGATGTTTCCCTCCTCCTGGTTTAGACAAGTATCTGCCTTTGGATGTTGATTGGTTCTAGTGGGAGGTGGGGGTGAAGGGATAGGGAATGGAAGGGATGCGGTAACACTCAACTCCTCAGAAAAAATAGACAACCCAGTGGAGTGGGATGGAGCAGGATCTGGGGAGGGGACCCTGACGTGTAGTGTCTAATCTGATTGTTTATAGTTAGGTCTATGGGGCAATCACCCCAAGCTCTTTTCCCCACTGCCCCCAACTTAGCCTGCTGAATTGCCTTATTCTCTTTCCCCAAATCTTCCCCCAAAATATCACTCCAGTTTTTTCCACCCCTCCCCATCACCATCCCTGCAACACATCCAGGGCACCCCATCTTTCCCGTGCCTGGTTCTTCTTTCCAATGGGCTCAGTAGTATGTCTCCTTCTCCACCCAGCCTGTTAGAGAGATTGGAGTGGGGGTTGCAGTGTGATCATAAAAGGAGGTAATAGATAAATATCCTAGGGGCCTGGGGAGGTTGAGGCCAGGTGGAATGAGAAGCCTGGTGAAGGTGCTGAGGGAAGTAGCTGCAGGCAGGTGAAAAGGGAGAGGGAAGGAAATCCAGCGAGGTGGGGTCCTAGATTAGGGGAAAGGAGAGACTTGTCTTGAGCACAGTGGAGGTTGGGCACAGAGTAGGTTGGAGGTGAAAATGCAAATGCCTACAGGGGCTATTCGGGTAACAGATGAGTTCTAAAGGGCACTGTCCATTGTTGCTGTGCAGAAATGTGGCCATGGGGTTGACAGCTCTTATGATTTTTCAGGAGAAGCTAGAAATTCAGATTTTATGCGAAAGCTCCTAAGTTTTAGATATTGGGCCAATTAAAAAAACAGACCCACGGGGCCAGCCCTGTGGCATAGTGTTTAAGTGCAGCACACTCTGCTTTGGCGGCCCAGGTTCATGGGTTTGGATCCCAAGCATGGACCTACACCACTTGTCAAGCCATGCTATAGTGCCATCCCACATACAAAATAGAGGAAAACTGGCACAGATGTTAGCTCACGGCTAATCTTCCTCAAGCAAAAAAAGAGGAAGATTGGCAACAGATGTTAGCTCAAAGTGAATCTTCCTCACCAAAAAAACAAAAAGCCCCCCAAAACCCCCCCCACACACAATATAGGGAGGCCAAACCAAACAATATCCATGGGCCATATTTGGCTTGCAGGCCATCCATTTTCAACCTCTGGTAAGAGATCAAAAATGTTTGTCAAAAAAAAATACTTGGTTGATGTCTGGGTTCTAGTGCCAGTTCTGCTGCTCCTTGCTTTATGACCCTGAACAAATGAATTCACCTCTGCACCTCTCTTTATCTGTAAAATGTGAAGGTGAGACTAGATGACCTCTAAGAACTCCTCTAATTCTGGTGTTCTATGATTCCAGGTGGAAGGTGGAGGGCCTCGGAGACCAATTGTGTGTTAGGTGGGACCAGAATCTGTGAGGAAGAAGGTGGGGAGAACAGGTTCAACAGAGTCAGGGCTCCTAGGACCTGGGGCCCCAGGATCTGAGGGTGCTGAGGAAAAGGAGCAAGGATCTGTAGTAGGAATGGAGTCTGGGTTTGGAGCCCTGGAGGGGTAGCCAGCAGTGGGGGGTTGCACTTGGCTGGGGGTTGGGGTGAGATTCGGAGGTGCTTACCACCAGGATATCGCCGCAGGATGAGCTTTCGGACCTCATCATAGATGAAGATGAGGAGACTGTAGGGGAAGGCACAGAACCACCAAGTGACCCTGAAAGAAACAGAGGAGCCTGTCAGGAGCATCAGAGGTTGGTCACATAAAGTAGAATTTGAATGGACCAAAACTTGGATCCCAGAAGGGATCCTTCTAAAGAGGCACTCACTTGAGTGGGTACATGCGGAGGGCCACACCCATGCCCGGGCAGTAAGACAGAAAGGCGGCCAGTGCTGTCTCCTCCAGGAGCCCAAAAATCAGAATCTTGTTCCTGGAAAGGCAAAGAAAGGAGGGTAGGTGGCATCTGAAGGGAGGATGAGGAGGGGGAGAGATCCAGGGAGAGCCCTGGTGGTGGAAGGGAAAGAGGTGAGAAGTGTGAGGGAAGGGTTATAAATGACATCTTCCCTCACTCTCTTCAAACACCCTCCTCTTGCGCTTTATGTAATCAAAGAAAGATTTTCTTCAGTTTTTCTGCTTACAGATTTTGCCTCCAATTGTTGTCTATAACACATATATTCATCCATTAAATACATGTCTCATATGTTGGGTGATGTGTTGTATGCTGGAGATGCCGTGGTCTGGAGACATGGGGCCTGCCCTCACACAGCTTATAATCTTGTTATTGCTCCAAGCACATGCTCTGTGAGAGTGTCCTCTCCCTAGCAAGCTGCTTTGAAAGCTCCTTCAGTTCAGGGCCCATGTATTTCTTACACATTCTCAGCCCCTAGTAGTTGTTGGTCATAGATATGCAATAAAGAAGAGAATGTTCGTAAAGTACTTAGCAAAGGGAAAGCTCACTGGATAGTAAGTGCTTACTATATGGTCACCATATCAGAATTGAAAAGCAGGGTAGAATAAGGTTCTGAGGGCAGTTTCTGGAGTCAGGCAGGGTCTAGTCCCAGCTCTGCCACTTAACTAGCTTTTGGTCATAAGCAATGTCTCTTAACTTCTCTAAGCCTCATGAGACATTACCTTTAAAGCATAGGATTGCTGGGAAAATGACGGGAGAAAATGTGTGGAAAGCTCTTGAACATGGAGAGTGCTCAGGCGTGTTATTGCTCAACCTTTTATAACCTATGCACTGCCCCTCTTTATGGCTTAAGCCAGTGGTTCCCAAACTTTTCAATCACTAAGGACTCATCTCATTTTTCTTCTCTAAAGGCCACATTTTAATTGATTTTTGTCTCTCAAGCTGCATTTGTTCATGAGGGCATTTGTTACAATGAATATATTTCCCCATTTAGAATTAATTAGAAATATCCACGGCTTCCAAACAGAACTGCATATTAGCATACGATCACTCTGCTTCATACTTAGGCTTCTGCCTAAGAATACACTTCAGTAAGCCCAGGAGCATTCTCATAGGTAAGTGCTTCATTTCCAGAAGGCTTTTTTTTTTTAACTGTATTTTATTTCCAGAAAGCTTTTGAATAATGCAGATAGCATCTCTGAGGACCCCTGAGGAGCTGAGACTGCCTCGGGCCAGGTGACTTGTTGGCATTAGTCCCCCTTCCCTGGATCCAGCCTGATTCTTGTTTTGTTTCTTTCTCATTACCTCTCAGATAGGCTGGATTCAGCCAGTTTGGTAATGTTCCCACCTTCCTGTGTCACCCATGCGCTGCGCAGTAAGCAAGCCCCGGAACTAGACCCAACTTCTTGGACTCTGCTCCTTGTTCTCTTCTCACTGCATTTTCCCTGGTAGTGCTTTTAGCTTACAGGAATCTCCTTCCTTCACGTTACCTTTGTTTATCTAACAGACTTCTCACTTTCCTCTCCCTGGGATCTTAAATGCTATTAACATCTTCCCCCCCCACCCCCAACTAAGAAATTGTGACAAAACTCACTTGCGGAATTGTACCCATTGTTTCCAGTAGAAGAAAATAAAGAGAACAGGAATGGCTCCTTCAGCACTAACCACCATCTGCGCCAGAACCACCGAGGAATTACTGAGGACTTCACAGGTGCCAGAGGCTGATAAGTGAGCCACCCAGTGTGGCAGCCAGGAGCGTGGGCTTTACAGACAGACCTGGGTGAACCCTTACAGCTGGGTGACCTTGCGCACATCATTTAACTTTTTTTGGGTCTCATCCATAAAACGAAAATAACACCTACCTCACAGAGCTATTGTGAGGTTAAAGGATGTCTTTGAGTCACTTAGCGCATTGACTGGCTCATAGTAACTCACACTATAAGAAGGCACTGAACCTGACCCTGAGCAGCTCACAGCCCCCATGTGGACACCACCACAGGGCACCTGCTGAGTGGGGGGCAGCCCTGTATTTAGGGCTGGGCGAAGAATGGGGGTGGGTGTCACTAGAATATGAGATGGAGGAAGGAAGGAAGGGAAGAAGTATGGAGAAAAGATGAAAGGAAGGAAGCTAGGAGACCATAACAAAGTACATTTTAGCAACAAAATTAAAACTCATCAGAAATGGTCACATCACTCCTTCTTCTTCTTTTTTTTTTTTTTTATGGGGAAGACCAGCCCTGAGCTAACATCCGTTGCCACTCCTCCCCTTTTTGCTGAGGAAGACTGGCCCTGGGCTAACATCCGTGCCCATCTTCCTCCACTTTATATGGGACGCCGGCACGACATGGCTGACAGGCAGTGTGTCGGCGGGCGCCCGGGATCCGAACCCACGAACCCCGGGCTGCCAAGCGCGGACTAAACCGCTGCGCCACCGGGCGGCCCCACTCCTTCTTCTTCTTGCATCCATTTCAAACATGGCTATGGATATATAGCTGGATAATGACAATCTGACATCCCTGCAGCAGGCCTGGGCCCAGGGGTTGAGGAGAGCCTGTGTGGGTTGGGGAGTGTGCCCAGAGTGCACTCTGCCTGGGTGGTGGGTGTGCGGTGGGGCGGGCGCTCACTTCATGCCCTGCTGGAAGACCGAGTTGCGGCGGGTCTTGCAGATGATGAGGTCAGCCCACTGCACGACCACGATGCTGGCAAAGAAGGCCGTGTGGCACGTGAACTCCACCACCTTCCGCTGCTCATAGGTCTGGGCGGGGAGGGCGGGCAGAGAGAGGTGAGAGTGGGAGAGGGAAGGGTAGGACCAGCATGTAGCAGGGCTCAGGGCAGTTGTTAAATCCTGGGTGCCTCACCCACCCTTAGCCCCCAATCCCAGTTGGCCACTACTGACCACTCCTGCCAGGCATTTAGCCCCACCCTCTCATACATATGTGTCTGCATTTGCACAGCCCCACGCACCCACTCCTGTCCATAGCTGTCCTCCAGGTCATTCATTGACCGGTCATCCCAGTCAAGGCGGATTCCCAGCAGCCGTGATGGCAGGAAACCGTTCTCTGCCAGGATCACGAAGTACGTGAAGAAGCCACCCAGTGCCTGGATCATCCCTGTGGGTTGTGGGCAAAAGGCGGGGCCTGGGTCAGAGAAGGCAGGAGGATGAGGCCAGCCCTATGGGCCAGAGATGAAAGTCCCTGACCCTTGGGTAACTTGCCCCTGTCTTGGAATTTTGCTGGGGGGGCTCATCCTTCCAAAAGCTGGAGGAAAGAATCCACTTGGGGTTCCCTCCCGAGTCCCAGGGCCCCGCCGCACCGATCTGTCCATAGGCCATGCTGATGAGCCTCTCATTCACCAGCTTGTCTGTCTGTGAGTTTCTTGGCTGCCGCTTCATGATGTCACTCTCAGCTGCCTCATAGGCCAAGGAGATGGCAGGGACCTGGGTGAGGTGGGGAGTGGGGGAGAGGAGGGCATTTGAAGGGAGATGACGGGAGCAGAGGACGATCAGCAGTGAAGAACCTTTGACACAATTTGACAAACATTTATTAAGACTCTATCGTATTCCAGGCCCTATGCTCATCTTCTCTTCATCCCTCACAGCCTGGTCAGCTGCCCCTGCTACATCCCTTCTTCCATCTGCTGCCCATCCCTGCCCACTGCACCCACATGACTGCCTTGCCTGTCCCCTATGCCTCCCCCTGGCCTCACCATGTCAGTGCCCAGGTCAATGCAGAGAATGGTCACGGTGCCCAGAGGCAGGGGGATGTTGGCGATGATGAAGAGCAGGAAGGGGGTGATCTCGGGGATGTTGCTGGTCAGGGTGTAAGCGATGGATTTCTTCAGGTTGTCAAAGATGAGGCGGCCTGTGGGGAGGTTCTGAGAGCATCAGGGAGATTAGAAGGACCCTTCCCCACCTCTAGACTTTGAAGCTGCCCATCTTCCTGAGAGGGGAAGATTTTGTGTTTGAGGGAAGCTAAAGGAGGCGGTGGATGCCTGAATCCTGAGTTGACTCTGTAATTGGGATAAAAGGCACGGGAAGCAGATGCGCCAGCCATCCCAGATGCCGTCCCAGCTCCCCTTGCCTCCTCACCCTCCTCCACGCCTGTGACGATGGAGGCAAAGTTGTCGTCCAGCAGGATCATGTCGGCTGCCTGCTTAGAGACGTCAGAGCCAGAGATGCCCATGGCAATGCCGATGTCAGCCTTCTTCAGTGCGGGGGAGTCATTCACCCCATCACCCGTCACTGCCACAATGGCTCCCTGGGGAGAAGATACAGCCAGAGCTGGAGGGTAAAGCCCCTGCACACGCCTGGTCCCTGGCCACATGCTCCTTCCCCGCCCCATCCCTGCCTCCCCCGCCTTGCTCACCTGCCTCTGACAGCCCTCCACGATGATGAGCTTCTGTTGCGGAGATGTCCGGGCGAAGACAATCTCTGTGTGGTTCTTGAGGATCTCATCGAGCTGCTCAGGCGTCATGTCCTTCAGGTCAGAGCCGTGCACCACACACGCCTTGGCTTCTCTGGAGGGCAGGGGCAGAGGCGGCTGATTCCCTGGTGCCCGAGCCAGCCCTGCCGCCTCTCCTCCCTGGCCTGGGGCTCCAGTCTCCCTGCTCAGTAGGGCTTCCCCACGGCTTCAGTCCTCTCCCTCCATCCTCAGTGACCTGCTTTCCCCATTTCTCTCTTTGAGGAAGTGATGCTAAATCCTCGCCATGCGGCATCATCATGGTCATCAGTAGTTTGCTAGGCCAAGTGCTAGTTCCTTATACATATCCCACTCCTGTCACCACCCTGCAGTGTAGACACCTAATTTTGTAGTTGAGAAAATGGAGGCTCAGGAAGGTACAGTGACCTCTCCACGGTTACACCGCTGGTCAGTGGCACAGCCTGGACACATGCGCAGGACTGAAGAACCAGAGGTAAGGCCTGTAAAGGTCCCAGGGGTGCAATCCAAGTAACCCCAGGGAACACAAGCATTCTGTGGGACAGGATGGGTTGATCAGGAGTTGGGGGTCCTGCAAAGGCCTCACCTGGGGTTGACCTGACTGACAGGAATGTTGAGCCGGGCTGCAATGTCCTCCACAGTCTCGTTGCCCTCTGATATAATGCCCACGCCTTTGGCAATGGCCTTGGCCGTGATAGGGTGGTCCCCAGTCACCATAATCACCTGGTGGGAAGGAGAAAAGAGAAAAAGAAAGCAGTATTAAAGTTTTGCCTCCTCCTATTCCTTTCCTAAAGTCAGGAAAAGCCAGACCCCTCGATGGTGGGGCCGGTAGATCCCAGCCAAAATAATGGAATTGTGTGTGTGTGTATGTTTGGGTGGGTGGGTGAGAGGGAGAGACAATAATGAGTGTTCAGGGGATCAGAGATAGTTTGCTTTAATGGAGGAAGGCTTCTACAACAAAGTAGCAAGTTAATGAGGGTCCCTTGGAAGAGAAGCCTCAAAGATTGTTTAGGAGTTTGGATTTTATGGGATATGAGGAACCCTTAACAGCTCCCACATTTTGCCGATGAGCAAACAAAGGCATAGAGAGGGCCCATGATTTGCTCAAGGCTGCAGGGAGCTGGAACTAGGATATGGTTTTCTCAGTATTCAATATGACTGCTGCAGGCAATCTAATTGAACAGAGTAGGGTTGGAGAGGGAGACATCTCCTCCCTCCCTCCCGTCTACTTTCTACTGCCTGTTTATCTGCCTCTGATATCTGTTCACAATGTGGGAAGAAAGTAATTCCTGCCTTAACCATGATGATGTTCATTGCCATTGTTGCAGAATGGATGGAGTTGTATGGGGAGGATGGTTCGCATCTGAGAGTCCAGTTAAGAGGCTATTACAAGCATAAAGTGATTGGAGCTGGATTAGGATAGCATTTGCATGTGTGGGTTGTGGGGCAAATCCCATAGATACTGAGAAGGAAGCCTCTTCAGGCCTCACTGCCTTCTCTTCCACCCCCACCACTCCACTGAAACTGCTCCCTGAATGCCACATGGGCCTACCAATTAAAAAACAAAAGCACCTTTGCAGTCCTCATCCTACTTGACCCTCTGAGGCATTTGGCACTGTTTGCCACCGCTTCCTTGAAACTCTATCCTCCCTTGGCTTCCATGGACTCCTTTATTCCTGGTTCCCCTACATCCCTCTTCATGCTCTTTCCCATCCTCCTCAGGATGGCAGCCAAGTAGAGTGTAAGAAGTGGCTTTGGAGTCGGATGGCAGACCCAAGCTTAAATACTGACCTTTCTCAGCTATAGGACCTTAGATGAGTCCACTCACTGAATCTCAGCACAATGGAGAAGATGAAGAACTCTTCAAGGTTGTCATGAAGAGTAAATGGAATTAGGCAGGCACAGTAAATGCTAGCTGCAACTTACCACCCTATCTCCTCCTTCCTTTTCTTCTATTTGCCCCTAAATGTTAGTGTGGCCCAGGGTTTCATCCTCCTCCCCTTTCTTGACCCATGTTCTCTTCCTGGGCAATATAATAAAACATACTAGTAGGTCTTTAATTTGCACTCATGTGCTAATGAGACTCAAATCTCCAGTCCTGACCCTCTTTCTTGAGCTCTAAGCCATATTCCAACTTTCCCTGGTACGTCTCTCCCTGGGTGTCTTAGAGACTCTTTAAATGTAAGGTCAGATGGAACACATTGTCTCTACTCCCCCCACCCCCACCCAGCCTGCTCCTCTACTCCCTCTCTTCCTCTCTCCTCTGTATTATTCTGTCCCTTTGTCTCCTATATCTTCCTCACCTCCCATATCCAGTTTGGTCACCAAGTTCTCAAAACATTTCTCAAGTGTAACTCCTCCTCTCCACTCCCTTTGTCACTGCCTTCGTTTAGGCCATCATGCTTTGCCTGAACTATTGCAATAGCCTCTTACTCTGTCTCCCTGACTCCAGGTCTTCTCCAAATCCAGTCCCTCCTCCATCCAGGTATCCCTCGAAAAGGTAGATCTGCCCTGTGACACCTGTGGCTCTCTGTGGATCGCAGAATAAAGTCCAAGTCTGATATTTAAGCAGAGCCCTTCCAACTGGCCCTGGCCCAACATTCCAGTCTCAATCCCCAGGCTGCTCTGCCATATCCCCCTACAGCCCACACACATGCCCAGTACAGTCTAACTGCACTGGGTACGCACTGTTCCCTGCTCTTGACATGCCTTCCAAAATACTCTTCAACCTTCAAGACCCAGATCAAATATCATGCCCTCTGTAAAACATTCTCTGAGGCAGAATTAACTGCTCCCTGCTCTGAGGTACTTTCCCCAGGTCTCCCTGATGGTTCAGATCATGGTGAGAGGCAGCCTGACAAGCAGGAGGAGTGTGTGCTTTCCAGACAAGTGGATCATGCTTCACATAGCCCATCCACCTCTCACTAGCAGTTTTATTTTGGGAAAACTACTCACCCACTCTGAGTCTCAGCTTCTTTTACTTTTAAATAGGGATAATGATGCCTACCTTAGAGGCAGAGTGGTTATGGGGTTCAGAAATCACGTATGTACACACAAGTCCTCTAGTGCAATGATTAAGAAATAGCAGACTGCCTGGGTTCAAATCCTGGCCCTACAACTTACTAGTTGCGTGGCCTTGACCATGTTACTTTGTGCCTCAGTTTTCCTCTCTGAAAAAAAGAGAAAATAGGGGGCTGGCCCAGTGGTGTAGCGGTTAAGTTTGCGCGTCCCGCTTTGGCGGCCTGGGGTTCGCCGGTTCGGATCCTGGGCGCAGACCTACACACCTCTCATCAAGCCATGCTGAGGCGGCGTCCCACATAGAAGAACTAGAAGGACCTACAACTAAGATATACAGCTATGTACTGGTGCTTTAGGGAGAAAAAAAAGAAAAAGGAGGAAGATTGGCAACAGATGTCAGCTCAGGGCCAATCTTCCTCAAAAAAAAAGGGAAAATACTGGTTCTTACTCACAGGGTTGTTGTGGAGATTAAATGAGATCATACAGGTTTAGTGCTAAGAATAGTGACTGATTCACATAAAGATTCATAAAACAATTGGCTGTTTTGAGGATCTGACCCACAGTAGGTGCTCAACAACCATAGCTATTATGATTATTCTGTGATTAATTATAAAGGCATTTGTTTCCCCAGAGGCCAGGCACTGTCTTATTCATCTTTGCATTCCCAGTGCCTAGCACAGTACCTGGCCCTCGGTAGACAGGTTGACTTGAAATGATTTGGTAATAGGTGGGATGTTGAGAAATGAGGAGCAAGAGACAGCACCAGAGTTGGTGACTAAACAGGTTAAGAGGGATGGTAAAGAACTGTACCTTGGAACTAGGAAAGCAAGCTCTAAGATGGAAGAGATTTTCATTTGCTTGTTTGTTGAGCTCCAGCACCTTGAACAGTGCCTGGTACATAGTTGGTAGACAATAAATATTTGTAGAATGAAGAACAAATGTACCACAGAGGAGACAGTGGTCATGGAGAAGCAATTGGAGTTGGACAGGAGAACCTTGGAGAGGTGTGCTGGGTGGGAGGAGGACTGGAGCCTATCTATTATGTTGAGCAGGGGCTGACAAGAGCCTGCTAATGCCATCCCCAATGGCTAGAGAGTGGGCAGTAGTTGGGAAGGCAGGACAGTCAGATCTCCAACATACGGGTGCCAGATCAGCTTGAAATCAGAACAGAATGAGCCGTGCCCGGGAGGAAGAGGATGGGTATGGGAGAGTGGTCACTCTGAGCAAAAGGGACGAGAGTGAAGTCCCCAAGGCAGGGGTCAACCTTTCCTTGCAGATGGCAGCTTCTCCTCTCAGTCAGTGGTAAGGAGGCCATCAGTGGCTTGGGAATTCTCAGAGCATCAGCCCCTGCAGTCCCTCAATCTTTGGCATTTGGGAGGAGAGGCTGGAGGGAAGAGAGTGAGGCCAGTACCTTGATGCCTGCACTTCGGCACTTGCCCACGGCATCTGGCACAGCAGCTCGGGGAGGGTCAATCATAGACATGAGCCCCACAAAGCAGAGCTTCTCTGTAGGAAAGTTCAGCTCATCTGTGTCGAATTTGAAGCCCCGAGGAAACTTTCCAGAGGGCAGATTCAGTTGACAGAACCCTGAAGGGGGCAGAAAGGAAGAGTGAGAGCAGCATGGTGGCTGCCTGGATGCCCCCAGTGCCCCTCACCCCAAATTGGGGATCCCTTTCTCAGCCCTGCTCCCCAGCTCTGGCCTCTCACCGAGCACACGCTCCCCCAGTCCTCCCAGCTCCATGTAGGCATTCTGAAAGGCATCTTGCATCTCTTTGTCCAGAGGGATCTCCTTGCCCTGTACCAAGATGGTGGAGCACCGGTCCAGGATGCGCTCTGGGGCCCCCTTCATCACCAGCACGTGGCTCTGGGGGCTGTCTTCTCGCTCATGGATGGATAGCTGGAGAGAGGACAGGCAGTTACAGAGGGGGCCATACTTGTCTTGGTAGCTCCAGTGCCCAGCACGGGGCCTGGAACAGAGCAGAGGCTTGTAAGGAACCCGGCCTTAATAAAATAATCCCTGGTCCATCAACCATCGTCAATATAAGGAGAGTCTCCATGTGTGGAGGAGTGTTTGGATCTCATAGTCCCAACCTTGTAAACTGAGAGTCACCTTCCCATGGGACATTCATTCATTCAACAGAGTTACTAAGATCAGTTAAGAGAGGCACTGTGATGGAGGCTGGACAGCTCTCTTGTCAGCATCCCCCACCACCATACTGCCTCAGTGGGGCTTTACCTCTATGGCTTATATGGGACATAGTTGAGACTGCATTCTTGGCATTTAACAGATGTCTACAGGCTGAGAGATACACTAAGGAAATTTCAGAAGTATGGTTCAATGGGATGGAAGGGTTGAGGGACTGGGGCTAGAGGATGGGAGCTAGGGGAAGAAGAATTGAGAGCACGACAGGTTGTAGTAAGGAACGAAAGTTTGGGAGTTAGGGGGTAATTGTCACCAGACACGTAGTCACAAAGGTTACCCTAGGGATAAGGCAGAGGTAAGAGGTCATGATTCTCATGTGCCCCCACTCCTCCTGTTGATGATTCCCCCTTAGCTCTTTGCATCCCCTCATTTCTCTCCCTCCGTCTTCTGCAACCAGACCTGGTACTTGTTGGTAGAGTTGAAAGGAATCTCTGCCACCTTGGGGTTTCTATCCCTCATCTTTCTCACGGAGCCACAGGACAGCTCAATGCACTTGAGCAGAGCTGACTCGGAGGCATCACCAGCTGTGTCCCGCTGCCAGAAGAGAATTCAGTGTCATGATGGGGCCAGGGAGAGAGTTGAGGACCAAGGGAGGAGGGTAGCAAAGCCCCCAAGGCAGCCACCAAAGTCCCCAAGGCAGCCACAGGGTGCGAGAGGGAAAGCTAGGCATCAGCAAGGTGGGCAGGCTATGGAGATGCCCCCAACCCCCTACCTTAGACACAGAGATGTTCTCCTGCCCAGCCTTGAAGACGGCACGGTTGCAGAGACCAGCAATCCGAGACAGGGCCGTCCATGTGGGGGATCGTTTGTCAAAAGTGGCCCCTGGGAGGAAATGAAGGAGAACCAGAAGCTTGGCTCCCCTTTAGAGTCCTTATCTCACCCCCACCCTCCCCGCCATGCCCGTGCCCTGAACATCCTTCAGTCTCCTTCACCCCCTCTGGCCCAGTCACCAGACTGGTCTTCAGTGGTGTCAGCTTCATGGATCTGGTTGTCAAACCACATGTGGGCAACGGTCATGCGGTTCTGGGTGAGGGTGCCCGTCTTGTCAGAACAGATGGTGGAGGTGGAGCCCAGCGTCTCCACCGCCTCCAGGTTCTTCACCAGGCAGTTCTTCCTTGCCATGCGCTTGGCTGTCAGGGTAAGACACACCTGGTAGAGAGAGAGGAGAATACAAGATGGCTAAGCTTGGAGTCAGAGATGTCAATGACCTTACCCCAGAGCATGGCTCTATCCCTCCTCCCTTGATCCCACTCCACAAACACCATGGAACCTAGGTGTAAGCAGAGAATGTGTTGAATTTAGACATGTTGAACTGAGATCATGGGTGTATATTTAGATGAAACATCGAGTAGGGAGTTGAACATATTTGGCTAGAGCTCCAGAGAGAGCCAGAGTAGAGCTGCGAAGGGATGTGAGAGTCATCCACACAGAACAGGCACTGGCAACTGGGAGGAGGAGATGGACTCACTCTAGGGGGCGTAAGGAGGAGAGCAGAGAGCTGAGGCTTGAGAATCAGCAGGGGGGGAGAAGGAGGAGACACTGTAGGGCACAGAGGAGAGGAGAGCCAGGATAGGGACACGTCACAGCAATCAACGAAGGAGAGAATTCTAGGAGGGTGGACAGCAGTATCCATTTCAGCAGCAGAGTTAAAGATGAGAGCCGAGAAAAGGTCACTGGGTTTGCTAGTTAGTCATTGGTGACCTTTAAGAGAAACTTTACAGGAGAGTTGGCGAGAATGAGCTCCAGACTGCTCATCACGGGGGAAATGAAGAGTACACGGTTGTGAGAAAAGGCGATCGTGACAGGCTCCAGGAGAGAAACTAGTGCCAAAGTGTTACCCAACCTGAGATTTTTCAGACTCATACTCTAAGCCATGTATTAAATGAGAATCTGATATGTGATTTTAGGGGCTGGAAGTGAAAAATTGCTGAAGAGCAATAAGCCCCTATTGCTTTTGAGGAAAGGGAAGCAAGACCCTCCCCTGGTGGCACCTCAGCCTGACCCACTCACGGTGACAGTGGCCAGCAGACCCTCAGGCACATTGGCCACGATGATGCCGATGAGGAAGATGACTGCCTCCAGCCAGCTGTAGCCCAGGATGAGGGAGAGCACGAAGAAGGAGACCCCCAGGAACACAGCCACCCCTGTGATCAGCTGGATGAAGTGCTCAATCTCCATGGCTATGGGTGTTCGCCCAACCTCCAGGCCTGAGGCCAGAGTGGCGATGCGGCCCATCACCGTCCGGTCACCTGTGGCAATCACGATGCCCCTGGCAGTGCCTGCAACACAGGAGGGGACACCAGGCTGGTGCTTTGGGGGCTCCCAGGAACTGAAGTCCCATCCTACTTCCCAAGAAAGGAAAACATCGCAGAGTAAACAAGCCAAAGACTCCGACCCTGGAGGTCGCTTTTGGTAGACTGTACCCCACTTGGCTTCCTCTCCCTGCATAGATCGCCAGTCCCAGACTCAAGACAACAGCAAATTATTTTCTCTTATACTTGGGCCTGGGGAAAAGCCTTGCAAATAAACTCAAAGTTCAAATTGAGGCGATTCAACAAGTGAAGTAAAAATATTGCCTGTGGTATTTCAGTAAAATCAGTCTCATACTTGTTATCATCAAGAAGCATATTATGAACACAAAGTAAAGCACTTATTATGGATTTACCACGTGGTTTTAAGATTTTCTTTCTCAGTGTTAGGCATGAATCTCTATAGAAGAAGCTATGCAATTACTGACCCTTATGTAGACATTACAGGGGTCTTCGGGGAAGGCAGTGTGGTTCAGTGGGAAGAGCATTCATGGTGGGGACAGCCAACCTGTGTTTGCATCCTTGTATGAATCCTACCTAGGGATTATTTTAATAACTAAATGACAGGGTGCTGTAACACTTGTAGACCAGTGCCTGGCACATAGCAGGCCCTCAACAGATGTTAGTTCCATTCATTTCCTCTCCTCTCGTCAAAGCCAGTTTCAGAATCAGCATTGAAAATATTTTACTTAGCATTTTTACCAATTACGGGAAGTGTAGAGCAAGTTTCAAAATCTCAGTATATGAAAAATTTAGGAAGTTTAATGTGTGGTAATTTTATTGTAATTCCAACTTGCTGAAGGAGGGGAAGAGCCCAGAGAAACATAACACACTGAAGAGAAATGAGTAACGGGAAGGGAAAGGTGTGGAGGTAGGGTACAAGGCCTCCTTTGGCCCACTTTCCGATGCCTGTGGTCAAGTCGGGCCTCTTTCTCCCACCAGCTCTCCACCCACTCCCTCTCCTAGTCAGCCCTCACCCAGCTCACTGGCATTCCTGCAGAGGGCACGGATTTTGGCTGTGCTTGGACTCCTGCCATGAAGTGGTGGCAGCCCCGGGGGCTCTTATAGCATCCAGAAGAGGGATGGGGCAAACTCGGCAGCCTGTGCATCATGTCCAGTTCCTTTTGGTGAAGCACAGGCCTGGATGCAGCCCAAAGGGGGGCCCAAGTGTTCACCTGGCCTGGGAAGCTTTCCTGATGGTCCCCCAGCCTGGGGTTGTGGTTAAAGGAGAGTTGGAGAAGGCAGCGACTAGTCCCAGAGCCAGGGGAAATGGAAGCCATCAGCAAACCAAAGACTCCTAGAAGTCAAGGCTAGTTTGGAGCATGTGTGAGTGTGTGTGTGTGTGTGTGTGTGTGTGTGTGTGTGTGTGTGTGTACAGGGCGTCTTGGCTGAATATCTGAAGGCTTGGGAATCTGCTCAGTCTTGGGGTGGACAGAACAGAGATCTTCCTCTGGGGAGGTAACGTTTCCGTGGAGTCGTGCCGCCCCAGCCAATACCCGGCTCTCCGGAGGGGACTATTTCTGTAATGTTCCCCTCAAGTCCTTCCTCTGTAGTAGGGTTTTTGACAAGTAAGTATAACCACAGCCCCCAATCCTGACTGGGGCTTCAGGATTCAGGCTCTTCCTCAGTTACTAGGATGAGGAGCTCCCCAACAGGCTAGCTTCTCACCTTCCACACAGTTGGTAGAGAAGAAACAGATATTGCGGGTCTCCAGGGGGTTCTCATGGGTGAACTCGGGGGAGCGGGTCTGGGGCTCTGACTCGCCTGTTAGGGATGAGTTATCCACCTGAGGAGGAAGGGGGTGTGTAGTCAGCAGACGGGCAAACGCACTGGTGCACACACAGCTGTCTCCTGACTCCAACTGCACTCAATCTCCATGACACGAGAGACAAAATTACACTTGCCCTCATCACATATTTATAGCATTACTCAGCTATTGTCCCTGCTCTGGTGTGGAATCCTGGCTGTCCCTGACTTCTTATGTGACCTTGGGCTAGTTACTTAACCAACAGAGCCTCTGTTTACTCATCTGTAAAGTGGGGAATGTAACCAGAATCTCTGCATTGTACAACTACGGGGGGGCCACTAACATTGTGGTCTATGAAAATGGCACTTCCTAGGGTTGTGCATGGCACAATTTGTGTGACCACATGCAACAGCCCTGCATGATGACACCATTCTTGCAGAGTTAAATTAGATAGCATATGTGAGTATATATAAAGCATCCAACACATAGTTGGTACTCAATACACGATTGCCATAAAGTGGATATTAAAGAAATGCCCAGGGAACAGAGTATTCATAACACATAGATACAAGGAGACAATGCATAAGAACCGTGTGTGAGACAAGGTTCAGCTGTGCGATGGGGCAGGTGTTGGCATTCGAACCTGGATCTCCCAACCTTTAAACCTCTAACTGGGTCCCTCTCAGCTCTACACAGACAACTTCTTAGACCTAGCCAGTTGCTCTGGTGTGGCCTCCTCACCTTACAGCCATGAGAAGAGATGATTCGGAGGTCAGCAGGCACGCGGTCTCCACCCTTCACCTCTACCAGGTCTCCCACCACCACCTCCTCTGCATTGATCTGCATCTTCTCTCCTTCCCGCACCACAAGGGCTTGCTGTGGGGATGCCACGGGCATCTCATGAAGTGCTCATCTCTACCCCCACCTTCCTCTCCTGCTGGTCTCCCACCTCTCCTTCAACCCCACCAAGGAGGAGAAACCTTGCACCCTTAGCAACAAAACAAAACTAGATCCTGGCATGGAGAGCTGGAAGGTCTTTTCTGCCCAAGCCTCCATCTCAGAGCACAAGGAGTTAAGAAAGGATGAGCTGGAATCTCCCAGAAACCTTATGCCCTAGCCTGAAGTCCAGCTCAGTCATCTACCTGAGGCACCATGTTCTTGAAGGAATCCATGATCTTGGAGCTCTTGGCCTCCTGGTAGTAGGAGAAGCAGCCAGTGACGATGACCACAGCTGCCAGCACCACACCCAGGTAGAGCTGGTAAGGAGAAAGGGTTTGAGGGATCTGCCCTTCTCCCAACCCCAGAGGGGCACCTGCTACCCGGGATGAGCATTCGATGCCACCTTTGTCTGTGACTGGGAGTGCAAATGGTAGAGGACAGTCCTTCTCTCCAACCTCCCCCTCAGTCTTCCAATCCCCAGCCTCTTAAGACTGGAAGGGACAGGGAAAGTGTCTGGGAGCTCCCAAGACTAGGACTTCTCTAGGGGGTGAAGATCCAGGGATGCAGAAAAGCCTACTTCAATGTGAAGGAAAGTAGGAGCTGTCTCATTCATTAATGACTTTGTGTGTGTGTGTGTTGGGAGTGTTTATAGATACGTATAGAAGCCTCACCCCTTTCCAGTCTAAAGAGCAGAGGGGCCTGTGGGACTGTGACGTGAGGGTCTTGTTCCCTGTCCCCCCAACTGTATTCGAGATTCAGGGTTGGAGGACAGAATCATGGGCTGGTCCAGGGGTCAGGCGTGCCCGGCTCACATTGTCATTGGATGGTTCATCTTCCATGGCAGCCTGGATGCCGTAAGCCAGGAAGCAGAGGATGGCCCCAATCCACAGCAGGATGGAGAAGCCCCCGAAAAGCTGGCGACAGAACTTGACCCACTCAGGGGTTGTTGGAGGCGGGGTGAGGGCATTGGGCCCATCCCGAGCCAGAATGTCCTGGGCCCGCTGGTTGGTGAGGCCCTGCGAGAGGCAAGGAGAGGTGTGGGAGGACTTATCCAGAACCAACCCGGCCCCTCAGCACCTCCCCCAGCTCCTTGGCAGGGGAAAAATGTCCAGGTGAAAAGAAAAATGCCACCTGGTTGGAAGTGGTGGGGGACCATCAGGAAAGGCCACGCAGAGGAGGTGGCATTTGCAATGGGTGTTGGAGGCCTTCAAGGCTGAAAAGGATTTTTGACTGTGGCCCCACCTCTGGTCATCCTTGGATTGAGATGCATTTTGGTTAGGGCCACAATATCTCCTCTGGAGGCAGCCTGGATAAAGCTCCCTGGAAAGACATCTCAGTTGGTTCCTCCCCCTGTCTCTCTTCCTTCAGCTTCCCCTTTCCACCAGGGATTCAAACAGGGTCCTATGTTATTGACCACCAACGTCACACAGCTTTGGCAATCACCCATCACTTTGCCCAGAAAGCCTTGCCTGGCCCTGTTCCCCAGCCCCAGGCTGGTTCAGATGCCCCTCTCTGTATCCCATCATACCCCATGCGTGATTCTAGAGCTGCACTCACTGATTGACATTGGAATTCTGTATGCATTCTTTCCTGCTGCTAGACTTTGAGCTCCTTGAAGGCAGAAGCCACTTCTTATTTGTCTTTCTATCTGTCCACTCATCTATTTAATAACTGTGTCCTGAGCGCCTACTACGTGCCAGGCTCTATTGTCAGCTCTGGGGATCCAGAGATAGATGAGACCCACAAAGTCCTTGCCTTGTGAATCTCATGGTCTAGTGAGGTGACACACAGTAAATAGGTATCACTGCCAGATAGTGAGAAGTGTCATTAAGGAAAACAAAGTAAGGTAAAGGAATGGGACATAGAATTTTCAAAAGGGCAGTCAGGGAAGGCCTGCAGGAGAAGGTGAGCATCCACCCATCATTCATTTTTGATGAAGGATTTTTTATTTTTCAAAATGATGGGCTTGGCGATCCGACTGTGCCACTTACTATCTGTGTGACCTTCGAATTTTCTCTCTCTGAGTCTCTTTGCTTTAACGACCAGGTCTACAATCCCCATCTCACAGGGCTGTTGTAAGGATTAGAGAAATGTATGTAAAGCATCTATCACAGTGCTGCAAACATGGCAGGGCCCCAACGTATTACTGTAATCATAGTATCGGGTCACCTCGCTATTTCATGTATGGCAGTTCCCTGAGAGGTTGTGTGTCACTGAAGCTGCCTGGGGTAGAGGAAGAGCCCTGCCCGGAGGCCCTCTGGGGCCTGGGTTCTAAGGAGTCCTGGATTGCAGGTACACTGGACAAGAGCTATGGACTAGGAAGCAGGGGATCTGGGTTCTGGTTCTGGCTCTGCCACCAACTAGTCACTTGTCTCTGGGCCTCAGTTTCCTCATCTGTAAAGAGGGTTGGATTACAGTTCTAAGGCTCCTCCCACCCTGATGGTGGATGGTTCTCTCACCTCTTTGGTGCCCTCTCTATAAACTCCTCCACTCACCTTGGACAGGTCCACTTGGTATTTGCGGCCCAGCTCATCCAAGGACAGCTTGTGGTCATCCTGGAGAAGGGAAATCGAGTTACTTTGGGGAAAGAGGCTGAGTGTGTGTGTCTAGAATGCATATGAGGGGCACAGGTGTGAGGCAAGGAGCAGGGGAGGGGTGGGCACGAGCTTCTCTGAGAGCACTGGGGGCACCTCTCCCAGGACAGGGGCCCCTTTTCCATGACCCAGCTGGGCAGGCTGTGGGCCTCACCATGGTCACCTCCTTCTTCAGCTCATCTAGCTCCTTCTCCTTCTGTTTCTTCTTGCCACCCCCATTCTCCGCAGTGGTGGCTGCAGGCGAGTACTCTCGGCCAGTCTGCCGGAGGAAGGGAGAGCCCAGAGAGTCAGGGAGGACAGAAGCTGGAGCTTCTATTCCCACCAGATAGCCCAGGAACCCAGGCATTGGGAGTGAGGGCCAGTGGACTCAAAGGCAGTGATCATCCCAAGAGAGGAAAGAGGGGTGGAGGGTGGAGGGGCCTTCAGGCCTTCAGTTTGCAAACTATTGGCAGAGCCACGGGGTTCTATGTGTGAACTTCAGGGAAGGCTGAGGGGATCTGGACCCAGGAGCCCACTCTTAGCTGTTTAGTAGTTGGACTTCTGCTAAGATTTTGTTTGTTGAAAGAACCCTGCTGCTAAATTCAAAACAAAATAAACAAAAACTTTAAAAAGTTTTTAAACACCATCCCATGCTATTTAGAATTCTGGGAGTGGACAGGGTTGTGGGGGGTGGGTTTGAGGGAGCAGAAGCCCCCCGTAGGAATGTCTTTGTCCCAACCCCATGGCTATTTTACTAAGAAAGGAGTAGAGACAGTTAGGAATTTGGGGGAGTGAGAGTCTTTGGGGAGCCAGGGGGGAAGTGTCTGGAGGAGGATGGGGAGTTGAAGGGTCTGATGGTGGAGTATGGAAATGGAATGAGCACAGCTCATGACTGAGAGGACTCAACAGTTGGGGGGTCAGAGTGTGTCCAGGAAACAGGCACAGGGAGTGCGCTGGCAGCCCTCTCCATCCTGCTGGGCCGGCCTGCCCACTACCGGGCAAGAGGCAATTTTGCAGGACTTGAGGCCCCAAAACACAATTGGATGAGAAGGGAATTGAGCCCCTTTTGTCCAAAATATAAGAAATTGTCTCTGAGAATAAATCTAAAACTAAAACGTGTGTAACTCTTAGGTCCAGGCATTCCCGGGTCTTCTGATGAAATCAGGTGAACATTTAACTCATGAGGCCACCATTTTCCCCTTCCTCTTCAGGGCCTGCGGTCTCCTCAGCACCACCAGGCTTCCAGGGTCTCACAGGGGAGAGGGTAGGGAATTTCTCCTTCTAAGGGGAGGCTGTCTTGGGGTGATAGGATAGGAGGCAGGCTGCAGAAGGCCTGGGGTGGCCATGACAAGGGCCTTCTCACTCCCTCTTCCTCCCATCTCCTTTCCTCCCACTTCCCCCAGGATATTGCACCCCAGTTAGAGAGGGGCTGCTCAATTTCTGGCCCATGCCTCTGTTTCTCCACTGGATCATAAGGGTTGTGCTAAGTTTTCAGGAATGAGCTTTTCTATGCTAGGGTGTCATTTGTTTTTTTCCATACAGATGGGAAACCTGGGTAAGATCTACAGTTAAGGTGTTTGCCCTTTTTTGCAGGATAATGCATTTTTTTAAAGTAGACTTTTCTTTTAGGGCAGTTTTAGTTTCACAGCAAAACTGAGCAGAAAGTACAGAGAGTTCTCATATAGCCCTGCCCCTACATGCACAGTCTCCCCCACTATCCACATCCCCCACCACAGTGGTACATTTGTTGCAATGGATGAACCTACATTGACACATCATTGTCACCCAAAGCCTACACTTTACATTAGCAATCACTCTATGCATTGTCCATTCTATGGGTTTGGACAAATGTATAATGACATATTCCCACCATTATAGTATCCTACAGAGTAGTTTCACTGCCCTAAAAATCCTCTCTGCTCCAGGATGGTGCATTTTTTCCCCGTCAAAGAGTCAGGAACAATCCCAGGAACGCAGAGCTGCCTTGATCATAAGAGATCATGAATCCAGTGCCTGGAGAGGTAGAAGTCTGACCAGTGAAATCAGGAACTGGGGGGATGGGGGGGTGCCGTGAGAGGTGGACACTGTTGTCCCCTAGACACTAATGAACTTTCGGAGCCCGCGTTGCTCAGAACTGCTCTTCTCAGTAAAGGTGATCAGTAAATCTTGCATTTGTTTCCATATGAAGCATCTATGAATCAAGTGTATTTTTGGCTTCCTAAAGGCTGATCATCTTGGGGAGACTGAAGCAGCTCAACAGAAGGAGTGGGGGAAGGCTTGTGATAGGTGCTACCTTTCCCCTCCCCAGATGACTTATGGGGGTTCATTTAATTGAATGAATTGAAATGTTTTGGATTCACAAACCTAATGCTTTGGGTTCTGTCTTTGGTGGGACAGGGCTGAGAAATTGATGAAAATCAGTGAAGGGACAAGAGGCGAGAGATCAGGCTGGACAAGCTTCAGTGTGACCCTCTGGAGGCAGGAATAGTCCTGGGCATGCATAGAGGAGGGGCTGCAGCTGGGGGCAAAGGAGCAGAGCCCAGGGAATTTCTGTCCATTCAGATGTGAAATAAAGGTTGCGAAAATTAGAATCAGAGGCATGGTTTTAATAAATTGCCTGCCCATGTACTTTTGGCATGTCGGATGGTGGCTGAGCTATGCAGCTCCACGCAGCACTCCTTTCTCTAAGCTCCCACCTTGTTCTCCTGCTGGCAGGCACAGAGCTTGGGACACATTGCCCCTTCCCCCTCCTCCTGTCCTGGCAAGGATCTCAGGCTCTGCAGCCAGGAGCCTGCGGAGATTCAGGGCCAGCAGGCTGGCCATGCAAGAAAGAAAGAGAGGAAGCAAGGACCCTCCCTCCACTCCTCCCTCCCCCAACCACAAGCCCCCCTCTCTGGGTCTTGGATGCTAAAGGAGAACAGAGAGTTCTTTCTGAGAAAGCCAGAGGCAGGGACAGAGTGGGGGCAGCTGGAAATCAGCCACCGCTCCCCCTACCGCAGCCTCTTGGTGGCAGCTGGAGCGGACTCCCTCCCACCAGTTTTGTCCCTTTCCCCCAACTCCCACACTGCCCTTCATGGCCACACATGGGGTGACAGTTAGGCCTTGCTCTGGAGTGAAGACACAGGGGAAAAGGGATAGGAGGCAAAGTGAATCCTAGAAGGGGGAGGTGGGTAGGGAGGGCTTTCCCTCTTCAGGGGTCTCCTGGTAGGTTCAACTCCAAGCTCCAGCCCTAAATTCCCCCAATTCACCTAGCCTCTCGGTCCAAATGGAACCAATCTGCTCCCTGACTGTGACGGGGAGGTGAAGGGGATTTCAAGGAGGCTGGGGGAGAAGCCTGGACCCTAGACAGCTGAGGTCTCCTGAAGAAGTCAAAGTCAAATTGCTTCCCAAGCAGGACCTCTTGAGCTGGGTCCACCCTGTTCTAAGGTGGAGCAGGGGAGAGGGCTACCTCCCCTCCTTCCCTCCACTCGGGGTGGGGAGTGGAGGGTCAGCCTGGCCTCTCCTCAGAGGTGCTGCACCTCAGCTGGGGACTTCCTTTCTCTAGGGGAACAAGAGATGTCAAGGTGCAGCTGAAGGTGTATCTTCCCACAGTTGTGGCCTCTTCCTCTGTGAAGCCCACACCTTACAGACAGCCCCTCAGAGCCCCTCACACACCAGCACACAGTGGCATCTATGCTCACTCATGCTGGATGGCCTGTAGGTTGGCAAATTTGCCTGCTGAGACACAAACACAGGTGCTCATCCATGAATGTCGGCATCCACTCCAGCCTGTGGAGAACACATGGGTCGTGGGCACGCACACACACACACACACACACACAGGTTCTATTTATAGCTCCCATCCTAGCTCAGGAACCCTGGTGTCCAAGCTCAGAGTTTTCCCAGCTGTTAAACTCAGTGCAATAACACGTCCTTGTCTGACCCCGCCTGGGCCCAGAAACTCCCCCGCAGCTGCCCACAAGCACCCTCTTTCCTCAGCACCCTCCCATTGCTCAGCATGCCCTTTTCCTCCCTGTGCCCTCTTCTGCCAGCATTCCACAAAAGGAAAGCAGCCCAGCGCAGTATGTAAAGGGAGTGGGTCACTTTTCTCCATATGGAAATTTCATTTCCAAGAATTCAAAGCCCTGTCCCTGCCTGCCCCGCCTCCGTGGTTATTAATCTTCCTCTTGGCATACCCAGTGCAGCAGAATGCCATGGGCAGGGGTGGACTGAAGGGGGGTGCAGGCAGCTCTCACCAGCCTCTGGGAAAGTCCTCAAAGCCCATGGCCCGGAGCCCGAGGATAACACTGCCTGGGACATCCGGAGGGGTGCTGGGCTGGGGGCTGGGGGCACATCCCTCTTCCTGCCCACACCTCTCCCAGCTGTACTTGGAACTCAGGGCCCCTGGAGCTGGTGTCCAGAACTGCTTGGTGACTCGGGGGTGGATGCTCCTCCCCAGCTTCAAATTGGACCCCCATCCTCTCAGGCTGGGACTCCCAGAGGAATGGATATTTTCAGGGGGTGATGAAGGCGGGGAGGATTAACAGTGCCAACTGTTCCTTCAGCTGGGAGGCCAGGAGATGCGGTGAGAGAGGAGGGACTGTGCTGGGAGATGGAAGGGAGGAGCTGGGATAGAGATGCTGCGTGGGGTGGAGGGAGAGCTGGAGGGATGTGTGTGGCGGGCTGTGGGGCTGATCCTGGTGGGTAGCTGGTGAAGAGAGCACTTGGTACTGTGAGCGCCGTAGGTCTGGGCAGCGTTTGTAGCTTGGAGACTGTTACTTCCAAGTTCAAACTGCCCAACTCGGTCAGCTTCTCTCTGCCCCTCCCTCCACATGCCATCCCTACCTCATCCTTTCCCTCTAGCTTCCCTCACCCTCCAGAGAGCCCTGCTCCTCCCCACAGAGCGACCTCTGCTCTTCGGGGATACTCACCCCACGGCCCATCTTGGTGCAGAGTGGCTGAGGGAACCTAGACTGGAGAGGTCACCAGGAGGATCCCAAGCCCACTCTGCTGTTCTGCGACAGCCAGAGACCCGGGCCAACAGACAGAGACGGGCGAGCAACAGGGTAGCTTTAAATAGGTCCTTCTCCCCCTCTCCCCCGCCTTCCCCTCCGCGGGAAAGAAACGTTTGTTGAAACAGGATCCCTGAGGACTCCTCCCCTCCCGCCCCTTAAGCAACTGGCCGGTGGATGTCTGTTTGTCCCGCTCTGTGCTCCCCCTTGGCTCCCTTCACCCTTCCCCTGGCCTGTGGCAACCCCTACTGAAGGAGGCAGTGAGGGAGAGGGGAGAGTAGCAATGTGCCCGTTTCGGACAGGCAAAGGGGGAGCCGACCCTCAGCATCCCAGGATGCCAGAGGCCATGTGGTCTGACTTTTCTTATTTTCTTGATGGGGAAACTGAGGCCCAGAGAGATTAAACAATTTGAGCTGATAAAACAGAACCAGAATGTCGCTCTTCTGAGTCTACATCCAACCTCCCAAGAAAGAAACAGAGACTGTTCCCTCTACAGTAGAGGTTGAGGGGACCCCAAAGGAAAAAGTAGTTAGTCTTGGAACCTAGGCCGGCCCTTGTATATGAGGCACCTCAGAAGGGGCAGAGGGTCTCCCCAAGCCCTCCAGATGTAGCCTTTCCAAAGTGCAAGAGGAGAATCAGGATTCCGGGGGCCAGGGAGGTGGTTGCGGATGGGCAGGGTGGGCATAGAGGGGAACAGCCCTGGACCTAGCCCCGCAGACATCCATGATCATATCTCTGGGTTTTGTTTACCCCTTGTTTACGGACTGGACATGTCACTCCCTGTGTCGCTGTTGAAGAGCTCTAGGCTCAATCTGTTCCCGGGGTTGGTGGGTGTGATGGGGAGAAGCCAAAAGAGAGAACAATCCGGAACTTCTAAGAGGTTTATGGAGGTCAATATCATGACAAGTACCAGGCCTGTGAACTAGAAAGGGGGCGACTGCCTCCTTCTTCAGTGGGGAAGGGAAAGCAAAGCTGGAGCATGCAAGACTGAGGTTAGACAGACAGGAGGCCTCTCTGCAGTGAAGCATGGGAGAAACTGGGAGAAGTGCCTGGGAGTGGGCAGGGGGCCTCGTCTCAGCTGGGAGGGGTGTCTTTAACCTTGTACCAGCTAGAAATAGGGGTAGAGGAGATAACCCAGGACAAGGCCAGATGGTTTGGGGTGTTGTTGCTGCTTCTTTGATGAAAGAGCCAAAGAATGAGGGGCAGACTGAGGGAGGGGGAAAGCAGAAGGGCAAAGAGAGAAGAAAAAATCCTGTCCCTGCCTTCTCCTGGGAGCCGTCAGAGGACAGGATTCTCCTGGAGTGGCCCCATTTCTCTGGACACAGAGATGGAGTGGAGGGAAGCCAGCGGATTGGGGGCAGGTCTGAGCACCCTGAGCCCAAAGGAAGCGAGGAGGAAAGAAGGGAGGGGATGGGGCCTTCAGTCCGGAGACCTAAGTTGCCCGCTGGCTGGACTGGTTCCCTCTCTGGCCTCAGAGGGAACTCCCTACTGAGGGATTATTGACTTCTCTTCCAGCAAATCCACTCTCAGGGCACAGAACTCATGTCTGAATTCCCCAAATAACTGGCCCCCTCCGGGCCTGCACTTGGGATTTTCCATTACAAGGATCCGGAAGGTCACATCCCACTTCTGCCCTCCTTCTCCTCCTGGGCTACAGCTGGTGGGTGGACAGGATGGAGCAATTACCTTCTCTCCACCGGACCCTCAGTGGGAGGGACCAATGAGGGGAGAAGAGATCCCAGTTGAAGTCCCTGTGTGTAGAGGAGAGAGTACGAGAGAAGTAGCTGAAGACATAAGCTTGTGGGTAGACATCAGGAGAGACTGCTGAGGGAAGAAGTCACTAGAAGAGTGGCCCACAGGTGGCTGGGTCACTCAACACTGGGGCAACTGAAGGGCAGCCTGGCTCTGAGCTAGGGGTGGATGAGAGCATGACATGGGATTTAGGAAGCACTATTCCTTAGATTCCCAGGGCGGATCCCTGGATTATCTTCTGCCCAGCCCTCTCCAGGACACAAGGTGAGATAGAAGAGAAAACCAGCCCTGGAAAGAGAAGGTGTGCAGACTTCAGGCACTGGATTCTCACAGTTTTTACTCCCTCACCCTCACCCCTGCTGGCACCTCCCAGTACTGCCCAGTCCTTCCAAGTCCCTGGCTCTGGTCCCTGTAGTCAAGCCCAATACCGGAAAGGACTGTGCCCTTCCTCTGCCCATACAGCTTGGCGGGGGCTCCCTGCCATGTCCTGCGCTGGGGCCAGTGTGCAGCCCCCAGAGCACTGCTGCTCACATGTTTGGGGCTCAGACAAAAGAAAGGGTGGACCGGACACCAAGGGCCCTTTCCTCACCCGGGCCTCACTGACCACCCTCCCTGCCCAGGCCAGTGTGGAGTCTCTGGGAGTCTACCTCCTTCTCCCCAATCATGGACCTCAGGTTTCAGGACATCAATGGGTGGTCCTTTGATCTGGGGGGCCCGGGTTGGGCTACTGCTTCCTTTGAACACAACCAGTGGTAGCAGTTTGGATCAAGGCCCTTGGAGTAAAAGGAATAAAGAAGAGAGTAAGAAAGACTTGAAAGTAGGACATGGGAAGGCCAGGGTGACTGGGCTTGGGGGTGGGTTTGAGAGAAAGTCGTAGATCAGAAAGGGGACCAACAAAGGACAGGATGGGTGGTCTTGAATCAAATGTTTAGTTGGCATGGGAAGATCTGGGAAGTAGGTGTGTTTGTGTGTGGGTGTGTGTGTGTGTGTGTGTGTGAAAGAGAGAGTCAGAGAGAGACAGCGAAATGCATATTTACGTGTGTGTGTGCACACGCACGAGTGTGCTACCTAATGACAGTGGGGACATGATTGTGTGGGATCCCATCTGAGGAAGAGATGGTGTGAATGTACCAAATGGTAATTCCAAAGGAGGAGCTCCTCAAGACAGAGGAGGGCGACACTCATTTGGATGTGTGGTCAATCTATTAAAAATCAGTTATTTGTGTCCCTGAGCATGTTAGTACGCCAGTGTGTGTGCCAGTGTGTGTGCGTGTGAGCATGTGTGTGTGCCTGTGACCAGCCCTGGGGTGGGTGTACGTGAGAGTCCATGGAAGAATGTGTGTGTGCACGAGGAGGGGGGGCATGCCGCTCAGCTGCAGATGGGCTTTCAAGGTCTCCAAGAAACAGTTTTGTTTCCTAAGTGACTGGCCTCCTGGGGCCTCCAGCCCAGGCTTGAAGGTTGTTTCAAGATCATGAAAGAGAGAGAGGGAGGGAGAGTGGGAGGGAAGGAAGCGCTGTGCAGCTCTATCACCCCCAACTGTCCCTCCTCCCACCCTCTCACCCCACTTCTCTGCCCCAGTCCCCATTTGGGCCCAGCTCACCAGCCCTGCTCGCTCTTTTCCTCCCTTCCCGCTGCCAGCCCTCTCTGGGCGGTCCTTCTTGTCTCCCCTCTTCCATTCTCTCCAACTCTCCTTTCCCTTCCTCAGGGCCTGTGATCTCATCACCACTGCCAGGCATGCAGGGCCTTCTGGGGGAGTGGGTGAAAATTTTCTCCCTCCAAGGGGAGGCTGTCTTGGAGTGATAAGATGGATGGGGAGCCTGGGAAGGCCTGCGGTAGCCATGACAAGTGTCCAAGAAAGGTGTCTCTTACTCCCCCTTCCTCTCCAGCCCTTTCTCTTCCCACTGCCCACAGGTTGTAGTGACCTTGTGGTGGGAAGATTGGGCCGGGTGGGAGCCACAGTGTGGCTGTCCAAGTCCTGCTGCTGCCTCAGTTTCCCCACTGGACCACAAGGCCAGTATTGGACTTTCTCTCCATCTCTCCCTTGATGTCTGCTGCTCTGTTTTCTTTCTGGTCTTTCTTTTCAATTTACTCAAAACAGTTTCTGAAAATCTCTTCCTCTGTCTCTCCTTGCCTTCTTTAATCTTTCCCCCAGATTATTCTTCTTATTCTTTTTATTGGTTAAAACCACATTATAAAGAATTCACAAAATGGAGAAGAGAAAAGAGCACCCCAAAGAATTTTCCTCAATCACTCTGCCTCTGCTCCAGTCCTACTGCTTTCTGCCTCCTTTACTGCTCTCTGGGTTTGGATTGCTGCTTGTTCCTGTCGTACCTAGACAAGCAGGTGGAAGTCCCAAGGAGAAAAAGGAAAGGATCAACAGTGTGGCCCAGGGGCCCGTGTCAACCCTCCTCCCTAAGCACGATGGCCCAGGGCCGTTCTGTGCCTCTGTCTCCCCACCTGCCCTACCTGCTGTCCCCACTGTGATCTAGTGCAAAGTCAGGCCAGCCTAGGATGTTCCTAGTGGGGCCACTAACAAGCTGTGTGACCTTGGACAAGAGAGGTCCCCACTCTGGAGTTGGCATCTTCATCTGAATAACAAGGAGCAGAGCTAGAAAATCTTAGAGGTCCGTTTGCAGCACTGATGATCCTCAGATTCCAGGCTACTTCCTCCTCAAGCTCATGGCTTAGCTCAGGTGAAGAGGAGAAATTTCCGATGGTTGTATCTGTGCGAGAACCACCAGTTGGAGCCTTGGGTTCAGGAGATCCAAGGGGGCAGGTACTGCTGCTCTGTTTACCAGTAGGACCCACAGAAACGAGTATGACCCAATCAACTTCTGGCATAGACGCATGGGAGGGCTCGGGGTTTGGGCAGAGACTGAGAGCCCCTTACAGAGAGCCCCTCTGAAAGATGAGACATGGGACAGGGTCTGGGTATCTTTTAGGGAGGAGGGCAGGGCTGGGGATGAGGCTGGAGAACCCTGACATTTCTTGGCTGGCATTCCATCAGCAAATACCAGATGAATCTGTTTCCAGAGATTCTCTGGGCTGGGAAAAGTACGTTAGGGGTGACAGGGAGGAGGGGGTTAATGGGCCTTGCTGAGTGTGGAGGGCAGGGGTCACAGCTGGGCCCTCTAGGGTTCCTGTTTGCCTTTGATTCCATCCGGGCAGGGGGGGAGCCGCCCCCCAGCGCCCTGAGGCAGGTTTGCTTTGGCCAGAGATCTGACCCAGCCACTGGCCCGGAGCGGCCCGCCTCCCTGTTCCCCCTATCAAGAGGCAGCCCGGATCAGCCCCCAGCCTCCTCCTTCCTACCTCCTTCTTCCCTTACCAGGCCCCCTCCACTTGGCCCAGGATACAGCTCTGTTTGTCTGCCTCCTCCCTTTGGTGTTCTGGAGGCCGGCTAGGACAGGATGCCCTGCGAACATCTGGCACACAAGGCCACAGCCTTGCTCCCACGTCAAGAGCTCTCCTTGCGACTTCAGGGAGCTCGGCCTCCTCTGTGCCTCGGTTTCCCTCCAAGTCCAGGATCCTTTCACTCTTGTGCTCCTGTCCGGGTGTTCTCAGCACTGCCCCTTGGGGAATGTGAGTGCCCCCCGGCTGACTCAGTCAATAGCACCTGTTCATTTTCATGCCATTGCATCATTCAGACATCCTACCAGCATTTATTGGCACTTACTGTGGGCTAGATTCTGTGCAGGGAACTGGAGAGACTATTACAACCAAGGCAAACAAGGTGCCCACACTCATGGTCCTTTTGTCAAAGTCTCATGCCATTTAGTCACCAATTCCCTTCCCATCTCTTGACCTTGTCTCCCCAAGGCCAGCTCCTAGCCCTTGAGGCCTCTTCATTTCCTCAAGCTCCTCCCACTTTGCCTCCATTTCTGCAGAGCGAGATTGGATGGGCCTGGGCTGGGCCTCCCACCTGGGCGATTCTCCCATCCCAAAGATGCCGGGACAAAGGCTGGACTGTGGAGGACTAGAATTCCCCTGGGCTGGGCGGGAGGGAGGGCGCAGGCTTGCACGTAGGACTCACTCTACCTTGACTCGCTGTGTGACCTCAAATAAGTCCTGTACCTCTCATCAGTAAAGTAAAGGGGTGGACTGGTAGGGGTTCTTACCCCTCGCTGTATATTAAAGTTCCATACTTGGGCCTTACCTCCAGGGATCATGTTTTAATTAGTCTGTGGTGAGGCCCAGCCATCACAGTCTTTTAAAAGCTCCCAGATGAGTCACTGTGCAGGCAGGATTCAGAATCATCGAGTCAGATTGTCCCTAAGATCTCTAGCTCATCAGAGTGAACAGTTAATGAGGCACCGTGACAAGCACTTCAGCACTTTCCATGTGTTAACTTAATTCAGTCCTCATAAGAAGTCTATTTTGTAGATGGGGAAACTGAGACAAAGATCCTGAGAAGCTTACCCAAGTAGGGGAGCTGGGATGCAATCCCAGGCAGTTTGGTTCCAGAACCTGCACATGTAACTTCAGTGCTGTAAGGGTGCAGAGAAGGACCTGCTCTGGGTTCTTGTCTCCTGGAGCACAATGTGCAGAACCCCCCAGGCTGCAGTGGTGGGAGTGAGGAGCACCCTAGAAGATAAAGGGAAGGAACAGTGTACCTCCAAGCGTCTGTGTTGAGCCAGGCACTGCCGGCTGCTGGCTGCACACCAATGTATTTAGAGGACCGTGGGAGCTCAGAGAAGGGGGAGATGGTTCTCACCTGGAAGAATTAGGAGGCCTTCAGGGAGGAGGTGGCATTCTAGCTGGGCCTTGAGAGGTAGGTAGGATATGGCTCAGAGAGCCAAAGAGAGGACTTCCAGGTAGAGGGATCAATGTGGGCACGGGAACAGAGGCCTGGAGCACCCAGTGTGCAAAGAAAAAACATGGGGGCCAATATTGGAAAGGGTGTTGGAGCCATGTCATGGGAGGGCTTCGAACGCCAGACTAAGTGCCATTCTAAATGTTAGTGCTTCCTAAAAGGCTCTGATGATAAGAACCACCTGGGGTACTTGTTAAACATACAGAAGAGCAGGCACATCTTTTAGAAATTCTGACACATGAGGGCAGGGGTGGGGAGTGGGAGTCTGCATTTTTACCATCAAGCAAGTTTGGGAAATATTGCCATAAGCCACATGGAACCCTTTCAAATTTTTGAGCAGGGGAGTAATTTCATTAAAATTGTGCTCTAGGATGGTTCATTTGATTGCATGGTATGTGTGTACGTGGGTGGGGGTGTTGGACTGGAAGAGAGAGACAGGTAGGAGGTTGTGGCAATAATTTAGCCAAGAGGTGGTGAGGGTCTGGAGCAATGACAATGAGGAGAAAGGGACAGATATGAGAAAGATCTTTGGGAGGTAGAATTTCAAGTTTTGGCAACTGATTGTAGGTCCCGGTGAGGGAAGAAGGAGTTGCAGATGGGGAATGGATTGTTGGTGCAAAGTTAACTAAAAGAAGGGTATGGAAGAAAGGAGATTGTTTGGGAGAGGAGTCACACGTTCGCTCTGGGGCATATTACGTTTGAGGTACTATCGGCAGGGTCTTCAGGTGAGGGTGCTCAGTGGGTGATGGAAGTGCAGACTGGAGCTTGGGAGGGAGGACAGGCTGCGGACGTCAGCAGCACAGGGGTGACCACTGCACCAGGAGAGCAGAGGAGAGTGCAGGGGGCTTGGACAGAACCTTGGGTAACACCCAGAGGAGTGACGGAGGATCTGGAAGATGGGATCAAGCGGACAAGCCAGAGAGACAAGGGAAATAGACCTGGAAGCCGAGAGAGGAAGAAGTTTCAAGGGGCAAGAAACTAACAGCTCTGATGCTGCAGAGAGGCCACAGGGAAACGAAAGCTGGTCACTCGCTGTCAGCTGAGAGGTCACTGATGAGATCTTGGAGAAAACTATTTCCCTAGAGGGCGGAGTTTGGAAATAACACTCTGATGGGTCAAGGAGAGTGTGATGAGGAAGCTGAGGCAGGGGAGTAGGTTACCTTTTTCCAAGAAGATTGTAGGAAGTGGAAGGAGAAAAAAAGACAGTGGGAACCGAGAGAGCAGAGGGGTGGCAACCAGGGGACGGACATGACCCACTCAGAAGAACCTTCTGGCCTCTCCATTGCTGCAGGTCCTGCTCCACCGGGTGCCCCCTGCCCCAGCTTTGATTACAGCAAGGCACCGAGATATATACATTCTCATTTCATCTTCACAACCATCTTCAAACAACAACGAATTCAATACTATAATAATTCTCATTTTACACACAATGAAACTAAGGCTAGAGAAAGTAACAGGATGCAGGCTACATAGCTGGTAAACCCAGGTCTGCTGAAAGCCGCGCTGTCTGGTGCTGGAATCCCAGGCCCAGAGTTTTTGACCTAGTTGGGAGCACAGAAGCTTTATTTCATACACCCGAGCTCCTGACTGGTAAGCCTCCTCATCCTCTAAGTTTTAGGTTTGTTCTGTCCAGGCCCCTTTCCCCAGGGACGTCTAGTCCTGGAGCAGGCATGCTCAGCGCCAAGGCTCAGTGCCCACCTGGAGCGGGCAGTCCCGTTTGCCTGGATTCCCCATCACCCTGTCCTGCCAGCTGGCTGGACCTGCACCCTCATCATTCCCCCAGACACCAGCTCCTCCTGAGGATAAGGGTTGGTCCTATACAGAGGCAGCATGGCAACACGGTGGAGAACTGCTGTGGAGCCACAACGCCTGGATAAGAAATCCTAGATGGGCCCCTCACTGGACACATTTTTAGCTTCTCTGAGCTTCAGTTTCCTTAACAGATCTAACCCACAGGGTTGTTTTGAGAATTCAACTGCTCAATGCCTGTTAACTATTATTTTCTGCTCTTGCTTTTCAACATCTGGCCTTGGGACTGCAATTTCTTTCTTTTTTTTTTTTTTTTTGTGGGGAAGACCAGCCCTGAGCTAACATCTGTTGCTACTCCTCCCTTTTTTTTTTTGCTGAGGAAGACTGGCCCTGGGCTAACATCCGTTGCTAATCCTCCTCTTTTTGCTGAGGAAGACTGGCCCTGGGCTAACATCCGTGCCCATCTTCCTCCACTTTATATGGGACGCCGCCACGCTGTGGCTGACAAGCAGTGCATCGGCGGGCGCCCAGGATCCGAACCAGCGAACCCCGGGCTGCCAAGCGCGGACTAAACCGCTGCACCACTGGGCTTTTTTAGCTGAATCCCATCTGCAACACCCTTCCCTCCCCAGAGGACAGAACTCGGCCCTTCCCAGGTCATGCAGGAAGCCAGCCTAGGTTGTTTCCTGAGGGATGGACTGTTCAGGCTCTGGAATAGGAGGAGAAGCTTTCTGCCAGCTGTGGATGGAAGGGACCAGTGTCAGACAAACTCCTGAGGGAGTAACAGTGCCCACCGTGGCGGCAATCTTGCCACCAGAAAGAAAGGACCCAGCTTCCCTCTCTCTCGCTTAGCCGCCTGCTGACTGGCTTGGTCAATTACCTGGCAAATGGAGCTTCCACTCCTTGCCAGGCTCTGTGCTACGCATGGGGCAGAGCCACAAAGGGCCAGCAGTGGCCTTGAGAAGCTTACTGCCAAGACGGAGAGGCAGATAGATACAAGCAAGCCCTGGAGTGACAATGCAGAGTGGGCAGAGGACAGGGTGCTGTGGGAGCAAGGGCAGGGTCACGTCAGCTCCAGGACTCTGGGCCCTCTCTCCCACGGTGAACGCTTTCTCCCCAACCATCCCATCTGCTTCTTTGTTTGTGTAATCGTTATTTCTGACTTTGTTTTCCCTTCACTTTCCCAATAGAGAGCCTTTGGAAAAATTCCACCCTTGTTTCAGTTGGACTAGGGAAAAAGGGAATTGTCCGGAATAGCCAAGGGGTGCCGGGTTCCTGGAGAGCCCAGGTGTGGACAGTGGAGGAGGCGGGGCTGTTGGGAGGGAGGCCTGGGAAGAGTGCTGGAGATGGCAACAAGCAGGAGCTGAGCTTGGCTGAGATGGTTGAGCAGCCTGCCCGTGTGCTCCCATACCCTCTCCTGAGCTCTCTTCTCGTCCTCTCTTTCCTCTGTTCTGACTGGAGGGATAGTGAAGACCCCCTTCCACCTCAGGGAACCCTGTGAATACCAGTTCCACCCCTCTTTCCCCACTTAAGGCGCTTTGAAGGGCTGGGACCCCAGAGCTAGAAGTGAGCCTTTGAGATCATTTGCAGCTCTAGAGGGCTCTGTGTGTGTGCGAGAAATCCCCCCATACCACCACACACAACTCTCTCATTGCCTCCTCTTTTCCTGGGCCTCCAGCACTGCATTCATTCATTCAACAAACATTTCTTCAACACCCACTATGTGCTGGGAGCAGGAGATACATGAGTGGAAAAAGACTTATTTCAAAAGGTTGCATAGGCAGCAGTTGTGTGGGTGCTTGTGCGCGTGTGTGTACGCAGGTGTGACATGAATAAATGTGTGCAGGTCAGGGCAGCAGGAGGAAGACGGATGTTACGAGTGTAAGTCTGGGAGTCAGCTTGCCCTTGAATCTGGGCGCTGCCATTCAGTAACCAGGTGGCCTGGGGTAAGTGATCTAAGCTCTCGGGACCTCTGTCTCCCATCTGCAAACACGCGCTCACCCCACAGGCTGTTGTGAGGACTGAGTGAGGGAGCGCACAGAGCGCTGAGAACCGTGCGCACAGAGCAGAAGCGCAGCAAGTATTAGCAAAGGTCGGGGCCTCCTTCTCACCTCACTCAGAGCTGGGTGTGGACAAACTTGTAAATGACCTCTTCTCCAAAAGTGTCTCTTGCTCAGCCTCAGTGACTCAGAGGCAGCCACCTGGCCATAACCACCTCCTGCCCCCTGAGGCTTATCTACGACACACAGCCCACAAACCTCTGTCTAGCCAAACCACTGCTATCTCTGCCCTTGATCAATCCCCCTTCTCCCACTCCAGGCTGCTTGGGTTGAGGAAGAAGTGCTATCACACAGTGGGGGTTGCCTCAGCCCCGTGCTACCCCCAGACGTATGTCTGCACCATCAGTTCCCTCTCAGCTGGCTGGGAACGGAGGAGAGGGATGGGGGAGCATCTGGGGTGGAGCCCTATGGGACCGAGGAACAAGGGACTTGCCAGGGGAGGGAGGATGAGGGAATTCTAGCTCGGAGGGATCCATCCACGGCATTCTAGAGTGGGTGGCAGCTGGCACTGATCCTGGGTATAGAAATGGCAAGGCCTCCTCGGGAGTCAGGGCCAGGTCATGCCAAGGCCAGCAGTGACACTGTGACTTTTCTATTCTTGAACAGCTGTGCCGCCCCCTTGGCATAGGTTTGAGAACTTGGGCAGGAGTGTGGGCTCAGCCAGGTCAGAGGAGGGGCCAGCGAGTAGATATACACACACAGAGTCCACCATGAGGGTACAGACACCTTGCTAGGGGGGAAGGAGAGAGAGGGTCTGGCGTGAATCTCTGTGGGTGTGGGAGATGGCTTTGCAGTTCCATGAGTGTGTTTGGGTGTGCATGCTGTCTGTGGGCTTATCTTTGTGTGCACATGGGTCCCCGTGGGCGCATCTCTGTTTCAGTGCGTCTCTGCGTGAGTTGGTTGTCAGGGTGAAGGTAGGTTTTCACTCTACCTCTGTCTCTGTCTCTTTGTTTGAGCGTCTCAGCAAGTTAGCAGAGAGAATTTTCCCTTTGGGGAGGGTGGGAACACACGGCCCATCAGGGCAGTGTGGGTCAAGGCTTTATGGACACACACAAATCACAGGACATTCTTGTGTGTGATCCTTAGCTCCTCTGGGCTAGGATTCATATACGCTGAGAAGAGAGACAGCTGAGTAGTACGTGCGTGTTTCTGGCATTTCTGCATGTCTCGTGTCTGGTGGGACTGTGTGCTTGTTTCTCTGACGCGTTTGTCACTCTGTCTCCAGGGCCTTGGCTGGGTCGATAGCTGAGTGTGTATTTGTGTGCTGGGTCCATGTTTAACTTTGTCTCTGGCGATGTCTGCCTTTAAGAAGCCATGTAACAGGGGTTAGAAGCACATGCCCCTCCACACTCAGACAATCCGAGTTTGGACAGTAACTCATCAATTAACCTTGGACACGTTCCTTAACTTCTGTACACCTCAGCTTCCTCACGGGGATAATAATGGCACTAACCTCACAGGGCTGGTGAGGATTAGATGAGCTCTTATTACACACCCGGCACAGGTCAGAATACGTTTATGGGCCCGTCTTTGCCCCTTTCTGAGAGCCATGTCTCCATCAACTCTGACTGTAATGTGTGACACCTCAGCCAGATTATAAATTGCTTTAGGGCAGAGCATGGGTGTTAATTATCTTTGACGATACTCAGGACACCTCAGCGCCACCTCAGTGCCTTGCACATATGTCATCTTGAGGGAAACGAGCTAAATGAGCATGTGAAACATAGGGCTGGCGTCTGATGTATGCCCACACCTGGCGGGACCTGCAGGGTGAGTGGGAAGCTGGTGATGGCATAGAGACGACACAGCCCCCCACGGTCGCTACTGCAGTTCTCATTCCCGTGTCTCTGCCATCCCAGGCTCCCTCCTTCATGTCTCAGCCTGGCCTGAGACTCATTGAAAGGCTGCCTTCCTTCTTTCCCTGCTCAACCTGCGCTCGCCGCCAACGCCCCCTCCCGCCGCCCCACCACATGCAACAGCTAAGGTGTGGGGTAAGAATGTGTAGTTTTTTTATGGACCGGATGGGGGCGTCCAGGAGTGCTCTCCTGTCTGCGCCATATATCCCTCCTTTGCAGTATGTGTACGTATGTGTCTGTACATCGCTCTGTTGGGGATGTGTGTGTGACATCTTTCTGTATGAAGCTCCCCTGTGTTATCGTGGGTACATGTGTCTGTCGGTCTGTGTGAAGCGCGTCCTGCCTTGGGCTTTGCTCTCCTCCCCCCAGTTTTCCCAGTTACATAAACATCTCAGGGGCGGCTCAGGCCTGGGCTATGGGCTCCCCCTGCTGGCGGCCTCCGGAATTCAGAGTCTGGGGAGGAGCATGTGGAAGCCGTATTCTCCCAGGGTCTCTTCCCCACTGGAGACACCAGCCCTCAGTACCTGCCTGCCCCCAGATCCCTCCCAGCCCAAAGCCATAGGGTGCTCTCAGCTCTCTGAGTGTCCCCTATCATAACACTCATACTGGGGATTGGTTATTACTTGCTTATGGTATGTCTCCCTAGAATGACAGTATATTCCCTGAAGGCAGGGGACCATGTGGGGCTTGTTTACTGCGGCATCCCCAGTGTCCAGCACGAGGCCTGGCCCAATCAGTATTTTTTGAATGAATGAGTTTATAGGGTGGAGAAGCTTCGGAAGAGAGACAGTGGGGTGTGGGAAGATTTGGGGCCGAGCTTGCCACACCTTGGCGCTTAAAAGCTATGTGGCCTTGGACAAAATGCTTAACTCCTCTTGAACCTCAGGTTTCTGGTCTGCTAAATGACACCATCTGGCAAAATATGCTGTCAAGACTAGAAATAATATCCCAAAGGGCCTTATTGTGTAGGTATCCCCAAAACGGCATCTATGATGACGATGATGATGATGATTGGCAACATCTCTTATCTCTCAAGCATCAGAAAGGCATTAAGTCCACTCCACTCCCAAATAAAGGGAGAATGCTTTTCCTCCAAAAGCTTCCCTATGCCTTTCAGTTTTCACATAGCTCATTGTGGCCTGTGGGTGGATTTAGGTGAGGTGGATCTCGAGAAATCAGGCTGTGGATACATCAAAGTGGGAGGAAACAGGCACCCTGCTGCTCTGTTCCTGGCTAGTCCTGGAAGTATTGAGAAGGGAGGGCTGGACCTCTGACTTCCCTTGGGGGGGTCCCCAGCATTCTGCCTCAGAGTTTCTTCAGTCTCTCTCTAAATGTGGCTTCAACTGAGCACCTCCTCGGAGCCAGACTCTGTGCCAGGCTCTGGGGACAGAATTAAGGAAGGTCTGGTTTGGCCTGTGCCTCTTCCCCTCTCAGGACCAGTGTCCTCCTCCATAAAAGGGGGTGGGAGTGAGTGGGAGGGTGTGGGGATGAATGAGAGCAGGTAGGGGGTTAGAAGGTGAAGGTGCTGTGGGGTCACTTCCCACTGAAGGCCACTTTGACAGCCTTACCTTTGCAGACAGGGCTGTCCTTTCCCCTCCTTCTGGCCACACACTTCCTGCCCCTTCCCACTCCCCACCTTCTCCATAGTTGAGGAAGAGACAGAGCACCTGGGAAAGATGCCTCTTCCATTCTCCCACCTCTAGGCAGGCTCCACCTTTCCCAGTGCAGAGCGAGGTCCTTCTCTCCTCCCTGGAAACAGAGACCCCTTCACCTAAACCCCAGGCTCACCACCCTCTCCTTAGGTCTAAAGGAAACCTCTTAGCATGTAGTTTAATAATTCAAAAACAAAGCAAAAAACACACACCCTATCTTCTATTTCGTGTTATCCTGTGCCCAGCACCTTATGTACATTATCTCAACGAATCGTTACAAAAACCCTTCGGAGTGGATGTCACCCCACCACAATTTGCCCACAAGAAAACTGAGGTTGAAAGAAGTAAGCAACTTGACCAGGATCACCAACCAGGAAGTGACGGCGCCCAGACGGGCCACCCTCCTAACCCGCTTCCTCTGGTTTTGCCCCGAGGGAATGGCAAACCGCTCTTCGTGACCTTGTGAAGCCCTGACACGCCTTTCAGCCCAGATCCTCCGCGTTCTGGAACCCCTGGGTCCCGCCTATCCCCACTTCGGCGGCGTTTGCTGCGAGGCCTGCCGGCCCAGAGCAAATAACTGGATTCTAAGTACGTGGCTTTAGTCACCTCACCAACCCCAGGGCCCTGGCACCCAACTCTCGGGTAACGGCCAGCAGGTGCGAGGTGGCGGTGCACCCTGTGCCGGGCTGGGCGGGGATTTAGCTGAGGCCAGGTGCCGCCAGTTTGAACTGGTCGGCGTCGGGGCGGAGCCGGGGTCGGGGTCGGGCGGGGCTGGGGCGGGGTCAGGCGGGGCGGATCCAGGACCTAGGTGGGCGGGGCTTGGGCCGGAGTCAGGGCGGAGCCGGGAACAGGGGCGGGCGGAGCCCGGGCCGAGGTCCAGGACCCAGGTCGGGACCGAGCCGGGAACCAGGGCGGGGCCAGGGTCAGGAGGGGTCAAGGCAGGGTTGGGGACCGGGGCGGGGTCGGGAGCCGGGGAGGGGGCGGGGCCCGGGCAGGGCGGGGCAGGAATGGTCCCAGGAGTCGCCGAGGCGGGAGGGAAAGCAAGGGGAGGAGAAAGGGAGGAGGAGGGGGGAAGGGAGAAGGAGCGGGGGAGGGAGGTGGAGCGGGGGAGGGAGGGGACTTGGCAGCTCCCGCTCGACTCAGCTCGGCTCCGCTCACCCACGCCTCACTGCTCCGCTTCGTGGCCCCCACCCGGGCATGAGCCCCCCAAGTTCCCGGCCACCCAGAGCCCGCGCCGTCCCCCGGAGCCTCCCCAGAGCGGGCCGCGCAGGATGGGCGCCCTCGGTTCTCCGCTGCTGCTGCTGCTAATGCTGGGTAAGCCCGGCCCCCGCCCCGGCCCTCAGCCCCGCCAGTCAGGTGCCTGCCACCTGGCGCGCAGTCCGGCCGTCTCCCCAGCATTTCGGAGCCCCTCGCACCCCACTTCTCCGTCAGGTGCGCCTCCAGCCTCCCTGGGCTCGACGCTCAGCTGTCTTTTTGTGGCCGCCCGCCGAGCCAGTCTTGGGGGGGTGAAGGCTCCCCAGCTCTAGGCCCTGAGCTGGGGCACAGTGAGGACCCACCAAGGTGCCGCCCCCAGGGACCGCCAGGTCTCCGGGGGCCAGGCCCCACTTCTCAGCCGACATCCTCAGGTCCGGGGGTCGCTGCGCCCAAATGCTGCGACTCCTCTCTGCTTGACAGTCAGCTTCAGGCCCAGCCTTGTGTGCCCGCCCTGCGTGGGCAGTGCCTGCCCGGTTTCATAATTGCCTGGGGTTGGTTGGAGGCCCAGGGGCCCGTTCTAACCAAGATATTTTAAGTAAGTCTCCCCTAATTGCCCCCGCCTTCATCATTTGAAGTTGTGGGCAACCCAACCTCTCTCTCCCCTCCCTCACCCCTATCACCACCCTGGTCAGGTCTCCCTTTGCCCTGCTTTCCCTCTCCCAGATGGCACTTGGCTCTGTAGCCTCCCACCGGTTGTCACACCCCCTTAGTCCCAGCTTCCCTGCCTTAGGAGAAACCAGGCTCCATGGAGACTGATGCTGGGATCTCCAAGCATCCAGTGTCTGTCGTGGTGGGTGTTCATGGTGGGGTTTCTGGGCCACCGCTGCTGGATGCATGGGGGCAGTGACAGTGGAACTGGTTTTGACCTGAACTGGAGGTTTCCCTGTAGGAGGTGGTTTGGGGAGGAGTATGGCATGAAGGCAGTGATGCCTGTATGGATGTTCAGGAGACTGAAGCCCTGGAAATAAGAGCACAGAGTGAGGGGCGGGGGGTGGCCAGAATTCGGAGCTGCCATAGTCAAGGTGCAGGCTGACGTAGCCCCAGCCGCCTGTTTCTAGACCAGAGCTCCACTGCAGCACGGCGCAGAGTCTCCCCCTGCTGCACAGGTCCCTGGGCCCTGTGGGACTAGAATGAGTCCTCTCCATAGGGCCCTAGGTGGGAGGCAGGAGGATGTACAGAGGGAGGAGCTGTGGGGCCCAGTTGCCTAGCACTTGGCCCATTTTCCCCAGTGGGCAGTGTGGAGCAGAGAGGAGCCCAGGGGAGGTGGGGCAGTGTGGTGCACAGAGATGGAAGAGCCTGCCGAGATCTGAGCGCCCACTGAGTTCAGGCACTTACGTTCATTTCACTGACGAGGAAAATGAATTAACTTGTCCCAGAGAACACATGTTATGAGTGTTGGGGCTAGGATTTGAACCCAGATCTGTCTGACTCCAAAGCAGGCCTCTTTGCTCTCCCTTCCCTCTCTAACACGGAGGAGAGAATCTGGCTGGGGAGAGAGAGCCTGGCCTGGCAGCTGGTTTCCTAAGGCGGTGGGGGTGACTTTCCCATGGGGATCTCCAAGCATCAGCAGTTGTGGAGCCAGGAAGGTGGGAGGGGGCCCATCTGAGCAGAGTCTGCCCGGAGGCCAGGGAAGGTGTCAGCTTGCCTGTCTCCCATCACCCTGATTATGAAATGACCTCGGGCAGGGCCCTCCTGAGTCACACACTCACTCACTGTCAGAGTGGAAGCTCTTCGCTTTCCTCCAGTGTGGAAACTGAGGCCTGGGAGGAAGGGCCAGGTCCAGGCCATACAGCTGGGGATGGGGATGGGGCTGGAACCCGACCTCCTGACTCCCAGCCTGTGCTCTAACCAAGCAACCACAAGTTCTGCTTGTGACTCAGCCACAGGAAGAAGAGGCTAAGATTAGCCCAGCTCAGGAGGGAAAGTCAAGGGGAGCCCTTCTGGAGGAGCTGGAGGACAGAGTTGACCATAGACTTGGTGTTTTCCTCCAGCCCTTGCAGAAAGGCCGTGGGTATGCCCCTGGGAGTGCCATTCTGGCTGGTGAGCTCAGTCCCCACAGGCCTGGCCTTGGAGTTCCCCATCTTCCTCCCTGGCTTTGTCCTTCTGCAGGGGCATCTGGAAGACATCCAAGGACAGTAGAATCTTGGCCAAGACATTATACTTTTTCTGCCTTACCTTGCTCATCTGTAAAATGGAGGCAGGGGGCTGATGCTTCTCCAGCCTTCTTTACAGTCTGGGGTTCTGTGGTCTTATCTAGCGGGGCTGTGGAAGGAGAGAAGGAAGAAGCTGAGCCCTCAAGGCTCCCAGGATTATCTGCTGGAGCAGGCTGGCGGCGGGGGGGAAAGGGTGAAGAAGAGAATTTTGGTCTCTCCTAGGAGAGAAAGATGGGAAGGAGGCAGCTGGGGGTTTAGTGTCTCCCTACAGAAAGGGAACCATATGTAAATGAATGCACACCATATGCAAATGAAGGCTTTTGTTAGGGATTTGGTGGGGGGGTGTAGTGCGTCAGCTGGGGCAGCCAGGAGGATTGGCAGGCATTGGCAGGGAGGGGATCTTCTGCCCCCAGGGGCCAGGGCAGAGGCTGGTTCTTGCCGCATAAGCCTCAGCTGCCTCAGCAGCCCGTGGGGTGGGAGAAGCAGTGAGCTCATGGCACAGCTGGAGCGGGGAGGGCATTGTGTGGTAAGAACTGACTGGGTCTGTGCCCTGTCCTGCTCGGGCCACTGGCTCCATTGTCTGGAGTCCCCTGGCCCAGGTGACAGAGCTGAGCCAACCAGCCCTTCTGAGCAAGATTTTGACAGCTCCCCTCCAACAAAGGAGGGGGATATGTGGTCTCAGAATCCCTCAGCTAGAAGGCTCCGCTGACCAGGCCCCAAGCAGGGGACCGCAGACAGGAGAGTGGAGAGATGGGGGAGGCAGTCAAGAAATGGTTAAATCAGGAAGCAGATGCAGGTACTCCTTTCTGGCGTGGCAGAAATGGGATGTTTCTGGGTTCGGAGGCAAACCTGGCTCTGTACAACCTCCTTGAGACCCAGGTGTCTTACCATCCAGCATCCTTTCCTTGTTCTCAGGACAGGGCCAAACTGTGTCCCAACTTTCCCCGGGTTTCCTTTCCTTTCACCAGCAGCGGTCGAGAATGGTGCTGCTAGTGGGGGGATGCAGTGGGGACCTGGGCCTCCCCAACTTCTTCTGTCCTTCCCTACAGGAGTCGGGTGCTGTGCCCGGGAGGTGCTGGTTCCCGAGGGGCCCCTGTACCGTGTGGCCGGCACAGCCATCTCCATCTCCTGCAATGTCAGTGGCTACGAGGGCCCTGCCCAGCAGGACTTCGAGTGGTTCCTGTACAGGCCCGAGGCCCCAGAGGCTGCACTGGGCATTGTCAGTACCAGGGATACCCGGTTCTCCTACGCTGTCTTTGGGCCCCGAGTGGCGGCTGGTGAGGTGCAGGTGCAGCGTCTGCAGGGTGATGCCGTGGTGCTCAAGATTGCTCGCCTGCAGGTCCAGGATGCTGGTATTTATGAGTGCTACACACCCTCCACTGATGCCCGCTACCTGGGCAGCTACAGCGGCAAAGTGGAACTGAGAGGTACTGGGCCACACCCACCCGAGAGGCAGAAAGTCAGGGCCAGGAGGGACCTATCTAACCACTCTCAGGTTTTTCGGCTGAGGAATCTGAGGCCCAAAGAGGTTAAGTGACTTGCACAGAGTCATCCAGCAAGTTAGCGGCTGGTCTGGACTCTAACCCAGATCTCTTCATTCCAGTCCACTGCTCTTCTTACTCTATGAGCCACCTCCTGGGAGACGGGGGTGTGTCCTGAAGCTGTCCAGTCCCCTCTCCATGCCCTGAGAGGGTGGGGAAGCCTGAGAGGGTGAAGGACTCCATTCCTGGAGATTCTAGTGTCCAGATCTGGGGGCGGCGGGGGAGAAAGTAGAGGTAGGGTGGGAGGAGTGAGACCATGTGACATTCTCACCCTCTTAAGTTTCTTTGTCTTCTGAGAAGGAAGACAGAGCCACTTTTCTGAGTATTTCAAACGGGGCTCAGTCCCAAACATAAGGGTGAGTAGGCGATGGGCTGGTTCTATGAAATTCAACAAGTATTTATTGAGTGCCTGCTGTGTGCCCAGCACTGTTGGCACCACTGGGTTACAGAAGAAGTAATTCATCATGAAATCTTTGCCCTCTAGGAGCTCACAGTCTATTTAGGGAAATAGGTTGTATGTGGAAAACAGTAAGACGGGCCGCCAGCCCCCAGCCCTCCCTCGCTCCCACTCTTCTCTCCAGTTCTTCCAGATGTGCTGCAGGTATCTGCCTACCCCCCAGGCCCCCGAGGCCGCCAGGCCCCAACGTCACCCCCTCGCCTGACGGTGCATGAGGGGCAGGAGCTGGCACTGGGCTGCCTGGCGCGGACGAGCACCCAGAAGCACACACACCTGGCGGTGTCCTTTGGGCGAGCCGTGCCCGAGGCGCCAGTGGGGCGAGCGACCCTGCAGGAGGTGGTGGGACTCCGGCCTGACCTGGCTGTGGAGGCTGGAGCACCCTATGCAGAGCGGCTGGCTGCAGGGGAGCTGCGGCTGGGCAAGGAGGGGACCGAGCGGTACCGCATGGTGGTGGGGGGCGCCCAGGCAGACGACGCAGGCACCTACCACTGCACTGCTGCAGAGTGGATTCAGGATCCTGACGGCAGCTGGGCCCAGATTGCAGAGAAGAGGGCTGTCCTCGCCCACGTGGACGTGCAGACGCTGTGTGAGTGCCACGCACCCCACGGTGGGAGCTGGGAGCCATGCTATCTCAGTGGGCACCCTGGCCATCAGGGGCAGTCCTGTTCGCATCGCTTCCCTCTCTCTCCATGACGGGTTTTCTCTGCTCAGAAGTTGGGTGTGGAAGTAGCAGGGCCACGGCTGAGGGGTGAGAGTCAAGCCCCTGGCCCGGGGAGCTGGTCATACCCTGTGAGGGGCAGATGGGTGGCCCTGAAGTGCCGCTGTCAAAGAAGGAACTACAGTGGGGGAATCAGGTGCTCTGTGCCCCCTCCTGCCTCTATGACACTCCTTCCCCACTCCTGTGTTTCAGCCAGCCAGCTGGCAGTGACCGTGGGGCCTGGTGAACGTCGGATTGGCCCAGGGGAGCCCTTGGAACTGCTATGCAATGTGTCAGGAGCACTGCCCCCCCCAGGCCGGCATGCTGCGTACTCCGTGGGCTGGGAGATGGCACCTGCAGGGGCACCTGGCCCTGGCCGCCTGGTTGCCCAGCTGGACACAGAGGGTGTGGGCAGCCTGGGCCCTGGCTATGAGGGCCGGCACATTGCCATGGAGAAGGTGGCTTCCAGAACCTACCGGCTGCGGCTGGAGGCTGCCAGGCCTGGTGATGCAGGCACCTACCGCTGCCTCGCCAAGGCCTATGTCCGAGGGTCTGGGGCCCGGCTTCGTGAAGCAGCCAGTGCCCGCTCCCGGCCCCTCCCCGTGCACGTGCGGGAGGAAGGTGAGAGGGGATGAGTTGGGCACTTGACAGGGTTCTGGTCCTGTAGAACCCCTTTCCTTCTGTGTCTATGCTCTCTCCTTCTCCCTTAGCTGCCTCCAGCCATCAGTCTCATCCTCGTCTTCTTCTAAGATTGTGGGAACACCCTGAGTTTCCTGGGGTATTGCTTGGACAGTGGTCCTAACCCCATGTCCCCTTACCCTTCACCCTCTGACCCCATGTCCTTTGTTCTGCAGGTGTGGTGCTGGAGGCTGTGGCGTGGCTAGCAGGAGGCACAGTGTACCGTGGGGAGACTGCCTCCCTGCTCTGCAACATCTCTGTCCGGGGCGGCCCCCCGGGGCTGCGGCTGGCTGCCAGCTGGTGGGTGGAGCGACCGGAGGATGGGGAGCTGAGCTCTGCCCCTGCCCAGCTAGTGGGTGGCATGGGCCAGGACGGTGTGGCAGAGCTGGGGGTCCGGCCTGGAGGAGGCCCTGTCAGCGTGGAGCTGGTGGGGCCCCGAAGCCATCGGCTGCGACTACATGGCTTGGGGCCCGAGGATGAAGGCGTGTACCACTGTGCCCCCAGCGCCTGGGTGCAGCATGCTGACTACAGCTGGTACCAGGCAGGCAGTGCCCGCTCGGGGCCTGTCACAGTCTACCCCTACACGCATGGTGAGTGCCTTCCCGCCCTCCCCCTCCTCGCTCACTGCCCTCCTCCAGCTCCATGCTCTTGGGCCTCCCTTTCCATCTGACCCTCCTGCTACTCGCCCCTTCCTCCTCCGCATCACTTCACATGAAGGGTCTTGGAAATCCAGCTTTCAGCCCTTGAGTGCCCATCTGCCCCAGGGTCCTTGGTGATAGAGGTTGACTTGAGTGCAGACAGGACAGGGGAGGGCTGCCTGTGAATGGGGAGGAGGTGGGTGCAGACAACTTGATAGGGAAGGTGCTGGGACACAAGTGGGACAGTAGGTGGAGAGCAGTGGCACCCAGGCTGACCACAGCCCTCCTCTCTCACCCAGCTCTGGACACCCTGCTCGTGCCCCTGCTGGTGGGTGCAGGGGTTGCCCTAGTCACCGGCGCCATTGTCCTTGGCACCATCACCTGCTGCTTCATGAAGAGGCTGCGAAAACGGTGATCCCTGGCTCCCCAGGTGAGGGAAAAGACTCCCAACCTCCTCTTGCCCAGTCCTGAGATGAGCTGTACCTCCCCGGCCCCACCTGGAGGAGGAGCAGTCGGCTCTCAGTTCTGCAGGACCCTGTTAATGGGGTGAGGGCCAGGAGGGAGTCCCACACAGGGCTCTCTCCTTAGCCCACTCCGTGCTCTCTCTCCAGTTCTTGCAGGTGTTGACCGTCTTCCAGCCCAGCTCCAAGCCTGCCTCTGGTTGCCTGGATACCCTCCCCCTCTGTCCACCCTTCTTTTAATTTATTTGACCTGCCCCCACTCAGAGTGGGGGACATGGCCCCCATTCCTTGCTCCTTCCT